>JAUPFZ010000002.1:4593818-5837568 GCA_036937285.1 Euphydryas editha
GAAAGGTGAAATGGGGTCGATTTTTTAACAAGTCAACGTTTATGGTGATTTTATAGTTATTTTGTAAACACGTTGAAATTTACGATGTCAGGGTTAGGGGGAAGTTTTAAATTACCTGTTATAAGTTATTATGTTATAAATTTCATTGTACAGAGGTATATTACAAATTTAATTTGGTGTAGCGAGGACGCTTAAGCAGCGCTTTGCTTGGGCGCTCCGTTTTAACATAATAGAGATTTTTTGATTTTTTACTTAAGAATTATTTATTTTATACATGAAAACCATTTTCGTACTATAAAATTAACATTGAAAAAAAAAAAGTTTATTGTATTTTTTTACAAAAATAAAATATACATAAATAAATACATAGACAAATTCTTTAAAATACTAAACTAATTGGCTAAAATAGTTACATTTCAGTTATTGAAGTTTTCAATATTTTAATATATCCTTGACATATAACAACCGTTCTCAAGGAGTGCTGGCTTGAGAAGACCTTAACGCCGGTGGTTGTAGGTTCGATTCCCACTCCGTGCAGATATTTTTATTTGTACAAATATTTGTTTCTGGTCTGAGTTTTTGTTGGTCTCCCCATAATGACTCGGAGAGCATATAATGATGTCGGTCCCTGTTGATAGCAATCGTTACTCATAGTAGGAAAAATATCCGTCAACCTGCAATGGAGCACCTCTTAAGCTCAAAACTTCCCCTATATCGAGAAGAGGCCTTTCCTAGTAGTGGGATGCTTACAGACTGATTCAGTTCAGCTGTTCAATATATGCTTAATAAAATAAAATAAAAAAAGGAATTCGCGTGAAAAACGTATGTACACAATATATATATGTATCGTTGTAGAAAAAAATCTATAGAATATTTTCTTGAGTGTTAAACTCGATGTTAAAGGAAATATAATATCTAACATGCGTGTTTGATTGTACTTATATAACGTCATATGCCTTTTTATATAATTATGTCAGAGACCAATCACTGAAACGTCAAGCTGACTAATAGAATTGGGTAAATTCGAACGTTAAGGCTGTTAACCTTGTCACTGTAATTTTTAGACAAATAATATTCTGGTTGGGTTAATCAAAGACAAAATAACAACTAATTATACAGGAGAACGTTATACATAAACAAATAATTATACAGAAGAACGGACGGGTTGTAAACTTCGGTCTGACATCATCGCATTTCTACATAAGCCGTTATGGGCCATTCATATATTACATAAGACGAATTTTGTTACTTTTCAACCCCCTTCCCCCAATTATAAGAAAAAACAAGAATAGGCCGATCCCCTCCCCCCTGTTTAGTAATTATTACGTAAGAATCTAAAGGAAAAATTATGACACGTTTGGTTTGTTTTAATGTTTATTTTTCAAAGTAACACTTTTTAGAAATGTTTATTTGCACTTACAAAGGTACTAATAATTTTTGGTTGGTGCCAGCGCTTCTCGCACTTTTTCAAAGTATAATTTTAATTTTGCGCATTTTTGTTACTTTTGACTCCTTCCCACCTCTTGTAAGAAAAAATAAGACATGATCGACCCCCCCCCCCCTAAATAGTCTTACATAATAAATGAATGGCCCCTTAGCATCCGACCAGATTTTGATGATATTCACTAATTGTACTTTTGACTGAAACACTTAAAACTATCTATATCTTATTATATAAAAATCGTAACTAAGCATAGCTAGGACAGACAAAGCGATGTTAGAGTTTTGATATTGTGGGAGTTATTCATAACAATACGAAAACAAAACAAAGGATCTTTTCATAAATGTCACCAATTGGATGGACATTAAAGATATCTTATAAAATAATTTATTACTGCGACGTAAAAAAAAATATTTATTAAAAGCAGTATAATTGTAGGCATCATTGTATCTAGTTTTGTGTATAAACAATAAATAATAGAATAGAATAGAATAGATTAGTGAGTTACTAAGAAATATTTATTAAAATTATTCTATTATATTCTAAAATAAATCATGGATTGAAAATTAAAATTACAACTTTCTTGTACAAAACCAATTATTAATAAATAAATAAAACAACAACTAAATTATCGTGTAAGAAATCTTAATTCCTAGCAAGCACAAAAACCTACATTTAAATATAAACTTAAATAAGAAATGTTGCAGCGTATTTAAATATTGATTATTTAATATAAAACACATTTTATGGGTAAATTTATTTCATTCGATTCATTCATTACGATATCACGGTACTTCAAGAATAAAATGTAAGAAACAGTCGCAAGTCGCAACATATGGCCGGAAACAACCTACAGGCAATTGTATACTATATACAGCATATACAAACTCGTACTTATAATATTATGTCCTTTTATTTAGAAAAAAAAAATGTTATAACAATTTATAAACATACTATATTATTATATATATTGATTTACTTCTTGCCATAAAAGAATAATAAAAACGTGGCAAATGATTTCTTCTATATTGAAATAACTAACTAATGTGAAATTATATAGTGCATATTCTTTCCCTCTCTCTTGTTGAAAATACGAGTAGTAGTAGCATATTGAAAACTAGGTTTTAAAGTGAAACTTCTATATAGACGGGGGGTATGAGGATTTTTTCTGTCAGGAAAAAGCTTTACGTCTGCGTGGAGGGGGTAGACGATATATCGCATGCGTCAGCGGTGGAGGGAGAGAAAAGATGTGCATTTGTTGATGTTAATTTGTAAGTGTATAAATTTAGAGTAGGCTATGGATGTTTTTTTTTGGTTCTGGGTTGAATTTAGTTTTTTTTTGTTTCATTGAATAAAATATGTATTATTTATAAATTTTGATAAAATAAAATATGTTTGTAAGAAATGCTTCCATTAAAATTTATATAACCCAACCAAATCCTAATTAGCTAATCATAACCTGCAGGAAAAAAAAACGAAATGTGTGCTGGGATACATAAGACAAAAAAACAAAATTTATACCTACTTGAAGTTTTACGGGCAGATTGTTAATGTACTTGTCCAATTTGAAAACCGGATAAAAATTTTACTTGAAGTTTTAAGGGCAGATTTTTGATGAGATCAGTAATTGTCTATGATAAAATATTTATAAGATACTGTCACTACTGGTATAGAAGTTATGAGACTTTTACAAATGAACAGACAAAAAAGTAAAATTCAGAAAATAAAACAAACTTTCATTAAAAATAAAATTTTTATGTAAATTAATAAACACTAGATATTCGAAAATCTAAATATAACTACAGACAAAAAAATCCTAATACAGACAAAAAGAAAAACAGTATTTATATAAAGTTTTAAAACCTTCCAATACATATCGTTTTCAATACATATATATTACTTAAAGTGATTACATAGACGGAGAAACAGCTCCATATTTATAATACGTATCCCTCGTATCTAACAACAGAAAAGCAATTTTGTGCACTAAACTAATATTTCTAAAACGGTTCGATTCTAAAACGTTCATCTAACAGACCCTAGCGCACGTTCCTCGATATAAAACAAGTATGCTTAATTAAAAAAATCAAAACACCCGACTGCGTAAAATACTCCTATTATAAACTAAAAAGAATAAAACAATTTACTAGCTTTCATTTGATACCCATATTGCTACAGTAAGAAAAAAAATTTAACTCTCCCCCCTCATTCCGCTATTTGCGGGCGCCATTTTGAAAATTTATATAGCCTATGTCACTACTACAATTTAGACAAATCCAACGACACCTCATATGTCAAAAACCGTCCAGCCGTTTGGGCTGTAGGGCGTGTCAAAGAAATGGACATACATACATACATACATACATATATACATACATACATACATACATACACTCGAAAAACATAACCCTCCTTCTGTCGCAGTCGGGTAATTAAGCGCACGCCATGAATTTTTGTATCGAACGGTTAAAAAACGTCGATGCAAGTTTCATTGTATTGTAAGGAAAGTTGATTGGTATTGCGAGGTGATAACCGTAAAATATCCGCAGCGATGAAAAGTCTGAGTCTAGGAAATTGATATTGTGTGCCTAGACTAGCTAATGCTATTGGTTAAAATCGTGCGTCACTATCGCTAGTTAGATGGATTATGCATTTCCAAATGCTATGGATGATTTTTTTTTAATATTTTTTCTTTCATTGTGATTCCGTTTTGTCTGTTAGTACTATTGATTTGAAGTTATTTTGTATCTATTGAAATTTTTATTATAAACTCTTCTAGTTCGAAATTTGATAATTGACTGATTTAGAATAGTTATAATTTTGATGAATATTTAAAATTATAAAATTTTATGTAAATTCTAACTTTAGCTGAGTCTTGGTATTGGTATTGGTATTGGTTGTGGGCTCAATTTTCCGCATTTAGACTCGCTTCTGGTCCATTATGCGTGAAAGAAGACTGGCTAATTCAGCCAGCCAAGCTCCTTCCAGAAGCTCAGAAGCCTCCTGGGGCGTTCGCAGGCTTCTCGGAGCGTCCTTATTTCTTTAAGGATATTTGCCCGGTGTGTGGCCACTCCCTCGCATTCCAGGATCATGTGGGCGGCTGTTTCTTCAGCAACTAGACATCCCCGGCAAAGAGGACTGTCCGTTGCATTTATAATGAAAAGTTGGTGGTTGAGTGCCATATGGCCGGTGATCGTACCAACAACTATTCTGATGTCCATACGGTTCAGATTGAGTAGTCGACTCGACAGGTGTGGTGATACTTCCGCGAGTACCATTTTGGACTGTCTGCAGCCGGTTTGGTCTGCCCAACGGGCATTATGAGTTTCACGCGTACTGTTATACCCGGGTTATGTAAAGGGAATTGCTGAGTCCTGTGACGCTACCGCGTCAGCAATGTATAAGATATGATCATTATTAGAACCTTTAGTTCAGTCTCGTCTCATCCCCCTTAGGCTACGGCTGCCTAAGGATTCATTAATATACTATTTTCATATTATTCTAGATCAAGTGAATAAATGTAGTTGTGATTAAATGTAATAAACTTTTAATTAATATCGATAAATAGTTTTTTTTTTAAAACTAAAGTACTATTTCCGTTATAACATTTTGGTGGCAGCGGTGGGATATAAAAATATCCTCGGGTCCGTCTCCGCGGAAAAACTAAAACTGAAAGTAATAAAAAAAAAAAGTGAAATAAAACGTGTAATAAAATTAATTTGTGATAACTAATTTACTATTTCTGTGAGAAAAGTTTAACTCTGGTACGTGAAGTGAAAAGTGAAAAAAAATATATATATGTATATATAATAAAATAAAATAAAACTCTATCGTGAATACAAAATTGCAATTATAAAAGAAACATTAAATAAACATTCTTATAAAAGTGAATTATTATAGTGTTTTTGTTTGACGAACGAGATTGAACTCCAATCCAAGGCTCCATACTGCACCTGCGGAAATCGATATGGTTCTTATCAGGACCACCGTGGCGTTCTGCATAACGTGAGTCTGGCTTACGATATAGACAATCTATTTATAGAATTGAGGCGGGCTTTTGGTAATAGTTTTATATAATAATTTTGTCATTTTCATTTTACATTTAAAATTTACAGTTTCTTTTTTTTTCTCTCGTAATCTTTCGTGTATATTTTCACTATTTCTTGTTTTACTATATCCAATTAAATATTTACTACATATATTATTAATTTAAAAGAACCATGGCAGAATCTAAAGTACCAAAAGCTGCTAAAGTTGAAACATTACACGTACCGACCCATGTTGATTTGCCCTCCAATTCTGAGGATGAAAGACCTTTAAATACCGTAGAACAAAGAAAACAAAGAGGAAAAAAGACGAATCCAACTCCCGAGTTAGAACTTAATATTCTTTTAAAATTTATAAAACCATACGATGGTTCTAGGGAAACTCTCAACTCATTCCTAATAAATTGTAATAACGCATATGACCTTGCAACAGAACTCCAAAAACCAATAGTATTTAAATATATCCTATGTCAGCTGAGTGGAAAGGCCGAAGTTGCCTGTTCCATTAAAGAGTTTATTTCTTGGGAACAACTTAAAGACTTCCTGAAAAATCAATTCAGTGTGAGGAAACATTACTCGCATCTTTTAATGGAGTTGCAAGAATGTAAACAAGGGTTGCAGGAATCTGTATCCCAATTCTCTTTGAGAATAGAGACGTGCCTATCTCAACTTCTTACCGAGATTTCGCTGAGCACGTCAAAAGTCAAAGAGATAGCGGGCCGTACAGCGGCCATGGAAGAGTTAGCCCTCCACCACTTCTTAATAGGCTTACATCCCAGAATCTCTAATATTACCAGATGTCGATCTCCTAGAACATTAAATGAAGCGACAAACATAGCTATTTCCGAAGAACCTATTCAACAAACATTGTACAAATCTACTCCGCGATTAACGACTGAATTAAGTAAACCTACGCGTAACAGTTTTACTACTAAATCTTTACAAAATTTTCAAAAGCCCCAACCGTTTGCTCAGAATCAACCAAATTTACCAAAACGCGATTTTACCAGTACTAGAAACCAAATTATTTGTAGGTATTGTAAGAATATTGGACATTCTATTGAAAATTGTAAGAAAAGAGAATACAACAATAGAATGTATAATCAACCCTCATCATCTAGAGCTCAACAACGCGTTAATTTTACACACGAACATGTAGAACAACTTCGTGATGAGATAAATGATGATGATGAAAAAAACTATCGAATGTCTCACGATGGTGTCGTGTGAGACACCTCAAAAAGAAAATCGACACTAATTTACCTAATGGTCACTCCACTGAATCCGCTGAATCTTTTAAAAACACTGTATCTAATAAAGCAACTGTAACTTTTAAGCCTAGCCTTGAGGCTTCTAAGTCTACTGTACTTTCTAAACCCGCTGTATCCAATAAAACCACTGCATCTACCAAATCCTCTGTATCTTTTGAACCTACTATATCTAAAGGAGACACGGTGTCTCCCAAATCCACTGTATCCTGCAAAACCAATGTAAGTAACAAAACCACTGCATCTCCTGGAAGTCTACCCACTGAATCTACTGAAACCGCACTTCCTATTAAAAAGGAATTAGATATATTCGAAATTACTTCTGATCCAACAAAAATTTTACTTCCACACATTCAAGTATATACTTCTTTATCTAATAAGCCTCTATCTCTGTTAATAGATTCCGGATCCTCAATAAGTCTAATTAAATACTCTTGCATTCAAAATCTTCCAAAACTTACCTATGAAACCATTAGCCTTAAAGGAATAGATCCCGCAGAAGAATGTACCCAAACAATGGGTCACTTTAACCTTAAATTGTATTTAAATAAATCACTACGCAAACACATATCCTATAAATTTCATGTAGTAAAAGATATCAACTTGCCATATGATGGAATAATCGGATCAGATATGTTAGACAATTTTAAATGCGCTATAGATTACAATAAAGACAATCTAAGAATAAACAATGAAGATGTTAAGCTTCAATTTCGCGAACCAACCTATATCATTCCTCCTAGAACAGAAATGATAATTGAATGCTCAGTTAAAAACCCCGAAATCAGAGAAGGTTTCATTTTGGATCAGAATATATCTGACAACATATTGATAGCAAACTGTTTAGTTAAAGTTAAGGACAATAATAGAGTTAATATATCTGTTATTAATATATCCGAATCTCCAATTACACTCAATTCTAATCTCGATCTTCCAATCTCTAGTAAACTGAAACCTCTCTGTGTCTCAAAGCCTGCTATTTATCCGGTGAATTTTAGTAACTCAAATAGTAATGTTAACACATATAATAGAACCCAATCCGTTCTAGATCAATTAAGAGTTTCTCACCTTAATGAAGAAGAAACTAACGCTCTTTATGAATTATGCTCTGAATATTCTGACATATTTCACTTACCTGGAGAAATATTAACATGTACTACTGCAATTGAACACGAAATAAAAACTAACTCTGATATTCCTGTATATACAAAATCATATCGCTTCCCCGAAATACATAAGGAAGAAGTAAGGAAACAAACTGAGACGATGTTAGAACAAGGCATAATAGAACCCTCAAACTCCCCTTGGTCATCACCTATCTGGGTAGTCCCAAAAAAACAAGACGCTTCTGGAAAGCAAAAGTGGCGAGTAGTGATAGATTATAGAAAGCTTAACGACATCACAATAGGTGACACTTACCCTATACCCCAGATAAATGAGATCTTAGATCAACTCGGAAATAGTAAATATTTTTCTACATTAGATCTTGCATCCGGGTTTCACCAGATCCCCATGAATCCAGCTGATGCAGCCAAAACTGCATTCAATATTCCCAATGGACATTATCAATTTACTCGAATGCCATTTGGGCTAAAAAATGCTCCAGCCACTTTCCAGCGCCTAATGAATACTGCACTTTCGGGGCTTCAAGGCATTAGGTGTTTTGTGTATCTAGATGATATTGTGATTTACTCTCATAATCTACAGTCTCAAATAGAAAATCTAAAATTAGTGTTTCAGAAGTTACGAAAATTTAATCTCAAACTCCAACCAGATAAATGTGAGTTTTTGAGAAGAGAAGTAGGATATCTGGGCCATATTATTACAGAAGAGGGAGTGAAACCCAATCCAGAAAAAATCAAAGCTGTAGCAAAATTCCCCACACCAGAATCTCCTAAAGATATCAAATCTTTCTTAGGATTAGTCTCATACTATCGCCGTTTCATTCCAGACTTTTCTAAAATCGCCAAACCATTAACTACCCTATTACGCAAAGATACTTCCTTTAAATGGGAGAACCAACAGCAACTTGCTTTCGATTCCTTGAAATACAAATTAACTAATGCTCCTATACTTTGTTATCCAGATTTTACTAAACCTTTTGTTTTGACATGTGACGCCTCTAATTATTCTATTGCAGCTGTCTTATCTCATGGTCCAATTGGCAAAGACAAACCAATTGCTTTTGCCTCGCGCACCTTAAATAAGAGCGAATCTAATTACAGCACGACAGAAAAGGAATTATTGGCCATCATCTTTGGTTGCAAAACTTTCCGTCCATATATATATGGAAGGAAGTTTCAAATTATCACAGATCATCGTCCATTAAAGTGGTTATTTAACCACAAAGATCCAAGCAGTAAGCTCCAGAGATGGAGACTCAAACTCGAAGAGTTTGATTATGATATTATTTATCGTAAAGGAAAACTCAATTCTGTAGCCGATGCACTATCTCGATACCCCGTAAATCCAGTTTATCCTGAAAATACCCCAAATCCTGATAATTCCTCTGATTCAAATAATTCTCTCATAGATTTTGAAGAAATAAATCTTAGCCCACAAAGTGCAGATTTAAACCTTGATTTCGATAACCTCGATATTCCATCTCCTGAATTATCCTCCCAGTTAGATCCGCTACTTCTTCCTCCTGTCAATGTTCCTTCTACACAAAGTGCTGATATACACGAAAAGTCTGTTTCCATGCCTAATGACTATCCTTCGGTCTCCAATCAAAATATTCCACATCATAATCCTAAAACTACTAATATCCCAGTCGAACAAGAACATACAGACCTTAATGACATAAATGTTGACCTAGAGTTGTTAGATCCTTCTGCTTCTCCTTATGATAACCCTCCTGAAGAAACTGGAAGTAAAAATATATCAAACGTAGATTATTCTAAATTCCTGAAAGAAAGTGCCAATAAAAATATACAATATGATACTAAAATAATTGAACATAATGAATCGTTACTCAAATCTCAATGCAAAATAATTTTAGTTCCAACATCTATCGATTTAGACGAATCAAATCCTTACGTTCAAGATATCTTAAATAGTATTGAAAATACAAAAAAAATTATGTATTGCGAGAAACAGCTTTATTCCTTTAATAAAGTACAATATAAAAATAAAGATACTTACTTGATTTATACGAAAGTTCATCATTTTAATGAAAGCTCTTATCCAGAGATCTTCCAGACTCTGAAACTAGTAAAAAATCACATATTAGAAGAGAATGGTAATAACATAAATGAAATTGGAATATCCGATTTTAAAAACCCATTTGAAAGTAATTCATTTATAAAAATTTATAACATCATTACTTACTTATTTCATAACACTAATATGACCGTTCACATATACCATAATAATATAATTTATCCAACCCCTAGTGAAATAAAAAAGATTTTACGAGAAAATCATGACTTACCAATCGCTGGTCATCTAGGTTCTGTCAGAATGCTTAAAAGAATACAAGAAAGATATTATTGGAAAGGTATGAGGCAGGATGTAGAGAATTATGTTAAGAGTTGTTCTTCATGTCAAGAGAATAAAGCTCTGAGAAAGGTTAATAGAGCCCCTATGCAAATAACAACTACCTCCAACGGCCCCTTCCAAAGAATAGCTCTCGATATCGTTGGTCCTCTACCAGAGTCAGGCACAGCAAAACTTAAGTATATAATGACTCTGCAAGACGATCTCACGAAATACTCTGTAGCGTATCCTCTTCGTGGTTTTTCTGCTGAAGAAACGTGTGACTGTCTTCTACACTTCATTTCATTGTTTGGTATTCCAAAAACAATTCTGACAGATCAGGGAACAAATTTTACTGCCGACCTTTTCAAAACGACATGTTCATTCTTAAAAATAAAGCAGTTGTGGTCAACACCTTACCATCCACAAACGCAAGGAGCTTTAGAAAGGTCACATTCCACTCTTAAGGAATACCTTAAATCTTACGTTAATGAAAACCAAGACAACTGGCCTCGATATGTTTTCACAGCCATGCTAGCCTACAATACCGCTGTACATTGCACAACGCATTATACACCGTATGAATTACTTTTTGGACACAAAGCCTTCATTCCAGATTCAATTTATGATAAAGAACCATATGTTACTTACCCTGACTACGTTAAAATGCTCCAACACCGACTTAAGTTTTCTCGTGAAAAAGCTTTCGAATATATTCAAAGATCTAAAGAATCCTCTAAAACTTATTATGATCATAAATCTAGGAAAATTCAGTATAAAGTAGGCGATTATGTTTATCTCAAGAATCATTTACGACTTCGAAAAGCCTTGTCACCTATTTGGAAAGGTCCATTTAAAGTGGTTAAAATCCATGGAAACAATACTCTTTCCTTGTTGATAAATAGACGCTACGTCAAGCATCATTTTGATGAATTAAAATTAGCAGAGAATATTGAAACTTCCTCTAATTCTCCTTTGTAATTCTACTTTATTATGTTATACTATTAACTTTATACAATCATTTATTATTTTATAAGATTAGATTATAAGACTATTATTTCCATTTTATTCCAGTTATATCATATGCTGGTACCCACACGCGTCAGCAACACCAAGCTTCGCTCACTCGGTCCCTTCCAGTCCCGGCATCTATTTTGACTATGTAGGCAAATTGAAAATTAATAATGGCCATCTCAGTGTATTGATGCCGATTAACATCTCAAACATCAAATCGCACATAGAAAACATTTTGTCCGTTCTAGTTACTGTTAGACATCTCTGTCAACAAACAGATGCTCTCGATAATTCTGAATGCTACAATATGCTTAATCCGCTAACCACACGGTACCACGATATCAATAAGCAATATTCCTCTATTTCTCACTTAATGGATGACAAAATAAAACGTGGTGCATGGATTGGAGGTATGGGTACTATTTTCAAGCAAATTTTTGGTACTTCAGATCAAGATGACGCTGTAAAATATGACGATGCAATAAATACAATTCAAAATAATAATAAGGAATTAGCTTCATTAGTTAAACAGAATATTCTTGTCACATCGTCGGTAATTTCTTCTTACAATTATTCTCTTCATAAACTTAAAACTAATGAAGATAGTTTATTCAATGCCATTGACAAGCTCTCTTTATCGATAAAAAATGTGTCTGCTAATTTAAATAAATTAATTTTAACTTCAGAAATAAATTCTATTTTAAGTAACTTAGAAACTTCAATCCTGAACTTATCGTTTCAATTAGAAGATTTAATTAATGCTATTCTCTTTTGTAAAATGAATACTCTGCATCCGTCTATTATAACGCCGAGACAATTATTTCAAGAGCTTGTCGATAGCTATAGGCATTTGCCAAACGATATGGAAATAGCGGTAAGTTTAGATCTAAGTTCAATATACTCTATTATAAATATGTCTAAGTTAATTTGTTACTATCTTAATTTTAAGGTCGTATTTGTATTACAAATTCCACTAGTTTCCCCTCAGGAATTCTATCTATATAATAATATTCCATTGCCCGTGCCTCATGACTCAGATAAGCCAGACTCTTTCACCATGATAATACCGGAGAATAAATACACAGCGATTACTAAAGATAAACTTCAATACACCCGTATTGACTCTCTTGATGGGTGTAAGAACTACAATTTCCGGAGTTTCATATGTAATATTATGAACGTCTTCTCGGTAAACGCCAACCCGTCATGTGAAAGTGAAATACTCTCCAAAGTGATTACAAAACTACCAGTGCAGTGTAAAACAAAGTTTCTAAATGGTAATTTGGATATTTGGAAACCACTAACAAATAATCGATGGCTATTCGTGCAATCTTTACCTACCAAACTGTCTATAGACTGTGTAAACTCCGAGTTGGTGGAAGAAAATATTAAGGGTGTCGGTATAGTTACACTAACTAAATATTGTACAGCTTATTGTAAGAATACAAAATTGTATGCAAATAATAATGTTTTAAATATTAGTTCACCATTGACGAGTCTCTCTAATTTTAATTTAATAAATGACACATGTTGTAATTTAAATAAATATAAGGAAACCTTTAATAATGTGCCTCCTATTAATTTGGAAGATATAGATTCAGAAAATTTTAACTTTAACTATAACAAAATAACGAATTCAATTATTAACGATCTCAATAAATTAAAAAATGAACCGCATATTATAAAATATGGGGCCCATTATTCCATTGTCACTGTATTGGTTATCTTAGCTATAGTATGTTTCATTATTTTCAAATTTTATATTAAATTGTATAAATCCGGCAGCAGCCCTACTATTTCTAACTCTCCTCTTCCTACAATACCCCATTCTCCAATTGAAGAAAACGAAGAAGACAGACATACTGACAACACTGTTTCTAATACAATTCCATTTGCTAAGATAAGAACACATCTTTAAACCATTCAATTAATAATTTTAAATATGTATTAACAATAAACTTCTTTAAAATATGAAGTTTATTTCTTTTAAGGGGGGAGATGTTATACCCGGGTTATGTAAAGGGAATTGCTGAGTCCTGTGACGCTACCGCGTCAGCAATGTATAAGATATGATCATTATTAGAACCTTTAGTTCAGTCTCGTCTCATCCCCCTTAGGCTACGGCTGCCTAAGGATTCATTAATATACTATTTTCATATTATTCTAGATCAAGTGAATAAATGTAGTTGTGATTAAATGTAATAAACTTTTAATTAATATCGATAAATAGTTTTTTTTTTAAAACTAAAGTACTATTTCCGTTATAACAGTACGTTGCCTTACCCACGAGCACAGTTGTCTAAATGGTAGCGGCAGTAGAATAGTTGGGCCAGCCACCTTTGTATTAGACCCTTGTCTCGCTAGTTCATCGGCGGCGTCGTTACCGTGTGATTCGCTATGTCCTTTAATCCATTGGAGGATTACCCCATTAAATGAGGCTAATCTTTCCAATGTTTGGTGACATTCGTAAATAAGACTAGAGTTAGTCGAAGAACTCTCTAGTGCTTTAAGTACGGCCATGCTGTCCGACAGAATACGGATATTATAATCCTTAATGTCTTTCGACAGGACGGCGGTAGCTGCATAAGTTATAGCAACACACTCACATTGAAATATGGAGCTGTGTTGACCTAGCGTTATTGACAGTTTGATGTTGAGATCTTGTGAGTACACACCGGCACCGGTGCCAGACCCCATTTTGGAGCCATCCGTATAAATGCGGACTTCCCGTGTGCCGGACTGATCTCTTTCGGTCTCACATAGTTGTATTTGGTAATTCCTTTCGAAAATATGTTGTTTGGGAATCCTGTCACACGGAGCCGCAATTAGCGGCTCATAGCTCGTAAGGCTATTCCATAGTTTATTGTGTGGACCTTCCTGGTTGCACCACAGGCCCAAGTGTTTCAGCCTGATAGCTGACATGGCTGCTTCCTGCTGTATAAACAGATCGAGCGGTGCCAGATCAAGCATAACCTCAAGGGCTGCTGTGGGGGTAGTACGCATACAGCCAGTGATCGCAGAGCATGCTATTCTCTGGAACCGCTGTAGCTTGTTTTTAACGGTGGTAAGTTCCGTTTTCTGCCACCAGATTACCGCACCGTAGGTGATTATAGGCCTAACGATGGTTTTGTAGAGCCATAAGGTAATTTTAGGTGATATGCCCCAGCTTTTGCCGAGCAGCCGTTTGCATTGGCAGAGAATTATGCTGGCTTTGTTGATTTTTGAGTCTAAGTGCCTGTTCCAAAGAAGTTTGCTATCCAGTATAACACCGAGATATTTAACTTCCCTGGTAAGGGCAAGACTGGTACCGAATAATTTAGGGAGTTTTAGGTTCCCTAAATTCCGTTTGTTAGTGAACATCACAAGTTCTGTCTTTGCAGGGTTCACTGTTAGGTCATGGTCCGTGCACCACTGTTTGACAACTGTCAAAGCGGCCCTCATTCGGTCGCAGACTACGCTCTCAGAGGGTCCGCTAATAAGTATCGTTAGGTCATCTGCATAGCCCACTGTGAGAAATTTCCGGTCGTTGAGCAGGGTGATCAGCTCATCAATCACTATGTTCCATAAGAGTGGGGATAAGACCCCTCCCTGTGGACATCCTCTTGCTACGACCCCTCTTGTCGTTTCATTCACAGTGAATTGGATGGCCCTGCACCTTAGCATGTTGTCAATCCACCCAGCAATAGTGTTATTGACTCCATGCTTAGACAGGGCCCGGCTTATGCTGGTAAACTTAGTTTTGTCAAAGGCCCCTTCTATATCGATAAAGGCGCCTAAGGTTGATATTTTGTGGTGGAGATTGCCCTCTATGTAGGACCTTGTGCAGGGCAGAGTCTGTTGATTTGCCTGTTGAGTAGGCGTGCTGGTTGGGATTCAGAGGTTGTTCAACTAAGGTTGTACTCCTCAGTTCCCTATCTATAATCCTTTCCAAAACTTTCAATAAAAAGGAGGTAAGGCTTATAGGTCTGAATGATTTAGGTTGCGAGTAGTCTCCTTTGCCTGGTTTCGGTATGAAGACTACTTTGACTTCCCTCCATACTTTGGGAGTGTAGCGGAATGCTAAGCAACTCCTGTATATGGAGACAAGGTGGTCTATTAGTTTCCTATCACTCCATCTAAGCAGGCCTGGAAAAACCCCATCCAGTCCTGCAGATTTATATGGGAGGAAACTGTTGATGGCCCATATTACTTTCTCATGGGTGATGATTTCCTTGGCGGTGTTCAAGTCCACCGTTTCCGGCGGCTCCCTTTGCTCTTCTTCCCACGTCGCTCTTTCTTCTATTTGGCATCCTGGGAAGTGCGTTGTTATTAACAGTTCTGAGGTTTCCAGATCTGTTTTGGTGTATGTTCCATCTGGTTTCTTCAGGCACCCCAGAGTGTGCATCGGTTCGCTACACAGTACATTTTTAACTCTGTTAGCCTGGTTGTTCGTTTCAATGTTGGTACAGAAGCGCCTCCAGCACTCTCTCTTTCTGAATCTGATGCGCTTCTTGTAGTGATATTGGGCTTGTTTATAGGCATCCCAATGATGTTCTGCACGAGTGTTCCTTGCTTTGTTGAACAACTTCCTCACCTTGCGTCGTAGCTTTTCAAGCTCCGGTCCCCACCAGTGCTTTTTATAGAGCTGTCGCGTTTTTGGTGTGGAAAGTGGGAATGTTTGTTCGAAGCTAGTGATTAGGCAATTGGTTACCTGGTTTATGTGGTTATCAATGTCGGTCGTGTGTTCATGGTTGTCTGGTAGTACGACACCTTTGAGCTTTTGCGCTGTCTGAATCCCGTACCTGCCACGGTCCATTTTCCGTGGGTTGCGTCGAGGTTCAGGTGGCGTAAGCGTAACTACCAGGTTAAACTTGATCCACCGGTGATCCGAGCACGACACGTCTTCAGACACATGCCAATCTGAAATATAACTGGAGACATGCTCGGTCGCGAGGGTTAGATCTATGATTGTTTGGGATCTCGAAGTTACAAAAGTCGGTTCAGATCCCTTGTTTATGACATTTAGGTTCGTTGCGAGAAGAAATGAAACAAAGTCCTCACCTCGCTGGTTGTTGTCCTTGCTGCCCCACAGCGCATGGTGCGCGTTGGAGTCCGCGGAGATGATGAGCTCCAGACCCTGACGCTCGCAGTACTCCACAAGCGCGGCCAGTTCGGGAGTGGGGATATCTGCATCGCCTGGCAGATAGGCGGATGCTAACACCACGTCGGACAAGCCTGAAGAGGGTTCTCTCCGGAGTTTAACGGTAGTAAGATCTCTGTTACAGAACTCGGTTATTAATGTAATATTCACGTCCCTGTGTGCATAGATACAGGTGCGTGGGTATTGTATATTGTTATTTAGAAGCAACTTACCTCCAATGTTACTTAGGCCGCATATTCTTCCATTCCTGATCCACGGCTCCTGGATTAGGGCTACGGTCTTGGTTTTACCCTCCAGCAATCTGCGTAGGTTAGCCGTTGCAGTCTGGCTATGCTGGAGGTTGATCTGTGTGATGGACAGGTGTGTTTCAGGTGGAATTGGCAGCGCCATCATCGCTGCTCAATCCAGACTCGTCCATGTCCACCAGCTCACTCCCGGAAAGATCACCCAAGTCAGATTGGGGACCTGTCCCGGATGAGCCGATGTCCACGACGACAGGCTCCTTACTGGGGCCTGGCTGGCTCTCCTCCATTTTGGTTGTTGCGTTGCCTGGGTCAGTAGGGACTACCTCGGCCGCATCTAGATTCGACAGTGTGGTGGTACGGTCCTCTTGGAAGCGAGCGTAGATATTACCAAACTTGTAGTGTATTCTACGCTCGCTCGCCTTGAGTTTTTGCGCATCGTCCTCAGGGATGCCAAGGATGAGATAGATGGCTGATTTATCCTCCGTTGGCACCGCGCTGTAGAGCGCCCAATTGGAGACGCGGTATTTTGGGTTCTGGCACGTGATGCGCAAGCGGATCCTGTCGAGGTCGTCCTCCGGCTCCACCTGCGGAATCAAGAGCCCCGCTTTGACACGCTTAGGGATTTCGGACTGTTTCCTAACGACCAGTCTGGTTCCCGCGCGCGGTGATGTGACTTTCACTATGTTACGTTGAAGCCACTGTAGAGCGAAATCGTCTTCGCACCACATCTTAAGGGTGCCCTCACTGTGGAAGGCTTTGCCCCTAAATGATGGTGCAACGACGGGCGTTGCAGAGGTGCTGGGCGAGAAGATTTCCTCATCCATCACCCTCTGCAACTGCTTCTCAATGGCCTCTGCTTGCTCTTTCGTGAGATCGTGGTAAGGCTCCATCATAATTGCGACGCAGTATTCTTTCATCTTTAACGCGTCCGCATATTTGATGGGGCCAGTGGTGTTGGTAGGCTTCCGACGTTTGCCGTTGCCCTGAGGTGTGAAGGAGTCATCCGGTCGATCCCTTTTTACGGGTTTCGTCTGGGTCGGACGCTCCTCGTGGTTCTTTCCGTTAGTGCGCTTCTTGCCGCGCCTAGCCCGCTTGGATTTGGAAGCGCAGGCAGCAGCGGTAGCCCCAACCTCTGACGGTGAACTGACCCCGCCAGGTGCAGCAGGCCCGGCTACGCCAGGGGCCTGCGCAACACTGACAGGGGCAGTCCCTTCGGCAGCTTCAAGCGGCCTACTCCCGTCATCGGTCGGGCCCCGCGTTTGCCGCGCCACCGCACGAGCCTTAGCCCGCTTCACCTTGCGAACTGGTGCTGGTTGCGCCGGTTTGGTCTTTTGTTTCTTGGCCTCCCTTTTTTTCACCGTCACCAAGTTCCAGCAGGGTTCAACCTGCCAGGGCTGGGCGGCTGTCGGCATTGCTGCTTTCAGCGAGGTGAGGTCCAAGATACCTGTCGCACTACTCACTTGAGGTGCAGCAGGTTGCTGGGTTGGCGCAACACCCAGGTTGTGAGCCTGAGGTGCAGCCGTTTGTTGGATTGGCGCAACACTCAGGTTTTGGCCCTGAGGTGCAGCCGGTGTAATGGTCGGCGCGACACTCGGGTTGTGAGCCTGGGGTGCAGCCTTGGTATTATGGTTTTTATTTTTGGTATCCATATAATTGTTTTTAAAATTCATCCCGAGAGTGCTTCCACCCTCCTTCGAGCCCTCAAGTGGGGACGCAGCGGCAGTAGGCACACAGCGCCAGAAGTCACCCCGGGATATAGAGCCCCATCCTGCTAGGAAGCAGGCCGATCAGGCTAGACGGTTTACTCCGTCCCACCCGTCGTCCGTCCCCGGCAGGACAGAGCTCTCGCCTGACGGCCCTCTGACGGGACATCGCAGCCGATTGACCGAAGGTGGCTAGCCTCCAGCCTCCCGTGTCAGGAGAAATCCGGACCAAAGTGGAGTGTTGCCTTGGAGACGCACTACTGCTGACGCTCTTTCGGCTCAGCCACCAGGATTCCTTCATCCCCCCTTACGGGTCCCCGCGCACGGCACAAACACGCAGGTGGTCAATTAAGGCCAATCCTCGCTTTCTTTGCTGCGAGGAAAGGTCCGCAGGAACTTGACCACACCATCCCTGCAGAAGTGTTGTGTGTGGTCCTTGTCGTGAGTGTAACTGTGTATGGATTTGTGTTGGTGTATGTTCAGTATGTACGCTCTTGCACGTGTGTGGGCCTGTGAGAGTAATCTTGTGTAGTGTTAATGTGGTGTACTTGAGTGAGTCTGTTCGAATGTAAGTGTAGATTTTACGAGAGTACCTGCGCAAGCACTGCCCAAGGTAGCTCGAGCAAGGCACACCCGTTGTCACTCGTTTGGCACCACCCAGGGGGCACGTGTAGGGTGAGTCTAGGAAAAGATGGTAAATCCTACGGACGCGAGTAACTTCACCCCCCTAGCTGAGTCTTAAATTAAATTATATGAATTTGGAAACAATACGAGGCTATATTTAAATATTTGTTATATCCTGATTAGATTTTAATAAACATTTTTTTTTTGTTTTACTTTTCCACAAAATGTATATAATGTAATCGTAACATTAGCCTTCAACTGAGCAAAAGTTGAGTTAAAATTGAATTTTGATATACGGTTTTATTCTTTTACTCTCACGAAACTTTCAAAAGTTTGTGTCGATCTGTGTCGCTAAACTTGTAACGCGATGTCAAAGGCTGCAATGAATTGTTTACCCTCAATAACACTTTATGTTTTATTTTTATAGAAAACTTTCACATAACATATACATATAGTTAGGGAATTTTATATTTGTAAGTTGGGAATTTTCCATTACAGACTTCCTCTTTTTACATTAGGACTTATATTACAAACAAGCTCCACCTGCTACTTCACTCGTTATTACGGGTTTTGAATTTCATCTCCTCTCCCAAGGAGATCGGAATGAATTTCGGCATGATAAGTACCCAGTATATTAGGCTTAGCATTATGCGCTGAGAATGTACAGACATACAGACAAAAATAAATAAAAAATAGTGTTGGCTTCAGTACTATAATTTTCGCCAAAAAAAAAACCTTTTAGGTACTAATATCCAGTTTAACCGTTATTTCTTAAAGTTTAATTTTACGTCAGCAATGGATAGAGTTAATACATTCGATCACAATTAGTACGGAAATGAAATAACAAATATTTACGGTAAAATAAAGTGAAATTGCAACTAACAGCAGTTGATGTTACTCACATTAAAAGTAAATTTATGCAACTAAATAATATTATTGAAAATCGAAATGATATATTAAATACACCTTAAGAAAAATTAATCATGAAACAATGCGGTGTCATCACGGTGCACCAAGTATTAATAAAGTTGATGACAGTCTTCACACAATTCCGCCAGCTACATACCCAAATACAGAGTTCTAGCGCTTCTGCGCCGTCATTCAGTCACGTCCCGCTTTATTGCCTCTACAGTGCTCTCGTATTTGTCGACAATACGAAAACTGTCGTAAATTAAAGTTGGGAAGAGATGAAAATTCAAATTATCTTACAAACAACTTACTAGAACCTCTTTAACTATTTTGTATTGGAAGAAAATGATTTTTCGAATTTTTTTTAACCTAATTTCTCTATTAGTATAATGGTTTTCATCGATATTGATATGAAAAGGAATAAAAGTGATTTTTACTTAACAAATCAAACAGATACACTCCATGCCAACAATATTTCAGACGTTCAATACATTAGAAGTTTTTTTTTTGACTGACACACTCTCAATCCAATCTCCATAATACATATTTATTTTAGGTATAGTACGTTTTCAGCAGCGCTTTAAATTTTTCTGTGGTTAACTAAAAATTGCTTCCAGGTATTCTCATTTCTCGTAATGAGAATACTTGAGCGATGAGTTCCAAAACATGTCATTTATTTGACACGGGTGAGCTCGTGTTTTATTTACTGTGAATGCCAGTACGTATGGCGTAAATATATGCGCGGTGGTCTTATGTATAATTCTGGGTCTGTAATTTAAATTTTCTAGAACATACTGCGGCTTAATTCATCGTATTCAGATACTGCGGAAGGAAAAGGATTCGTATATATCAATCACGTTCAGCAAACTATATATTCGGAAGTATCATTTTACAATTATTTTACTTGTGTGATTTGTTTTGTTTTTATTTAAAAATTAGATAATTACAGAAAACAGATAAGATATAATTCTAAACGAGATATAACATCATACCACAAGCCGAGATTGCCCATCAGATAAGCCATATAATTGACGGTCGAAGTGTATGTTATTTCTGAGTTTTAAATCATATTTTGTTTAAAACTTTTAATTCTTAGTTTATTTAAAATTCATCTTGTGATAATCGGTGGATAAAAAATCGTGAAAGTCACGTGTATTCGCAAATTTCCAGTGGAGCAGCGTGAGAGCCACGTAGTAACCGGCAGAGAAAAATAGTCACAACGTCTTTCTTGCCGAGTTGTTGTAAAGGGTGACTAAGACTATAGTGGTGCGAACACCAAGTAGGATGTTGTGTACACCAACTAGGATGGTGATGGGCAGCAGTGTCACCATATCATGCCATAGCACTGAGTGAACTTGATTACTCCACCACACGTGAAATAAATAAATAAACGGAAATTTTTGATAACAGAAAAAGATTATAATCAGTGTTTCTATATGCTTCTTGGATAACGCAATGAGAGGTCATTGTAGACTGACACACGATACTATTCACATAAATGTTTGTATATTTCTAAATTTTATTCTTTTCCACTTTATCTAACTCAAAAAACACTAATAAAGTACTTATTTACATCATATTTCCGCAATTACAAATTTTTCACTACACAATAATAAAGCCATATATCATAACTAACGGAGCTAACCTACAAGGCAACAAATCGCGCTATGATTAAAAAATAACATAAAACCACTACTCGTAAATACGCGCACGCGAATATAATATAAAAGTGAACTCGTTAGAACTAGTTAAATATAGGGCCGTGTGTACAAAGTTTCTTGTGAAAAACAGCAAGTTCACGATAATGGGCCCTTATCAAAGGCAATCTGGGCTTTTCCATCGAAATTCTCTTTTTGTTGGCACACAATTAGCTCCGATAGCTTTTTGTATCGCGTCATGCTTGCTTACGTTTCTTTATGCTTGTTATTGTCTGTGCATTCGGCGCTAAGTTGTCATTACTTTAGTTTTTGTCATTAACCTTCATGTTCATGTTACTTATGTCATCTTTATGATTAACGGATTTAATATTCACCACATTATTATTTCTTGGATGAGATTATGAGCTGCTACTATTAATTTGTATTTAATACTTAGTTACAATATTACCTTCCTATAAAGGAAGAACAATTTGTAATTTGTCATTCAACTTATTAAGTAGGAGAGAACGTATAAAGGCTATAATTTAATCAACTTAAATATAAAAAAAACAAGAACTTTCATATGATATTACTTGCTGCTATGGAACCCTTCATGGGCGAATCCGACTCGCACTTGGCCGTTTTTTTATATTTGATTTTTGGATTCTTGATATTTTAACTAGTTTTAAAATGTTTCTAATATTAATTATATATTTATTTATTAGGTATATTTAAAATAAAGAAACTCAAGCAAGACTATATTCATATTCACTCCTATATGCTTTTAAAATAAAAGGTAATGTATGTTTTTAATATATTTTATAAAAAGGCCCATATATCCACCAGAATATATACATATATAGAATATATACACACACATATATATATATATATAAGTATTCAGTATCTAATATGGATGACATAATTAAAGTAGCTTAATTGAGGTGAGTTCACATTAATTAGTAAAAAAACTTTGGTGCTTTACTTTGTTTCTATTCAAAGCGATAATTGGGTCAATCAGATTTAATGTAGGTACTACGAGTACATTGTAAAAAGCCTATTATAAAATAATTTAACAACTACTAAAAATATAAGTAAAACAAAATTATTATTAAGAAATACGACTTTTAAATTATTTAACATAGTTTGGTTGTTTTCGAATGTATTTTTCTTATTTAGAAATGTATATACGTATCGTGAAGCAAATAACAATATTTTCTATATAACTGAAGAGGCTCCGCGTGCTATGGCAGCGTGAATCTGTTTCCGTCTACCGATTTGTCTCCGAAACGTTGCGAATCTCAGCTGGGCGCCTGCCAAATGTGCAACTCGCACCAATATCTATATGCCATCAGGTGAACTTTACTGTATACGTAATAGAGTTTACTTTCAGATAAAAAACTGAACAGATAACTTGGTAAGCCTGTAGCTTAAATCTCGCTGGTCTCTAAGGCTAGTGCCAGACAGACTCGAGTGTCTCTTGTGATGCTTCTATGAAAATAATATTTTATTAGTTCAATAATACTGTAAAACATAGCTGATAATATTATAAGTTGATTTTATTATACGCATATATGAAATCACTACTCCAATTTACATGGCTTTATATAAGCAAGAACGAAATTTGAACATCGAAATTTCTTAAACTTAAAATTACTTTAAATTGCAATCACTCTACTCGTAAGAAAAAAGTTAAATCTAAGAGATAGTGACAATTTAACTTATATTAATGTATGTTTAGCGCGCTCCGTGACATTTTTACAAGATCATATAAAACGACCAGAATTCCAAATGAGAGGACTCGAATACAAAATAGGTATTTGACTGGAAGACATTAAAATGTGAAAGAGGAATCCATTTTAGTTGAAATGCAGCTTAATTAAAGTTTAGTTGCACTATTGAGAGGATACTCTACCCTCATAATTTATTCCTGTGGGACGTCATTCGAACGGATTTAGTAACAAACGCTAACCAAAATGTTTATAATTCATTCACTTACCCAAATCATCCTAACATACACACAACTCTGAACGTTATTTAATACTCTCGTGGTAAAGTTTAAATTTCAATTTACTACTCTCTGACGATGAAATCGGGTTGAAATCTTTATTTTTCCAGCGAAAAGGTTCGCATTTTTCACAATTACTTGGACGTTTTCGCGTTAATCCATCTTCTTTGTCTCACGGTGGGATTTTATTTGTGAAACAAATTGCGACATCGACTTCCATTCTTTTAATCCGTGATCAAATTAGAGACATCGATACGCTATTCTCAGTATTATCAAAATACCAATATTTTATCTCAATACGACATTTTTCATATGCCGTTATGCTTAGGTTCCGGCGTATTTATTAGTTTTTTTTTTTATTATTTTTTTTTTTTAATTTAAAGTACCGGTATTAATCAATTTTAGAGATGTGTAAAATTTGTCTGTTTGTGACAAGAAACAGTAATTATTTTAAAAGAAATCAATCTTCTTTTAACTTATACTTATAATGTTGTGATATAAGTATAATGAATTTAATAAAATAATTTACTTCCTTGATAGAATTAAAGTGCCTAGAATACAATTTAAATACCTATTTATAAAAAAATAGAAAGACAATTTTCACAATCTTAAAGGTGAAAGATATAAAATTAGCTTGGAAAAAAGACATTCTAGAGGCGTAGTCGCACGTCCGTCGTCCCTTGTCAGCGCTTAATAGCAGGAACTAATGCTACTCAGCGTCGCAGCGACTGAAATAGCCCCGGATAGAGCACATGTCTTAACTTAATGTATGCCACTACTCTTACGTAATGTTGAGAATATTTTAAACTTATTCAAATTATAATTACATGAACATTGTTCTTAATTATATTAAAAAAATAATAAATATTAAAGTATTCAATTTGCATGGTTTTTAAAAGAAAATTAATAATTTAATTATTTAGTGTAAGAAGCGTATTAATTTGATATTAGACAATGGAAGGACTTTGATAAACTTTTGTCGGAGAAGGTACAAAGTTGAGTACACTTATAATGAGGTTTAGATTTGTATGAAATAAATTAGAATTCACAAATACGAAACAAATAACCTGACCAAATTACATTGTCCTGAAAAAAAAAGAAATAAAAAAACTAGCACTAAGCGAGTTGAATTAAATTAACCGCGTATGCTGTATATCATATAACCCGTCCTAATGCCACTGTTTATATTCATGAAGCGAACGCGTTGTATTCCGGGCGGGCTTGTTTATCTCATCTGGGACAAATTTGCGAGAAAGTTGTGTCCGTGGCGTATCGCAGTTTTTTAATGTATCGTTCCCGAGATATTAAAGTTATTGTAATATTTCGAGGAGAATAACACAAAATAATTGTTAGTAATTGTAGATCTTTATTCAAGCTTCACAAACTAAATTTTCTCTGTCCTGTCAAACGTCAATATTATTTTTCTTATATGTTACATATTTATTACCGACCTAACACTTCTCTCTCCTTATTTACTATATTACTGTTAACAATAATTTTGCTAAAGCATGTTACATAATAATAATACAAAACCAAACATAAATTATAATAATATAAACAAACATAAATTATACATTCACTTTTCAATAAGTTTCTTCTTAAGTCTACAAAGTCGAATCGGTCGAGTCCTAGTTGGTGTTGTTGTTGATAAAGGAATGTTAACAGGCGAGGAAAATTTCCAGTCCGGTGAGGCCGGCACTGGAAGCATATCGGTCGATTCGTGCCCGCCGCGCGGCGACTGCACCGCTCCCGCCGACGGCCCCGGGCCCTCCACCAATGCCGGTAGTGCTGGCGAAAGGTCTCCCTTCCCTTGAGAATTTGATGCTGATTGATCATCCTTACTAAGTACCGTTTCTACTGGATGACTTAATGATGATCGTTTCCGCAACTGATCAATATGTCTATGCACTGTTTCTCCGTTCTGACCTACAACTCTATAATCGCTTGGACCTAGATTCTCACTCACTCGTCCGGGCAACCATTTGTCACTTTTTAAATACTGACGGTACCATACATCCTCCTCTAATCCGATAGCCCTATCAGAACCTCCCGAAGTATCTTTTTGATATTGTTGCGACCGTTGTACTTTCATTTGAACATCAGGTTTTAAAATATCTAACCTAGTTCGAGTACGCCTACCGAACATTAGCATTGTAGGACTTTCGCCTGTCGTTGAATGTTCTACATTTCTATAATTTAATAAATAAGTCCATAATGCTCTATTTACGTCTTTTTTTTCAGCTAAAGCCTTTTTAACAACCCGTTTAAGACTTTTTACCGCATTTTCAGCTAGCCCGTTTGAGGATGGGTGATACGGAGCTGTAAATATGTGATCGATTCCGTGATGTTTCGTAAAATTTGCAAAGTCTGACGACGTAAAAGGTGGCCCATTATCTGTTACTATTTGTTTTGGTAACCCAAACCTACTAAAAAGCTCGTAAATTTTGTCAATTACGGTTTTAGCAATAGTACTTGTCATTTCAAATACCTCTATCCATTTTGACATTGCATCAACTATGACTAAGTACGTTTTGCCATTTATCGGGCCGAAAAAATCCAGATGTAGCCTGGTCCAGGGCCTCTGTGGCCAGGGCCACATGCGCGGTGCCTGGCGCAGTGGCGCATCCGCTTGCGCCGCGCACACCGTGCACTCACGGCACATCACTTGTACTGCTTCGTCCACGCCCGGCCACCATACATAGCTGCGTGCCAAAGCTTTGGATTTAACAATGCCCATATGTGGTTCGTGAATCATTTTTAAAATCTTATTCCTACAACTCTCCGGTACTACTAACCTATAACCCCACATAATGCACCCTAGCTCTTCGTATAATTCGTCTTTTCGGTTAAAGAATGGTTTCAAATTATCTATTTCACACTGTGCAGGCCATCCATCTCTAATGTAATGTAATACTTTCGAAAGTAAGATATCTTTATTCGTTTCCGATTTTATAACGTTATAATCCAGAAGTAAATCTTGATGAATCAAATGAAGGTAAGTTTGCTCGGGTGCAGACAAACTAGTTTTACTGAGATTACTACTAATGACAGGTAACCGGGATAGACCATCCGCTCCATTCGCATCCGTACGTATATATTCAATATCAAAAGTATAAGCCGACAATATTAAAGCCCATCTTTGCATACGACTAGCAACCATGGTCGGAATTCCCTTATGTGGTCCAAATATCGATACTAGTGGCTTATGGTCCGTACGTAAAATAAAGTGACGACCATAAACATATTGATGGAATTTATTTAAGCAAAATATGATTGCTAGTGCCTCCCGATGTATCTGTGAATAGTTTTTTTCTGCAACGGTGAGAGTACGTGACACGTAGGCAACCGGGCGCTCCCCCTTGCCTTCGCGGGCGGGCTGCGATAGCACGCCGCCGATTCCACAAGCGCTCGCGTCACACGTCACTATCAGTGGGCGGTCCGGGTCGTAATGCGCTAATACTTCAGCGCCTGACAAAATTTGTTTTATTTCTACGAATGCTCGCTCACAATCAGAAGACCAAAACCACTTAGTTCCCCTTTTAAGTAAATCATAAAGTGGTACTAATTTAGAACTCATATTTTTCACAAATTTTGCATAGAAATTGATCAAACCCAAAAAAGATCGCAGTTGTGTTATGTTGCTAGGTCTAGGAATTTTTGTTATAGCATCTACCTTAGAAGGATCTGTTTTTATACCCTCTTTACTAATAATAAATCCCAAATATTTTATTTCATTTACTAAAAATTCACACTTATTAGCTTTAAGTTTTAAACCATTTTTATATAGCGTATCAAAAACTGTTTCCAACGCTTTTATATGTTCAATTCTATTTTTACCTCCGATTATGACGTCATCCAGGAAAATTTCTACGTTAGGTATTTTGCCTAAAAGTGAACACATAATTCTTTGGAAAATGCCTGGACTCGATGCTAAGCCATATACCAATCTATTGTACTTGAATAAACCCCGATGCGTGTTTATAACTGTATACTCTTTCGATTCATCGAGCTCTATTTGATTATACGCCTGTGATAGATCAATTTTTGAAAAATAAGCTGACCCGCTTAATCTAACTAAGACATCTTCAATTCTAGGTAAAGGATAGCGATCGATCAGTAAATTCGGGTTAACCGTTGCCTTATAATCAGCGCAAATTCTCAAGGAACCATCAGCCTTGTTCACGGGCACCAGGGGTGAGGCCCAGTCGGAGCAGTCGACGGGCTCGATGATGCCGTCCCGCAGCATCACGTCTAGCTCGGCATCCACGCGCGCGCGCATCGCGTACGGCAACGGCCGCGCACGGTGGAAGACCGGCACCGCGCCCGGGCGCAGCCGCAGCGTCGCGCGTCCGCCCGTGTACCGACCCAGCCCGCCGTCAAATATTTCCTTATACCTGTTTATCAAATTAGATATATCGTCATTAAATGACAGATTCTGATGTGAATTTAGACTATTACAATTACTAAACCTCGGAATATCTATATTTAATTCGGTCAACCACTGTCTACCTAGAAGCGATGTTGTGCCACCTTCTATTACAAATAATTCCAAATTCTTACTAATGTTTTTAAATCTAACAATAGGTTTTATTACACCCATGGGTTTAATTTTCGTACCATTATAAAAATTTAAGACAAGATCGGAGTATTCAAGTTTTAAATGACTAAATTTATTTTGGTATGTAATACTACTTATACACGAAACTGTCGAGCCAGTGTCTACTTCCATATTAATAACATGATTTTCAATGGAAATTGGTAACTTAACCGCTCGATAATCCTTTAAGCAGAGATGATGGAAGTCCTCTTCCACATCTTGTTCTACTTCTTGAGCGCCGTCCGCCGTCGCCGCTGCCACTTCGCTCAAGTGTCGGGTTTGGGTCATTCTGCCACCCCGGTCCATTTGGTACTGCCGCCTACGGAACCTGTTAACACTGTTCATTGAACACACCCGTCTCAAATGTCCCGAATCTCCACACTTACTGCATACGTAATCACGAAATCTACACATTCCGTAGTCGTGATCAGTCGCTCCGCAACCCTTGCACGACCGCTCATCCTTTCCGCCGGCGTGGAAAGCTCCCGAGCTTCTCACACCGCCGCTGGCGCATCTGCCGCGCCACGACTTCACCCGACCTCCACGAACCCCACGGTCGCTACTCCGCGCTTTCTCTTCCGCTGACAACACATGTATTCCCGACTCCGTTCTCATGTCGCGTTCCTCACAGGCTTCCACAGCTGCCGAGTCTCGTTCCGCGGCCTCTATAGACGTAGCTAACTGGACCGCCTTGATGTAGGATAACGAGTCATCCTCCGCAAATAACCTCTGCCGAATGACATCGCTCCTAAGACCGCATACGAATTGATCACGTAGGTTATCATCGAGTGAGTATTCAAACTTACAGTGACGCGCCAACCTCTTCAGTTCGGCTATGTAACTCGCAACGTTCTCGCCGGTAGCCTGACGTCTTTGCCTAAACCGGTAACGCTCGGCCAAAATAGACGGCGGCGGTTGTAGATGATTTTTCATTATCGATACCGCCACCGAATATTCCATCTCAGCTGGTGTTTTGGGGCTCGATAAATTTGTTAATAATTCATATGCCTCGTCTCCCATGACCGCTATTAAAGTAGGTAATTTTAGTTCTTCTTTGATATTATTTGCCTTAAAATACATTTCCAGGCGTTCTATGTATAATGACCATGATCCCCTCTTCACATCAAATTCCGCAACTTTTCCGACAGACATCTTTAACACGCGTAGATATAATAAATACTCGTCGCCACTGTAATATTTCGAGGAGAATAACACAAAATAATTGTTAGTAATTGTAGATCTTTATTCAAGCTTCACAAACTAAATTTTCTCTGTCCTGTCAAACGTCAATATTATTTTTCTTATATGTTACATATTTATTACCGACCTAACAGTTATTGTTTCCTATGAATATCAAATTTGATTAAGGTGAGTTCAACAATTCTTTTTATCTTAATTTTGTCACTTTGCTAATAAATGTATTAACAAAATTGAACTATCAATAGATTGTCATTTTTATTTTATGATTAAATTTACATGATATACCAAATACGAATATAAAAAAGGTTCCGAAAGTTTCGCAAAAAAAAATCTATTTCATTCTATCATAGTTTTTTATTTTTTTTTTTCATCTTTATGTAAACTTTTCATCTCATTTACTCAGTCTTCCCACAATACCACAAATGGATTTTTCCGGAACGAACAAGATTTGTATTAATTCAATTGATAAAAATCTAATGTTTTGTCAGCTTCTGTCATACTTCTGACGTCTCCATCCGAGTACGTGATGTCATTTATATGTATAGCAAATAGTACGATTTGACCTCCTTGACGAAGCAATTACAAATCATTTAGGTAATTTATGTGTGATCGCGAGTCTCTACGAAATCTCGTAAATTCTCCAATGTTGATTCTTTAATCTCAAATCTAGAATTGTTATTTCAATGCATTCAAAGTCAAAGTCAAAGTCAAAATATTTTATTCAGCATAAAATTATTACAATTATTTACTGAACGTCATGAGTCTACCACCAGTTCGGAAAGAAAAAGCCTCTGACCTGAGAAGAACTGGCGAAAGAAACTCAGCGGGACTAATATTTTTTTTTTACGTAATGTTTTTTTTTTTTCAGAGTATATTGAAATTAACAATAATTCTCTTTAAGTTGAAATAGCCTGGAGGCGATCACATCATTCCCAAGGCGTACTGTCTTCTAGAAAATCGTTAATAGAATAATATCCTTTGGTACACAAACGTTCTTTCACAATTTTTTTAAATTTGGCAATAGAAACTTTTTGAACGTTTTCTGGGAGCCTGTTGTATAAGCGTATACATTGTCCATAAAAAGAATTACTGACTCGGCGTAAGCGAGTTACAGGCATTGCAAGTTTATGTTTGTTCCTAGTATTAATGCTATGCATGTCGCAATTCCTGGGAAATTCGTGTATATTTTTATGGACATACATAACATTTTCGTACACATATTGAGAAGCAACAGTCAATATTTTTATTTCTTTAAATTTATCTCTTAATGATACTCTAGGACCTAAACTATAAATTGCACGAATAGCTCTTTTCTGCAGGACAAAAATAGTATTAACGGTAGCTGCATTTCCCCATAGTAAGATTCCATAGGACATAATACTATGAAAATAACTAAAATATACTACGCGAGCTGTATCTACGTCAGTGAGAAGTCTAATTTTTTTTACCGCGAACGCTGCAGAGCTGAGCCTATTCGCTAACCCTTCAATATGGAGATCCCACTGCAATTTCGAATCTATAATTATACCTAGGAATTTAGTGGACTTTACCGGTTTTAACATTTCCCCTCCTAATTCTACACCATTATCAACAAGTTTAACATTAGGTGTCGTGAATTTTATTAATTTCGTTTTTTTGTTATTCAATAGTAAATTATTCGAGTCAAACCAATAGACAACCTTTGAGAGAGCATCGTTTACATCGTCATACATAGGTAAATTACGTTTCACCTTAAAAATAAGTGAAGTGTCATCAGCGAACAATACTATCTCATGTTTGTCCTGTACAAAAAATGGCAGATCATTTATGTAAATAAGGAAGAGAAATGGGCCAAGAATAGATCCTTGTGGAACCCCCATATCTAGAGGAGCCCCAGGAGATCTCTTACCATTTACATCAACCCTCTGTATTCTATTACTCAAATAGGAATTCAGGAGGTTGAGTGCCTTATTTCTAATCCCATAATGATGCAGTTTCCTGATCAACGTCTCGTGATGCACACAATCAAAGGCCTTAGATAAGTCACAGAATATCCCAAGAGCATCCTGCGACCTTTCCCATGCCTCAAAAACATTTTTAATTAGCTCAACACTAGCATCTGCTGTGGAGCGACCTTTTGTAAAACCAAACTGTTTCTTATGTAGTAGATTGTGTGCATTAAAATGCGATAACATTTGCCCGAGTATTACTTTTTCAAAAATTTTACTAAATGTTGGGAGTACTGAAACTGGTCTAAAATTATTAGGATCTAGCGTACTGCCCGATTTAAAAATAGGAATCACTTTACTGTGTTTCATTAGATCAGGAAACACACCATGTTCTATACAGCCATTAAATATAGTAGCTAGATGAGGTGCAACTACGTCAATTATGGAACTAACAACTTTTACAGATAAACCCCATAGATCAGCTGATTTCTTGACGTCCAGGCTTCTGAAGGCTACTATTATATCTTTGGGGTTTACAGGTTTAAATGTAAATATTACATTACATTCTTTAACATTTTCCTTTAGCAAAAATTCGGCAATGCCTGGAGACGAATTAAGTGATTGCGTTGTTGAAAGTGGAATGTCAGTGAAAAATTTTTCAAACTCAGATGCAACTTCTCGGTCTGAGGTAATAAAATTATTATTGATATTTAACTTAAAATCGAAGCTGCGATCTGCGACTCTTCCACTTTCACAAGCAATTATGTTCCATGTCATTTTGATTTTATTATGCGCATTTCTAATTTTGTCTTTAATATACAAGGATTTTGCCATGGAACATACTCTTCTAAACATTTTTGAGTAGGCACTTACAAAAGAAGCAAACGATACATTATGATTATAGGCTTTTGTGCTGTACAATTCATAAAGCCTCTGCCTGCTCTCGTGTATGCCAGGAGTTGCCCATTCACCAAATGTCAAGAGACCCCCTGAATTGACTGTTTTAGAAGTAAATATTGTAGAAAATTCAGTTTTTACTAATTTAAATAAACAGTTATATAAGTAGTTGGGATCATTGGTGTATGATAAATAAGGAAGTTTTGCCACAATACTACCTCTAAACCTCTCCATACGTGCAGTACTTATAGGTACAAAAGTCTTTTTTAAAATATTTTTGTTGGTATTTAAAGAGTAAGAAAAGGAAGCTAACTGACCACAATGGTCTGAGCTTAACTTATTAATAATAGCTTTAAAATACGGTTTACAGTTTGTAAATATGTTGTCAATACATGTAGCACTGGTAGCAGTTATTCTAGTGGGTTCAGTAAATAAGTTATGTAGGTTATATGATAAAAGCATAGATTTAAATCTGAGACTTATATTAGAATTATGTAATAAATCAATATTAAAATCCCCACATACAACAATAACCTTATTAGAATTATTTAATTTTAACAAAATTTCTTCTAATACTTTCTCAAAGTACTCATATAACCCACTAGGAGGTCTGTATACGCATACAACAATGAAGTGCTCAAGCTCTACGCAGGCTAGTTCAATAGTCTGCTCAACAGAGAGGCTCACAATGTCTTTACGTTCTTTATATTTAAAAAGTTTACTTATAATTATTAAAGAGCCACCGCGTATAGCTTTTTCTCTGTTGAACATACTAGCTACCTGGTGACTGCTGAAGTTAAATATGGACTGGGAAATAGAAAGCCAGTGTTCTGTTAAACATAAAATATTGATATTTTCACCATTCATAAATAACTCCAGTTCAAGATCTTTACCTAACATGCCCTGTATATTTTGGTGCACCAGGTTTACAGTATTTAAATTTTTACAACTGTGGGCATTCCTTATCAACTTATTATGACATTTATCTAATTTAATGTCATGCCTTATTAATTTGCTAGAGGTATCCTCTGTTGTCTTAATTATTAATTTAAATTATTATTATTTGGAACGGATTCCATGTCACAAAATTTCATATTATAATTTTGCTCAATAGGAGCAGATGTCAAAGTAACCAGATTATTGGCTACGTCAGTTTGTATATAATAAGATAGCACAGATGCTATCTGTCGTTTAAAAAAATATGGTAGGCTCAACCTACTATATGTCAACATATAATAATTATTCTTAAATAAATTATTAATGTCAATAACATCAATTTTTTTCCTTTTTTTAATATTTACATTTAAGTATTTGCAAGTTGTTAATGTGTGCATTAAATTATTAATGCCATATCTTAACCTATTTTCCTGTGGCAATTTAGCTAAATAAGGTAGTGTAAACAATAAAATTTTGTTTATATTTAATTGTTCTAATTTATTTAAAATATTTTCCATTAAATGTTTATTTATATTACCTCTTCTCCCAATTAATAAAATAATGGTTGTGTTGGGACAGTGAGCCTCACTCAGAATTCTATTTACTATTTGATCATAAGTGGCTCCGGGCATGCAATGATTGATTACTCTCTGGCCCATACAAAAATCATTTAATAATACACCCATACCTTTTCCTAACTCATCACTGTAAATTTTTAAATATTTTTTATCGTCAGGAATAGATATAGACTGTACAGGTACATTATAATGTTTGGGGTCGGTGTTATTTATATATTAACTGAAAACAGGCAATTATATGAACGAGCCTTACATGAAGACTTTCTCAATCTCGTTAAAAATGTAAGTACTCCTATGATAAGATATGTAAGAAGCTTAAAAAACTCATTGCGTCTATACGACGACGATATAACCAACTGTGTAATATTTGAAACGTTAAACAAACACAATTTTTATGTTAACCGTACTACAAAACTTTTTGTTTTTTGTAAGTCAATGTCAACAACGTCTTAAATATTAAGTCAATAGAAAGGATTACATAAACATTATCACTGCTTTGCTTTTCGTAATTAACGCTGAGTTGCACGAAACAAATTTTAAAATTTAAGTGCTTATTAAACTAATTTAATCACAAGAATCGTTCGTGATTATCTATTGCACGAAACCTACAATCTGATTAAGTTAATAAAAATTTAGTTTAATTAAAGACCTGTCTAACGGATTATTAATTCCAACAGCCTTAAATTTATCATAAGATCAACTAATTTTAAGATTAATTTCAACTTAACTAACGGAAAATTAGCGACGGTTTCGTGCAACTCGCCGTTAGACATTTAAATCTGACCTAAATACTTACTGTTGTTAATAATTATTTGTAATATACGTTTTACCACATATAAAACCGTTCTCGTGCAGTCTGTGCGAGAACGGTCGCGGATTTGATTCCTGATGGGGATATTAGAGATATTTACAAACGTAAAGCCGTTGGACTCGATTTTGATCAAAGATTTCTAATATCGATTATTATTGATGGTAGGTAAATCATCCTTCAACCTGCGCTAGAGCAGCGTGGCAGATTAAGCTTAAATACTCCTATATGAAGAAGGTCTTCGTCCAGCAGTGGGACATTTAGACTTCCTTCAACTCACAATCAGTTCATACAATACTGTTATATTGTCTATATTGATAATGCAGTTAACTTAGGTATTTGTATCTTGTCATAATTTTATGGCACATAGTAGTAGTATTCGTGCTTAAATTATTTCCTCAACTATTTTGTTTGTCTGATTGTGAATGGTTTAATCAATTTCTATAATGTGCGTTTAAATAAAATAGATTTTAATTACCTTTATATGAGCAAAGCACAAGAGTTTGTCAATGTTTTTTTTTTTTTTTTTTGTATTATGAGTATTTAAGAAACAGTAACAAAGTTTTGAATCGAGCGTTTCTTAAATTAGTTCAATAAATTATTTAATTAAAATTCACCCGCAACCTTTTGTAATTTTCGCGAGTTCATTTCGTTAATAAAACTAATTGAAATGCGACCCGGGTTTGGACTTAGAATCTTTTGGATGTTTAGACGTTTCGTTATATTTTAAAATTTAGAATTAAAATATTCGCTTAGCTGAACTTGAGATGATTTATATTGTTTTAAATTAAATTAAAATATTAAATACTGGTAGGTCTTCGTTAACTCTAACTTAAGTTTTTCTTGGAAGGCGTAAAATATTCATTAATAATGACGATAAAAAAAGAAGATTTTGTATTAAGGGTTAAAATATTATTATTCCAGAACAATCGGAAACTCCTTATTCAAAAAAAAATTGTTCTTAACAATTGTAGTGAAATTAAAATACTGCTTACAAGGAAAATTCTTAAAAATGTAAAAGACAAAAGGCCATTGTTTTTCGTAGTTCTAGCGGAGCAGTCGTGCATAGACAAAAGTGCATTCAGCTCGAAACCATATTTTTCTAACATATAGAATAATAAATTAAGCAATCTGATTTTATTGACTGTTTTGTTCATATTGTGAATTCGTATTTTCAGATAGCCTTGTTAATTTTATATTAAATGTATATTTCGTTCGTAAATATTATATGTATTTTATTTTCCTTATTTCGATTGTCTTGATAACATGTATGCTTCAAGCTTTCAGCGGATTTTTAATGTCTTGAGATTTTTTATTTATTTTTTTTTGTTTTGTTGTAAAAAAATAATAGTGATTGAAGTTTTAATAAAAAAAATAAAATAAAAAAAATCTAAATTTTATTTATATTAATTATTATAAAATTTAGATTTTTTTATTTTATTTTTTTTTAATAAAAAAAATAAAATAAAAAAAAAATCTAAATTTTATTAATTAAGCTGATTGTTATCTAATATTAAATTTTCTTAGAGAAATAATATTGGTTTACTTTATCGTTATAAATATATTTACCGTGCGGTAATCGGCATAAAATAATCCCTACCTCGTTTTCGCCGAGTTGTTTCAAATGCAACAACATCAAGGCCACAGTGGTGTGAACAACTATACACCAACCAGGATGGTAATGGACAGAGGCGTAACCATATCCTGCCACAACTAACTGAGCTTGCCAACCCACCTGCAAACGTGGCGAGCATTGGCAAACAATGTTTTGGGGGACTGACGCTCTCATTTACACTACCATGAACAAACGCTGATTTTCATACGCACACTCACTACACACGTATTACTCGATAATAGTAACATTTATTTTAAGGCCAGTATATCCCAAATCACCTGTTTTTGATAGAGTTTTAAACATAGTAATATTCATTTTTTTGATCCGTTAAAAATATATGTTATAGTTTAACAAACGTTCTTGATTATTCAACGGTTCAAAACACGATAATTGTAACTTGACTCGATAAAAAAAAACATAAAGAAAGGATGTTTTTGATTATTTTTCGAGTTTTATTCGAAGAATATCAGATTTTAAGTTACAATATTCACATGTAAAAATAGGTAATAACTTTTAGTAGAACATTTAACGGTTACTTTTTTAAATAAATGTTTCTATTTTTTTTAAATATTAAATATTTAAATTATATAAGAAAACGGCCCGCGCGCCTCGCTTTAGTTGCCTGCGAGGCGTCATCGAAGTAGGAGCTGTATCTCTGCTGTCTGGCGGCGTCCTCCCCCCCCCCCTCTAAAGATTGGATTTTTTTTTATAACAAAAATATCCACGGGCTTATATTTGCCCGTGCCTTTTTTTAATTAAATGTATAAGATTGTTAATATAGTTTCATGCGTACTATTTTAGACTTACATTAGCTAGACTTATTGTCAGGATCTCTATGACGCGAGTCCGTATACTGACCATTATTTATTTATTATTATTATAATTTTTTTTAATACATATAATCATATTTACATACATATAATCATTTTTAATAAACATAATCTTTATTTACAAATATAATTTACATATACAAATATACACACATACATATATATACATATACACACACACACACATATATATTATATATACATATATATATATATATATATATATATATATATATATATATATATATATATATATATATATATATATAATTTTATTTTGTCTTTTTTTTTTCTTACATCTATTTACATCATGTTTCTTATTTTCTATGTACATGCGTTTATTCCTTGATCTAATATAATCTAATATTTCATTGCTTGTTAGTACATACATACCAGCCACCACATTTTTACGGCTTGTCTACATTTACATTTGGGCTCTTTATTTTTGTATTATTTATTGGAGACTCTGCCGCAGCCATCCCCCGAGGGAAGCTGTTCGAGCACATCCTCAATGACGGCGGTGTCTCTTTTATGTATAGCCATCTTGAGGGTGTGCTCGAGTATTTCCTTTGTTGTGGCCTCCACCGAGGCCGACAAAACGACCGATTTCATCACCACCGTCGTCGGTGTAGTAGACACAGGTCTTTGTGTGCCTGGTCACCGCGACCACAGAATGCGGAACACTGTCATGAATCCGCAGCCTCCTAGTCTTTGTCTGGACGATGATGACTGCCTCGCGTGTCTGTCCCTGTGCCTCGTGGATAGTCATGACGCTCGATCCCTGTCCGGTGCCGTATCCCTTGTCTATCAACGTCTTCTTTTCCTCTTGTGTGAAAACCGATGTATAGGGTCCGGTCTTGTCTCTTAGGAATTCGAGCGCCAGTGAACCTCTCTATCCTCAGAGAATGGATAGTGTGGTTTGAGAAATAGATTGGATAATTTTATTTAGTACTACCTGTGCCCCGCGGTTTCACCCGCGTTAATTTGAGGGAAAAACGTACTTAAATATTTTCGCCTCGTTGGTCCAGTGGTACCAAGCGTTACTGCCGAGCAAGGGGTCTCAGGTTTGATTCTTGGGTCGTTCAACATATTACTGAGTTTTTTTTTCGAAAATTTACAGTAAAAGAGTGATGTTATATTTACTTTAAAAGTGGAACTATAATTAAAAAATGTCTTGAGAAGAGAAATAATAAAGGACGCAACGGAAGCTCTCAAAAAAGATTATTTTTTCCCGTTTTTGTAACATTTCTTATTATTACTCAGCCCCTATTAGTCGTAGCGTGATGTTATATAGCTTAAATTCTTCCTCAGTAAATGGACTATCCAACGCAAAAAGAATTTTTAAATTTGAACCAGTGGTTCATGAGATTAGCGCGTTCAAACAAACAAACTCTTCAGTTTTATCTATTAGTATAGATTATTATTGATTATTTTATTAGATTAGTTTAGTTAGTACTCTAACAACGTTGGAAGTGTTTTTACTGTATAGCAGTGTAGTGTAGATATAAAATGGGGAATAAAACTAGAAATAAAAAGAAAATATCTAGACGTGAACTACGTAAGCTTAGAAAAGCGATCAGATAAGTACTCGTAAGTTTAATGAACACTCAATCTATTTTTAGCTAGAATATAATGATTGTCATCGATATCTTAGACCGATATATTAGCATATCCAAAATTTCAATAAGTTATATTAGTATTTTCACCTAACAGCGGCTAGCTAGCACCTAGCGGCAATTGAAGATTCTTCGACGGTCAGCGAATGGCGATGGGTCCCGACCAGGCTAAACGTAGCCGACGACGCGGCGCGGGACGTACCAGCGGGATTCAGCAGTGGTCACAGATAGTACACAGGTCCTGAATTTCCTTATCATCCGGAGTCCACCTGGCCCACGGAAACGTCCGCTTTGTCGTCGTCAACCGAACCTACAGGCGAAGAAAAAACTCATCACGTCACCGATCGTAAACAGCCGCGACTCAAAGAAGGGTTACCAGACTGCACACGGTACTCCAGCTGGAACAGACTCCGCTACACGACGGCTCGAGTGCTACAGTTTATAGAACTCTGTCGAGCCAATACACAACGAGTCAACTATAAAAGGACTAAGAAAAGCGCGTTAAAAGACCCAGACTGGAAAAGGACGAACAAGAAGCTGAAAACACGCCAGAAAATAAGAGTAGAGCTCGAAGAAACTTTGGAGGTTCGTCCGGTCTCCGCGGAACTTATCAGGAAAGCTGAAGACCTATTCATGAGAACAGTCCAAGAAGAATCTTTCCCAAATGAAGTAGAAAGCATTAAAGACGGGAAGTCGTTTACCCGAAACAGTCGCCTCAAGCAGCTGAGCATCGAGTGTGCAGAGAGAGCCCTCCGAGTCCGTAGTCGTATTAACGCCGCGGAGCAACTATCAACGCCATCTAAAAACCCGATGATACTAGATAGAAATCATCACACAGTGAAGTTGTGGATCATAGCGATGCATAGAACGAGGCATCACACGGGAGTCGAGGCGACTGTGAACGAATGTCGACAGCACTACTGGATACTACGCCTGCGGCCCGTCACAAGAACGCTCTTTCCACAGTGTCTACACTGCCGGATTAGGGCAGCGATCCCGCCACACCCGAGAACAGGAGACCTACCTGCGTGTCGCCTAGCTCACCATCAGCGACCCTTCACATACACAGGGGTGGACTACTTCAGACCATTAACAGTCACCGTGGGACGCAGCCAACAGAAACGTTACGTGGCAGTATTCACGTGCCTCACTGTAAGAACGATCCACCTAGAGATAGCGACGTCACTGAGCACAGACTCAGTGATAATGAATTTAAGAAGAATGAAAGCTCGACGAGGACAACCTGCTCAAATCTGGTCCGACAATGGGACTAACCTGCGAGGTGCCGACAACGAATTGAGACAGGCAATGGACAGAGCGACGTCCTCACCTTCGTCGCTGGGTCAACAGGCGGCATAGGGTCCTTACGTTTCGGCTGTCGCCGGTGCTTACCGGGCACGGTTGCTTCGGTAAGTACCTGCACCAAATCGCTAGGCGAAAAGCTACCCCTGCCTGCCACGAGTGTGGCGCGCCAATCGACTCGGCGCGTCACACCCTGGAGGAATGCGCCGCTTGGGAGCCCCAGCGCAGGGCCCTGGTGGCAGTAAAAGGTGGAACATAAACATTTAATACCTAAGAGAAGAAATAAAGTTTAAATCTACTTCTCTTAGGTATTAAATGTTGTAAAGTGTATTAATTAACAAAAAAAAAAAAAAAAATTACTGATAATTAATATAAATTAAAATATTAATAGTAAATTTTTTTTTTAGCTATAAACCCATAAAAAATTAAATAATGGTTTTTATCTACTTCTCTTAGGTATTAAATGTTTATGTTGCATTTTATACTGTGCCTTCAGGATCGAAAACAAAACTGAATTATGAAATAACCTAAAGTAAAAAAAAAACCTAGTAAGTTACTGTAAAATTATATATTTAATTATTTCCGTGCGCCGTCGCCGCGCGCGGGGTCATCGAGAGTTCATTTGATCGGAGACTTCGCGTAACTAGTCGCGCGGGGAGGGAGGTAGCGCTAAATACCTACAACGCTCGAATATACTGGCCTTAAGCTAGCGACCCACACGGAGTCCGTTTGGGTGTGTTTTTAATGGTGAATAAATGAAAAGTGCGACAAAATATGATCTTTAATTATTTTGTAAAAAGTCTATATATGACGTGATTTATACTTTTCGTTGTTTATTAGTAGTTTTCAACTTTTAGACATAACAAAAAAAAAATTAGTTTTACTCATAAAAGGGTTTTTTTTTTTAATCCAGCGCTGATTTATACTCCCATTAATCATTCCTAATTTATTTCTATGTCATAGCGTATTATTTATCATTTACCTTCTCTGATAAACACATGTTTAAATACAATAAGACATTTTAAAAGTGAACCGGTTCATTCTTAGTATACAGTCATTGGAAACTTCGATAGAATAAAACAAATATTGATTTGTTTGCTTGTACACTTGTTTTACCTTTTTCTGTTGTTTGTCTGTATATACTAACCAGCTTCCTTATCACTAAATTAAATATGTATATATACCGGCTAAAAGTAGTACTGATAGTAAAAATAGGTAATAATTATAGTGGTTCCGGCATTGAAAAAAATAATTAGCGATAAGATAACGTACGATACGTTATCTTATCGCTAATTATTTTAAACATAACATAAGTGCAGATCGATGACAAAGAATTGAATTAGCACACTAAGGGACAGATTTCACCGGTTGCTGATAAAGATTCAGATAGTTATCTAAGACATAAAAATATCTAACCGACATAATTTTGATAGGTTTTTTTCCTGTTAATTATCTAAATCCATTTTATGTGTTAGATATTTGTATTGTAAATATAATACAAAATCTGTAAAATAAAAAGGTGTAATTATTATTAGACAAGGCGAAAGAGGCCCTAAGAGTCTGTTTTATCTCTTGATAAGTCTATCGGTCAGCTGATGAGTCTTATAGCTAGCCTACCACTAACTTATGTGCGAGACAAACTTTATAAGCAATCAGTTTAATACGTGATATTAAACTTAATTAAATGTTACAATAACAAATAGAATACCTACGTGAAATCAAAATGAAAACAGTTCGTTTGTTGTCCTGAACGATTCAATCTTGACGGTTCGAGTTTCTAATGTCATATAAAAACTTTTTTTAAATATTCCATTATTTATCAAGATAGTTATTTGGTTATAAAAATCACGCTACGACTCATAAAAGCGAAGATAAAGGTTATAACTTGACAAAAAGGATAATTCGATCAGGATAAATAACCCGAATCGACGTCCAAGCTGACCACATTGAGTTGTTCATACAATTTTTTTTTTAATATAACTCGTTTCCAGCTGTAAATAAAAAACATCGTCATTGTTTATGTTTCATACGTAATTTAGACCTGAATACGTAGTTGAGCAGAATAACGAATTAAACTTTACACTTGTAGGTTGATAGGTTGTTTGGTCAGAAAAGAAGTCTACGCCCAGCAGTGGGATATATATGGGACTGATATATATTAGTACAGAAAATTATTAGAATAAATTATGGTGATATTGGTTTGGTTGTGTATGATGTTTGTTTGTATTTATTCTCGACATAAAAGCTTAAAATGTACATACGGTACAGTATATTTTAATAATTTTAACTGCATGTTTTTTTTAGTATGTAGTAGTTTGATAACCTTTCTGGTGTAGTGGTGCGAAAAGTCACCTCAACGCGGGTGGTCGTTGCTTCGATTCCCGCTCGGGGCAGATATTTGTATTTGTGCAGTGGTATGTGCCTCTGAAAGAACGTAAAACCGTCAGTCCCGGTGGTTATTACAGATACCTTATAACGATATTCATTCATGGTAGGAAAATTACCCACCAACCTCCAGTATAGCAGTACGGTGGATTAAGCTCCGACACTTTGAGCGAGAAGAATGCTCCATGAATCTCCATGATACATGCTCCATGAATCCAAAAAATCCATGCTCTGTAGTGGGTCGCTTACAGGCTGATTCAGTTTATTTCAATTCAGTTCAATAGTTTTCTATCGTTTTTTAGTATTTATAAAATAAAATTCAACTCCTGCTCTCAGTCACTATGTATGTACATTACAAGCACGTTGTCATAAGGCATAAACCAAATATAACAGGAAATCACGGAGATATAAATAAAATAAATAAATAAATAATAACTAACAATCACACCACGTTAACCTAGCCCCGTGCTAAGTTCGTAAGAACTTGTGTTACGGGTACTAGTAACGGAAATAAATTTAAGATATTTATATAAATACATATATACATAAATACACATCCATGACCCGGTGCAGATATCTATATTCGTCATACAAATTATCTGCACCTGGCGGGATTCGAACCCGCGACCGCTGCGTAAAGTGTCCAGTTGCCTGACCACTCGACCAGCCGGCCGTCAAATATATATAATATAAATGTTAGGATGAAGTATACTCCATTCATAACAATTAGCTATCATTATAAATAATAATCATACACGATATTTATCAATTTATCGATTTTAAATTGTACGTAGAATTTAGGAGTCTTATAATTGAATCATCACCTACCATAAGAGAAAATAAACATAAAATACTATTTTAATGTAACATTTATTTTAATTAAGAATTAATTATTTAGAATTAAATTAAAAATTAATTAAGAATAATAAGAATTAAGTTTTATTTAAATTACAAATGTGCGCCGTTCAGTTCAAAAACTTTTTACAATATTTAAATTTTAGGTTTAATAAATGACACTTACAAAAGTAAACGCCTAAAAGCCGGCCGTCATGGGTTCGATTCCCGCTCTGGGCAGATATTTGTATTTCTAAAACTATTTGTTTCTGGTCTAGGTATTGGCCCTTTTGGGTCTTCCTACCGTGTTTCAGAGAGTACTTAAAGGCGTTGGTCCTGTTTGTTATCACAAACACCTGATAGCGATCTTACTCATGATAGGTCATTTGTACGTGTGTGTTATGTGTATTTTCGGACCCCTGACATAAGGAAAAACCACATCTTATGGTGGCCTGGTATGTACAAATATTTGTTTCCAGTCGGGGTGTGTGTCCTTGTGGGTCTCCCCACCACGCCTCGGAGAGCATGTAAAGCCGTCGGTCATGATTATTATCATAGACATTTGATACCCACTAATGATAATACTTATGATAAGGAAAATATCCGCTATCCCGCAGTAGAGGAGGGTGGTGGATTAAACTCCAAACCATTTAGTTTTGGAGGAGAGACCTTTCGCTAACATTAGAAGATTAAAAGGATGATTTAAATCAGTTCAGTTTGAATCAGACTGTATACCACTGATTCATTGCGATTTGCTATCGCTTGATTCGCGTAGAATATTACTGTACTTAGCTTTCTTGCATAAAATAGTGTTCTTAAATTCATAAGATTAATTTTATTACTGTTTCTAGAGTCATAAATTAGCTTTAATAACAATAAAACAACAAACTTTGGTGAAAATGTGTACTACAATAGAGAAGTTAGGATTAATAACGAACTTACAATAAATATTAATGTTTGGACATAACGCACCTTTAAAGTAAAACCGTTACTAAACGAAAATTTTCATGAATTGAGTTATCAATGCTATCTATTTTAAATACACGTAAACTGCAAGATAATCTTGTCTTTTTTGTAAAATGTCGTATTTTACGCCATTTAGCGATAAATTAAAGCGTTACTAAACCGAATTATGATAGGCTCACTAAATACAATATTGTGTCTATACCAACAAGAACATGATCGTAGAAAAGATATGACGGTAGTTTAAAACAACAGTGTTGTTATTTGGATATACACGGCTGCAAAAGTAAACTCAGATATCATAAAAGGAATCAAAAACCATATAGTATAATATATGGTTAAATACCAACATACTAAATCCCAAGAATAATCCCATTGCCTAAGACAGTAACAATTACTATTAATTTTTTATATTTTTATATTGCTATTTTCAGTTGGTTTGTTTTTAGTCAAACTAGATATTTATAAATGTTTTAATTAATAATTAAGATAGTAACAACTTAAGATAGTAACAACTTTATCAATTACGTAATTATTAGAAATATTAATAAAATATAAGAAAGCTCAAGGTCTTCTTATCTAAAATAAATCTATCAAAGAATTATAGTAACTAATATGAAATAAATTAGTAATTAGCATTGTATCTGGGTTATTTATTAAATTAGTACCTGGATGACCGAGCTTTGCTCGGTTAAATTATTTATTTTTATTTATTTATTTATACTTTTTTGTACACCACAAATATACAAACAAGATAGATTGATAATTACAAAAATTATATTTAGATACATTACATACTGATGAAACATAAATAATATTTTCGATCTGACTGACATAATAGTAAAATAATAGGAACTGGTTATTTAAATAAAAATAAAAAGAGCTCTTAATAATAGTTTTTCTCACAAAAAAAGAAACTTGAAAAAAAAAATGAAAAAAAAATCGGTCTGTAGACCTGGATTCGAACCCGGGTTTTCTGGTTTCAAATCCGCCCGATACCCATCCGAGCTATTATAAGCTTATAAATGACAGCGAAATTTACCTTCGTATTCTAATGATATTTTTTAATTGCATTAAAAAAGGGATAAAACGACATTTTCTAAAAATAAATCCTAGCTAGATCGATTTATCACCCCCGAAACCCCCTTCATATTAAATTTCATGAAAATCGTTGGAGCCGTTTCCGAGATTCAGATTATATATATATATATACAAGAATTGCTCATTTAAAGATATAAGATATAAGAGACCTTCAAGACTTCATTGTAGATTTATAATACAAGGACACAAATAATATGATAATTCAGGTCTTTGTGTACACGCAGCGGTTATAAGTACATGTATGAGTGCGTGTTTTCATGTGTAGATACGAAATTATATGAATGTGTGTATATTAAGCAAAATAGTGTTAATAATATTAATCTATTAAAAAACTAAATACTATGTCGAAGGTGATTTACGTTATTATTTTTAATATGTCCCAGTATCATATTAGAACAGGTATGAGATAGAAATGGCATTAGATAAATGAAAATATTGCACAAGTAGGGCTAAGTCCGTATTGAATAATAAATATTGTCTTTTTTTAAATTTTGTCATTGTTACATGATTAGGAAATTCTAAAAATTAAAAAAAATATTATAAATTCCAAATTTCACTAACATCACCTCGATCTCCGGAAATCTACAACAACCCAATTTTTACGGCATTTCCTTGCCTCGCACGACGAGTATATGGAACCAGCTGCCATCTACGGTATTTCCGAACCGATATATTAGATATATAGACTATTCGTTTGCCACCTCTTACGTAAAAAAATAAATAAAATAAAAATAAAAAACAGTTATAAAAGAATTATGATCAGTAAATATAATTATATATAAATATAGTAAATATAATAATCATGTAGGTAGCATTCGGATTCCGGCAGCCGCGACCTGGCAGCCGCGACTCGGCGGTCGCGACCCTGGCAGTGCCGAACCGCTTTGTATGAATTTGTATGTAACGCTTTCCGATGCGCGCGACTGTGCAGCGCGGCCGGGGGGCGTGTCCTAAGCACGACCGCGGCCGCGCCGCCGAGCCGCTTCGGAGGCAGTATGGTCGCGCCGCTCGCTATTACAGTAGTCGAAATGGCGTCATTTACTGATGAAAATGACGAGTTTTAGTTGAATTAATTGCTAAAAACCCGCCACTTTACGGATACACTCTGGATGTATAAATGAATCTACTTTATTCCTTTTTGATGAAAGTAAGAACAAAATTATTTCATCATCCTCTTCTTCGTCCTCTATAAGTCGCTTCAGGAGATCGTTTCATTTTATTTAAGCTATCAGACATCGCTCTGATACACAAACGAACACGACCGAACTCCTTCTTGACTACTGCACATGGCAGTCGCGGCTCAGGCTGCGGCCGCTGCTATCCGAAAGGACGTGGCAGCGCCGCACAGCCGCGAAAGTAGGTCGCGGCAGTCTGTCGCGGCCGCCGAGTCGCGACCGCCTAGATCCGAATGCTACCTTGTGATTAAAAGAAAACGAAGCTGTACTTCACGAGTGAAATAAAATGTATATATTTATATTTAAAAGGCTTTTTGTGGTAATCTTTACGCAAAATAACGAGTACAACTGTGGGTTGATAAATGAATTAATGATGTACCATTTCCCCAACCGTTTCATTTCAACGTCAGCAGTACACTTTACTATTATTTATATTTTTACATATTCCGTGATGTTTCGATTCGAAAACGCTGACATCGCAACACTAATAGTAGTCATTACGTTTTATCTTACACGAAAATCGTTTTAAAACTATTTTCTCTTGAAATGCAACATGTTATTCAAATATGAACTTTAATTTCAAGAATATATGGTTCGAGAGTTTTATAAGTTTTTTATATTTTTTTTAAATATAAAGGTTGAAGTCATGAAAGGAAGTGACGTTCTGTAATCAAATTATATTCAAGTAATGTGTATGTACATAGAATATTTACAACGTTTTCGTTTTTCAACCGTGTTTGTATACTGTCTTATTATAATGTAATTTTGTTTATTATATACCTAACATTTATAAACAGCGTTTAATTTGGATAGGAGCCCTTTCCCATTTATAATATTATTTAGTAAAAGTTGAAATTATAATTTTTGTGTAAGATGTATAATAATAAAATAAATTAGTCAATATAATTTATTTATAGAATTGCAAAACACTATGTATAATTTTTAAAACAGAATACACATGTAGTATTTCTTTTAAATAAATTACAAAATAAAGTGAACTCACTTTGTTCTTTTAAAGGTAAATTATTCATTATTCGGACACCCACCACCTCAGTCCCCCGAGATCATGGACGCTGTAAAGGGTCCGAAACGTCGGGACATAATTTAAATTAAATTAAATAGTTAAACAGTAACTTTAAATAAACGCGATAAAATCCGTTTTTAGACTTTTAATTAAATGAATAAAATTCGCGTAAATATAAGAGAACAGTATCACTTTGTTCTTGCTAAGAATTTCTTAATAATATATGAACTAAATTTATAAAAAGATAGTTCTACCTAACTTATGCTTTACAGTTATATAGTAGAGCGAAGAATTTCTTTATGTTATATCTAGGGTAGGCAGACCTATGTCGGACTCGGCACTTTAGGTGGAATACCGTACTAAACCCCTGCGGGAGCCAGGCAACAGGATCCCTCCAGCGACAGGCTGGCCTCGGTGAAAAGACGAGACTTCTCCTCCACGGGGACTGTCCGGCTCACCTCTGAAAGAAAAAAACATTCTATTTTTGTTCTTTAGTAGGAAAGTACATTGGATTAATTTTATGGGAAACGTTTATCGAAATACTATCTTGGTTCGACCTCAACGTTTATCGAAATACTAATTTGGTGAGGTTACTAGTCATTAAGTGTATAAAAATAAGATTCCAAAAATGAAATTCTATGATGAGAAGGAATCTGTCTGCTAAAGCGACATGGTATAGTTTATAAATAATTTCATTATACCTGACTTAATAAAAGCCTTCGCTAAAACGCTAAAACGCTAAATAGGTGGATGCAAGTTCCTTTAATTGAATTTTAGGACTTGTAATAAGTATTGAGTATAAATAGTAAATACCGTAGACCTCGGATTCATAGAGTGATTTTGTATAGCTTATAATTTTACTTTGCATTAAAAAAAATCAAATAGAATAAAGTAATAATAATAACACAGACTACTATTATGTACTAATATAATATGTTAATAATATACATCTTTCAAACCACGTTGTGTAAGTAGTTTTTGGACAGACTATAGATATAACAAATATTAAATGGAATTTAAGTGCAAAGTAAGTAATGAATATTCTGGTATAGATTGGTGTAGTAGTTGGAGCAGTCGCCTTAACGCAGGCTGTCACGGGTTCGATTCTCGTTCGGAGTAGATATTTGTATTTGTGTAAATATTTGTTTCTGTTCTGGTTTTATGTTCTTGTGGGACCGTGCCTCGGTGAGCACGTTAAGCCGTCGGCCTCGGTTTTTATCATAAGCACCTGATACCGATCGTTACCCCTAGTACGGAAATTATCCGCCTACCCGCAGTAGGGTCGAGTGGTTGATCTATTATGGATTTTGCTCCAACACGTCTTCTATTTGGAGCAGAGGCCTTCGCCCAGGAGTTCATAATTTCCCTTAACAGTTCCTTTAAAAATATACTTTTTAATCTTGGACTCTTCTATCCTAAGATTCGTGATTTCAAATTGAAAATCATTCCACTTCGTAATCTTAAATATAATCATAGATAATATGGACAATATTAATTCTAAAATTACGCTTTGAACCATAAATAACAATTAAATCAACCAACCGGAAATATGAATCAAGCTATAAGAGTAAGCGGTGAGAATAATTATCTACTAATTTAATAACATTTGAATCAACAAAATGTTGTAAATGCCCCGCTACAGCCCCTTTTGTGTTTTATCCACTACAATGCTTCACCGTGTTTATGTCTATAAATATGTTTGTTGCAGAATTTGTCACACATGGAAGTTCCGCACCCTGATTTTCATCACCGCTGATCTCGAGATGAAATTTAAAAACTAATACTTTTAATAAATTATTATCTCTTTTTGGGTTCAATGCCACCCCATAATGTTTCTCTAAAGTTTTCTTCTCCAAGAATAAAGAATATACCTACACAATTATGTGTAGTCTTGTCAATACGCGGGTAACACCTTTTCTTCTCTCAAGAAAGAAAATATAGTGTGTACAACAGTGTGGTTTTTTTCTCATATTCAAGTAGGTAATTGAGATAAGGTTTCGTTCTCCTAAGATTTTTTTTATATACGAGCTATTTATTATTCAATACGAAAATTAATTTCTCAATTTGTACCTTTTTATGAAAATGTTGATCGTGGTGTTCAGCGTGAAATCAGGTCAAGAAAATTAGTTTTAACGTTTGTAAATAAAGAAAAATAAACCTGGATGGCAATACATTTAAAAGTGATATCTGGTAGTCTAAAAGCTATCTAAATCTATGCTGACTTTTTTAATTTGATTACTTTTAGTGAAGGCTAAAATTTTTTGTGTGTTTGAAAAAAACACACACAATACCAGACTGGTGAGATTCAGTTACTGAGAGTGCAATTCAAATCACCATTTTAATATCTCAAAATAAAATTTATAACGTCTATAGAGTTTAGAGATTAAACGTTTTTCTTCTAGAAAGAACTATTTTTATGTAGGTAATCCCAAAGTAACAAAAATCAATGCTATCTCAATTCCTTGACTAATTTTGTACACAATTATATTTGGAAACAGTTTTTATAATACCACTTTAAAATATAGGAAACAAAAAAAATAAACATATTCAACTTCAACGGATTAGTAATTCACTTCTAAAGACTCGACGAGGTCAGATGTATATCGCAGTGTGAAAAACTAGTAATTTGTTACATTTAGAACGAAATTAAAAGCACCGAACTTGGCTGAAACCTAAAAAATATAAAGCAAAAAATAAATAAATAAGAGAATTCCAATTTCGAGCGTAAAAATAAATCAACAGTTTTATAAATTTAAACTCGACAAAGTTCGAAAACGCCAAACCACCTTTTCATATGCGGCATGTGGTTTGTTTCCTACTTATTTTCACTTGCACCGCATTGAACTAGATTCCTAAGCTCGGAATCGGTTTAAACCGGCGCCAACTATTTCGAAAACTACCCCTTTGATCGAGCATTTCGTGGCCACAATTCACGATTTATACCTAAGTTATAGTTTATAACTTTTCACAATATTGTAAAAGGGTTAACCTCTGTAAGTGGAATAATTTGTTTGTTGTTCTATTTTAATTGCTTTATTCTGTAATTGTGTATTATATTCCGCAATACTTGACTTATATACGGTCTATTTGGAACTTCGAATAAGTTAATATTATATATAAAATATTTCTGCTATGAATAAATATATGAGATAAATTGATAAAATATTTCATTGTTAAAATAGGATACAAAATTGTTTTTCAATTATAAAAGAACTGATTTTTAATGTCACTGTGGTTATAGTTATATAAACAAGTCTTTAAATTTCATCTAAAATGCATACATCAACATGTATTTATGAACACATACACGTGCATACAAAATACCAAATGTTCTTCTATATCACGGTTTATGTGCAAAAAGGTTCTTTGCACCTGAGATATGAAGCCTGCATCGAACGCAATAAGCACAACACGTACCAGCTGTTATTGAAAATGGCAGTTGAATCGAACTCTTGTGATATTATAGATAGTTTAATATTTCTAGCTTCTCTAAATAGCTTCATATATTAGCTAGCTTATCTAGACGATGTCGTACTGTTTGAATGATTTATAATTAATAAAGTTTATAGTTAATAATAGATAAGTTAACAAATTTATTATATACATACATAAATATACAGGGTGACTGGTGAATTACCATCGATATTTGGGGAGAACGCTCGGCGCGCGGTTCCCATTCGGGTCATGCAATAAAAATAGGTACTTAATTTTTGACCAAATTTTCATAAATTTCAATTCAAATAAATGAAGCGATGACACTTTTCCAGTCATGCCGGCGGCACATGCACAGGTGTTGTAATGTGTCGCTTGTTCACACCTAAAAATTGCCAAAGTCACATAATTTACCTAGTCAACAAATTTGTTGCTTAAACGAGTAAAATATCTTAGTATTTTTGCCTTTCCTAAGCCAGGATTAAAGTATTAAGGGGGACTGGATCATGCTTGTTTATCCTGCTACCCTGTTTACACGTGGCGGCGTTTGGACGTAGATAAACTACCTGTTTTGTGTCGAAAGTGCAGCTAGCTGCTAGGGTGTCCAGACGATGCGTAAATAATTGGATAATTGTTGAGTAACTTTACTTAAAAGTTTATTAATATTTACCTATTTTTTTTACATGATTCGAGTGGGAACCGTGCGCCGAGCGCTCTCCCCGAATGTCGATGGTAATTCACCAGTCACCCTGTATATAAAAATGTGCTAAGTTCGTAAGAACTTGTGTTACAGGTACTAGGAACGGAAATAAATTTAAGATATAAATACATATATATACATAAATACACATCCATGACCCGGTGCAGACATCTATATTCGTCATACAAATTATCTGCACTTGGCGGGATTCGAACCCGCGACCGCTGCGTAAAGTGTCCAGTTGCCTGACCACTCGACCAGCCGGCCGTCAATAAAAAAGGCCGTAATATTAAAAGTATTTAATTGCACTTTTCAATACAAATACTTTTTTCCTTTTTGCACGATAATAGTAGACCGTTAAACTTAAAAAGAAAATTTCTGCTACAAAACATCTGGCTTCTTCTCATGCACTTAACTTGAAAGTAACAATTATAAAATTACCATTGAAATAGGAAGCCTCACTCAATATTATTCTCGAATGAACATTTTAATATTTGTAATTTTCTACCTCATAAAATTTTATTTAGAACGGTCATGCCTAGACCGCGACATGTAAAAAATATACTAGTCGCGTGCGCGGACACACAAAACACACACACACGCACATGCACACACAGACACATTTTCATTATTCGGACACCCACCACCTCAGTCCCCCGAGATCATGGACGCTGTAAAGGGTCCGAAACGTCGAGAAATAATTTAAAATATTGTTAAACTGTAAAGTTTTGAATAAACGCTATAAAATCCGGTATAGACTTTTAATCAAATATTTTTATAATATTTTTATAAGTCGATATTAATAAAGTTACTCTATGAAGTATAAACAGTTGTTATAATAATTATTATTAATTAATTAATTAATTGCAATAAAAAAAAATCTTTTTAGTTCGTTTTCAATATTTTTAAAGCATTAATTTTTCTTTATTTTTGAATAGAAATACCTACTATATTTTTTACTATTTAAAGTATGTTTTTCAATACGTGTGTCAAATTTAAAAGACGTTATAACGATAATCACACCAACGAGCTGGTTTGCTAATGGTCGCTGATTCAATTGTCGCTACTGACAATGAATTTCTGAACGGTCATGCGAATACATATTATAGTGGTCTAGGTGTGTTGTGTACTACATACTGACATAGCATTTCATCTCACAAGGATTATTTGAATTATTTGTTTGTCTATACTTCAAATAAAACTGTAATAGGACCAATTATTTACATTGATGATATTTAGTTTTTTTTTTTTTTTGGAAGTGGTTCTATAATCGATAAAGAAGCCAAAACTAAATTGATATATTTTTTTTGTTAATCTGTTTCTTTTTCTGTATCTTGGATGTACATCAATCTTCAGTAAATTTTTAGTTTCGTTTGGAACAAAATTCAATACGGTTCCCTTGGAAGAGGGGAGGAAAGTAAAAGTGTGTAATCGCGAATGAAGTAGTAGGTACAGCTTGTGTAATAATAAAATCTATGTAAAGTATGCGTTCATGCATATAAAAGATAGATAGAGCCTAGATAACTAAAAATGATTAATAAAAAAGGAATAAGCGGAAAAAAGTATTTGCCCATTCATATATCGCAAGGAATAAATTGATATTTTGATCACATAAAACTACTTTTACAAGAAAATAAAACCATCTAGTGATGTAAACTCGATAATTGGGTGAGTGCATTGAGGCCTCCATCTGTGGTCACGCGACAGTTAATCGACTTAGGGCCATTACACGTCTAACTCGGTTCAGTACAATGAACGCGTTCTATTAACTTCTATTTTAATTTATATATTACAATCGTTCCTTAAGCATATCATCGAATCGCAGTGCATTCTGTGTGTAGAATTCTTAAATGGTGAAATGTTAGTGTAAAACAAGTTAAGAAAAAAGTTGCATACTTTATAAAAAAGGCCACGGGCAATTAAGATGGATGTTTAATTAACAATCTTTATATATGAAAGGAGAAGTTCCCACTGACATAATATAGACGCACGCACAGCCGTAACCGCTGTTAGTAGAAACGTAAAATTTAGACAGTTGTTTTAATTAAAAATGAGAACGCACACTAAGAAAGGATTTAAAAAAAAATTAACCCTAAAACTGATGAAATATGGGTGGCAAGTTTGTATGGAAAAATCTTTAAATTAGCAACGATTTTGATAAAACTTGAGATTCATGCTCTTAAAAACATTTTATTGAATACGTGTTTCATGGTTCATTGGAATTGAGACCCTAAGGGTGCAAAATAGGGAGATAATATAATTAAAAGTTTCTATGGAAAATATTTAAAATCTGCTCCAATTTCTATGGAATTTGTTATCCGAGCTTCTAAATACAAATGTGTATTAGTACAGTGTTTTCGGGTTTTCTAAAAAACATCCCCAAGGGTAATAAAATAGGTGTTCATAGTTTGTATGGATAATATTTAAAAGTTACTCCGATTTCTATGAATTTTATTAACCGGACTCCTAAACGCGAATTATTGAAAACTAAAAACTAAAACACTAATTACCTTCTATTAAAACACATAGGTAGGTACTATGTATTAATATAACAAATAATTAAAGCTTTCATTAAACTTTAAAACGACAATACCCGAGATTTCTGCTACAATATCGAATGATCGCTTAAAGACTTGCTGTTTAACTAAATCGTTCTTGACATCATTCGATTTCAATGAATACCTTAGAAGATATATCTTCTAAGTTGTGTTAAAATAGCTCCGCAACGAAATAATGACGGCCGGGTGGTCGAGTGGTCAGGCAACTGGACACTTTACGCAGCGGTCGCGGGTTCGAATCCCGCCAGGTGCAGATAATTTGTATGACGAATATAGATATCAGCACCGGGTCATGGATGTGTATTTATGTATATACATATGTATTTATATAAATTTCTTAAATTTATTTTCGTTCCTAGTACCGGTAACACAAGTTCTTACGAACTTAACACGGGGCTAGGTTAACGTGGTGTGATTATAGTTTATTACAGAAATTTTACAATATTATACATATTTACAATTTAAAACTTAAAATAATTATTTACAAACAGTTGTGATTATTGGTTAATATTTATTTAATATTTATTCATTTAATATTTATTTAATTTAATTTAATGATCACAAAAAATTATAAGGTGATTTTATTGCATTATTAGTATCTAGCCATATAAAGATAAACTTTGTCTTTTATAGCATTTTAATTCGGACGTATAATTTAGGAGATAATGTAAAATCAAATGAAACTGCAAAAACTGAAAACGTATCCATAAATTACCTAATTAAATTTTACGCGAATGCTCAAGAATAATGTAGCTTAAAAATGAGAATAGTTTCATAAATATAGCATGATCATAACTATATTAGCCTACGAACTTTTCAAATGCTCTTAGTTTTTAAATTATATATTTGTTACTATGTTTGCTGAGTTGTATTTGATTGACAATTCAAAACTTAAAATAATTATTTACAAACAGTTTTGGTATAAATCATGTCCGCGTGGAATGGTGCCAAGAATACTAGCAGCATTTCCCCGTTGAATCGCAATTCCGATTCTTTGGGCAAAAAATGCACCAGCCCTCCTATCACCAGTGGAGGCTATGAGTCGTGGGGTTAATTCTTTTAGAAAATTTTTAGCACTGCTACTCCAAGGTCCAAGTGTTTCGACTGCAAACGGCACAAAAATATAACTTTGGATAAGTGACGAATATTTGTGCCGTTTAGTCATTTCAGCCTTCTCCGCAGCGGCTCCCATTCTTACAGCCGTTTCCCTGATATGAGACGGAGCCAATGTATCGACGCAGGTTGCGTCCCACAAAAGCACCCGTCCCCTTTCCCAGGGAATCAGCGTTAAACCATCAGGCCTCTTGCCATCATCGCGACTAATTCCAGTAGGCTCAATAAGAGCAGGAACGTCGATGGTGGCAAGAGCCCTTTTAATGGTCTCATTCAGGGAACCGTGGCGGGAAAACCTACCTGAACTCTTGTTGCAAGAAAGGCCGTGTAGTCCGAAAGAATCAACCTCCTTTCCGCACGGATATCTGTGTTCAAAACACAGACGTGCTCCCAACCGGAGACCTATACAAATTCGAAAACTTTCATTATCTAAAAGTGTCCCAAGGTTTTTTGACGGCATTGCGTGTAACCAGTGACCTGACTCTTTACTTGATAAAGCTAGAAGCCTTGCACGGTTTTTATCACTTGTAAGATTTTGCGTCAAATTTTCACGAGTATTGTGAACTAATGGCGCATCCCAAAGTTTTTGTTTTGTAACTTCCTTGGGGATATCGTCATTAGGACACCTCAACTTCCAGTTTTCTACTGCGTCTGTAGCATCTGTAATTTGGACTGAACTTGATTTTAAAATTTTGGAACATAGACCTTTGATACTATGTACAGAAGCAAGAAAAGCAGGAAGAGCGACACTAGAAATTTTTCTCACGCCGATGCCACCATCTCTAATTGGTAAAGTAGCTTGGGTCCAAGAATTTTCATCAAAAGATAAATTTAGAATTTTTTCTAAAGAGCATTTTAGAGTGGCATCAATTTTATCGGTCAAGCCAGGGAATTTCCAAATTGGGCTCGTGCGAAGTATGTACATTAATTTTGGGACAAAAAGACAATATTTCAAAATAGTATAGGCTATATGAGAATTTAGTGTACCCAATTTGTCAGTATTGTCCAGGAAAATTTTAATTTTACTGTCTAAAATTGACTCTATGCCTTCATCAAAAAGTGGAGCACCTAGAAGGCAAAGTGTATTTTTTTGAAGTATTTTCAAATTAGGTGCAATTTTATAAAATAATTCCGTTGCCAAATTAATTTTTTTAGGAGATAATATATCTGTGAAAAAAATTTCACATTTCGAAAAGTTTAGTTTAAGGCCAATGCTATCGAACTCGTTTTTAATTTTGATTAAATCTTCAATGACATCATCTACTTTGCCTCCTATGGTTCCATCATCTAGGTACCATATGTTAAATTTAGATTTTAAATTTGAAATGCATTTGTGGATACCTAGACTAAAAAGAGCCGGACCTAGTGGGTCCCCTTGCTGAACGCCGACATTAGAGAAAATTGTGTTTTCGCCAAAGAGTAATTTACATGGTGAACTGTAACATTGCCAAACATATGGATAAATTTCAGGAAGATTTAATGAGACTTCGTTAAGCAAGGTTGCTCTATCTAAAGAATTAAAAGCATTCTTTACATCAACTTTCAGCAGCACTTCCGCCTCATTTCCTTTTAAAAAGGTACGGGCCGAATGAACTGCTGCTTCACAGCCTCCTTTAATTCCAAAACCCACCTGTATTGGTTCAAACTTTGTTTTTAGAGTGGAGATTATGTGCTTACATGCTAATTTAGACGCCAAGCGGCGAAATGTGGTCCCAATAGCAATTGGACGGATGCTACCGTCTTTTTTATTAAATGCACATAATCTTGCACCATAAATATGTGGCAAAAAAGATGAAGTCACCTTACCAGATAACATAAAATTACAAAGTTTAGTTATGTCATTCAAGAGAGCCCTGCCAGCGTCCCCAGCTGAAGCACTCACAAGATCTTTAAGATGTTGTGGTGTGATGCCGTCTATGCCGCTAGCAGAGCCGCTTGTGAACGACATAATTGCGGCATAGGTGTCTTCATCCTTAACCTGTAAAATATTATTTGAACAGGGTGGATCCGGAAGCAACGAGGCCGGATTTGGTAACGGATGCTTTTCGCGTAAGGCTTCCAGCGTTTTGTTATCAAACGGTGCGAGGGTATCGCTAGAGAAAAGAATGCGAGCAGCATTCTTAAGATCTCCATCCATTGCTTTATTTTCAACATTTTTTTTTGAGTCAGAATACAAAGGGCGTACAGAGTTTTTAGGAATAATAATCGGGGTATCTAATAAGCTATTTTGTTTTAATTTAGCTGATAAAGAACCATTTTTGGTTTTATCAGCATGTAAAAATTTATAAGAAAACAAAAAGAGATTTTGCCAGGCCGAATCAGTGTCCGAAAAACATTTTTGAATAATAGCTGATAAAGATCTAGCTAGAGATATCCTCGCTCCTCTAGGAACTCGTTTAACGAGCGGTATATTTTGGTGACATTTAATAATAAATTTATCGAACGGAATCGAATTAATATCACTGGTTATGTTTGTAGAAATATCTGATATAATAGGCAATGAATGCACCAAGGGATCGCTGTGGCAACGGGAAATGTGAATTTTTAAGCCTTTGCGGCCTCTAAACAACCTTCCGTTAGTGCATTGGGGACATGTCAAAAGTTCCGGTTGAGATGCGTTGGTTGTTAAAACATTGTATGACATACCTATTATTAAATTATACACTGTACACTTAACTAAACACACATAGAGTCACTATAAAGGCGTTGCTGCGGCGACGACAGCACGGAGACCCGTTGTAGGGGCTGCCGGCTGTTACCTCAGGCCGCTGTCTCTGCTCGGCAACGCCACGCTCAGGAAATCTGAAAAACGAAAAACATTTTAAAAAATATTGAAAATTTTATATATTTCCGAGATTATTGAATTTTTTTATTCAATTAGATGTCAATTTAATAAAGAAATATGGTCAAAATAGAAATATATCAAAATAAAATTTAGAGAGCAAAATTTTGAAGTTGACATCCAACTGACATTTTTTTTAAATATGTATAATATTATTATTATTATTTATTTTTTTTTGTAAATATGTATAATATTGTAAAATTTAAAAATTAAAATAAAAAAAAAAGTAAAATTTGATTGATGAACTATATATTTGATTACAGTGCTTTAGGCTGGACGAAGTCTTTTCTGTGTAAGATTAGGAATGGAGTGGAGTCCGCTACGATGCTCGATAACAGGTTGGTGGATAATCTCCCTACCAAGAGTAGCGATCGTTATCAGTAGCTTATGATAATAAATCGAACTGATTACTTTACATGCTCTCCGAACCACATTGAGGAGACGTGCAAGGACAAAAGATCCTATATACAAACTATTAATAGCAATCGAATCTACGACCATTGGGCTAATGGATCTTTCGTCACCATTGATTTCGTCACCTTGAACCAACGGGTCAGGTTGGCGCAGTTTGCAGTGACCCTATTTTCTGCTCCAAGGGTTGTGGGTTCGATTCCCGCCCCGAGTCTGGGTGTGATATTTATTTATATATGTATTATTTATATGTATATTTATTTAAAAAATGTATATCAGTCGTCTGTTACCTATTATATACACAGGCATTAAGTTGCCTACCTTAGGAGCAGACGATCGTGTGTGTGTGTGTTAAACAACATATATATTACACCAGAAAGCTCGTCATTAAAGTAACTATTAAACTTTATTCGTGTATCGACTAATGGTAGTTCATAATTCCAACCACTTAATTACTAAGAAGTGAGAAGGTAACGAAATACAATTTATATTGTACTCAACAGACGTTAATTCTTGATATGTAAATGTTACGAATAATTTATTATTAAATAATCGTGTTTGAAAAAGCTAGGCGTTGCGTGACCTCCCGGTTTTAAATGGTATAAATCAAAAGATGTTGCGTTTTAATGGAGTTTTCATAACTACTTGTTTCGTTTGTAATAAATTTAGTTATAATAATTTTTATTTTGATAAGAATTAAAAAAGGATAGAGATTTTTCGATACCAAATTAAATAAGTCTTAAGTATAAAGCTTAGTAGTCTGGAAGAAAGCCACATATTATAATAATATTAAAATTGTAAGTATGTGGTTAATCAATAACTTTATAACATTTATTTTAAACAGGTCTGTTTATCTTTGATAGAAAGTGAAAAAGTAAGACAAAAAAAAATCGCATGATAAAGGTTGTCATGTATATAAAAATAAGAAACTTTGTGTTACAAGTCCAATTTAATTTTTATTGAGTAATTCCGACAGCTTATTTTTTTTTTAATTTGAATTTTGTTATATTAGGTTTTACTTATAATATGTAAATTATATTAAATATAAATAATATTGGTTTTCAGAACATAAAAACAATTTTTTTCATATTTGACATCAGAAATAGTAAGTACTATTATCGAAGTTTTTTCGTAATTAAACTCTAAAATCTTTCATCTTACGTCTATTTCCGAGTCGCTCGTGACCAAACCAGTAGATTGGCTCTGAATTTCCCGATAAACTACACTCTTATTAACTAATTATTGTACGTGATGTGGGTTTTTAAGTTAAATGTGTTTGGTCATTGGTTTCTGCTGCTATGGTTACGTGTTCAATTTTATAATCATCTTAACTTTCACAATAACAATATTACATATTTTTGTACCGTAATTTTTTTATAATATAAATTATTTACATATAATTATGGTATAAATCATGTCCGTTTATTGCCGAGGTGTTGTAAAAGGCGACTAAGGTCATAGTGGTGCGAACAACTGTACAGTAAATAGGATGGTGATATGCAGCAGCGTCACTATATCCTGTCACAACACACTGCACTCGCGAACCCACCTACCAAATATGGTGAGTATTGACGAGTCACCTTAAAGGAGATGGGGAAAGCCTAAGTTCAGCAGTGGACGTCTAATGGCTGTTATAATGACGCATTTCGTTTAATTTTTTTGACAATTTGGTATTTTGTGTGGGCCGATTTGTTAGGAAAAAAGGTACATGCACCCTTCCATATAATCATGAGTCTAGCTTTAGTTTGGTTATATTCATATTATTAATTACAATATTTTGATGGACAATCTAAAAAAAAATTACAGTTTATTTAAAAAAAATCCATTTCAAAAAATTTGGTCTTGTTTATATTGACGAATAATACGATTTTATCACTTTTTTTTTTTTCAATTATTTAGATGCAGATAAGGTGATTTCTGGGTCTACCCACCGTGCTTCGGAGAGCACACATAGCCATCGATCCCGCTTGTTATCATATACACCTGATAACGATTGTTACTCATAGTAGGGAAATTATCCGCCAACCCGCAATGGAGCAGCGTGGTGGATTAAGCTGAAACACTTCTATATAGAGAAGAAGCCTTTGCTTAGCAGTGGGTTGTTTACAGGCTGATACAGTACAGTACAATACAGTACACACTATTAACAAAATTCGTTCAAACAATCGAATTCATCGGAATCCAATTAATTTCGCCCGTTGTGCACGTACGTTATAATAGCCTAGGGAAGTAACCGACGACAGCGAAATGACAGAGCCCCACAGCACAAAACGCTCATTTTTATTATTACTACGGATACCATTTAATTTTCTCAGGCCACGCTCCGGTATTTCAACGCTTACTTTATATTGAGAATTTTTTTCGGTAACATTTGCCGAAATTAACTTTTATCGGGCACTGTGGGGCGGTATAGGTGTAACGTGTGAATTCTAGTGAGAGTAAACTCATACCGCCTTTTATGTTATGATATCATGGTATATAATGTAATAATTGATTTGTTACTCTATAACTAAACAATATTAAAACTATTTAAAAATATAATAAAATAATTATAATATATAATTAATGTATAAATGTTTCCATTTCGAATTTTAATGTATATTTATTTATCTATTAATACCTATATAATAAAAAATAAAAAAAAATAATGCATACACAAATTGCATATACTCTCCTACATGATATCTTTTACTACTTTTTTATATAATTTATTACTACGTTATTATTTTTTATCAAAATATACTTATATTGGATAAAATTTTATAGATTGTGTTTCGAACAGAACACTAAACACATACCGTAACTTTATATAAATTTACGAGTATAGAGAATATGATTTAGTAATATTTGAACGTTGGCTAAACCAAAAATAAATTCTTAAAATGAAATAAATATCAATAACTATAACAAAATATACGAGCCAAACAATTTGGCTAACGAGAAAAGCCAAAAAAAAATTAAGTTAGGCGTGTTCAGTTCAAATTCTATTCGAGAAACTATTGGCAAGCAGTCAAATCGACTCCGTTCGTGTCCTTGTTGAAAATTAAAAAGAAACCAGTCGAAGCACTTTCAGTATTAATTCCAAATGTTCCTTTTAATATTCAATAGAAGTCTATAAATTACTTCCAAACTACCCCTACAATGCATCGAATTAAGTTCGAATTTGGTCCAGAGACTTAATTTTTTTTAAATGAATATTATATCTTTCATCAGCGACATCTACATAATTATGTCAAAATCCATTCTTTATTTAAATGATTTGGATAATTTTAGTCAAAATGCCTATTTATAAAAATTATACATTTAATTTAATTAAGTTTTTTGTCTTTTTTTTCTGTTAAATGCTTTTATCTTTTAATTATTTATTTAATTTTTTTTATTTAATATTTATTAATTTATAATAGGGATATTTATTATATTTTCATTTACATATGTATTTTTTATTAGTATTAAATTATAGATATTAGTATGTAAGTTTATTATATAACTACACAACCTACCCGGTTTCGTTGTTGAACTTTCTTTTTTCATTTAGGTTGTCTGGAAGAAATGGCGAATTAGGCATTAGACCGCCTGTTGTACTACATAATTTTCACTTACCTAATTTGTAACTATACTTTGTAATATATTTGTGGTGTGCAATAATTTATAAATATATTAGTTAATAGACGAATATATTAATTATGTTTACTGCTTATTCCGTGATGTTTTTTAGTCCAGCATTTCTAACAAGCTTCCTAACGCCTTATAATAAATTAAATAGCTGCGATCAACACATTCAAATAAGCAGACACAAAAATTACGGACGGACAGAACATAGCATGGCATAGTGATATGATATTGTTAGCTAAAATAACAAAGGCAAGTAGGGGGTTACTAATAGGTAAGAATACGAAAAGGATGGGAGAATGTTGGAATGGAAAAATATACTCTAGGAAATAAAAATTTAAAGGCAGACTGCTTAAGGAGAAATCAGGTATTGGAAGCCAATAAAGATATTATAGATGAACAATTAAAAATAATAGATTTAATAATATAATATGATAGATGATATAATAACAGATCAAGAGAGAAATGAGGATATTAAAAACACATATATAATACACAGACATAAAATATATTACAAGACAGTAAATAAACAAGAAAAAATTATATTGTCAGAGGAATTCAATATATTTTTTTTTTAAATATACACGAAAATGTGTGTCATATAGGTATAAAACAAATGCAGAAAAAAAAACTGGAAAATCTTATATAGCAAAGAATTTCACAAAAAATATTAATTGTTTATGCAAGAAATGTGAAGTACTTATCTGTAAAGAATAAACCAAGAGGACTAATAAAATATGGTTCTTTGTCGCACTGAGGTCCTGCCTCAAAACCATTTGAAATTGTCTCAATAGACACGATTGGAAGTTTTGGCGGCTCTCGATCAAAGAAAAAATAATTGCACCTTTTAGTTGATCATTTTACTCGATGTACATATATAATAACCTCGAAGACACAGAGTGCTAAAGATTTTTTAAATTTTATAATTAAAGTTCCAAATTGTAACGAAATTGACATGGTACTCATTGACCAGTATCCTGGACTGAACTCAAAAGAATTTAAAGATTTTTTTAATAAAAAACCAATTACCATTATTTTCACTGCAACAAATTCACCATTTTCAAATGGTCTTAATGAAAGATTGAACCAAACACTTGTAAATAAGATGCAAAATAAATGTAAAACCTAATACTAAAACGTTGACTACCATTGCTCATAACTGTGTGGATAGATATAATAACACTGAACATACTGTCACAGGATTCGCTCCGAGATACTTGTTGTACGGTACAGATCTTTTATTCATACCAAATGAACTAAAACTAAAAAAAAGCAGATGACTGGATTAAAGACAGAGAAATTGCATTTGAACATTGAAATTAAGTCACATCAGTATAACAAAATGATATTTGATAAATATAGAACACGTCACAAAGTTAATGCAGGTGAAATGATATATCTATATATTTTTAATTTTTTTTTTTTTAATGAAAATAAAGGATTGGTCCTTTAAAAAAAAAAATTACAGAATCAATATATGAAGTTAATATAGGTCGTAGGAATCTGGAGTCAAATCTATTTCATATTACTAGACATTCCTGTCCCTTCTGAAGAAGACAGTGGCGAAATACCGGAAGAAATTTTCTTACGTAGAGGGGGAGATGTAAAGGAATGAGATTCCTTTGAGTTTTTATATAAAGTATGGTGTACCTCTTGTATAGCAGTAGTGACTGGCACGTATTATTTATGAAAATATTTTGTCAATTATATTCAATTATAAAAGATATATTTTATTTTAATTTAATTTAAAAGAATCGGTTAAATAACTTTGAATGTCGTTTCTTTGTTTTTCAGGCAGTTTTATTTTTGTATTAAAATGTATAAAGAAATATTGTAAAATAAAAATTTTGATTTTTCAGCGCAATACATACTTTAATTTGCCGGTTTCAATTCTGAGTAGGTATTCACTAAGATAATCGAGCTGTCTCATAAAACGACATTATATAGTTATTGCGGTAGTATCAGGCTATTGTATTTAATAAATAAAGAAATTGAACTAGACACAAATGTTGCATAATGAACCATAATACTGGCATACATTACACCATGATGTCTAATTAATCTAAATTGTAGTATACAACCGATCGATGGCGTATTGAAACTTGATAGGGAAGCCGTAGCGTGAATTGACGGGATAATCCGATGGTAATGACACCTTTACGACCTCTGGGTTCACACGATATATTATATGGCCATTTTATACCGCCTACTAACCCGCTTTGATTTGGCTATAGGACAATTAAGCTGTTTAAGCAGGGTTTCATGATGTTATTTATTCTTGCATATAAATGACTAGGAATACCAATTAACTACAATGCAGTAAGATATTACTAAACGGAACCAGTTAATTTCGGAATAATCGCGATGAAAGAAAACAAATTCATCCTCTTTATAAGTATGAATTTTTTTTTATAACATGGCGCCATCACCAAGAGCTTGTCATGAGTATATATATAAAAATTTTAAATATTTTTCTTAAATTAAGGTTAAATTTTTCTTAAAAAACTCAACATTTGTCTTATCACTTAACGAAAATTCTGACGTTATAGTTGTAACAAGAATATAAATAAATTAACAATAAAAAAACAAAATAACGTTTTTATACTAAAAATGTTAGAAATGAAACTTAAGTGTGAGTTCAAAATTTAATCCTCAAATTAAATATCCGACTCGGACACTTGTAAATGAATTATTAGTATTTTATCTTTTTGTTTTAAATGATAATTAAACCGATGTAGGTATTTTCCTTAGTAATTTTATACTACAGAAAGATTAAACCTATTAGAAGATATAAATTTGAATCTTTCCATGTAATTATTTTGTCCAATTTAAGCGGTCACGTTTGCTTTTAACGATTGTAGGTACGTATTTAAAAAAAAAAACTTAAATCTGTATTTAGAAAATTCTTACATGAACTAAAAAAAATAACTGATGAGTTTCGATCTACGAGTATGTAAGTACATGGTAAGTACCAATAGGTACCGTAATAATAGTTGAATGCAGGTTTGGTGAAATAACCCCGATAAGCTGTTGTCGTACATACATATAAATATCTTTATCGTAGGTGAATAGGAAATATTATAAAGTTTAATCCAATTTTAAATTAAACAATGTAGGCTTTTTTAAACATCTGGCAAATAATAAACATTTTATAATAATTCTTTTATTCGAATTAAATGGTAATTAATACATAACTACAACAAGGTTACTAAGTTGGAAGAAGTCGAGATGAGAATCTGATAGAATGACACACAATTGCTTGTTTTAACAAGGCGCTTTAAAGCGCCAAATTTGTATTTTGAAAACTCTCATATATAGACTACGTTTTATTCGACTTGTGTAATCGCGATTCAATTATCAAAATGACTTTACAAGCCCTTAATTGGGTCAGCCGTGCCCTATATTTGCCACTAATATCTGGTACAAATGTTCCTTAGCATTATGCGCCAGCACGCGCGGGTTGAACTCTATAATGAATGCTCACGCAGCATCGTGCGTTCGCAAAAATGCCTTTTTGGTATTAATAATTCGCTATCATATAATTTTCATCATCGAGGCAATTTATATTGATAATTTGTTTGTTGTTATGAACCATATGATGTTTTTTTTTAATTAGAAATATTTTTTAGAAACATTTCCATTACCTAGCAACGCTATTTCTCCAAAAATAATTATGGGAAAACGTAAAATATTTATATATATTATAGTAAATAAGACACGTGGATACTTTATTACTTTTATAGTACAAAAAAAGTATTATATATATATATATATATATATATATATATATATATATATATATATATATACGTAGCCTGTAATATCTTTTCATATCAATCAGTGCTGCACACGTACAATATTGTGAAGTTAAAATGCGGAAAGAACATTAATCATTTCTACTACACTTATTTTCATTGCCTCCAACAAAAGTTATGAACCAAAGTTCAAAAATATTACATGCAATAATGAATCTTAATTGTATATGATAAGTTCGAAGTTACCTTACGCAATGGCGTATAAAGAATTTAGCGGCGAAAATGTTTACCAAACAGAACGATTGCGTGTGTTTGTATTCATTCATGCTTTTAATGCATATGTTAAATATATGGAATTGTAATATATGAACTTTATTCTAATCGGTACTTAAATAAATGCAAGATTCAGAATTTTCTATGTGTATTTGCAGTTATCTTTCAAAAAAGGTAAGCATCCATGATTTTAGTGAGTAGGTGCTTGTTATACGCCCGATTTCGTTTGCAATTGCTATCTCTTTCATCAATATTGTAAAGATTAGGGAAATTACCCATGCTACGTGACCCATTTTTTACAATTTTGAACCAACGACCAAGCGTGCTATTTTTGAAGACCTCCCCCTCTCCCCCTGAACGGATCACGTAATATGTGTACGTTCCCTTGAGTATAAGCGTTTATATGAAACGTACGTTCAAAGTTTTCATTCCGGATTTCAAATTATTTTGACCTAATATCGAGGGCTATGATGTCTGTAATTTTTGAATAAACGAACGAAAGACCTTGTTATATTAATCGGACAATCTTTAAATTATCTACTTTCTAAAACGAAAAGAATCGACAATAAGATTGGACAGATCATTGATTAATTATAACTACACATTTGGACTGTAATCTTTTTTTCCAAAAAAAACGTGCTGAATTTCAAATACCCTAGCTCGTAGTGAGTACTCAAACCGTCGTGCCCAATTTCGTTTTAATTAATTCTGGTGTTTTGGCGCGTTGTTTAGCCAGTTAGCTCCAAAAAAATATTTTTTTCAAAATATCTTAATGTCAAAGTTGAATGGAACGTTTAACAGTAGGTACAATTAGACTATGCTAAGCTAAATATCACTATTAATATCGAGTCATATTTTTCACATTATATATATATATATATATATATATATATATATATATATATATATATATATATATATATATATATATATATATATGTGTGTGTGTGTGTATGTGTTTGTGAGTGTGTATAATAATAAATATATGAATAACTCGCAGAGAACAAGAAAACTTAACCCGTTGTCGTATTTGTAAAAGAAAACTGAAATAGAGGTGTGGTGGCGGAAAACATATAAGTTAACGTTATGGCTGTTTTAGTATGCCATAAAGTTAAAAGTTTTAAGCGTGAAGTATAATCACGTTATTCAATGAAACGGCTAACCGTTCTTTTGAATGGCTGCTAAACCAGCTACCGTATAGCTTTATATCTATATCTACTAATAATAAATAATCTAATTATTTGTTTGTAATTATAATCAGAAACAGCTGAATTCGTTTTGACCATGGAAATTACATATTTAGAAAAACCATATAAAATAAATAAAACATCAGAAAAGGAGAAATAGGAATACTTTGTCTCTGAATTGCTTAACAAACATCACGCAGTAATCTTCCTCCCGAGCTGCTCCATAACATTAGACTAATTGTCCCCATAACAAAACTGTGACCTTTCCGTAATTTTCTTCATTGATTAATTTTCTTAGGAAGTGAAGGCACCCACACAGTTTATATATAATTATACGTATATTTTGATACGAAATAATTTATATTGATTTTTTCCATTATGTTTAAGGCTTATATAACTTTGCCGAATAAGTTAAAAGTTACTTAACAGTACTGAAAATTCCTGAGTAGAACTAAAGTAAATAAATAATATTCCATAATAAAAGCAAACGACTCACATAACATCATATGTTCCAACAAGCGTGTGTACATACATATCTATTTTGATTTCAACCGACGTGAAAAACAAAGGTGTAAAAAACCTTGCATCTCAAAGCCAGATATCCCTTTGTTTAACTAAACCTGCACGCGACTAAAATGTGTTCACGGTTTGATGGTTATACCCATAAAGGACAGGATGCGGTAGCTCGCGCCATTTTTTCAAGCACAATTCTTTAGATTAAGGAATAAGCACGCTGAATGCGTTCCGGTCATGTATGGTTAATAACCGGAGAACCAGACAGAGACCGTGTCAGAGCCGAGACAGAGCCGTTTTCTAAATATAAATTTGTGATAAATTTTTATTCATTTCAAAACTATATTCAATTTATAAAAGTAACAGTTTAGGAATCTCATCTTGGTCTTACTTTACTAAAGATTTTGCTAATTTTGTGTGAATCGCCTTAAGAAAATGCGCCTTGCCGCATCGTGAACTCCACAATTCTGTAGTCGTCGCTGATCAAAACCATTTGGTGTGTATTATAAGTCATGTAGGTATTGCTTTTGACATACGTGATGATGTTAACTTTTAATATGACACTTTAATATTTATATTAATTAAATAAAGTATTATTTTTAAATTCCTTAAAACATTCTGTAAAACTAACCACGTAATATATCTTTAATATTTACAGAGAAATGTCATAAATATATTTGAATTAATAAATATATTACTTCCAGATTAGAGGCGGGAATCGGTCCCACAACCTTGGAGCAGATAGCAGGGTCACTACTAGGGGCCAGTCAATAAAACTGAATAATTAATAAGGTGTATATTTATGTATATGCGTAATATATGAGAAAATTTACGAGAATTAACTTTTTAGCATTGAAGCGAATAAAGTATACAATTAAAACAAGTAGCAGGCGATATATTATAATAAAAATAATGTAACAAAAAATACTAACCACCTGTAACAGATGTTTCACAATGTGTCTACGTATTGCACACAACGGTGCTAAAGATGTGGAACGATGCGCACGCGTCGTCACGCTCAATGATTTTACTCGTATATCTCTTAGCCGTCTAACTTACTCACGCGAATAATTCAATGTTTTGTCTCTTTCTATCAAGAAACTATAAAGCGTAACACTTCCTTTGAGCGATAACGTTTTTTAGATCCTTAAGTTATAATTTTAAGGTAAAAAATAAATACCTTAGTGAATTTTACTTTCAAGCTGTTATCATTAAGCCTCTTTTAAAATAAAAATGTACTTTAAATGATATATATTATTGGATCATGCAGAGGAATAAATTTAAACAATAACCTCAAAGACGTAGTGAAATATATATTTGTATTTATATTATGAAGGATGCACAAGCCCATTATGTGCTTGCAGCAAGCTTTGCTTTGTGTGTAAAGTTATTCATTTTGTCGTCGCAATAATATTAAACATTTATATCATGAAAAAAGAAATGATTAAAAAAAAAACTGGATCTATATAGTTTTAAGCTCTATGCAGTTTTCAATATGCTCTCTGTCATGTTTTAATTAATATCTTATATGTACATATATATACCTATATATATATATATGTACATATAATATGAGTATACATATCGATTATTTAAAGTTGGTAGGTTAATGTTTCTTTCCTATCTTCTTGTATCGCAATTTAATTTATTTGATATATTTTTTGCTCTAAAAGATTAAAGTTGCCTTCTTTCGTTACAGAAATTATTACTTTTTTTTAAAGTAATAGAATATATTTTTTAATTATATAGTAGTATGAATATATAGAAAGTTAAATAAAAACGGTAATTTAAAAATGTATAGAACGCGAGGGTGATCAGTGGAGCGTTGTACAAATGGTGCGATACTGTAAAAACATATTCAAAACGACGGTTTCTTTACATATTAATATTATTGTTTCCGAGATAACTTTTATTTTCGTTATATCATATACTAAATTTAAAACCTAATACTAAATTAATACTAAAATAAAAAAAATGGATAAAATCATCGCTTTAAATCCAAATAATAGCTATTTGGATTTGAAGCGATGAACGGTATGTTTACAAATTAAAGAGCGTTCTTTCTAATATATTACAAGACAAAGATTTACAATTATAGTATTAGACTTTAAATAATTATTAATTATTACTATCATAACAATGAATATATTATATATACCTATATATAATAATATATAGGTATACATAATATATTCATTTAATTTACGAACTTCCTAATAAGGTTTTTTTTTTGTTTTATCGAATATTGTTATATTTATAATATAAAATCATTTAAAAATACTAAAAATAAATCCGTGTTTAAATAGCAGATACATTCTTAAAATTAATTATTATTATTATTATTTTTTTTTAATTATAATGTAAATGTTTTGACAAAAACTATTAAAAATATTTAATATCCATCTAATATTTTATTAAGTAACAAAAATAGATTTATCTTCGTATTAATCCTAACTCACAAAACAAAACATAAAGTTTTGTAGCTGTACATTAAATTATGAATCTTATTTCTTAATATATAAGGATAGTATTTATATGTTATGAATTTTGACGTCAAGTTTTGACAGACTCATTGTATTTTTCATTTAATCGGCTTATCAAATAATCGGATTATGAAAAATACGAACGATTTCGAAGGATATTACGAAAAATCCCACTTAGGAGATTTTTAACACATTTTTGTAAATAAAAACATTAGCTAAGCATTTTAATGTTTCTCATTACAATGCTATTAAAATTAACATAAAGTCAACTATTTATAAATAAAAATAAGCTTGAATAAATATTTTAATGTGATTTCAGAATCTCTACTTCTCTACGACTTTAGGAGAGTCGCCGAAAGCCGTTGGATGGAGGCTACTTTTAACCGGTTGCTCTGCAGGTTGATGGGGGAGGCATATGTTCAGAAGTGGATATCCAATGGCTGATCTGATAATGACGATGATTTATTATTACATTTTTTATTAATTATTAGATATATTTCGAATTTAAAAATACATAATTTATATTTAAACTCAAACATTAATGATTTAATTATTTTTTTCACAATACAAACATTTACGAGGAATGCGGGTCAAACCCGAGACCGTTAAAGTTACAGAAAACTTTTGTCATAAAATTAGAAAAGGAATTATATTTGCCGTTTCTTTCGAATATTTGTCAAGCAAGTAGTAGCAATCAAATTTCGACCAAGATTAATATTTACATTGATTCGATTGATTGTTTGTTTTATCGCTTTCTAGACGACTTATTTTATGTACTGTTTGTTCTGAAAATCTATTTTACTATGTTAGAAATCGGAGAGAAACAAATATTAATTGCCAGTTCAAACAAAGAAAATAAACAATCTAGGTTAATATAAGGATTATATCGATATACAAAAGTTAAATAAATAATAACAGGTCTACTTTTAAGTAGTTTCTAGATTTAAGTGAAAAACTAGCCGTTTTTTAAATGTTTTCTTATTACTCATCTCGAATATGTATATTTTTTATTTTTTATTTTGTTTTCGTAACATTTCCTATTTAGCCTATACACGTATTTTAAAAGGTACTTTACGCGCCATGTTAAAGCTGTCTTTGGCGACGAATTAATCGGCCATAACGTTGGATATATGGCCGTTGAACCATACCTACTATTTCTGCCATGTAGTTGAAACATAGCTTAACAGCAAAATATATTTCGAAAAATATGCTTTAAAGCATTTTAAAAGTTCTTCTTTAATACAAGGTACAAAAAACTATATATTTATAGTAAAAACCGAGACACAGTTCGCTCTTAAAGGATTCTTGTTTGTTAAAATTAATAGCTTTAGATGCAGCGATGAAATCATTAGGTTGAATTTTGCGTGCGTATAATATACACTGAATTTAAAAATCGCAACACACGACGAGAACAGAAGGCGGATGACATAGTCAGTAAACAGGTGACAGTGGATTGCGAGTTGCGACGCAGTCACCGCGCAGCGTCGCGCGACATGGTCAGTGCAAGAGTGAAAACTACTTACTGCGTCACTCAGAAGACATCTAGCAGTTATATGCTTGATAAAATATAATATTCAGATTAAAAAATCTATAAAGTATTAAAAGAATCAAAATTTAATGTTAAAAAGATGTGTAACATAAAATGGGAAATGTTAACTGTAGCCTTAAATTAACCAAACGTAAATGAGGTGTTTTTTGTGTAAGAGGGGGCAAACGGACAGCCGGTTTTCCCGGTGGCAAGTATACGCGACATCCATAGACACCCGCCAAATCAGAGGATTAGCAGGTGCGGTAACGCAAGGCCTTTTAAATGGGTGTATGCTCTTTTCTTGAAGGTCCCTAAGTCATATCGGTTCGGAAATACCGTAGATGGCAGCTGGTTCCATATTCTGGTCGTGCGAGGCAGGAAATGCCGTAGAAATCGGGTTTAGATTAGATTTGTAATGAGGTGATAAAATGTTATACCAGCTAGGAGGTGGGTATGACATACTTACATATCAAATTATCGATTTAATAAATAAAATTGACTAATAACAAAATAATATAAACTTTAATTTTAGGTACACATATCATATCTATTCATTTTCTCATGGAAATTTAAAATAGTGTAATTTTTTTTCCTATATTTGACTGTAACATAATTATAAAAATCTAAAACGTCTAAGATTTAGTCGGTAATGAATCAGAATTTACAATGATAATAAATGCGCGTCACATATTATCTAGCACTATATACTACTAGAAGATTAGTTATGATAGTATTTATTTTTGCTAGGTTTATTCTCGTCCTATTTTTGAAGCAGCAGTTCAGCTATAGAGATCTCGATTCCATAAAACAAATAGTAATATATATATTTAAATATATTTTAGTAAAAAAAAAAACATTTTTACTGGATAACTTAGGTATGTAACATCCTCATAGAGGCAGTTAAAAAGAACCCAAGTAAACGAGCAAATAACCTTATATGAAATATGATATTGACGACCGTTCTGGTGTAGTGGTGCGAGTAGTCACCTCAACGCCGGTGGTCGCGGGTTCGATTCCTACTCGGGGCAGATATTTGTATTTGTATAAACATTTGTTTCCCGTCTGGGTGTATGTCCTTGTTGGTCTCTCCACCATACCTCGGAGAGTACGAAAAGCTATCAGTCCCGGTTGTTATCATAAACACCTGATAACAATCGTTACTCATTATAGAAAAATTGTTCTGCCGACCCGCAGTGGAGCAGCGTGGCGGATTATGCTCCAACCCTTCTACATGGAGAAGAGGCCTTTGACCAGTAGTGGGACGTTTACAGGCTGATTCAGTTCAGGTACTTAAAATATGATATAAATATAAGCCAAGTTTTGACACAAGCGGCAATGAAATTTTTATGATTCTATATCGATTGCCATCACGAGAAATATAGGAGTAATTAAGGACATAAATTGCTGCCAATCTTATTGGCACCGCGCCACCACTGACTGTTCCGTGGAGTAAACAATCAAATGTATAAAAGATTGCATGGAGGTAGACATAAATTATGATTTATAATGGTCTAAAGGTGTGGTTTCCAATTTATAAAAATGTTCACATAACTTTTATAGCTAAGTAACGTCAAAGTAGTACAATATAAATATTAAAGAATAATTTAAGCATACAATAAAATGCTTACGTTGACGTCTGTAATTGTAATTGTGTGATTTTTAAGAAAAATCATATCAGAGATTTGAAGAAAAGCAATAGTGCTCACGTTCTTTAGAATTTTTGTCTATGTGTCTTATACGTTTTTTCACGTGTTACATAAAAGCTACTTCACAAAATTGAATACAGGCAAAAGGAAGGCTGTTGATTGTTAATTTTATATTGTATTTCCTTATATACTTTATAAATAACACACAATATGTCTCGTGTCAAGATCAATCTCTTTTTACATGCAGAGAAAGAATAATGATTCTTTATTTCAAAAAGTACAAAAGCTAGTCATGAATAAAATGGCATATTTCTTTCGAAAGATAAGATTAAGTAGTAAAAAAAAAAAAAGTTTAAGTAGTAAAAAAAAAAAAAGATTAAGTAGTTCACAATGCATATGCACAAAAAGATAAATTAAGAAATCACAAAAATCGACATTCTTTTTTTTAAATATATAACGCCTAATCGTCAATTATACATAAACCTTCGAGAAGAAATGAAAATACAAAAATCCGTTACGTGACTAAAAATAAAATAAAGGCACATGTGCGCACATGACAGGTGTACGAAAATAACGACTTTATTTCACACTAGATACCAACGCAGTTATACTCACGTTGAATTTTGACATTTGTCATATCGTTCGGTCTTTATGATAATATCTCTAATTCTGTAACTGTAAGGGCCAGTTTCACCGATTGCTGATAAAAATATTTGGCATATTATAACGGTCCATCAGATAAAAGTTCACGATATATTTTTCTTTTTACCTTATAACTTCACCTTACCTGTCAGATATTTCTATTCGTAACCTGTTACAGCACCAATTTTGTATTATATATTATCTTATTATTTATAACTTATCTTATGAATTAACATAGTCTATGTAACGTAAAAATAAAATACATCGTAATGTGATATACTTCTATAACTTATATAGGTTATACATATATTTAATTAATAATGTACAATTGATCTCTATTTTTTCATAAATTTTTTATACGTAATAATCACTTTAAATTGTAATATATTAATTATTACAAAGTGAAATGATGTTAAAAAATATAAACTTTATATAACAAAATTGCAGACATCATCGGTACCAGATATGTCAAGCATTTCTAGAAAATATTAACATTTTATATATTTTGTTTAAGCAATTAATGTATACGGAAACATTTTCATTAATTATATGAACCGGATAAACATACCGTTTCCGACTAAATAATGACACCCAAGCGGACATTTATAAAATTTAATAAGATTATAATGCAATAGGGAAAACAAGTATTAAGGATATCAACCTAGAACACGGTTTCAGACAACAGTATGAATATGAGACATCAAAAATTTTTGTAATTAAGAAAAAAATAATCGATAATAATTTTCTGCGTTTACCCTTTTTCTTTTGTGGCTATACCGATATTAAATTACGAACTACTAATGGAATTATCGTTTGTTGTCAACTGGAAAGAAACTGTGACTAGTCGAGTAAAGATAAATTGTCATAAAAAATATTGAATTTTAGATCGAATTTTTTTATTTTGTTAATATTAATTTTTACATTATAAGATTTTATGTAACTAAATAAAAATATTAAATAATCAAACAACTTTCTGAGTGCTGTACCTACCTGCTTTCATAAGATACCGGAGTCATATCCTCGTAACTTCCGATCTCAATCCAGCACATCCAGTAACAGTAAGTCGTAATATATTAGTTGAAGTGAAAAAGGCCCTCAGCTCCGGGGGGAAGGAGACGCCGTTACGCGCTCCTTCACCCTCCGCAATAGAGTTGGAGGTGCATTTATTATCCTCCCACTCACCATCACAGCATCATCGTGCCTCGAGCGCTCTATAGGCGAAGGAGGCCCGCATAGGCAGGCCAACCGTCGTCGGGGCGTCACGGTTGCATGTGAAAGCGATCCCGTGGCGCCCCACTACGACGATGAGGGCACCGCTGGGTTTTAGTGAGTATTCTAGCACGTTCTGCCGTGTCAGTGAGTCCGACGTACCCGTCACCTTGTGTGGTGGGATGCGTTAATGCAGTATGCTAGTATGCTATTTTATAACTCATAGCTCTTACAAATAAGCAAGCTAAGTAGCGCTAAGAGGTTTATTAAATTGGATTCTTAGATCCGGCGATTAGCGCGCTCAAACTCTCAGGTTTATTTATTTATTTATTTTTATATATTTATACATTTGCACACCAATAGAATAGAGAAACAATACATATAAATCACATTAATCACATTGCATCAGTTGCATCAAGCGGCCTTATCGCTAACACAACGATCTCTTCCAGGCAACCTTTAGGCAGAGGACTAGCGTAGAAGGTGTGGGAAGCGGCGCAAAACTTTATATATGAACAGATATTAAAATAAATATATTTAAAAAAAATGTAGTGATATTGATACATAAATACATACATACATACATACAATATACATATATACATACATACATATTTTGGTTTATATAATATACATTAGTTTATATTATTACCAAACGTCTCACCTGGATTTACTTGTTTCAACATTTATGGCTATTGTTCCGTTACTGTGAATCGCACCACATGTTATATTATTCGTTGTTACAAATACTTTTTATAAATATAAATGACTTGTCTACATATTTTTTACATACCTAATTATGTTTTTTTTTATTAATTCAATTAATATATTTATTTTAGATTTAGTACACTTTTATAGCCCCTCATGTGTCTTACAATAATAAACTATCTTTAAGAAGACGTTGATTTAATTTCTTCTTTTTTTTTTTCTTATGTTAGTTGGATAGGCAAACTGGCAGACGTTTCACATGATGGTAAGTGGTTGACGTCGCCCATGAACATAAACTAATTTACCTGGAACTAGCCCACGCAACCAATCTATGTGTTGCCTATCCAGAGACATAAGGTGCTAAAGTCTCAATGCCAGTAATTACACTGCCTGTCTGCTCTTATTATAGAAACACAGCAAAGCTGTTACACGGGAGAAACAAGCAAGATGGTGGTACCCATGCAGCCGGGAACGCGGCACAGCGCATCCCTCCCACCCGTAAAAAATTATTACATTTAATATCTATGAGTAGAATAGAGGCAGAGTTTCGCAATGAACTAACTTTTAAGGCTTTTTTTTTACGCAGAACTTTTAAGGCTTGATTTACATCAGAGATAATATTTAGTTAAGTAATAACAATTTTATCAATTGAAAAAAAAAGCCTTCTAAACTGTTCGTAAAATACTTCATTATTGGCATCAAGAGAAACGAGACGTGCCTATACATTTTACTCCCCAGTAATTATTATCGTATAATAATACCGCTTCAAAGGGCGACCTTTTCAGAGCAATTAGGCAAATGACCGTACCTTTAGATTTTAATTATCGGTTAATAAAACGTCTTTATCTTATATAATACTTATTTGAATTTTTTATCATTTTTTAATAACTTTCTGGTCTTTTTATAATTATTGTATAATTAGAAGTTACAAGAAATTTTTGGTATTTTTTTTTAAATATATTACGAGTATAAAAGTGAGTGAGATTTAACATAGTAAATATTATATTAATATATAGAAGAATTATGTGTTACAAATTAATTAAATTAAACTAACTTAAGATTTGCCTGGAAGAAATCGCCGTGTTGGAGATAAGGTCGTGTGTTGCAACTGATACAACTTAGTTATTAGATATTCCATTTTTGTTACTTTTGTATTAATTTGCAGTAAGTTTATATAAAATAAACTTAATGTTGACGCTACATATTTACTCTTTTAACTGATATTATAGTACATTAAAAAATTTACCAGGTTTATTAAAGCTATAGCAGTTTTTTTTTTAAATGAAAATATTACGTAAAACAGACCAAACACAGCACGATTAAGCTAAGATTCGTATTTCACAATTATATTTTGGCTTATAATTTATATTTATTATTATTATTTTATAATATAGTGAGATTTAGGTTTTAGGGTAATTAATAATCATAAGATAAAATAATAAAAATTAGTTTTTTATTTTTATTTTCTATTATTATAGAAACATCTTCCCAGAAAACACGTTAACCGTCTCTATTTATATTTAAAAAAAAAAGTGAAATAGTTTAATCGCTTGATAAAAAATATCAACACAGAACTTTGATGATAAACATATTTTGATAAACATATACACAATTAAAAACATATATTGATACATAAACAGTAAATGTTTATAAGGAGGGACTAACAGATAATATGCAGGGGTAATCCACCTTGTGCTTACAGTATTATTCAAAATATAAAAAATGTAACTGTACCTACTAGCACATCATAAATTAAAAGCAAGTCTCAAAACGAGCATAAGTGGAAGAAAACTATCCAAGTAATATATTTTGCAAAGTAAATGCAGTTACAAGTTAATAAAGATCTATATTTGGCACGGAGTTCTATCTCCGAGCAATATTCCCACTCAAGGGTTATACATTCGACTCCCGAGTGAAACAAACTTTAATTAAACTTTTAATGAGCCGTGCAGCGGATGAGCTACTTGTGGACTGAGCGTAATAAATTGTTACACTTTATTAATACTTGATGAAATATTTACTTTATTACGCTTTAATTCCCTTTTTAACTAGTAAATTTTTTTCTTGATTAATATAACAGAAAATCTATTTTGTATGTATATCTAACCATCACTAACCAAATGGTAAAGGTATAGGTGGTATGTTTTCGATCTGTATTTATGAAAATTCGTTCCTATATTACCTTGTGACTAATATTCAAATAAACCTCAATAAATTTGTCTTATTAGCACAGGTATAACTGGTGGATATTTTTCATTTATAAATATACGGAAGATCATATTTTTTTTAGGCCATCGAGAGGTGTGTCAAAATGTGAAGTTAGGTAAGAAAAAAATATAAAGTATAAACGGCTTATGTCATAAAATTTAATTTGGAATGACAAAAGCGTAATAAGTTAAAGAGATGGAAATTTATAACTGGTTACATTAGAAAACATATAAAGTATTATTTACATACCAACCGTATAGAAGTAAATTTTGTACATTTGTATCAAAATGAAGGTCCAAGTTAGCTACGCGAAAATACTAGACTGCAGCATGGTCAGTATGATGTGATGAAGAGCTTTGCACTGATAGGAAGTATTTACTTAGAAAAATTGGAAGATAGAGATGTTAGTTATTTTTATGTATATCATCCCTTAAAATAAAAGTCCTGCCAAGTATGACACCACAGCAAAGTATATTTCATCTGTTTAAAAATACGAAAACAAATTCATTATTTACATCGCGTATTATATTGTACAGTGCAAAATTGTGACTCGAAAACGAAATATTTTAGTAAGTTTGTTGTACTCATAAAGACTGTAAAGAATGAACACTTTCAGACCTTTTATCATCTAGTGAAGGTATTGCGAATACATCTACTATATTAACTTTTAACATTTCATACATATGTGATCGAAAAAAAAATGTTGTAAGATATTTCTTTGACAATTCTCTGTTACATATAAAGGTTTTTTATGAACACTAGTTGACACTGCTACTTTGTCCGCCATTGCCTATATCATCACCAAGGCTACAAACTTATTCCCTATTTAATTTTATTATTTACATTTTAATCTAATGTTTGGGCCGTGAAAGCATAAATGATAGACATACTGACTGAACAAATAATCAGACAGAGATACTTTTACATTAATAATAGCTTAAGATTATACTATTCAAATTATTCTAAAACACCTTAAGATTGAACTTTAATTACATTTTAATAAATCTACGGTTATAACTTTGATAAATCCTTCTGTAATTGTCGTCAACTAAAAGACATTCTGTCCGAAGAAAGCGCCAGCAAATTGTCAAAGCAGTACAATAACCCATTCTCGATTCAGATTCCATTCTTTACCCTTCATTATTTGAATCCCGAATAGTCCCGACAATAGTCGAACGTTTCCATATATACCTTCGCTCATAAGAACAAATAGTTTAATGGACATGACATAAACCGTTACTAATATCTAAGGATATTTAAAATTTTAAGATAATTTTATTAACAATTATTTAATTAAATGAGGTTCTAAAAATTATCAATTGCAGACGTATATCACTTAGGCAAAGGTATGGGGGTAAAATTTACAGAACACATATATGAGGCCATATTTTAAATATTAAATAATTAATGGAAGCAAAATACGTGACCCTCACCATGAAAATAAATATTTGGCAGGTTTCCAAATTTAATATTATTGTCACTACGAAGAACTAATATTGATTGCTTTACTGAGATAAATGTATACTTTTTTATTCATAACAAAATTAAATTTAAGGATGATGGAAGATTTGAACTAATTGATTATTTTTAAATTAATATTATGTATTTTGTGAATTTTTTTTTGTCCAAACAAGTGTTCTGGTGTAGTCGCCTCAACGCCCGAGGTTGTGGGTTCGATTTTTGCTCGGGGCAGATGTATTGCTAATTTATATTCCATTTAGGTCTGATTTTAGTCATAAAGTGGAAAAAACGGAAATTTGTGCCACATTTGGGTGCTAAGTCAGACCTATTTTAACATGGATTAGGACCGACTTTGAGCTCAGAGGGCCGACATACTCGTAAGTCCTAACGTAGGCAGTTCTAAATTTCGACTCGGGTGAACGTGTCAATCGCAGGACTCAAGCCTGTTAGACTTGAAAACTTCCTTTTGTGTTATGTCGTCTTTTATCGAACAAGGTTATAGATTTCATGATATAATTATGAACTTAATAATAATTTGCAGATGTGTAGTACATGTATTACAGATATACCATTTCGGTTATACCGTTTATTCTGTGAGTAGGCCTATTATGCGAAAATACGGGTTTTCATTTCGTATCCAGAAAGGTCCGGGACACGAGGTTTTCGCATCTGTTACGAAGTTCTAGCTGATTTTATTGCTTATACTGTAATTGGATCAGTAATTTAAAAATTGTTGATGTTTCAATACACGTTTTACTGTAAGTTTAAGTTTTAAATAATACTATAGGAAAAATCTTGAATTAACAACATTTCCAGCTATTTTATAAACATCACCCGATTTTCTGTTTATTGATATTAGAGATCGCTTCTGGGACTACAACTTAGTATTTTTAGAAAAGCAGATCTTTTTCAATAAATTGGAATTGTAATGTAAAAATCCAACTGGTAAATCAAAAAGTGGTCGTCTTAATTTCTGTTACAATTATCACATTTAAATAAGTATTATTTTAGCAAAAACACCGAAAAGTTATTTAAAAATTTAAGATGTATAATAGTCTATCTAAAATACTACACACAAAAACGATCCATGCACTAGCGACGCCATAGACTTGACTTCCTATGAAAAATAAACTAGTATAATTTTAACTGTTATATAATTTAAACTAATAATCTTTTTAACGTAATGCACATCACTTATATTTCAAATAGCAAAATTAATTTAATATTTTAGAAAGAAAGACTATATTTATTTGGGACATCGCAAACATTGCAGACATTTAAGACTAAAAATTTTCTATAAAACGAAATGAAGCGTGGACACTTTTCGAGTCATACCGGTGGCGCGTGCACAGGTGTTGTACTGTGCCGCTTGTTCACATCTAAAAATTGTCAAAGTTCACATCATTTACCTAGTCAACAAATTAATTGCTTACACGAGTAAAATATCCTAGTATTTTTGCCTATCAATACGTGGCGGCGTTTGGACGTAGATAAACTACCTGTTTTGTGTTCAAAGTGCAGCTACCTGCTAGGGTGTCCAGACAACGCGTAAATAATTAGACAACTTTTGTGTAACATTACTTAGAAGTTTATTAATATTTACCTATTGTTTTTTTTTACTTATTTGGAATGAGAATCATGTACCGAGTATTCTCCTTAAATATTGATAACTCACCATTCACCTGTATACACGTATATATTAATAATATATTAAATATTATATAAATACGATATATCATAACATAAAATAGGAACGCCCGAATATATCCGGACATATAACTTCGAATAATTACCAACAATCAAATAAACAAAAAATAAATATTTTTATCGGAAGCCACTTTAAGTACTGAACTCATTTTTCACATGCGTTTCACTCTTAAAAGGCTGCAGTATCCACTAGTAAAAGAGGCTTACAACATCATGCTTCCGCGAGTGAAACCTCAAGCATGTATCATTTACTATACAAGAAAAATAACGAATATTAACATAAACTCAATAGCTCACAAAACTTCCGCTCGAAGCAAATATACAAACATAATTAACATCACAATTTATCAAAATATTTGCGCCGTGAATACAAACTTAATTAATCAGAATATGCATTATTACACAGTAAATAACGATCTAACGTTCGACCTTCCGTCTGTTTGTCCAACTAAAGCTTTAAACAGACTATGGCAGAAGTTGCGAAGTACAAAAATTTTGACACGACTAATGGACATGTTTTATGTATTTAGAAATATTTCCATAATAAAAAATGGCGTTTCGTGAAGAAAGTTAATATATTCATTTTTAAAGAATCTAGATTACCATAGAAAATATAAAATGGCATTGAGATACATAGGTATCGAGGTAAAGAAATCGGTAATTCAAATGTAACACTTACAATAAGGTAATTTATTATTAACCCTTAACTGCCGAATATGTTTTTGTAGCATGAGTTACCAGAAGCGTCCAAGAGATTCATTAAGTAAATCCAGAAATGTTGATATAAAATAATTGGCTTTATTAAAAGGCTTTATTAAAAGTATGTATTTCTTTTTTTATGTTCTTACTATTTTATTTAATATTTTTTAAAGATTTTTCTTTTTGCTACAGCTACAGATGATTGATTCGTTACTCGATTTGATTCTACAAGATCTTGGATAAACTTTTTGATTTCTTGTAAGGTATTTCCGTTTCCTCGACACGTGATATCGCAAGTTCAGTAATTAAAGCTCCTAAAAATTTAATTTTTATGTTTTTATTAATTATTTCTATTCTATTTAATATTTTCGTCTGGATTCAAGTAAAGTATATTTTTACTCATAAGGCCTTTTTCTGTTTCAAAGTTAGACGTAAACAAACAAAAGTGTGTTTAATATCCAATTATTTATCCAGGAGTACAATATACAACCCTTTTTTTGTCCCAACAGCGTAATATTGATCGAAAGTGACATTTCTTTTAATACGTAAATGCGGTTCCTGCTATTGATTGTCTAGAATGTATGCCAAATTTTATAGCCCTGTTTTCAAAAGAAAAGTTCTTTTCCAATACAGCATACATGAATGAAATGAAATAATGAAAAAGTAGAAGCTACCCATAGCCATTAGTATACACGGAAAATATTTTTTCTGTCTTACATTTAACCATTTCTACATATTTCGAAATGTGCTTGTCACTCTTACCAGACTCGTATTCTTCAAATAATACTCTTCCTCGATAAAGTAAAAGCTGTTTATCACTTATTCCTAATACTAATATTATAAATACGAAAGTAAGTTTGTTTGTTACGCTTTCACGCAAAAACTACTTAACCGATCATCATGAAACTTTGTACACATATTTTGGAGGTATTAAAAGTAACATAGGATACTGTTTATTAAAAAAAAAAAAAAAATTATCAATGCACCGACACGGGCGAAGTCGCGGGCGGATGCTAGTCAACAATAAGATTTTCGCTAGGTTAACAAAACTTTGAGGTTTTGGCTCACACAACCTCTTAATTATTTTAAGAGATAAACTTGAATGTCTTATGTGTTCGTCATCATTTTCAGACGCAGTTTCTGTCACGTTATTTTCATTTTCAAGACAGCTGTCGACAAGCAAATTTTCACTGTCACTCAAGTTCACTTACAAAAATTGTGGAGTCATTACTTTTAACAGTGCCTTGAATTTTGCCGGTTTTCATTTACTTTTAGCCATATTTCAGAATAAAAATACCACAACTGATTCATGACAAGTTTTCACTGTTAACAAAATAATTAATATTAAGAATATGAAAAATATGATTGAAACATAAACAAATCACAGTACCTTGATATACGTACTCATCACGATGTAATTTTTTTTTCTATAAATGTAAGTAAACAACTTACCTTCACAGTCGACACGAACCAAAATATTACGCATTGAATACATTGGACACTTGTCAGTTGAGTTACGATTTTTTATTTATTTCTTTCTAGCTACAAATGTTTTTATTGTTTGATTAGTTAAGCTTGAAAGATTGATTACGATAAATATTTTCCAACAAATAAATACTCTAGTATAATATCACACATAAAAAAAGTTATATAATTTGTTATTGCGTCCATTCGTTATATATATATTGTTGAAGTTATTAGGGAAGTGGACATCAGGATGTATCTTTTCTTTTCTTTTTTTTTATCGCAGGGGAATCCATTTACGGATGATATCCAGGACGAACGGGTAGGCAGTCCTAGACATATGTCGGACTCGGTACTTTGTGAGTGCAATACCGTACTAAACCCCTGCGGGAGCCTTCAGCCGCTTTAATTGGAGGGTCCCGGATCTGCAGGCAACAGGATCCCTCCAGCGACAGGCTGGCCTCGGCGAAAAGGCCAGACTTCCCCTCCATGGGGACTGTCTGGCTAACCTCTGAACAGTCCCGACGACGCCGTGTCTAGCAGGACCGGGTTCCCATCCCGGCACGACACGGGCACTAGGGTGGATCGAAAAAAAAATTTTTTTTTTTTTTTACTTAGCCTGGGGGTAGAATTTGTAGCTTATAAAAAAAGAAAATTTTTCAACAAAAAAAAAATTTTTTTCGCAACATTTGGAGGTAGCCCACTCGTTTTTTAATAAATTAATGGATCAAATGGACTTATTCTAGCGAAAAAATAATAAAATATTTTAACGATGTTTTAGAATCTGTGGAATGTCTTTTTGAAAGCCAAATGGAAATCAGAAGTCAAAAAAAAATTTTTTCCTATTATTTTTGTAACTTAAGCGAAAAATAAAGAATTAAGCAGCCCTTTTATCTGTATTTAAGTAAAAGGTAAGTGAAAAAAAAATCATATTCAATTATTTTTTCATGTTTTCCACGATTTTTGACGGAAAAAAAAATTTTTCGCTAGAATAAGTCCATTTGATCCATTAATTTATTAAAAAACGAGTGGGCTACCTCCAAATGTTGCGAAAAAAAATTTTTTTTTTGTTGAAAAATTTTCTTTTTTTATAAGCTACAAATTCTACCCCCAGGCTAAGTAAAAAAAAAAAATTTTTTTTCGATCCACCCTAACGGGCACAAGGGCGTTACTGGAGGCGCATTAAGTAGCGCCTCCTACGCACCCCCATTCGTCGCCCGCGGATGGAGGCCACGTCGGCGGCCTCCTCTCTCCTCCGCTCGTCGGCCTCCTTCTAGGACATTACTGTCTCGCAGAAGGAGACCATCGCCTTCCAGGACTTGTCGTCGCCGAGCATCGCGGTGATGACGCTCGGGAGCGACAAGTCCCCCCCGACGACTGACGTCAGACCTTGACGCAGCACCAATCAGGATATATCTAATAACTTCAACAATATATAAAAAAAGTGTTTGAGAAACCTTTTAAGGTTGAGTTAGCTCTTATTAATTACATCTCATTATCATATCATCATGCCAGCAATAGAGTATCCAATGCTGAACGAAGGCCTCACCCATCGGTCTCCAGAGTGACAGGTTCGAAGTTCTGATTCAATCTCGCAGTGTCGATTGTCGGATTACTGTGAATTGGAGCTTATTTAAAAGACCCATAGTTTAAAATTACGTCTCAGATTTGTATTGCATCACTGATAAAACATGTTGGTCGAAGACTTTAGACTTAAAGCACTGAGGTATTACGCACGAAAAGACTTTTTTAACTTCCCATCAATCGTTGAATCTAGTTAGGATGGGCAACGGCCCATTTTTTTACCTCACTCTCAAGGTTATCACTACCAAGTTGGACTGTAGTCTATGGTACTATAGCCTTTTCGGAAACCAGCATTTTCGGGATGATAAAAATCTATGTATTTAGTCATCAAACTTGTACGATTGACAATTCATAATGATCCTATAGAACAGCTTAAAAACGTGGTTAAAAAGCGAAATGGTCCTGTAATTCTTCAACAAGATGTTATCGCCCTTCTTGAAGAAGAGCACCACCACGCTTTCATTCCAGTCCTCCGGCGTTACTCAAGCAAAACGGTATTAAAAAGCTTCTAAAGAACTTAATTACAGGTGCCATCTGTTTTCAGATTCTTTGACGTAATATTATCTTCGCCTAGTGCCATGTTGTTTTTAAGCTGTCCCAAAGCCATAAAAATCTCGTGCAAGCTGATATTCAGACTGTCTTCGGAATAGTGTCGAGTAAACTCAGTTCTAGAACTTTCTATCGTTTCATAAAATTAATAATGGTGCAGGTTTTTTTTATCGATTTTTATTTTTTCATTTTATTAATTGAAAGTTTCTATTAGTCAAATAGATATACTCGTAAGCTGCATAAATCACTCTACAACTCATAAATGGAATAAAATCATAAATGTCAACCTGTCAAGTATCAAAATTCTACGATAGTCAAATCACGGTATAAATTCAAGGGTGAAATTTCTAAAACGATTATAAGGTTACGTACTTTATATTATATACAAAAATAAAAGAAAACAAACTTCTTTTTTGTGCGGCTATCGAGCTATTTATCAAGTTGAACAACGGAAATACATTTTACCGCACGTCTTACGCAATTCTTCTTACACGCTCTTTTAAATGTTTTTTTTTATTTTTATTTAGCACTCAATCTACGTTTGATTTTTTTAAATTCGTATCTTAATAAAAAAATTATAAGATTTAACAAAATAAAAATATACGTATATTATAAATTACAAAATTCGACTATAGAACCTATTTCTTTTAAAAGCCGGTTAGAGATATGAAATTTATTTTACCGGCTGACTCCTTTTGTACGTTGTGTCATTAAATATGAATCAAACTTTTTAAAGTAAAGTCATTTTTGTTGCAAAAAGCTAAAATTTATAGAAGCATTAGTTGAAATTAGTTTTAGAATTAAATCTTTTCATTACACGTTTCGCTAAACAGAAAGGTTAAGTTTTCATGAAAGAAACTCTTTTGAAATTAATCTCAATATAAATTGTATAAAATTATTTTTTTCATTTGTTCGTTTATTAATTTTTATTGTTAACAATTAAATTTATTTTATTTATTTATTAATACATTAAAATATATATACATGCAGTGCCTCATAAACAAAAGTTAGTTTTACTGTGCACTGTAGTTAAACTTACGTATGTAAGTAATAATATATAAAATTATCATAGTATGTAATCTAAATATAAAAATGGAATTTATCCGTCCATCGCATCAACGCCGTAAGCAGAACCGGTATCTATACACATTCATCTAAAAAGTGCTTTTTGAGTTTATGTTTGTAATTTTTTTTTCTTTCATTTCATCTTTTAGCGTTTTTGGGAGTGAATTCAATAAAGTAGGAACAATATATTTAAGTGAATGTTAACCGTATTTATTAATGACTTTGGGGATTTCTAATTTTGGATTCTTACTACTTCTCAGTCTTTTACAGTCGTCAACTTTTATTTGGATTTTTGTGTTCAGATATGTTAATACAAGATATTTTACTTTAACGTCAACTGGCATGACTTTGCAGTAGTTGAATAGGAGATGATAGTTTTGTTTATGTTGTTCTTTAATTTTTTTAGGTGCTATGGCTTTTAAAATATGCATTTTAAGTTGATATATTTGATTTCTATGATTTTTATATGTTAGGCCATAGCTACTTAGTCCATATGATATTATAGATTCGCCTAATGTTTTATAAATTGTTAAAAGTGTCAAAAAAGGAATTTTATTTTTTATAATTATTAATTTTGCCAGAAGGGCGCGTAATTTGTCACAAACATAGTTAATGTGTTGTTCCCATAGGAGACGATCGTCGATCAATAAGCCCAAATATTTGTGACAAGTAACAGTTTCTACTGACGAACAGTTACATCCATCATAGTGATGTTTGTCTGTATGTAAGCATTAATGATTATGAGCTATTAGTTTAACATCACCACAATATCTGTTCCTGCCTGAGCTTATGTACATTTTTTTTTTTGTTTTATCAATATTAATAACGAGACTATGGTCATGTGATCATTTTAAGAGTGAATTAAAATCAGTTTGGAGCTGGTTCATTGCTTCCTGGATATTATGGTGAGCAGCTACTAGACAGGTATCGTCAGCTAATAATAATGAACTCGGTATTTTAATTTTACTTAGATATTTAAATTTAGAATTAAATCAGTTAATCCAAACATTACAAATATCCCCATATTTTCAGACAGCAACTATAAAGTATCTTTATTTTTCTTTATCGTGCATGAAACTCTAAGACAATGTGTTTGGTGACATTGACATTAATGTTTAATGTAAATTTAAGCAGATTTAAATCAATTACGATGAATGTCATTTCTAAACTGATTTTTATTCCAAAGTAGTATGATCCAGAACTTTCTAAGTTTTTTTAACTTTCCCCACATACTTATGAAGTTGATTAAGAGTCCTCTATTTTACTTTCTTGACCATCTTACTATTTAATACAATATTGTGCGGCAATTTTGCAGCTAAAACATACATAAGTTCACTTTAAAACGGCGATTTAAAAGTATCTTCAAAGACCCGTGATAAGCAAACACTACATTTTAATCTTTGATTTTTTCCAATATAAAATCGAAGTTTATGGAACATTCTACACTGTGTTTCTCTAGAATGCTACAAGATAAACCGATCTGAATTTAAATTCAATTACTTTTATTATCCCTTTAAATATATCGACTTACTTCGTAATCGTGTGTAAGTTTAAAATCTAAATTTCAAATCGCTTCTTAATATCTAATCAAATGATATGAACTAAAAAAATGTACGAAATTAGTGCATATCAGTATACTCTCAGGAGATTAACTCCGGAATAAAATCTGTAGTTTAGAATTTTAGAATTCTTTTATAATTAACTTAAGTTAATTATAAAAGTATTATATTATGATTGGATGATTTTTATTCAACTGTGCGAAAGTTCAAAAAGAGGGATATTTTCCTAATTCGTATGTGTGTATTCGTGCAAGTATGTGAAGCTAATCGCCTATATTGGAATTCAGTTTTTTATTAAGTTCCTCCAACGCATGTGTACCAAACGTCTATATATATATATATATATATATATATATATATATATATATATATATATATATATATATATACATGATAAAAAGCTTAGTGAACTCTCTATTACAAACTATACACTAGAATTTGTAGCTCAACATTTTCGTTTATTAAAATTTAAGAGTGACAACATGTTAATTTCAATCATTCTCATCAATTTTGAAAATATGTTATATACTGAACTTATAATAAAATTCTATTGCATTCATTCAAATTTGATTCACCATGATCTTTAAGTCTACGTTCTTCGCTTGTTCGAATAAGTGACAATACTCTTACGCCTAATGTGTCAATTTTAACCGATAACGTTTCACGAAATCACATATCACGAAATCAAATAATAATACAATATCTGATAGAGAAAATATATAGTTAAGTAGTATTTTTGAAGTCGGTTAGACACATCTTCCTTTCAATGGATATTCCTTCGTTCATCTCGCACATTGTCTATTGCCTCCTCTGCATACATTCCCCGGCTTTCATCGCACGGGCGTGACTTCACATGCGGTTTAGAACTTTGCTCGATCCCTTACTATTGAGAGGAAAGTGTTAAATATAGCAGTATTATAATGTAAATATAGCAATATTTTTGTTATAATGTTGAAACAGTTCTATATCTCGTGTAATCGTAGATTGTTAGGTTTTACAACCTTATCACATTTTAATTTAGTGTATAAAGTGCAATATTGAATTTTTACAAAGGTAAAGAATATTTTTGCATGGGTGTATGACTGACTGACTGAATGAATCAGCCTGTAAACATCCCATTGCTGCCCGAAGACCTTTTCTCAATGTAGGAGAAGGGTTGGAGTTTTATCACACGCTATTCCACTGCGGATTAGTGGATAATTTCCTACCATGAGTAATAATGATTATCAGAGGTCTATTTTAACCTTCAAGTACACGCGTACTTAATGGTAATGTTCCGTCACGGGTGGGGTCCAGAAGTATCCCCATAAAAAAAATGCATTTATACCCGAATTTTTTTTTTAAATAATAGTTCACATTATAAAAAAGATATGTTATTATTCAAGATAAGTATTTATTGCTTGTTGTCTAATTAGTATTTTAACAGCTAGGAACTTAAAAATGAAACAACATCTCGTACACAGTTGTTTTATACTCCCATAACTAATGTACTAAAATTTAACATAATAGTCAACTTCTGACAAACATAGTTATAATTTTCTGGTAAACTAGGAGTCAAAAATAAATTATTATAAGGAATAATAACAATACCTAAAAAAAAGAATGACATCACCTCAATATAATATTTGTGCTCTAACATAATAAATTTACTATCTTCGGTTTCAGAGTCACTAAAATCCTGTAGAATTTGTGCAATCGCGTTATCTGATAGTGGTGACTCATTTTTGTAATTAGGTAACGTTAATTCTGAAAAAGAAACAAAGTAAAATAAGTAAGTAATTTCTCATATTATCGGAAAATTTTACATTTAATAATTCATACATTTTGTTACAGCTTTTTAAGATATAATAGTAGTAATACAAGCACAAATTTGTGCATAAATCATTGTTTCATATTTTAAAAGCAAGATATATGTTTTATCGAAGTCCTATATATAATAATTATAGTTAATATAAAGTACATAATCTAAATATTTTTTTATAAGAAAAAAAACTCAGTATTTATAGATGATATAACTACGCTGTATTATAAACAAAGTCTCGCTTGCTTATAAAACAAATCGTTAAGAGAAAATACACTTGCATGTATCATATCTGGAAAGTCCACAAATATTTTTATATTTTATAAACATAGCCATTTCAAATTCAAATTGAAATACGTTTCTTTATCATTATGATTACCCATAATACGGTTACCAATTAATTTCATTAAAATTTTATCAAAAATAAAAAACAAAACACGTTTTTAATTTCTTAACGATATCGATATAAAAATATACAGATCCCATGGGACGTTTCACTGAAACTTATTCGTTTTTTATTACTATTTTAAAAGCCACAATTTAATAACCTTAATACAATAATGTACTTCAATTAACCTCTTATCTGATGTAAACATACAATTGAATTGTTTAATTTGTCAGAACAATAAAACAACTGTAAAATGTCCATTAAGCGGTTAACTCTTTTATATTAACAATGATAGTTTAGTATAAAAGCCTTTATTGAAACGTTTAAAGCTTTTAGAGACGTTTTATCATTAATTGTATAAGCGTTTCCAAATTATATATAAATGCCCTAATAAAGTTATCTTTTATTATTTTGTTGTATATATGTTTTTTTAAATATTATTTTTGGAATTCTTATTTATTTAGTTGAAGGAATGACATGATCGCCTTTAGGCTTTAATCTTGTCACATAGTTAATTAAGACAATTTTTTGAAAAAAAAAAATGGGCACATTTTTTCTAACATATTTCTATATAATTTGTTACATGTATTATCCTAAAAACTAGCTCATGTTATATTACGAATTAGTGTTATAGATTGCGAAATTACCAGCAATACATTTTGTAATGTTTTATATTTGACGCGTCATTGTACATCAAAATTATATTAATTTCACGCTTGAGGGCTTAGGTCGTTTCTATTTGTGTTCACGATAAAGGGCATATAATTTCTTGATTCATTTCCATATAGCTCATAAAGTTCGCGTGATTGCGGCCTGAACTTTACAAACAAGCATCTAAACTATCCCAAAGTAATTCAGAATGTTGAAATGAGGCACGCAAATCGAATACAATTTTTTGATTGGAAGTGTATTTGTTGAGTCATAAATAGTTCAACATAATATGATATAGTACCATGACCACGCTTAGCGCCGCTTAAGGTTCTGTAGTCAATAATGATTAAGTATTATTGAGACACGATCAAAAATATGCTGTACACGTGAGTGTACAGTAATAAGATTATTTTAACTTAGTCTGTGTCGGCAAAAGTCATGAGACCTCGTTTCAAGCGGAGCCCAGGAACAGAAACAGGAGCACCCATTTAAAAACTAACTTTACTACATACATAAATTAAACATATCGGCCGTGCTAACTAGTCCTCTTTATTTTATAATTAAATAAAATGACATGGAAAATTGATTGTAGAATCACAATATATCGACATAATCAGTCAATAATTCGCGTTTTAACTTTTGACTTTTCCTCAAACTTTTGCATCTGATGAGCAAGTATGATGACTTCCAGTCTCCAGAACTAGCCGGTTTCTGACTATCAGTATATCGAAGTGTTGAAGTGTTTGTACAGTAACGCCAGTATGTCTGTTTGAGTACAGGAGCTCACCTTCGATTTACCGATGATATCGTGCTCACGGTACAATCCCTGGAAGACTTCAGCATAATGTTCGTTGACCTCGATGAAAATTTACAACGAGTGCACCTTAACATTAACTTGGATAAGACGAAATTCATGTCAATTCTCCATGTCGTACTTGCCTCGATATCAGTTGGGAATTGCAATCTCGAAGTTGTTGACGAGTACATCTACCTAGGATAAAAGATCCAACTTGGTATATCCAACTTTGTGAGAGAGCTCAATCGTCGAATCCAGTTAGGATATAGGACATAAGTCGAGGAAGTATTCCACCAATATATGTCCATATATAACCAGTTATGAGATACGAATCTGAGCCGTTACCTCTGACTATGGGTCTTTTAAACAAGCTCCAAGTCGCACATCAAGCAATGGAGATTGCTATGCTTGATATTTCTCTGAGAGATCGAATGAGAAATAATGATACCCGCAGGGGAACGAAAGTTGCTGACGTAATCCAACGGATTTGGAATTTGAAGTGGCTGTGGGTGTGTGGATGCAGTAACGGCAGTTCAATTGGAGACTACGCACTGGTAAGTTCAGCGTCGCTCGCCGTCTGAGGGATAGACAAACGACTTGATTAAAGTCGCCGGAAGCCGTTGAATGAAGGCTCGCAGGTCGCTCTGGATTTCGTAGGGGAGTGGGCATCCATTCCGTGGGTATATTTATGTAGAAAAAGATTTTGCAGAGAGCTGACACATTCATAATTAAAAACTAGTTCCTACTGAATGGACTAACATAGGTAAAAACATGTGTATATAAATACATTTGTGAACTGTATATACATATCATCCTATGTATAACAGTCCATTTGAGGTATACCGTGATTGAGTAAAAAAAAATAGGAAGACGTAAGCACAATTATTAAGATTGAACTGGTAACTCAGTGATAGCATTCAAAAAGCAAACAAAAAAGAAATTGACTTAACTATATCTATATAAAGGTCAGTTATTTTAGGCAAACAATATATCTAACAAAATATTCATTACACTATACTTACAAACAATATACGTACAATTAATCAATTATTATTTGTGTTGCATTTTTGAAAAATTTGCATATTATTCAAGAATATAATTAACGTTTAAATTAATAAAGCGCTTAATTACGTAGTACGAGGGAGGCTTAGGCTTAATCGCTCGCTCATCTTTGCAGTACACTTTGAATCATATATGTATGAAGATACCGTCTTAAGCTTAACGTCTACGATCAAACGTCCTTTGAATGTAACAAATTTGCAATATATGTTAAATTAAATATAAATAATTGAACGTGTACACTGATTTTTGCCCTACTTCAAAATATTGTAAATGTATGAAGCTGATGGTACTGTTACATTTCCTTATGAGCACGTATAGATTTTATTTTAACAAGTTCAATTCTTTATATCTACTGAAAGTAGAATAATAAATGCAAGTACATCACTCACCTTTGGTCCCTTCTTGTATAAGCAGGGACAGTGGGATATATTAATTAATTACATAATTTAAAAAATATATAAACATAATATATATAATATAAATAGTCAGAACAAAAGATGCACCTAATTCTTGGTTGCATTCTCTATCAAATGGCATGCTCCATTTACACAAAAATTAATGACCGTTGGTTTTTTAAATTTGACCGAACATTTTAAAGGAAATCAAAATAAAGTTAATGTTATTTTTAAGTCTGGTTCCTTGATCATTGCAATTCGGCTAAAGGGAGAATAATAATTAAGGAATTAAGTAATGCCCTCTTAATTTCATAAAAAATAAGATAAACAATCAAACACAAGGATAAAACTATTACTCTACATACCTCTATACACAAAAAAGAAATAAAAATATTAATACCTGTCAATGTATTTTTAACTTATCCGCTTTCATATTTTAATAGAAAGAGTGACACGGGTTTCATTAGTATAAGAAATAAAGAAACATTTTCAAAAATAAAACAAAGATAAACTTGACATTGGCTAAAAACAAACCGAATATCACTTGACTTTATTCTTAATTACGAAACACAAATAAAACTGACCTCTGCAACAGATACGATTTTATTACGGTCAATAGAAAGAAACTTCTGTTCATATACACACAGCTAATGGCATGTGAGGCTTTTATATGTACGGTTGAATTATTGTAGGGCCCCCATTAAGTTATAGGGCAATAAAAGGTTTCCGGCTAATATCACGAGCGATTTCCAAAAGGAAACACTGTCTCCTGCGTCGGTGAAGCTGTTATTTGATTTATATTATATAAAACACTTGTACGGTTCTTTGGGAGTAAAATTAATGGAATTATTTCGATTATGTATTGTTAGCGTAATCAATATTCAACCATCAATTTTTTGAATGTGTGATATAATTTTTATTATTGTAATTTAATTGATTTAATTAATTTATGTTTGTTATATTGATTTAATCAATTTATATTGTTTCAGTATTATTTCGTTAGTACTACACTAATTTGACTAAGTAGGTGTACTTAGTCAAGTTAGTGTCCGCATTGCTGGAGTGAATAATGATATAAAAGGCAGTGATAACAAGAGAAGAGCACATTCTAGTTTTAGCTGAGGACTAAGGAGCGATATTGAAAGCTCTATTAACCAACCGATGTACATCGTAATTGCTCTACAATTATTTTTACAAATTATATATTTGTTTTAATAGAAAATAAATATCAAAATAGAGAAATTGGCTTTTATTCTTACAATATTGATATCATGTTGTGATATATGTGAAAACTTTTTGAGAATAATTCTAGAAAACTCTTTTTTACCAAATACAATAAAACATTCTAAAATGTTAATAACTTAAAACATATGTATGTAGTATAAGTGTTTGTGTGTAGTTTGTGTAAATTAGTATATATATATATATATATATATATATATATATATATATATATATATATCATTTCTGATAAATTCATTGTTATGAAAGTAAACTGCAAGTACTTACTGCCATTTTGTTAATATATTTTTCGAAACAACTTTTATATTTTATGTTATTATTTTACCTACAGATACTCGTGTTTATTAAAATAAAAGTTCTTTAAATCTCTTTTTTTTAAAGGTAGCAAGTGTAGGTTTATCATCCATTGTATACTAATATTATAAAAATGAAAGATTTGCTCGTTTGTAGTCAATAAATATTATTTTTTATAAAATAATAAATTGGTATGTTTACAGAACTATTAATGTTATATGTTATTATCATGTTTAATGACATAAAAATATGTGTAATAATGTTGATAAATTCATGACAATGGATGAACTAGAGCAATCGTTGTTTAGGTATACGAGTATAATATATGTATGTATGAATTTATTATTTTAACAATAATTAATCTGTCATACTGACATGAATATATCTACGTCATATGTAAGAAAGAAAAAAGAAGATTCTGATATGTATGCATCCTTTGTATTTCTATGTATCTATTTCAGATTATATATAACATGTAACAAGATGTACATCTGCTTAACACTCTTCCTTGCACTCTTAAGTTTAACTTGTGGAAAAGGTAAGGCGTCTTTAAGCCTTGTCTTCCTGTATGTATGTCAATAGTTTGTCAATAAATTATATAAATAATTAGAACAAATAATATATTATTTTATCAATAGCTCTGTTGGTTTCATTATACGGACATTTGAAATAAAATTAAAATTCGGAAATTCTAAGCGTTAACACAACTTTTGGCTTAACCCATTCTTGACCTCTGTTCCAATTTGGGAACAGTTATATTTTTTTTAATATACCCTCATATTAGTTTTGTTGCCACCCACTTATTATTTCATTGTGCAGTTAAGATTGTACTGGTTTCGTATAATAATCAGTGATTGACTATTTGTTTATAAATATTAGTTTTTTTAAGTGTTGAAGTTTGTTATTGTTACGACAGAGGAAGTAAGTGTATTCATTTTTTTATTTATTAATATTGGTGATAAATTCTATTATTATTGCAATCTTTAGTATAAGATAAACAAATTACCTAATATATAAAAGTATTCTCATGCTGATATTTTATTTATATAAAAAATAATAGTTACCTAAACATAGGTGTACCAATATTGGCACAGTGGCTACAAGTGTACTAATTATCTTTTCTTTTTTACAGAATCAAAATTAGTCGAAAGCAATATTTTAGTGGTAGTAATAACTTTAGGGGCTTAGAAGAAGCTATAAACACCTTGGCCGAAGATAGTGACAATGATTTAGAATATGATTTGGCCATAATTCCCCCCGAGCCAAGCGTTGTTACGGATGAAGAAGAGGGCGACGTTGATATGACGCTTCGCTGTTTACCTATAACGACGTCCCTGGCAATATTGAGGTATTTGTTGGTAATATTGGTAATCTCATTACCCGAAGACAACAGCGATGATGAATCTTTGGCTGTCAAAAGACGACGAATCAGTTCCTCTAAATCAATGATGTCTACTTCCTCTGCTCGCCAACGCTCTTTCGATGTTCCATGACAATGACTCTCATGAACCTTTAGGAATTGTAAAAAGATGGTGCACAAAAAAAAAGAAAAGGTTGATGTCCATACTTCGCACGCATTTCAAAATTATAATAAAAGTATGGGCGGCGTGGATGAGTTAGATCAATCCATATCCCTTTATAGGATTAGGATCCACGGTAAGAAATGGCGGTGGTTACAATTCACATATATGATTGATATGGCTATGGTAAATGCATGGAGTATGCAAGTGATCGCCAAAGAAGAACCAATGGATCAACTGCTATTTCGAAGCGTCGCCAGATATTATCTTAGACAATCATCTCAAAGGAATATAGCACGTCCATCATCATCTAATATAGAAGGATTGCGATTAGATGGTGTTGAACATGTACCAGAAAAGCTACCAACACAAGTGAGGTGTTTTATATGTCACATTAGAGGTCGTTGGGGCTGTAAAAAATGCAAAAAAGCACTTTGCATTGAAAAGTCGTGCTTTGCAAATTTTCACTCATAAGAAGCCATTGTGCCAGTTTGGGAACACCCCTGTAAATTTCAGATTTTTTTTTTAAATTGTATTTTTTTCATGTTTTCTTTATATGTTACCTTCTAAGATGTCCACTAATAAAAGAATTTTAAAAATATCTTTTGTAATTTTCATTTGGCTTCAAATGGGTTAATCGTATTCAATAAAAAATATTTAAATAAGCAAAAAATATAACGAGGAACACCTTAGTATATCAGTGATAGTAAGCTTATAATATATATATATATATATATATATATATATATATATATATATATATATATATATATGGGACGTTCTTTGTCAACCGGAACACCTCTATACCCAAAATTCCTTTTGACCTAAAAATATTTAAAAATATGGAAAATTTAGGATTTTTTATGTACTTTCCATTAGAGCGTGGCCTTTTTTGAAATTTCGTTTACAGACAGAGCAGCACGTCCCCTAACCTTGAAAAAATACCACTTTACGAAATGATCAGGCTGTCAGAAATCACAGGGGCTCAGAAAAATTCCAGGCAACCACTATTTTCATGTATTTTTTGCTGCTGAACACGAATCCGGCGGTATATTTTACCGATACCTCAAGCGTTCGCCCCTAACCTCAAAAAACACCCCCAAAATTGCAGTTTCGCGCATTTGAGAGCTTTGTCCTGTGATGGACGCGAGGAAAATTATTGACAAACAGTATTTTTATGTATTTTTTGCTGCTGAATACGAATCCGGCGGTATTTTTTACCGATATCTCAAGCGTTCGCCCCTAACCTCAAAAAACACCCCCAAAATTGCAGTTTCGCGCATTTGAAAGCTTTGTCCTGTGATGGACGCGAGAAAAATTATTGACAGACAGTATTTTTATGTATTTTTTGCTGCTGAACACGAATCCGTCAATATTTCATTATAATATTTATTTGTCTTAAATTTATTTCCGTTCCTAGTAGGTACCTGTAACACAAGTTCTTACGAACTTACCACGGGGCTAGGTTAACGTGGTGTGATTGTTGGTTAATATTTATTTATTTATTTATTATGAATCAATTACTAATTCTCTTTTACCCTCGAATAAAAAAGAATGTAATTTGTAATATGTGTGTGACATACGTATTTTGTAATAACTTGACGTTGTCTTTCTGCATTTAGATATTCTAATGCATCCAAAATATTATCAATAACGGATTACTGCTAAATAATGTAAAAAAATAATAATAAAAACAAAAAAATACGAAAAAAATTTCTATTATTTTAAATGATTATATATTATTGTTAATGTATATGTCAAAAATACACCAAACTATAAAAAAATGGTTTGATTTTAGAAAATTTGGTCCGCTTGTAATATTGCAAATCTTCGTGTTCAACATCTCAAAATACATAAAAATAGTCTCTGTCAATAATTTTCCTCGCGTCCATCACAGGACAAAGCTCTCAAATGCGCGAAACTGCAATTTTGGGGGTGTTTTTTGAGGTTAGGGGCGAACGCTTGAGGTATCGGTAAAATATACCGCTGGATTCGTGTTCAGCAGCAAAAAATACATGAAAATAGTGGTTGCCTGGAATTTTTCTGAGCCCCTGTGATTTCTGACAGCCTGATCATTTCGTAAAGTGGTATTTTTTCAAGATTAGGGGACGTGCTGCTCTGTCTGTAAACGAAATTTAGAAAAAGGCCACGCTCTAATGGAAAGTACATAAAAAATCCTAAATTTTCCATATTTTTAAATATTTTTAGGTCAAAAGGAATTTTGGGTATAGAGGTGTTCCGGTTGACAAAGAACGTCCCATATATATATATATATATATATATATATATATATATATATATATATATATTTATTTATTCCTCTTTTTATTAACAATATTTTACACAAATTACTTTAATTGTAAAACAATATTAACTATGTGACGAAAACCTTTACCCCTCCCCCGCCCCAACGACCTTTTTTTTCTTTTTTTGTGTCGCAGGGGAATCCATTTACGGATGATATCCAGGACGCCCGGGTAGGCAGTCCTAGACCTATGTCGGACTCAACACTTTGGGAGTGCAATACCGTACTAAACACCTGCAGGAGGGAGCCTTCAGCTGATTTAATTGGCGGGTCCCGGATCTGAAGGCAAAATGATCCCTCCAGCGACAGGCTGGCCTCGACGAAAAGGCCAGACTTTTCCTCCACGGGGACTGTCCGGCTCACCTCTGAAAAGTCCCGACGACGCCCACTCCAGTGACCAAGCGTGGTATTTTTGAAAACCCCCTCCCCCCTAAACGAGTCACGTAGTATGGGTATGTTGTATATATATATATATATATATATATATATATATATATATATTTATTTATTTATTCCTCTTTTTATTAACAATATTTTACACAAATTACTTTAATTGTAAAACAATATTAACTATGTGACGAAAACCTTTACCCCTCCCCCGCCCCAACGACCTTTTTTTTCTTTTTTTGTGTCGCAGGGGAATCCATTTACGGATGATATCCAGGACGCCCGGGTAGGCAGTCCTAGACCTATGTCGGACTCAACACTTTGGGAGTGCAATACCGTACTAAACACCTGCAGGAGGGAGCCTTCAGCTGATTTAATTGGCGGGTCCCGGATCTGAAGGCAAAATGATCCCTCCAGCGACAGGCTGGCCTCGACGAAAAGGCCAGACTTTTCCTCCACGGGGACTGTCCGGCTCACCTCTGAAAAGTCCCGACGACGCCCACTCCAGTGACCAAGCGTGGTATTTTTGAAAACCCCCTCCCCCCTAAACGAGTCACGTAGTATGGGTATGTTCCATTATTGTCTGCGTAAGCACTAAAATGAAACAAACGTAGGTCATTGTTTGACGTACGAGAGATATTAAACCGGCCAAATTATATTATATATGCACTTGATCACGATGCTGTTTGTTCGAACATTCAACTGTACACTAAACAAATATGTTTGTATAGTATCAATATTTCCGGACACTTTATTTATTTAACTTTTGAAAACTGTTGAATAATATTGAAAAACTGTTGAATTATATCGGTATAGTATTAAAATTTCGTATATATTTTTTTAAATATTTCGTTATCTATTTACTTTTTTATGCTTGTTTGTTTTACTTACACGTTCGTTTGTTCATTCATTCACTCTTTCATTTACCACATTCTTTACTGCACAATAAACAAACGCGAGCACAAAACTCGGGCTTAGTGCTAAAATCATTCTCTATCAGTCAACCTTAGGACACATATTATACATACACAGGCGGTATTTTTATACGTGTATTGATAAAAGTATCATGAGTAAAATTTTTAAGTACATAAACTGTGAGTTTATTAAGTGATAGATACCACTCGTAATTTCACCCGTATCGAGTTTTAATACTGATTGATTGATTTGATGTTCTACGCCTTTCAATCATAATGTGGTGTTTAATAGCTGATAAACTTAGTTATTATATAAGAATTTAATTTAATAAAAATTACAACAAAAAAAAAATTACTGAACTGAATCAGCCAAAGAGAAGAGTTGGAGCCTACCCCACCTTGCTGCCTTGATTTGCCTACAATGAGTACCTACGATTGCCATCAGGTGTCTACAATATGGAATTGGGACCGATGGCTTTACGTGCTCCCCGAAGGACGGTGGAGAGAGTCATAAACTAGACAAGGATATACCCCCTAAAGCAGAAACAAATATTTATACAAATACATATATCTGCTCTGAGCGAGAATCGAACCGCAACCGCCGGCGTTAAGGCTACTACTCACACCACTACACCAGAGCAGCTTTTGTCAATTTATTATATAAAATATATCTTATTCTTAGAAAATGTTCAGAGTAATAACGCCTAAATCTATCTCAACAAGTAAGGATAATTTAATATGTAAATATTTTGATGACATTGACCTTGTCGTGTCATTATAATTACAAAAATGTCGATCTCAATAATTTCATATTGTTAAATCTTGGACTATTAAAAATAATATTACATTATATATAAAATATGTATGTAAGGAAAAATGATTATTTTTTAATACACGAAAAATAGTTTGTAAATATTCACTTTTATCATAAGTAAATTGATTTTTTTTTCTTAAAAAAGTAATGAAATATTATTCTTTATAAGCGCTGTTGTAAAATATAAAATGCGTAATCATGATCAAAAATTGAACTCCTTCAATCAGTATAGGAGTCTAACAATTGTATATAATTAAGCGATTACATTATAAAATATAAATATAAAAAAAATAGGATCCATAAACAACCTTATTTTATTATTAATATACTAGCTGTGCCACGCGGCTTCACCCGAGTTAATTTAAGGGAAAAACGTACTTAAATATTTTTAAATAATTACTCTAAGTGATACCATCATACCCGCCTCGTTGGTCGAGTGGTCGCGAGCGTTACTGCCTAGGAAGGTGTCTCAGGTTTGATCCTGGGTTGCGCAACGTATTATTGAGTTTTTTTTTATCGAAAACTGTCAGTCAAAGAGTGACGTTATATTTACTTTAAAAGTATAGTTAAAAAATGTCTCGATAAAAGAAATAATAAAGGACGCAATGGAAGCTCTCAAAAAAGATTATTTTTTCCCGTTTTTGTAACATTTCATGTTATTGCTCAGCCTTTATTGGTCGTAGCGTGACGTAATATAGTCTGTAGTCTTCCTCAGTAAATAAGATATCCAACAGAAAAAATAAATTTTTCAATTCGGACCAGTAGTTCCTGAGATAAGCGCGTTGAAACAAACAAACAAACAAACAAACAAACAAACAAACTCTTCAGCTTTGTAATATTAGTATAGATTATAATATAATAAAATAATAATTGAAATCGTGTGAGCGTGCCATAATAAATATATATACTTACTAGCTGTGCGCCGCGGTTTCACCCGCGTTAATTTGAGGGAAAAACGTACTTAAATATTTTTAAACAATTACGCTATGAGTAGGTACCCGCCGAAATAATAAAGGATGCAACGGAAGCTCTCAAAAATATTATTTTTTCCCGTTTTTGTAACATTTATTTTTATTGCTCAGCCCCTATTTTTCGTAGCGTGATGGTGTATAGCCTACAGCTAGACTATATATATATATATATAGATTTACATACAAAAAACATATTTGTAAAACTAACCCACATTAATAATTTTTTTGCACGTACAAAGGTGGAGTAGTAAAAAATGCAAGAACGTCAATCCCGTGTTTTTATGAAATTGAATCAAAAACTTTATTCAAATAGGCCCCACGAACGCCTTCGAATCGTCATTTTACAAATTAAAATTTTAGTGATTATTATATTTTGTAAAAGTAAAGCTACCACCGATTCGGCATGAAGATTCTGCAGAGAAGAATCGGCAACAACTCCGCAGTTACTCTTTTGAAAATAATATATAAACTGTGTTTGAGTACAAAATTAGTAATATCTTCCATGAAATACAGCGCCACTAAGTCCACATATCTTTATCAACTAAATAATCCTGCACCGAATAATACGCTCTATCTTTTAAGTTTTTTAATGAAATCTTTAAATTTATGTTCAGACAATTCCAAAATTGTTTGTGGGATTTTATTATACATGCGAATACCATAACCCAGAAATGAGGCGTATACTCTAATTGTATTATAGTAAATACTTACAATATAATCTAAAAACTTAACCCTCCATTAACAGTCGAATAAAAATACTCCCAGTGACACAATACTAACTGAAGAGAATCACGTGGTTTATAAAAGTTTACAAATCGTTTAGAAGACCCCAAAGTTTTCGGGGCTCCACTTGGCTTTGAAATTTCCGATATCTTAGTCCTAACATGGTGCTGAAACTTCCATCGTCGACAACTTTAATACGAGTTTCAGTATTATCGTTATAAAATCGCCCGTCCGATGCTTTTTTTTTCTTGTTTCGTATTTTTTTGATTATTTTCGGGTGTCGCTTTTGATTTCACTGAGGTTTCGAATAAACTGGTTGGTTGATAAGAATATTATTAATTAATTAATTTATTTATTTTGAACAAACTATGTGATACTGACGACCGTTTTGGTGTGACGACCTTTCTGGTGGTACCTTTCTGGTGGCGACCTTTCTGGTGGTATGGTTCCGATTCCCGCTGGGGGCAGGTATTTGTAATTGTGCAAATATTTGTTTCCGGTCTGGGTATACCGTATATGTCCTTGTGGGTTTCCCTACCGTGTGCCTGAGAGCATGTTAAAAACGTCGGTCCCGGTTGTTATGACAGACACATGATAACGATCGTTACTCAAGGTAGAGAAATTATGTAACAACCCACAGTGGATTAAGCTCTAAACAGAGTCCTTTCCCCAGCAGTGGGCAGTTTAAAACCTGATTCACTTCGGTTCAGTTCATGTGATAATAAAACAAGTTACTGAACTGAAATTAAATCACACGCCGTTCTAAAATAAGCTCGAATAGCTATTGTGGCCTCGTCTGTTTTTGTGAAAGTGTAATACTACTTCGTTCGAGTTCATGTGCGCGCGGTGCGCAGTGGTCTCAGCAATTAGACACACAAATATATGTCATGCTCTGGGCATTAGTACTTGTGCTGTGTGCGTTTCCGGACTCCCGACACAGGATCTTATCCTACTAGGGTGCTACTGAATATGAGATTTGTACTTTTTTCGGATAAGCCATATAAATTTTTGAAGGAGGCACTTAATGAACTCTGGTAATCGTAAGAGCCGGGATCAAAGAGGGCGCCACACAGACGCCTGTCCACAGACTCTCAAAGTTATCGTTTGAGCGCAGATATAAAAATTAAGATACTAAATGTAGAGAATTAAATCGAGCAAAATATTTAAATCTTCACTACAACTCATTGGGGTGAGTTGTATATTAAAAATGACTATAAAGCTCAAAAAGAACTTTTCAAATTAGAGTAGTAGTAACTTTTGAGTGCGCTTTCAAATAATCAAATGCTGCAATTTTAATATATTAAGTGTATAAGCCACCGTTTGTGAAAACTCTTAAATGGTGTATTTTTATTTTTTTATTGTAATTAGCTTTAAACTAAGTCACTGACTGATCACTTTCAACTGATCACTGTTTGTTTTCCAAAAAAAAAAAAAAATGTAGACATTTTAATCAGCTAGACTGTTAGCATTTTACATAATTAAAAAAGTTTATTGGTAACTTTTGAGTGCGCTTTCAAATAATCAAATTCTGCAATTTTAATATATTAAGACCCAGTTTCACCACTTGCTATTAAGTTCCGGCTAACCTAATTGGCACTTTTTTGACAGGTAATTGTATGGGTAATCTGTCAAAATAAGTAGTAGACTTAGTAGACATTTTAATCAGCTAGACTGTTAGCATTTTACATAATTAATTATTATATTTTGCTTGATTATTATAGTTATCATGTTTAGTTTTTGTATTACATTAATTTAAATTAATGTGTGAACGTTTTGTATCCACAATAAAAAGCCGAATGCTAAAAGTTTGTATTACAAATACTAATTTAAATTTCAATATATATACATATATATATATATATATATATATATATAGCCGACAACGGTGCACTACCTACCGTTAGCGATAACACCGCCTTTGTACATTAAAAATACTTTGTATATGTACTTAAGTTAAACAATTATGTATAATCGAAAGTGGTTTACAATAAAGTGTATTCTATATATCTAAGCGCTTCTTGACTATACATATTACCAGTGTAGTTTTATCTGCCAAGCTACTCTACAAAGTGGACGTATTTTTTTTTTCGAATTAATGAAATTGCAATAATAGATTTTTATGTTACACTGCCGATTAAAGACAAATTTTAAGTAAGTTACATATGTGGCAATTGAAACCTAAGGAGTTCTTAGTTCAACTTTGAATCCGCACCTTTTAATATACATGTCGCACGCTTAATAAAACAAAGATGTAACTCAAAAATTACAACTTGTGGGAATTGACGTTAAGTATTCTGCCTCCTGTGCCATATCGATTTATCTTTAAAAGAATACCAGTTTTAACACTTCCAAAACAAAAAGAAGGCAATCAAGCAGAAACGGCATCGCTTAGGAAATAATAAAAATGAAAAGCTAACGTCCAATGAGACGAAAATCGACTGGGACCGACACGTGGTCTCGACACTCGGAGTAAATAGCTGCGTTGAGATACAAAACATTTGATACCCTGCCCCCTCCGAAAGCCTTCACTCGGGTAGCTTCAGTCGAACGCCGGTCTTCGGAGCGAGCGGTTATCATTAACGACAAATCGTTAGTCGCTTATGTACGACGAACTTTATGTTACGTCACGTTTGTTAAAGTGAGGTTTTTAGTGGCATGGTGGTTCGATGATTAAGTTAAAATGGTGTGGCGTAAGGATAAATTTACGCATCTGTGCGCGGTGTTCCTATGGCTGTTGACCTTATTTAGCGGTAAGTTATAAGGGTCAAATGGGACTCGAAGGGGTTGCGTTGCGGTCCGTTGCTTTCGACCGTTGCGTAGTTCCTGTGAGGTATCATGTTTATTCCCGGTTATAATTGTAACCGGACGTTGAAGCTAATTTTTTTTTTTATATTTAAAACATTTAAATGGAAATTAAAATATTATAACATAGATTATGTATGTACATACAATAAATCTTAATTAATTGTATACTATACAATGAACAGTACAGGTAATTTCGAACTTAATTTTCATTAAACTTTAAAAAAGTGAGCGCTCAACAGTAACGCAAACGTAATAATCGGTAATATAAATATATATATAAAAACAATGGAAACTATCAAAACAATATTTAATTCTTAATATTTAATTATTAATTCTTAAAAATTCTCAAACAAATATTCTCAAAAAAATTATCAAACAAAATAATACAAGAAACGATATTTACACTTTTTCACGTGAACTAATATATTACGCGTAATAATATTGATAAAATAATAATAATACACATAAAAAGGCATCAACTTCAATTAACTGTCAATAACATTCTTAAAAATCTGTGAGTACGAAGGTGCTCTATTTAATCACTTTTCAATAGACTCTTAAATGATTTATCGCTTTTAACATATTTGGTTTATTTTGTAAAGTTTTTTTTTACGAAAATATTATTTTCTTTATATATTGGTATTGATTATAAATTGGTATTGATAGTTTGAAATTAAAATGAACAAATAATTACTTAAATGTGCACGATATTAATAGCAATAAAAAAAAAACAACAAATGAAAGCTAATTTTTAGAGCTTTTCATCTATTAAAACTTTGTGTGTCCTACTTCTTCATTATGTGTATTTCTTTTGTAATTAATACGAGATAATCTATAATGAGTTTTCAAATTGGTTGATAAGTAAGCTGTGGTTATGCAGTAATTATGTGGTTGCAAGTAAAGTACTTACACTTCAAGTCTTAACTTGACTCAATTAATATCAATTATTATTCTCAAATATTATAAACCAAAGTTCGAGACTTACCAGACCGACTTTAAATACATTTCTTTTTAATTAAAAATCTTGCTTATCAAAGAAGGCTATAAGATACAGAAAATTCAGACTCATGAAGTCAAAAAGTAAACGCAAGTAGAACCACATAATAAGTCGTCTTAATCTTAAAAATTATTAATAATTCATTCTTTAAAATGAAACGTTTTTAATGAAATAAAAGCTCCAAGATTATCGAAGAAGTGCCTTTTTACAAACCCGTACAAACAATAATAATTATGAAAAAATTATGATCGATATAAAATATTTAATAATTTTTGATTAAAACTCATAATAAAGATATCGTTCATACCAATGATGTTCTAGGTTCATACTTGTAATTTTAAAATCACAATTCTGATTTACTAGCGCTTGAAATAAAACGCGAAATTATTTTTTAATCTGCCTCGAAGCTGGAAATTTACGAGAATAAAGAAAAAAAAAAAACTATTGTTATTTATAAAACGTGCATGAACTTAGCTGAACCAAAACCGCCTATTATAGCTTACTACATGTTATCATACATGAAGAAGTTTAAAGTTTATTCCGACATGTTTATCACCTCAGGTTGGTGGATAATATTTATGTCACAAGTTACGATCATTATCAAGTTCCTATGGTAACAACCAAGGTTTACGAGGCACAGGTCTTCAAAAGGTACATCACCAATATTATTCGAAACGATTATTGCTGTTGGCCCAAGAGGCCTTTACAGCGTAACCGGGTGGGAGGGACGAGTACTGAGACCCAGGCATGAAAAAACATGGGAGCTCCCAAAGTGGGGCTCAAAGTGATCGTACGTACTAAGGGTGTTTCCTAGTGAGATTGCACTTCGGCTTAGGACGACGTCGAAAAGGGGGAAAAGGCGCTATCCGAAGCGCGGAGTCGATCGAGGTAACATCACCTAAACCAGAAATAAATATATACTTGTACGAATACAAATATCCGTTTCGAGTGAAAAACAAACTCATGACCCTTGACGTCAATGGAACTTTCGTTGTTACGATAACATGGTCGTCACTAATATTAAAATACAGTTAAACCTAAAATATTTATAGAACTTATATTTTATATTATACAAGTATAAGTTTCGTGTTATAAAACTTTATTTAAACAGTTAAATATCTGCTTTTCGCATCTAGAACTCATAACCTGGGCGTCATTTATGTTTTCCAGCTACTTATAAACTGTGTCGAACTTGAAGCGACATCACACTGAGAACCTATTAAAACTTCGCTCGAATGTATTTAAATAAATCATGAGAAGTCAGACAGAAATATATAATATATAGAAATAATCACAGTAACATCAACATCGATTATTTTTATAGAATTACCGTAAAAATTTTAATATTTCTTTCTCCTAGTTAATAATTTTGATAAATACATTTGTTAGCGTTATTTTGTTACTATATATATTACTAGAGGCAGGGCCGGCTTTATCATACTGGGGGCCCGGAGCACTTTAAAGGGGACTGTATGATTATTATCGTCAGTAATTACCGTTATATCGTTCATCGATAACTGGTGTCAGAAATATGGGGTCACTTGTCCACATTACCTAGAGTGTTCAGTGTCCAGTGGTTTTGTTAATTTTTAGATTGTTTGACATTTATTGTTTCTTCTCAATGTTGTTCTTATGATTCGTTGCATGATTCATTAAAAATATAAAAATAAGCATCTTAAACAAATAAGTTTTCTAACGCATATAAAATTTAAATATAAATACACAATACAATTAATGCTAAGAATCGCGCCTTCAAACTAACAAACTTTTCAACTTTAAAATACTAGATTTTTTTAAAAATGAATATACATATTTCTAACATATTAAACTGTAAGCAGTAAGACGTTTAAGTTTGTAAAAATATATTATAAAAACTTAAAAGCTTGGTGTAATGAAATAAAAAAAGTACTAAGGCTTGTTAAAGTTTCAAAATTTTAACGATTCTAATAAAAATAAGGCATTTGCATTCAATACGTTTGTATTCTGACTTACATTTGATAATGATATAGCGCATATTTGCTCAAAGTTACCAACAATGTCTTTATAATTCTTTCAAAAAAGAAAATTTATGCAGCAATAAACATAAAGGGGAAATGGTTTTATTTCTTAGGAAATACTGCAAAGGATTGGAACTTTAAAAATGGTTTACCGCGTTATCGAGTAGATACGATCTTGAGCTTAGTTTATAGGAATTTAATATTTGTATTACAAAAGATAATAGTATATTATTACCCGAGGCAACAAAAGTAAACATTTTACCCGGGTATATAATTGAGATCGAAGAAGTAAGTATATATTTTACCACATCAATGTTGAAAATTCGAATTTTTTAAGTACAATGTAAGTAAATATAACGTATACCGAACTCATCCAGATCAGAAATAAATATTTGCACAAATAAAATATCTGCCCGAGCCGGAATCGAATCCGCCGGCGTGATGATGACAATCATCTTATATCTTTAAACGAGCAATTCTTGTATATATATATATATAATCGGAATCTCGGAAACGGCTCCAACGATTTTCATGAAATTTAGTATGCAGGGGGTTTCGGGGGCGATAAATCGATCTAGCTAGGATTTATTTTCAGAAAATGTTGTTTTATCCCTTTTTCTACGCAATTAAAAAATACCATTAGAATACGAAGGTAAATTTCGCCGTCATTGACAAGCTTCTATTAGCTCGGATAGGAATCGGGCGGATTCGAAATCAGAAAACCTGAGTTCGAATCCAGGATTCTACAGACCAATCTTTTTTTCATTTTTTTTTTTTTTTGAATTAAGAGCTCTTTTTATTTTTTATTTTAATAACCAGTTCCTATTATTTTACTTTTATGTCGGTAAGATCGAAAATATTATTTATGTTTCATCAATATGTAATGTATCTAAATATAATTTAACCGAGCAAAGCTCGGTCATCCGGGTACTTCTTATTTAAACGTCATAATTTTTTATTTTGAGTTTTACTTACATTATAATATATTAAATTAATGATATAGTTTATAGTTAAACCTAATATGAAAATTGAAATGTTGATTAGGACAAGAAATTCTCATCCAAAGCTTATACTATTATTTATTCTGTGTGCAAAGTAAAAGTGACACATTTTTCAACTACTCAACGTTTTTGCCCCGCGTGTCAATGCACCGCCATAATCCGAGGTAAAAAAAGAGCTACTTTTCCTGCAAATAGGGCAGAAAATCGACATTTCGAGGGCAATGTGATAAAAATTATTCAACTACCTCATAAAAAAATATGTTAAGTGCAACACGTCTGAGAATTCTAAAAAGTTAAATTAAACTAGTAAAACTTTGTAAATTATTTATAAAAAGTGGTTTATATACTAAAAATATTTACTACAATGAAATAATGTATTTCTTACACTAGTAGATTTAGATGTCAAATTATATGTTCGTGATATAAAAAATTAAAACAATTTTATTGTTTGTTTGAAATCGATAAGTTTAAAACTACTACGCGATTTATGATTAAAAATCCACATTATTATATATAATATATAATCTAGTTTATAATTTAGTTTTTAAAACAGCACGATACAATATACATTAAAGCGCCTGAAACCACAAGAGAGTTAAGTATTGTATGAAATCAGAAGAAATCCCCAGATACCCGATGTTTTATAATTCAAAACCTTGTTTTTCATATCTATAAATAATTTCCATTGGATCTCATAATTGAAAATCTTCAATTTAATTCCGTGAAATGAAATTTAAATATCGATAAAATATCAAATACAGGAAGTATTTTATATTAAATGTCTGATATTGACACTCGGTTCCTTTTACCTAATCGTTCCCATAATAATTTCTTATTTACATCACTTACTTTTAAACGACATTAATTGAAAAAAAAAATCAAGAAATCCTGACTGACAGGTTAAACAGTTTTTTAGACCAAACATATCGTTGTCATGGTCTATGTGCTTGTAATTTTTAACACAGGATTTCACCTTAAAGGGGGTCGTTGAAAGTGAGGCACTTGTAGATGATATCGTCGTAAAGCTAGAGTTTGTTTCTGTTGAAGAGTTGATCAAAGTAGTTATCGAAAAGATTCTAAAAAAATAATTTTGCATTGTATAGCTGGCTTCTTATAAGTGGTAAGACCAATAATTAAGCACGCTTCGAAGCACGGAAGCGTAGTATTAACGGAATGTCTAACAATATGACAAGTATCGAAAACCGAGAGGTATATATACTTGTGATAAAAGAAAATACGGAAAGGTTCAAGTTCGAACATCATATACAGCTTAAAAATCAATCGTTGGTTTCTTCCATTAAAAACACCTATTTTTTTATGGTATTTCGTACTATACATCTACAGGCTTACATGCGTCTATAGCTTTTTTATTTCATTTATTCTATTGTCACATAGACAGGCGTTTTTGCTCCGCAAATTTAAACAAATAAGTACTTAAAAACTAGACTTAGTATCTCTAGTCCCAGAGATGAGAGTCTAAACTGACCGCTTATATTCTATTGTATGCTACATACTTTTGTACAATCTAAATACCTTTTTACATTCACGAATTTATAGTAAGCAATTGAAATAAGGCGTATTGTACTTTATTTTATTAAAGATAAATTACAGTAGACAGGAAGTAAATTATACGCACTAGGGACACACGAGTAACTCTTTCCCACGGGCGGTAGTGGTTAGGTATAGCACATTGCGCATACCTCCTTGTTAGACACACATACACTTTTTGTATTATGTGTAACAGCCTGTAAACGTCTCACTACTGGCTATATCAGGAGATGAAGAATGACGAAGGGTTGGAGCTTAATACACCACGCTGTTCCACTGCGGGTTGGCGGAAAATATCTCTATCATGAGTAACGATCATTATCAGGTGTCTATAATAACAACCGGGACCAACGGCTTTATGTGCTTTTCGAGGCACGGTGGGGTCTCCTCACAGGACATACCCGGACTGGAAACAAATATTTGTACAAATACAAATATCTGTCCCGAGCGGGAATCGAAACCCCGACTGTAGACGCGTAGCGTTGAGGCGACTACTCGCCCCAATACACGAAAAACGACGTTCGAAAAAAGACAAAATATACTACATGAAAAACTTAGCGGCCCAATTGATTCCTCATCTTTACTTATACAATAGTATTTATTAGTAGAGGATAACCGTATAATGTACGTAAAAATTTTGGAATAAAGTATCTGATTCAACGAATAATTTCGACAAAGATGGCTTATGTTTCGAGAAGTTTTATAGGCTTTAACATTACACACTATGATTCATAGAAGCTGAGAAATAACTGTATATGACAAACCACCAGATGACATCATCATGAGTATATAATATATATAAATTAGAAGCAATATTAGCTGCAAGAGATTCTAGTAGCTCCTTATTATAAAAGGGAAGTTATTTATTTCGATTACATTTTCAAGGCTAAATTATTAAATATTTATTTTTATTTTTATGTTTCTTATAGAGGTAGTTTCAATCCTAATAAAAGAGATACTTTTAAAAATTCCTTTCTAAGGTAACTAATGAAGCGTTTAAAAGATCTTAAAATTCCTTTCTTTAAACTTCTATATACTGAACGAATTTCAACAAATTACATATCTGTTATTTTGCTTTTTTCTTAGTTTTATAGGCTTTTATCATTGATCTATAAAAAAACCCAGTTCAAAGGCTTTTATCAAGGAATTTATATACAACTGGAATGCGCACGTGCACTGAAAAAACTTTCTTAAGAGAGGGATTGCATCTCTTACTGTCATGGATTCAAGGCAACTCGTAAGAAAGAGACAAAAATACCAGTAGTCAACGGAATGCTCGGAACGATTTTTTCACTTTACATGTTGGAAACAAATATCAACCTTATGTTAGTTATTTCAAGGTGCATATTTGAATATACAATTTTATCAAGTGAGCGTTCGAGTTATGATATAAATCCCTTGGCTTTTATTAAAACAAATAATACAAAAAAAAAATATATCTACACTTATATAATACAACGATAACGGGTCAAATTTTGTACATTAAAAATATTTTGAAAAAAAGAAAAGAATTTGTAGGATACTCTATAATGGATTCTTTTGACAGTATTTGACTTGCTACTACAACCGTTCTGGTGTAGTGGTTTGATTTTATATTTGTACAAATATTTTTTTCCGGTCAGGGTGTATAAATATCCTTGTGGATCTTCACCACCGTGCCTCGGAGAGAATGTAAAACCGTCCATCTCGGTTGTTATCATGGACACCGATATATAGCGATCATTACCATCGATGAATGATCATTACTTATGTTAGGGAAATTATCCACCCGCTGTGAAGCAACGTGGTGAATTAAGATCCAGCACTTCTGTATGGAGAAGAGACCGTAGGTCAGCATTGCGATGTTTATAGGTTCATTCAGTTTAATTAACACCTGTATTTTTTTGTGTGTCTGTGTGCATCGTGGCCGCTCATCACGCCGAAACTACTGAATGAATTTAAAAGAAACTTGACATGATTTAAGTTCATACTACGAAATCTTTATGATATAAATACTTTTTATCCTGAAAATCAGTACGGTTCCCTTGGGAGAGCAGATGAAAGTAAAAATGTGTAATCGCGAATGAAGTCGCGGGTGCAGCTTGTATTTTTTAACTGACTTCAAAAAAAGAAGGAATTCTCAATTCGACTGTATTTTTTTAAATGTGTTTGTACCTCATAACTTTTTACTGGGTGCACTGATTTTGATAATTCTTTTTATAATCGAAAACTGGTGCTTGTCATGTCGTAGTTTTAGAGTTATCCTTAGTAATGTGTATTAGTATAAAAAAAATCGCAAAATATAGTTAACATAGAAAAAAAAAAAGAAAATTTACTATTAATAATTTTTTTTTAATATTGAGTATTATTATTAGTTATAATCTATTCTATTTCTTTGGTTATAACTAAATATAAGGAAAATTTTTGGTATAATACTTAGCATAGTCATCTGCTTACAGATTTTATAGAACCACATCCGAACAAGCAAAGCTACGGACAGTAGTCTAGTTAAAGATAAAACAAACATTACGAATAAGGCCGTTACTAAACACATAGACCTAAATGATTTACAGATAGCGCAAACATAATGTAACTTTACAAAGTTTAGACATGTCGCGAAATTTATAATAAGGGTCGTTTTATCTATTGTTCATATTCACCGCTGTTTGTTGTCACTAACTTGTGTTTTAGAAGCATTACATTTAAATGTTGTGTGTTGTTCTAATGTGTGCGTGAAATTTAATTACTATGGTATTTTTATTGAATTCTATTCATTTTTAATCTATACAAATAATAAATCTGTTAAAACCTCCGTTTTATTAATACACTATATAATATCATCAAGAATAAATTTCAATAGCGCGTATTTTTTTGTATCAGCGCCATCTCTTATCGTGTTTTTCTCTGATCACGTATCACGTAAAAAGTACAAAACCAATGTTAACAACTTTAATACATAAAAATTAGAAATAATTCACAGTATAATTTAGTTTTTGTTTCATTGTAATTAAATTTAAAAATAAATATTTAAGAAAATAGAAATAGGTACCTACGCCGCCAACGCCATCTGGTCTAAGGAATCTTTAAAACTCACAAAACTTATATTTGAGTTATTATTTTGTTAAACTTAAAAGTTTACTAAATATGTCGGATAGGAATATAAATCGTTTTAATATTTTAGATAAACATCATTTTCAATTAATATACTATTATGTTAAATATTAATTATGTTAAATGTCACTAAATATAAAAACGATATTCTACAATTATACGATAGATGGCGCAGTATACAAAATATAATTTTCTGAATCGCGCTGACCAAAACTTCGGCCAGAAGAATGACACTCGCCCGTATTTAAAAATCTGTTTTTCTTTTTTGTATATAATTAAATACCTTAGGGTACTACGGTTTCGATTGTTTGTTCGTTGTTAAAATTTAAAATATTTGGTCGTTATTTGTTTGTTGATTGAACAAAGTTGGATGGTTATAGCTATTTAAGTTGTAATCTATATACATATAAAGTCGGGTTAGTTACACCGCTTATAACTCGAGAACGAGTGGAAGGATTTTTATGATTTTTGTGTTTTTGGATTTGTCTTCGTCGGGAATAATACTTATTAAAATATGGTATTCATCAATGAGAAAATAATTAATAAAAAAAAAAAAAAAAAACAGTTCAAATGTTTCATCCATACTATCTATATACATATATATGTATGTATGTATGTATGTATGTATGTATGTATGTATGTATGTATGTATATAGATATAATAAATCTGTCACTCAATCCGTCTATTATAAAACATTTTCCAGTATCGACGCAGGCATGTAGGTGATAAAAAATATAAATGTATAATTTTTAAAATTTTTGTTAAAGACCCGTGCGAAGCCGGGGCGGGCCGCTAGTTAAAAGACTAAAACGGATTTTATCGCGTTTATTGACACTTTACAGTTTAACGATTTTTTATTTTATTTCCCGACGTTTCGGACGATTTACAGCGTCCATGGTCTCGGGGGACTGAGGTGGTGGGTGTCCGAATAATGAATTAATTGTTACATACCCCGCTTTTATACAATGTAAATTAATACTTGATAATAATAATTAATAATTGACGGCCGGCTGGTCGAGTGGTCAGGCAACTGGACACTTTACGCAGCGGTCGCGGGTTCGAATCCCGCCAGGTGCAGATAATTTGTATGACGAATATAGATGTCTGCACCGGGTCATGGATGTGTATTTATATATATATATATATATATATATATATATGTATTTATATCTTAAATTTATTTCCGTTTCTAGTACCTGTAACACTTCTTTCTTCGTTCTTTCTCGTTTCTTTCTCGTTTCGTTCTTACGAACTTAGCACGGGGCTAGGTTAACGTGGTGTGATTGATGGTTAATATTTATTTATATTTATTTATACTTTAAGCGTTCCTATTCTATTTTCAAATGATGTTGAATAGATGGACGTTGACGATTCTCTTTCGAATAAGGTGTGTTGTGTAAATTATTTTGATGAGTAACTATAAACACGATTACTTTATGAATGTATTATAAAGGTTTTGTTTTGTTCAACCAACTTTTTTATTTTATGACAAAATTAAAACAGCTGGTTATATAAAGCTTGTTATATAAAATAAACAACCTTTCTGGTGAAGAGGTGCAAGTAGACGCCTTAATGCATTGGTCACACTGGCATATGCAATGGTCGCGGGATCGATATTTACACTCAGGGCAAATATTTGTATTCGTACAAATATTTGTTTATGGTCTGGGTGTATATCCTCGTGGGTCTCCCCACCGTGCCTCGGAGAACACGTCAATTTATGTTATTATCATAGACATCTGATAGCGATTGATACTCATGGTAGAGAAATTATCCGCCAACCCGCAGTGGAGTAGTGTTGTGGATTAAAGTCCAACTCTTCTCCTATATGCAGACGAGGCATTTGCCCAGCAGTGGAACATACCTTCAGTTTTATCTGTGCGATAAAACTGTAAAGTCGAACAGTACAGATAAGTTGTACGTCCCTACAGTCCACATAAGTACAAGTAAAACTACGCAGCTTATTCATTTCGTTCCACGATTGCATCGACAGACGGCGCATTCGCTGTTCTTGCATTATTGATGACAAAAAAAAAAAAAAAAACAAGAAGCAGAAAAAAATCATGATATTACTTGCACTTTAATTTTCCACAAATAAGGTTCATTGGGATACATGACAATAATTTCACTGCTACTCGTGGTGAGCCACAGTGCGATCGCAACGATTTTTCGTCGCGCGTGTGCCACCAATACAGGCTGATTTAGTTCAATTCAGTCGAATAATTAAAGGACGGATTTTAGAAAATTACTCTAAAAATAATTAAAACGATGTTACATAACGATGTAATGTTAAATAAAAGTAACATTGTATGTTGTCTGTTCGGCGTCGACTCAAAATTAGTTACATTAGTTTAAGAGCTCGGTTCGCGAGTAAAAAGTTTTATTTTTCTTTTCAGTTCATTCTACCGTCAATTTTTTTTCTTTTTGTTTTTTTGTCTTTACACGCATCAAACATAAAATAAAAAGCGGGTTATGTAAAATATTATTCGTAATATTTCACAACCGTTAGGACTATAATTTAGGAGAAGTATATGAGACACCACTAAGATTTTGAGTGTTTAAGCTTTAAGTTCATACTGTGCACGACTGTAAAGGAAATATCCCCAGAAAGCTGCATATTTCAGAGAATTATGAGAGATATTTAAATGTTAACTTTTAGAGAATACAACCGTTCTAGAGTAGTGATACGAGTAGTCGTGTTAATACGGCTATCGCGGTTTCGATTCCCACTCGTGGCAGATATTTGTATTTCAACAAATATTTGTTTGTGGTCTTTGTGTTGTTTTTGTGGTGTTAGTAGTTGGGAGTCTTTCCACTTTGCCTTGGAGAGCACGTTAAGTCAGTCCCGGTTGTTGTCGTAGAATTCTGATAGCGATCGTTACTCCGTGTATACTTAATAATCCACCAACCCGCAGTGGAACAGCGTGTTAGATTAAGCTCCAACCCTTCTCCTTTACATAGAAGAGGCCTTTGCCAATTAGTGAGACGTTTACAGGCTGAATTAGTTTCAGAGGAGTAGAGTGGCAGTCATTCGAATCTACCTCCTTAATAGGGATGTTTACAGACGCTAAGTTTTTAATAAAATAAAATAAGGTTTTATAGAAAAAGTTTGACATTATATCTAAATCTCTGTTTGACTCGTCTCTTCAAATATGCAACTGTAATAATGTAACTCCACCGCTGGGGACGTCTGTCTGTAGTTAATTTATGAACATGCCCCAAGAGACAGATTCGCAATTAATCGGTATTGGAATACATGTAAAATTACTCGAATGACATATTCATAATATTCATGTCAGTGATACGAGCTGGTTAGATTAATTTACTAATATGTCATCTATATCTATTAATGGCTGAATCTATAAAAGCATAATCGGATGATTTTCCTGCCCATAAAAGTATGATATGTGGTTCTTTCTCATAATTGAACCTGCGTTAAACAAATGCAATATAGAATTTCATCAGGATCCATTGTTATAACGTAGTGCGTACTAATTTTATATAATAATAATAAATAATAAATAAATATATTTAACACACACACACGGTCGTCTGTTCCTAAGGTAAGCAACCTAATGCCTGTGTTTTAGGTAACAGCCGACTGATACATATTTTTTTTAAATAAATGTACATATAAATATACATATAAATAATACATATAAATAAACATATGTTACATCCAGACTCGGGGCGGGAATCGAACCCACAACCCTTGGAGCAGAAAACAGGGTCACTGCAAACTGCGCCAACGGGTCAGTCACATATATATATAGGTACACGATTGTTTTAAAAACTTAATATACAATATTTTTAATTTTAACTTTATAGTGTACGCGTTATTATGAGTTATCGTAACGTTTCAAAATATATTTAGCATTGAAATAATCATATATGTATATAAATATATATTGCGTTATATTGTATCTAAATTTTGAACATTCAAATAATGATACTTTTCATATTATCTTTTTATTTAAAAATAGCATCAATAAATAATATTTCTGTTTCGGTAAAGTTCAAATGTATCTCTTCAACATTCATTTCGTTTATTTCTTAAATAGACACGAAGCTAAGACAAAGAATTAAATAATTTTTTCCTGCTTTTTGAATATGACGTTTCATTTTAAAACAATGACTACTCAAATTTTCTCTTTTATCATTGAACGTTACACGTTAAATACATTTTTGTGGTACTCTATTTTATTTTCATTTCTATATATAAAAAATAAGTTAAGGTTATTTAGTAGTGTAGATTTGTGTGTCTAAAATAATCAACGATTAAAGTATCACTATTAAGAAACATTAAAATAAAAACAAAAATATTTATCTAAATTATTAATTGTATTTATCTAAATTATTTGTTTGTAATGTATATTTACATGCAATAAGGTTTTTTGTGTAAATGTATGAAGTGTCAGGGTTGTATGTTTAAACTCAGAATCGAAAAACTCGGAAAACTCGGAAATCCAAATACGGAATAAACAGATAGCACATATACTGTAGTTGGATAAAAGGCTATAAAACATCGCTCTATGACTGAAAGTATCGAAGCAATAACCTAAAATTTCTACTAATCTGATAAGAATAGAATTTTAGCGCCTGCGACTAGTGGCCTAAATTAGCTTTTCGGACCAAAATGCAAGGAATTACAAGGAAGTTTACTTACGTTGCTTCTCTATTACGAACACAAAAATAAAATCTTACATTCATTTTAGATATTAACTAGTTAAACAGCAGACGCTAGTGATTGATTGATATTTATGTTCAGTAAAGTAGATCGATCTCCTGGATTAGTATACATTTTTTAGGCAATGTACTGTATCAGCCTGTAAACCACCCACTGATAAGAGAAGCTCTCTTTTGCATATAGAAGAGGGTTTGGAGCTTAATCCACCACGCTGCTCCATTGCGGGTTGGCGGATAATTTCTCTAACATGAGTAACTATCGGGATCGACCGCTTTAAGTGCTCTCTGAGGCACGTGGGGAGACCCACAAGGACATACACCCAGACCGGAAAAAAAATTTGCACAAATACAAATATCTGTCCCGAGCAGGAATCGAACCCGCGATTGCCTGCGCACGGCGTTGAGGTGACCACTCACATAACTACATTATAGTAGCTGCCATTACCTGCCAAACAATTTTACCACGTTTTACTGTATAATTAAATTAAGTGCATTTGGGTTTCTACTTTGTGATTACTATCGCATATATGTATTTTCTGACGTCAACATTGCAACAACACTTGACGATCTCGTCGATATCATAATCACTAAGAACAGATATAAATAGGTACCTATATTAGAGTTCAATTTAACATCTCCGATTTTTTATTCGTACCTACTTATGATTTCTTGTAAAGTGCCTGCAAACTTTGCACTACTGGTATAGGCTTGTAGACTTCTGAAGAATTCCGTAGCGAATGAGTATCGTAGTGACACTTCACTTTGGGTATATATAAATCTTTCCGATTTTTTTCCGATAGACGCAGGTTTCCACATCTCATTTCCTTCAACGTCTAGCATGAGAGGATTTAAGTTACTTTATCACTTGAAAACCCATACAAATTAGCCCATAATTAAGCCTACGTTATTCTGATTTCGAGTTACATTTTCCGTCCACAGAGGCCCTACGGCTCAATGTTTTAATGTGCTTAACTTGATATGATATAGTTATAAACTTTATTTTCTATAATTGTAGCTAACTGAACTACTATTATACGTAACTCGTTTAAACAAAGTTTCTCAGTGCTTAAATATAAGTCACGTAAGTCCTAAAGTAGTCTACTTAAACGCATCTGGACTTCCAAAGGAAATAATTGATTAAGGATTAAAACCACTCAAAACAACAAGAAGAAACTTTGGCTAACACACTTACTGGAGGAAGTTTAATGAAAATACACCGAAGTACGTAACAGCATTGAACATATTTCGACGAATAAGTGAGGAATGAATTACGCATTAAAAGTATACGTCCCGACGGTCACTGTTTTGAGATTTTCTGACGATTGTTTATATGTTTTGTTTAGCATATGTTTGTTTATTGTTATTATAAATAGTAAAAAAAACTAGGTAGGTTCTTCCATCTGCCGAGATAAGGATCTCTTTTTGCATTTCCTAAATCAATTTGTTCTCTCTCTCTCTCCCTCTCTCTCTCTCCCTCTCTCTCTCTCCCTCTCTCTCTCTCCCCCCCTCTCTCTCTCTCCCCCCCTCTCTCTCTCTCTCTCTCTAGCTCTCGCTCTTTTTCTTTCTCGCAGACTACAGCATTACTTTTACATATACTTTTCAAAAAATCTTTTGTTTTAACTCTTGTAAATAATAGTTAATAGAATTATAGTTTAATTGTTCTTGTAATAAGGTTATGAATTATGAAGCACTATGCTACGAACTACGAAAACTGTACGATTGGTAGGGTAAAGTTTTTTTTTTGTGTTATAATTTCTATCATAAAAATAATTGCCCTTAGTAATTGTTTAATGAAAACAAGTTTCTATAACAAGTTTAATTAATTTAATAAAGACCGTAATTGCTTTGTCTTTTATATAACGATATAACAGATAGAGCAATATATATATATATATATATTAGTCTAGGTCCTCTAGGTAATTACTATAAAGTCTTCTGTGTAATACGCTGATTGTTTTTAAATTAGAAATGAAAGAACTGAGTTACGATTTTAATATAATATTAACTATGTGAAGGGGAATTAAGAAATTGCATCCAAGTAAGTAGGTACAAACGCTTATCGAAATCGTTAGTCGATCTAATAACGCAAGTATGAAAATTCGTGGTCTAACTAATACTGATGTTCGCATCACTTCCAAAGTATCAAGAAGCTTATGCAGTACTTAGAAACTAGTGTAACAGATAAAGGACTCTTGGCACGAGTGCATAATTGAGTATACCCGCTTGAACTGGAGAGGGTTAAAGGGCTTCAGAGGACCAGATATCATGTTTAACCTGTGCTAGACATGTAACAGTCACTATAATAGAAACACAGAGAATAATATTTGTCTTAAACTTGTGTGTTTCAACGCGGATTTTTCAGTAAACTTAATGTCACCTGAAAAATCTTTTGACTGAAAACGCTTAAATGGTATAGCACTAAAGTGGTTTTTTTTTAAATATCTTAAATATAATAAACTAGATAGAAACTAGGACGTACATCCTTATTTTTCGACATTTTAATGGATATTTTCATAACCAAATTTAAAATGCATTACGGCCACGAAACTTAAAAGGTAAACTCGAAATTTGGTGTAAATATTAAAGTTTCTGAACACGGTGAACAACAAAATGCATCAACATGTTTTTCTAAAGACATTTTAATATTTTAGTTTATAATTCATCTATATTTATACTAAACTATGCTATTTATATATAAGATAATAAATGGTTCTAAAGCAGTAAGTACGTAGTTCTTATCATGCTTATTCATATATATATTGTTTTCAAAAGATATTATGAGTGTATTTTAAATAGTAATAATAAATACATCAATTTCATTAATGTCAAAAAAGGCATTCATTCCACATTTTGCATTTGACCTCTTACTTTACCTGATGATAAAAAGGAATTAGCTATACGCCGATAATTAACATAAACTAGTTATTATCAAAAGAAAGGAAGAAATATATTTAAACTCTTATCCTATTGTTTATTGTATGATAATAATTATAATAAAATTTATGCGTTTTAATAAATATGTCAATAAATATTTTACATAATTTAATTTGAACTAAACTAACTAAAATTATTTATCCGCTTGAGTGTCCGGGCAATGATCTTTTAGTTTACCAACTGCACAAAAATGCCCAAGGCCTCTCACGTTTTGTTACGTAATTTCCCAGCGGTGATAATGTAATATACGTTAATCAACCTGTAGTTGATAGGTGCACTTCGCGTACTAATACCCGTGTCGAAAAAAAGTTGATATGGGCAATATAGCCATGGCGACCATTACTTGACACGGGCGCTTGCGGTTATTGCGGTTAGTTTGTAAACTCTTGTTACTAGTAGTTGACAGGGGCAGTGGAGCGGTTATTTATTTTTGCACTGTAGTCGCAGTATCGATGGTACTACGACTGCAGTGATAGGTATATTATAACACGAGTTTCATCTCAGTTTCTTTAGTTCAGTTACAAAACTTTGCATTTATAATATTAGTAATAATATATTAGTAGGATAAGTTTATTTTTTTAAAAATTAATAACTATTGACTGGCCCATTTGCGCAGTTGGCAGTGATCATGCTTTCTGTTCCAGTTGTTGTAATATATAATTATTTACATTATATTTGCCAACCTTAAGAATAGATGTCCGTGTGTATGCTAAACATATTTATTATTTATTGATTTTTAAACACATTTACTGTAACGATTTCCACGGCATACGCTTACTATTAACCATTATGGATATAGTTTCTTGTGTACACTATACTTTTCTATGATAGAAAGTATATCACATATATAGGGACTCCGTTCTTTTCTTCATTTATCTGACTGTCGCCCACTATCTATTCCTTGGCTCAATCCTTTCAAGTAGTTGAACACTGTAGGGTGGTTTCTATAGAAATTTCTATCTTCGCTTTTAAGTGGATAGGTCTTTAGAATGGTGAAGAAAAAGTTCTCTTTTTTTTACCCGACTGCGACAGAAGGAGGGTTATGTTTTTCGAGTGTATGTATGTATGTATGTATGTATGTATGTATGTATGTATGTATGTATGTATGTATGTATGTATGTCCATTTCTTTGGCACGCCCTACAGCCCAAACGGCTGGACGATTTTTGACATATGAGGTGTCGTTGGATTTGTCTAAATTGTAGCAGTGACATAGGCTATATAAAATTTCGAAATGGCGCCCGCAAATGGCGGAATGAGGGGGGGGGGAGTTGAATTTTTTTTTTCTTACTGTAGCAATATGGGTATCAAATGAAAGCTAGCAAATTGTTTTATTCTTTTTAGTTTATAATAAGAGTATTTTACATAGTCGGGTTTTTTGATTTTTTTAATTAAGCATACTTGTTAAAAGTAAACTTTAATTAATATCTTAGAATAATTTTTAAATACAAAAATATAAACATTATAATATATTTATAATATTATAATTGTAAATAATATAATACTTTTTATATTATGTTTTAGGTGCTTTTTTACTATGTTACGAGGTATAGATATATTTTTACCAACTAGGTGTTTCTGGTACAATAATCTCTCGAAAAGGCTTATTTTTTATATATACTTACTTTATTTTAATAATTTTAGTCAATCAATCTTTTATATCTAAATTTGTTTCTATGGAGTACTGTATACTATATACACTATTTTATAACCATCGCATATTTTTTCAAACCGTTACAAAACTTGGTACTTTTTATCGCTCCTCGTAAAACCTTTGATGTGGTTTTCGTTAAAATTGACATTCAAACAACGGTGCCAACTGGCGAAGGCTACCATTTGAACAAGTATTATTTTGTTTTTTATTTTGTAACTGAAATTTGTTTAAATTTTCCAGAGAATAAGAATAAATATCTCCCTATGCTGTACTTGTATACTTTTTTTATATCCAGTTATATCCAGTGTTGCAGTGATGTTGATAGCTAATAATAAATATCACGTATTATCGTTATAAGCGAATGACGTTATAAAAGTTGATGTTTATCAAGTATATTTGACTATGCTATATTTAATTCAGTTAATTTGTACCATACTTTCCTCTTATGTCTATATATTATTTTTACATCGTCATTATCATACAAAACAAGAGACAAAAAATATTTTGCTTGTCGTTTTCTAACCTATCTTTGTTGTATTATGAGCATTTTTGTTTGTGTTATGAGATTTCTGATACAGGATTTCATACCACTGGGGATCGTTCTCGTTATTATTTATTTAATTCTCATAATCTTCACGATCGCATTAATATCGAGTCAATATTAAGAAAAGAAAAAAAAAGTCAATCTGTATAAGACGGCTATTGTAAAGTCGAGGATTATTAATATATATTTATACCTTCAAGCTAAACCTCCCACATTATTTTATCCATTGTTCAATACCTATCACATTAGCCTAACATAATTTTGTGATAATAAGCAAACAACAATATCTCCGTGCAAGTCACGGTGTGATGTTTCGAGTTTCAATCCTCGATAAACAGATTTTCTAAAACATAAAGATTTTAAAAAGCAGACTACTTTTGGTTGTTTTTACATTAATAAAAATACGTATATTACATATGCTACGATACTTTATTATTCCTGTGTTCAAATGATTCTTTGATATTGTCATTGTATATTAATCGTAACACGGACAACCCAGGACGGTACATAATTCCACGCCCGCATACAATTGACGATATGAATTGAATCCATCAATTTAGTCTGTCAGATGACCTACTGTATTCTTATCTCATCTATTATAATAAAATTGTAAAGATTGTTGTCACTTTATTAGAAGTTTTATATTTTCATTTGTATTTTATTACTAAGTTAAAAATATTTAGTAACAACTTCAGTAGTTGATTATTGGTGAATATTATATTTTATACAATTAATGTAGTAAAAGAAAAAAATGTTTTTTATATGTTTATATGTTTTAACTGTTTCAAAAAAAAATATATTTGAATGTCTGTTTATGGAGGAAGCGTGTGTCTATTAAAATCAAAGACAATTCTAAATTTCTGGCAATTGAAACCACGCCGGTCGTATAGTACACTTTTTTTGGTAAGCCCAAAACCCTGAAAAGATTATGTACTTAAATTTATTGGTTGACAAATGTCAATCATCAGCGTGGTGGATTAAGCTCCGACCCTTCTTCCATATGGAGAAGAGGCCTTCGCTCATCAGTGGGTTGTTTACAGGCTGATATAGTACAGTAAACGTTTTGGTGCGGTGTGGTGTGAGTAGTCGCCTTAACGCCGGCGGTTGCGGTTCGATTCTCCCTCAGAGCAGATATTTGTATTTGTATATTTGTTTCTGCTCTAGGGGTATATCTTTGTCTAGTGTATGGATCTCCCCGCCTTGCCTCGCGAAGCACGTAAAGTGATTCCTGGGTATATATCCATGTCTGTCTCCCCACCATGCCTCGGAGATCTCATTAAACTGTCAGTCCCGGTTGACATTATATATACAAAGTATGGTGGTGGATTAAGGTCCTATATATACGATAAAATTAAAAATTTCATATGAATAAAAAGCAATTTTGAACTGTGTCTTTTATCAAACAACAAAGCGTTTTATAAAATTATGTAAATTTATAAGGATTTCTTTCTCGAGACATTAAAACTCCGATCTTAGAAATGATCACTCAAATAGTTCCAATGGTGTAGATTGAGCGTTTCTTGTGTAAACGTAGCATGTCAGCAAAATTACTGAAAGAGCTAAAATGAAAATGACACTTTCTGGACCTGCAGTAATCTAGCTAAAAGCTGCCAAACGTTTCGCCATAACGTTCACCTCATTAACCGATATATTGGAAGGGCTACATTATCGTAAATGCGTTCCGCCCGAGATTAATTTTGGAGAAAAATTCCACGTAAGACATTTTTTAGGAGAAATAATATGATCTGGTGATAAACCTTTTTTTTTTTTGTAAATCGATATCAATTTTATTGATTGTCAGTAGCGCCCTCAGTTATTGTATAAAATTTTATCGCAAATACCATAGCCGTCTTAATAATATGTTATATTATATACTAGATAAAACGTGTTCTCTCACTCTTATCCATATATCCACACTGCCACTACTGCTGAACGTAGGCCTCTCCTACCAGCTCCGGGAGGTTTGCTAATACATGCCACGCTTGGCAGGTAGCTTGGCGAGCGCAGTGTGTTGTGGCAGCATATGGTGACACTGCTGTCCATTACTAACCTGGTTGGTGTACAGTTGTTCGCAACTCTATGCTCGCCTTTTACGGCACCTCGGCAAGAAAGAGGTCGGGACTATTCTTCTCTGCCGGTCACCGGACGGTATCGATATAGATCACAACTAAGTCCCTTCTGGATATTGTACTTAAAAAAAATAAAAAATAAAATCGGTCATTGTTTGAGTAAATATCTCTTCTATAGTTAAAGTAAACTTCGTTTAATTTATGAAACTTTTGTTAAAAAATGATAGTAAAATCTTTCTAAATCTTCGTAAGCAACCTCATCCTGAACATCTGTATCTCACAAGATACTATGGAACTACGCATCCGGTTCTGGGGTAATGTCCAACCGATTAACCGAACTCGATATGTTTGTTCGGGAACATTCCGGAAGAAGGGCCGACTTCCGGGGCGGGTGATAGCACTTTATAAATCAAGTTTATCAAGTGCGAAGTTTTTGGCTAGTATTTGGTTTTCTTTTTTTTTTTGTTTTCATATTTCAGGTCTGAAATGTTTAGGTAGATACTCGTATTAAATTTTAGAAGTACGTTTTTAATATACTATCTATTTGTTTTGTTTAATAATTACCAAAACCGTACAAAAATACATCCAATCATTAAAAAAAATTCATGTCCTATTGAAATTGCAACATAACTTTAATAATAGCGCAATAATTCCGCTGTTTCAATCGTGTTCCAATGATAGATAGTATTTATTTTGAAAATTTTCTAAATAGTTGTTATTTTCATTAGTATTTCATTTGAAAATCAATATGACACTATTTTTAATACCATTATAATACTACTATAGCTATACTCGACCAAAAATAACTATTACGAAGCTACCAATCAACCACTGATCTTATGGGGTCTTATTGTCACTTTCTTATAATATAATAATTAAAAACAGTATATTATTCCATATAAGTGCAACTTGGTAGATCCGAATTCGAGAGAGAGGTAAATCGTCAAATCCAGCTACCATGGGCAGCGTTCGGGAAGTTAAAAGACGTCTTTTCATTTGTCATACCTCAGTGCCTGAAGTCGAAAGTCTTCGACCTATGTGTGTTACCAGTGATGACATACGGATCTGAGACGTGGGCTCTGACTATGGGCCTTTTAAACTAGTTCCAAGTCGCACAGCGTGCAATGGAGATGGCTATGCTTGGTATTTCTCTGGGAGATCGAATTAGAAATGATGAGATCCGCAGACGAACGTAGTGGAAAGGGCACATAGCTTGAAGAACTGACGGCCGATGGATCAGAAAGGTTTTCGAGTGGAGACCACGTACCGGCAAGCGCAGCGTCGGACGGTCGTCCACGAGATGGACAGATGACTTGAGGAAAGTAACCGGAAGCCGTTGGATGGAGGCTGCTTTGAACTGGTCACTCTAGAGGTCGATACGCCTATTAACCTAGTCCTATGTTTAATAGTGGACATTCAACGGCTGATATGATGATGATGATCTAATTGACCAGCAACTGCCCGAGTGAGTAAAACCAAAGATTTTATTTCGTCTAATTTCCGACGAAAATTCAATAAATATGTATAGAGCCTAAAAGTTCGTCTGTTTGCTTGAACGTACTTGAACGCGTCAAAAACGCGGCTCACGTTTTATTTTTTAAAAGAATTATGTTTGAAACGTTTTAATACACTTGATATTAAAAGAATTAAAATTTTATACAAGTTTTAGTATTTTAATTGAGTGTTTTTAACATATAATTCGGAGCGTATTTATTACTGTAAAGGAATAATTAACCAGTTAACTGTTTCGACTTTGTTGGAATATGTGTGAAAAAAGCTCATTTAGGTATCGAGTGGGCAGCGTTCACTTGCGGCGCTGTCGCTTCGCATCTTGCTGTTCAATTCGGCGCTGCTGTACATGCTGGACGAGGTATTATATTCGACATGAAATCAAATTTTACAATTTTTTCATGATGGACATATTGGTCAATAACCGTTAACTGGTTCGAATTAGGTTCAGTACTTTCGAATTTAACTTATTAAAAAAAATTGCTGTTTTTCTTAGTCTCTTCTTTTTACTCGTGTAATAAATATTCAAAAAAAATAAATATTACGAATAAATTAATTTCGAGATTTGACCATTGTATTTTGACATGTGTTAGATCGGTTACTTTATCTAAACTTATTGAAAAAAAATGTTACGTTACTCAGTGAACATTAATATCGTTAGAACTGAGACTGAGAGGACCGATTCTACTATTAATATACTCTAATTTGTTATTAATGGCTGTTTTAGATAGTTTTAGTATTCAACTCGTAATCGCTTACTTACTAACTATACTTCATGATATATTATTAAAACGTCAGGTCAATGTCTTCGTCATGTAGTTAATACCAAAAATTTTCTCTCATTTATATAAAATACAGATTAAAATATATAATTAGTAGAATACCAAAACTAAAAAATTATCTTTATTAATACAATTATCTGCCTTTGTGACGTGAAATTAATAACATAATACGGCCTGTGTTTTAAAATAAATGTTAATTTAGTAAAAATAATTTGTTTTTGATTCCTAGATTAAATATAAAACTCACATCAAATATTTCTAACATGAAATATGTGAATTATATCTAATTAGTATTATTATCATTTGAAGTAAGAGCAAATTTTTGTAAGGAAAAATAATTAAAATGTATAAATGTTATACTGCAAAAGTTATCATCATTAAACTTTATTAAATACTAGCTGTCCCTCGCGGTTTCACACACGTTAACTTGAGGGAAAAAAGTACTTAAATATTTTTAGACAATTACTCTAAGAGTAGGTACCCGCCTCGTTGGTCGAGTGTGACACTCACAGACGCGTTATTGCCGAGTAGGGGGTTTGGTTCCTGGGTCGTTCAACGTTTTATTTTTTTTTTTATTTTTTTTATAAATTGTCAGTAAAAAAGTGATGTTATATTTACTTTAAAAGTCGAACTATAGTTAAAAAATGTTTCGAGAAGAGAAATAATAAAGAACGCAACGGAAGCTCTCAGAAAAGATTATTTTTTCCCCTTTCTGTAACATTTCTTATTATTGCTCAGCCCCTTTTGGTCATAGCGTGATGTCATATAGCCTATAGCCTTCCTCGGTAAATGGGCTATCTAAAACAAAAATAATTTTTCAATTCGAACCAGTAGTTCCTGAGAGTAGCGGGTTCAAACAAAAAAACAAACTCTTCAGCTTTATAATATTATTAGTAAAATTAGTAAATTTATAATTAGTAATTAGTAATTAGTATAGATAACACGCTACAAAAGTTTAATTTATGTATTTTTATATTTATTCTCGTACGCTTAAACAATACCGCTTTTGATAAAATAGACATATAATAAAAATGTTACTCGTAATATCGCTTTGTCGGAGCTAAAAATAGGTCATTCCTAATACGAAGGCTCTTTGTGTTCTCATATGATACAGCAGTGTAAACTTTTTAGTTTCGGTCATATTTCTCTTTTATATATCTTAAGATACTATCATATTTATCGCCGGATTTGTTTATGATTATTATAGTTTCTTGCCTTTCCGTTTTCCATAAAATTACACGTGCTAGTACGTTAATAAAGTGTTTAATAATACAGAAAAATGGACAACCAAACACACACACACACACACACACACATACACACTCACACACACACACTCACACACAAACACACACACACACAAATACACACGAAATACAAAAGCAAGAGTTAGGTTGAGTTACATTAATTTTATTTGTTACTTCTTTTGGTCTGGCTTAATGTATTAATGTCAGATGGTGATCGATAACAGCTCAGAGAGGAGGAAGTGACTGAAAATAAGCGCTGGACGAGACCACGGTCCCGCGTTAGCACACAAGCTGAGTCAACTCCCATTTCCATAGACATAGGTGTAAAATGTTAATAATGTTAGACTAAGAAATGTTGTGTGGCATAAAACTTTATCATATATATTTTATTTATAATTTATTTGATTAATAATAATTGATGCCACCAATTTAATTGGCGTATACTAATTCCATAAAATTTATCTCTAAATACCGAAAAATGTTTTTATAGCGCATCGACATCGTAAGCTAACGTGCATTAATCGGTGAAAGTCCGAGACAAATTCGCAGTAATTCATTTTGATTTTATTTGTCTTCTCCTTATTAAGAGCAAAAATCTTTGTCCAGCCGTGGGACATTAACATGATGCTATGGAAAAGTATTATAGTTTCTGTATAATATTTCTATTACTTAAATCAACCATAAAAAATTCACGATATAAAACAAAAGTTTGGGAATATTCAATAATTGTCAAATAAAGCCTATTATTAGCAGGCACCTATTAGTAAAAAAAAAAAATGAAACAATGAAAGACTTCTTTCGAAAATTAAGAAATGTCTGTAATTGTTTAAATTAATAAAAAAGCGATTAATTGGCCTACTATAGAAATTAAATATGGTTTACTTTCCCATAGACCTATTTGGAAACGGACAATTACAAGGTAAAATACATTTAATATTTTCGTGTAATTTTTGTTATGTTACGTACGGATACTGTAATTACTTAAATACATATATTACGTTGTTTGCAGGAATTATATCAAGGTTTTTTAATAAATGAAATATATATAGATTGTTACTTGCGTTATTTTAAAATTTATTTTTGTCGTTTTATGTTGTATCGCATTAGGTTACACCGTCTTTAAAAAATTTCATTCGCGTAGTACGAAGTAAAATTATTAGGTTGACCTAGAAATCTTTCTAGGTCTGAAAAATCCCTCCATGTTCATAATATTATTGCCTTTCATGTTAAAGTCATGCGTAATATTCAAAGATTATTCGACTTTTGTTCCATACTTTATTTCGAGCATTTATAACAAATTTATGATCAGCGTAACACTTAATGGTGTGAAAAACGGTAAAAATACATGAAATTTTTCCATTTTATTTATAGTCAAGTCGCGTTCTGTACACTCATAATAATTTACGCTTTATCTACCCTTATACCGGTAATAAATTGTGAGTTGATTACATACTGATGCTACAAGTCTTTAGTTAGCTGCTTCTAAAACGTCTATTAATTGTTCGCAAAAGTAATAAAAAATAATATATATAAGTAAAAAATAGGTATATCTTTGTTATACTAGAACACTATTTAATTAAATTCATATTTGTACTTATAGTTTTGGCACTAATGCCAAAAAATAAAAGAAAAACAAAATTCAATTTCCAGGTGAACTAAATGGTGTGTGAAACTTTGCCTCTGAATAAGTAATAGTTTTATAATCGAGCTTGTAATTTATTTTGGGAAAATGTCAGTGGATGTTATTTAAATTTGTAAGACAGACACTGTCAGCGATCAACGTGCGCATAATATTGGCATACATAACTCATAAAGTTATAATAAACAGATAGCTACCTATTATAGAGATGTTCTATCTATTATGTGATATTCTTGTTGAAATTTGATATTGAAGACGAAAAAAAGTACAACATATTATTACAGCTATATTAAATTTAAGTAGTTTTGAGCATAACTAAATAGCTTTAATATCACAAATTTTGGATTCTTGAAAATCAACTTATAATTTTCTACCTTGAATCCATATAATACGGTTTTTCTTTTGTTCTTTTTAGTATAGTTACTTTAAATGAAATATTAACGTTTTGGTTTAAAATGAAATATTTAAAAAGTATATTTTTATTACTACGAAAATAAAATCATATTTCTATTAATTAATTATTTTCATAAAAGGGACACGAACAGATGTTTTTTATTTTATTTTTTATATTGATTTAATTTGTCTAAATAATTCAAATTTTAAGAGACAGTCGATCATATCGATAACCTACAGTAAAATTATTTATGTTATTACATTGTCGACAAAACAATCTATCTGCCGCAGTAATTAGGGGTGAAGCGAAAATTGTCCCACCAAGTTTCCGATTATTAACAGATGCTTCTGATAAAAACATAACAATACCAATCGAATAATCCAAACGAAACAAACAATATGTTACCATAAAATAAGCACGGGTGGACCGGTCATTAGCAAAATATAAAACTCCATAAGCCTGACCTTTTGTTTGACCAGCGAGCTCATTAAAGATCTCGCGTCAGGATGTCCTTTGTAAACAGATTGGTTCAGTTTTTTTTGCAAAATAGCTTTTCGGGGTACCGTCGAAAAGAAAATTGGATGTTCTTTACATCCTGCGAGAGTAAAATCTGACACTCGCTCGTAAAAAGGGGTGAGTCACTGTTATTCAGTGCCTGAGAGACATTGTACGAGCCTAGGGATATTAAAGTAAAAAAACGCCCATCTTTCCGCGAAATTTTTCTTGTAGGCATTATGGTGATATAGTTTTTGATAGTTGTATTGGTATATTTTTTTCTAGCGAACTATCAAAATACGAAATAATATATCAATATATGTTTGCCATCGGTTTTAATCAGGTTTTTACTGTTCTATGTATAAAAAAGTACAGATAAAATTATGCTTAATTTCAGGACGTTTGTTCATTTCTCCACGTCTATCCATTAATTAAGCGAAAAGGAAAATGTATATATAGAATAAGACTATTATTTTTTATGATATTATTATTTATATATGGAAACTAATATATAATAGTAACATAATGACGGAAATAACTTATGCCACAGTAAATAGTTAAGAAAACTACATAATATTTATGGATATCCTTGGTTTTTTAAATTATTATTTAGTTTTTTTAACAAATACTTGTTTTTTTTTATAATTTTTATTTAAACATATATACGAGTATGAGGTTTTTGTTGTAAGTGTTTTTATTACTTTTTTAATAGACATTTATTGCTTAAATTTGGTTAGTTATTACTTACTAGTATATATGCAATTTGTTAATAAATATAAATAATAAATAAATATTAACCAACAATCACACCACGTTAACCTAGCCCCGTGGTAAGTTCGTAAGAACTTGTGTTACAGGTACTAGGAACGGAAATAAATTTAAGATATAAATACATATATAAATAAATACACATCCATGACCCGGTGCAGACATCTATATTCGTCATACAAATTATCTGCACCTGGCGGGATTCGAACCCGCGACCACTGCGTAAAGTGTCCAGTTGCCTGACCACTCGACCAGCCGGCCGTCAAAATCGATAAATATTTATATTTTTTCAAGAGCTCTAACGCAAAATAACATTCGCACGCAAATTAAATTTCTCAAACAATATCTGTATCCTTTAATTTTAACGATGTAATCCTTACGTCCAGGTGTCGTAATCTGTGTTCGGTACATCCCACTACTGTCGACTTTAAGACGAGTTTCCAACGCTTGTCGGACAATAGTTGATACACTCACAACAGTTAATACCGCTTATATTTGACAAGACCCAGTTACGAGAATTCTGACGTTGATTCTGAAATTCGTAATATTCTGGGGTGTATTTGAACGTTCGAGGAAATCTCTCACTCATATACTCATATCACTCATAGCAAAAAGTTCTTAAAGCCATGTAGATTTTCACTGTATTCAAGGTTACTGATGTTTAAATCGGATACACTGATGACAACCGTTCTGGTGTATTGGTGCGTGTATACTCCATCCAAAAATAAAAGTCTTATTTTGTAAACAAATATGGCGGAATGGGTAACCATAGACTACTATAGTGCTGTGATGTATGTTGATAATTGTCGATGTCGGTAAATTTACTATGGTGCATTTCTGCTGGCGCGATGCAAGGCAATAGAATTAGTGTAAATAACAACATTTTATTTCTTTATTTAAAAATATTTAAATGAATTATATTAAAATATTATTTGATAAATAATCGTAAAACAGTATATTTATTTTATCTAAGCACATTTGAGATTTTAATCTGTTTATTGTCCGATCCCATATTTGATGACAAAGAAATACTAAAAATATTTTCAATGAAATTTAAAGCAAAAGTTACCACAGATAAAGACTTACGGTCTTTTTTATAAAAAATGAAGTAAGGTCTCTCTCTAAGTCGCTTTACGGTAGTTCCAGCGTGGTGAAGTGTAGTCCTACCTTAATACCTTCTGCCGTATATCGTTAGTTATAGTAATCTGGCAACGTTGCTCTGAGTGTTTTATATATTTTTGTTTATATGGTCTTAGTATATACAAATAGTATTGCGCTTTCTTATAGTTAATAGTTTTATTAACCCATTCTTTACCTCTGTTCCAATTTGGGAACAGTTATATTTTTTTTAATATACCCTCATATTAGTTTTGTTGCCACCCACTTATTATTTCATTGTGCAGTTAAGATTGTACTAGTTTCGTATAATAATCAGTGACTGACTATTTGTTTATAAATATTAGTTTTTTTAAGTGTTGAAGTTTGTTATTGTTACGACAGAGGAAGTAAGTGTATTAATTTTTTTATTTATTAATATTGGTGATAAATTCTTTTATTATTGCAATCTTTAGTATAAGATAAACAAATTACCTAATATATAAAAGTATTCTGATGCTGATATTTTATTTATATAAAAAATAATAGTTACCTAAACATAGGTGTACCAATATTGGCACAGTGGCTACAAGTGTACTAATTATATTTTCTTTTTTACAGAATCAAAATGAGTCGAAAGCAATATTTTAGTGGTAGTAATAACTTTAGGGGCTTATAAGAAGCTATAAACAACTTGGCTAAAGATAGTGACGATGATTTAGAATATGATTTGGCCATAATTAACGAATTTAACGACGTCCCTGGCAACATTGAGGTATTTGTTCGTAATATTGGTACTCTCATTACCCGAAGACAACAGCGATGATGAACCTTTGGCTGTCAAAAGACGACGAATCAGTTCCTTTCAATCAATGCTGTCTACTTCCTCTGCTTGCCAATGCTCTTTCAATGTTCCATGACCATGACTTTCATGAACCTTTAGGAATTGTAAAAAGATGGTGCACAAAAAAAAGAAAAGGTTGATGTCCATACTTCGCATGCATTTCAAAATTATAATAAAAGTATGGGTGGCGTGGATGAGTTAGATCAATCCATATCACTTTATAGGATTAGGATCCACGGTAAGAAATGGCGGTGGTTACTATTCACATATATGATTGATATGGCTATGGCAAATGCATGGAGTATGCAAGTGATCGCCAAAGAAGAACCAATGGATCAACTGCTATTTCGAAGAAGCGTCGCCAGATATTATCTTAGACAATCACCTCAAATAAATATAGCACGCCCATCATCTTCTAATATAGAAGGATTGCGATTAGATGGTGTTGAACATGTACCAGAAAAGCTACCAACACAAGTGAGGTGTTTTATAAGTCACATTAGAGGTCGCTGGGGCTGTAAAAAATGCAAAAAAACAATTTGCATTGAAAAGTTGTGCTTTGCAAATTTTCACTCATAAGAAGCCATTGTACCAGTTTGGGAACACCCCTGTAAATTTCAGGTTTTTTTTTTTAATTGTATTTTTTTCATGTTTTCTTTATATGTTAACTTCTAAAATGTCCACTAATAAAAGAATTTTAAAAATATCTTTTGTAATTTTCATTTGGCTTCAAATGGGTTAAATTAAAAAGGTGAGAGCCTTGTGCACAGTTTTGCCAGATCACTATAAATTTAAAATTAAAATTAATATTTATAATTTTAATATCTCGATAACAAAACCGTGAAGTACTACTCTTATTTTTTCAGCTTATCCTAAAAACATTTTTCAACACTCTCCTGTTTTTTTTCCAATTTTGTCGAGAGAATTTTTTAATACAATAAAAAATCGGAAATTTTACATACATAAATGGGACATTACTCTCAAAATCGCGAACTTTGTCTTTAAATATCTCGCGATCTAAACCGTCAAAAAATATGAAATTTTAGCAATTCATAAATAAAGCTATTCTGAACCCGTGAAAAAAAATTTAGCCGAATCTGTCGAAAAGCGGTTTCATGCTGGAACTACCTTAAGCAAGACACTTTTTAACTTTAGTGGGCGTTTTAAATTTTTTTTTTTTATAAAAAGTTCGATCTTAAATTTTTATCGATATGAAAGAATGTCGCAGCGCTAAAATCCAAAGACAAGACAGAGTCATAATAAATGTCACTTGAAGTTTGAGGTTACAGTGAATTCAGTTTTCTGCTAAAAATATTAGTTTGACGATGAAATAAACGTATAATTACAAAAATAATGGTACTGCATGTGATTGCACAGATGCTACAATAATTATCTACTAGCCATTGTGAGTGATTACACAGGGAATGCGTATTTTTCTTCCGGTAAGGGGTTTGTTTACATAATAAGACTTATTTTTGGATGGAGTATAGTCGCCTTAACGCCAGCGGTCGCGGGTCTGATTTCCGCTCGGGAAAGATATTTGTATTTGTACAGATATTTGTTTCTGGTCTGGGTGTATGTCCTTGTTGGTCTGCCTACTGTACCTACTTCGGAGAGTCGCATGGTAGCGACCGTTACTCTTGTAACTTCTTCAACATGAAAAAAGACGCCTTTGCACAGTACTAGGTTGCTTACAGGCTGATTCAGTTCAAGGTTATTGATCGGGTGAATGGACTTACGAATGCACGTTTTTTTTTTTTTAAATGCTAAAACTACCACTAAAATGATTGCTTTGAAAGTGATGAAACAGATAGCTGGAGATCCACAATAGCTCATCGGCTATTGTTTGTTTCAAAAATGCTATTTGATTGGAAGTAGCGCGGACAACAGCGAGGCGAACCTAGTAGTCTATTATAACCTTCCCCAATGAGTTTTAATAACGGTATATGTGATTTGATTTGATGAATTCAAGATTTGTTAAAATAGGTTTATCTCAACCTTTGCACTCTATGCCCTGATAACCTATACACTCGAAATATATACAACAACAAGAACACACACAAACACACACACGTGCGTGTGTGTGTTTGTGTAAATAAAAGCTCTTAAAGCGTATTTTATGGGCCATAAACACAATCAAATCATAACACTGGCTGCTCTTTGTAGAACTAAATAAATAAAAGAACATTTTAATCACTTAAACTCCTATATAAATATTATATAAAGCAATACTGCCCCTTCCATTTGCAGTGAAAATTATGTATATTGAACGCCTCACATGTTATTAAGTTTACGTACATTAAAATGTTTCGTGATAATAGCTTAATAAATATGAAGCGTACAGAAATGATGTTTTGTAAAAGGTCCGGCATGACATGCAAGAAATTTTAGCGATTTACGTAAAACAACATACAACCATTTTGTTTTTATCGTTAATGGAATATTGTAATGTTCGATAAAGAGTTGTCATTTATTTCTTTATTTGATTGCTTATTAATTTATATGTTTTATGGCAATAAAAGGAAATTTTCATAAATGCCGATATTAACAAATCATTATTTAACAACTTACGATGCGTCAACGATGAAATGTATGTAATTATTATGAAACGTCATGAATGGTCGACTCGATTCTACAGCCGTCATTCGATTAAAGAAACACACACATTGTTGTGACTACACTACATAATTGTAAAAATCGAGTGGAATTTTCGTACAATTGCATTGTTTGCTGATTTTAAAATGTATTGTAAATACTTCGATGATATTCAAATGAAGTGGTACAATTTTGTATGTAACAATCTACTTTATTGTTTTACGTAAATGACAACAAATTTACAAAGCAATATTTCAAAATAAAAATTTTCACATGTAAATGTAGATAGTGAATGTCTTAATAATTATAGCAAAAAGCGTAATTGTTCAAAATAAGAGAAATAAGAACCTTGAATATATTTTTTTTCCTTCCATGTAAAGTTTAGAGCTTAAGATTATTTCTATTTTTATTTTATTTACTTCACTAACGATTTTGAAGACGATGTTCGATACATGTAATATTGAATGTAAAAATAAGTCAAATTAAAGTAACATTTTATTGTAATTTACATATTACATATAATGCGTTAATTTAACTAAGACTCTTTATAGATCAACTAGCGGCCCGCCCCGGCTTCGCACGGGTATTTAACTAAAATTTTAAAAATTATAAAAATAAATTTAATTTATACTTTAGCCTCAACAACACGTGGTAATTATGCTGTTAAAATGTAGCTTATATGACACGTTCGTAGATTTACCATAGCAGCGCCATCTATTGATTACTTACTCAACCCAGTCGAAAGGTATCGACATCTGTTAGAATCATTTGGAGTTAACATAATTGTGACTGTCAAATAATAACAGACAAATAATTAGCAATAAATTAAAATTGCGACTATAATTTGAGATTTAAACTATCCTATCTCTCAAGTTGGATCGAACTGCACATGGTGTGCGAATTTTATTATAATCGGTTAAGTGGTTTAGGAGTCCATTGAGGACAAACATTGTGACACGAGATTTATATATATTAGATAGAATAGTTTTTATTTCATCATAGCAATATAAAATTATATATGTACAAATGAATTTATATACAAACTGGAATGCGCACGTGCACTCAAAAAACGTTTCTAAGAGAGGGATTGCATCTCTTTCTATCATGGATTCAAGTCAACTCGTAAGAAGGAGACAAAATACCAGTAGTCAACGAAATGCTCGGAACGATTTTTTCACTTTACATGTTGGAAACAAATGTCAATCTTAAATCAAGGTGCATATTTGAATATATAATTTTATTAAGTGAGCGTTCCAGTTATGATATAAATCCTTGGTAGTTACATACACTTTTGACGTGTTGACGTTAAGCGGTTACTGTCTCTGAGATCAAGAAGAAGAGAAAACATTTAAAAACATACCCAAATATTATAATTTCCACGAATGATTTATATACGTATAATATGTTCGGTTTCCAGTTATGCCGATTTACCGCAGACCGAAGTTATTTAATATTTAACATTGGATATTACATACGAGATTATCTGTTACGATCATCCTTAAATATTTACGATGGAATATTTTTTTACTTTTATTTTCTTAGTGGCCTATAACAACAGCCGTTCTGTAAAGATTGTTATATAAAATATTGTCATTTTAGTCTGTAATACTTAGCGTCGTAGATTTTATATTACAGGCGATATTAGTAATACAATTTAAAAAAAAAACATTCGAATTTTAAAACTGAACAGTGTTAATGTTTATTTAACGATCTCTGGTAGGTATAGTGGTTTTAGATCTAAACTGAATTGAACTTAATTAGCTTGTAAATGCCCCACTGCTGGGCAAAGGCTCTTTTCCATATAGGGGAAGAGTTAGAGCTTAATCCAAGACGCTGTTCCACTGGGTTAGCAGATCATTTCCCTACTATAAGTAATAATGGATGTCAGGTTTCTTTGACATCAACCAGGATCGACGGCTTAAGGTACTCTCCGAGGTACGGTGGAGAAATCCACAAGGACACAACCAGACCAGAAATAAATATGTTTACAAATTAAGGAGACTACACGCATCACTACACCAGAACGATGGTCATCGGGTGAGAGAGGAGGCCACCGACGTGACCTCCATCCGCGGGCGATGAATTGGGGTGCGTAGGATGACGCTGAAACTAGCAGCCACTCTTTATATCTCTGCTTCTAAGCAACAAATTAAAGTGTAACTTAACACAAATTAGTATCGTTATATCATCTAACTATGGAAAAAAATCCAAAGGGTTAATTCCACCCCTTCTATATTTTTTTAATTTAAAAACCCAAAAAAGGAAGTTAATTCGATATAAAAGCTAAAAATCTATGTTTCTAAGCATTAAATAAGGTTAAAATTTAAAATATAGGTCATTTATAATAAGAAGAAAGATAAGACTAAATTTTAAAAAAAATTAAACACTTTAATTTTTTATTTTTTTTTTGAATTTTTCTAAATAGGCAATTATATAACATTTGTTAAAGTTATCATATCTCGGCTCGTAGACACTACATTTTGTTGTAACTTCGCAGAAACCTTCCTTTTACCGTATAGAAATGATGATAAAAATTTCAAAGGGGATACTCAACCCTTTCTATTTTCTTTTTTATTTTTTTTTATTTTCTATGACAGCAGCTATGTACTATTTTTCAAATGTCTATATCTCTGCTCGTGGACATCACATTTTGTTTAAACTTCGTAGGAACCTTTATTTTGCCCTCTAAAAATGATGAAAAAAATTTCAAAGGGGATACTCAACCCCTTCTATTTTTTTAAAAAAAATTTTTTTCTAAGACATCAGCTATGTACTATTTTTCAAATGTCTATATCTCTGCTCATGGGCACTACATTTTGTTTTAACTTCGTAGGAACCTTTATTTTGCCCTCGAAAAACGATGAAAAAAGTTTCAAAAGGGATATTCAACCCCTTCAATTTTTTTTTTCTAAGACAGCAGCTATGTACTATTTTTCAAATGCCTATATCTCTGCTCCTGGACACTACATTTTGTTGTAATTTCGCAAAAACCTTTCTTTTACCGCCTAGAAACGTTGATAAAAATTTCAAAGGGGATACTCAACCCCTTCTATTTTTTTTATTTTCTAAGACAGCAGCTATGTACTATTTTTCAAATGCCTATATCTCTGCTCCTGGACACTACATTTTGTTGTAATTTCGCAAAAACCTTTCTTTTACCGCCTAGAAACGTTGATAAAAATTTCAAAGGGGATACTCAACCCCTTCTATTTTTTTAATTTTTTCTAAGACAGCAGCTATGTACTATTTTTCATATGTCTATATCTCTGCTCGTGGACACTACATTTTGTTGTAACTTCGCAAAAACTTTAATTTCACCGTCTAAAAACGATGAGAAAAATTTCAAAAGGGATACTCAACCCTTTCTATTTTTTTTTAATTTTTTTTTCTAAGACAGCAGCTATGTACTATATTTCAAATATCTATATCTCTGCTCGTGGACACTAAATTTTGTTGTAACTTCGCAGAAACCTTCCAATTGCCGTCTAGAAACGATGATAAAAATTTCAAAGGGGATACTCAACCCCTTATATTTATTTTTATTTATTTTTTTATTTTCCAAGACAGCAGCTATGTACTATTTTTCAAATGCCTATATCTCTGCTCGTGGACACTACATTTTGTGGTAACTTCGCAAAAACCTTCCTTTTACCGTCTAGAAACGATGATTAAAATATCAAAGGGGATACTCAAACCCTTCTATTTTTTTTATTTTTTTTTTTATTTTCTAAGACAGAAGCTATGTACTATTTTTCAAATACCTATATCTCTGCTCGTGGACACTACATTTTGTTGTAACTTCGCAGAAATCTTCCTTTTACCGTCTAGAAACGATGATAAAAATTTCAAAGGGGATACTCAACCCCTTCTATTTTTTTTTATTTTTTTTTTATTTTTTAAGACAGCAGCTATGAACAATTTTTAAATGCCTATATCTCTGCTCGTGGACACTACATTTTGTTGTAACTTCGCAGAAACCTTCCTTTTACCGTATAGAAATGATGATAAAAATTTCAAAGGGGATACTCAACCCTTTCTATTTTCTTTTTTATTTTTTTTTTATTTTCTATGACAGCAGCTATGTACTATTTTTCAAATGTCTATATCTCTGCTCGTGAACATCACATTTTGTTTAAACTTCGTAGGAACCTTTATTTTGCCCTCTAAAAATGATGAAAAAGATTTCAAAGGGGATACTCAACCCCTTCTATTTTTTTAAAAACATTTTTTTTCTAAGACATCAGCTATGTACTATTTTTCAAATGTCTATATCTCTGCTCATGGGCACTACATTTTGTTTTAACTTCGTAGGAACCTTTATTTTGCCCTCGAAAAACGACGAAAAAAGTTTCAAAAGGGATATTCAACCCCTTAAATTTTTTTTTTCTAAGACAGCAGCTACGTACTATTTTTCAAATGCCTATATCTCTGCTCCTGGACACTACATTTTGTTGTAATTTCGCAAAAACCTTTCTTTTACCGCCTAGAAACGTTGATAAAAATTTCAAAGGGGATACTCAACCCCTTCTATTTTTTTTATTTTCTAAGACAGCAGCTATGTACTATTTTTCAAATGCCTATATCTCTGCTCCTGGACACTACATTTTGTTGTAATTTCGCAAAAACCTTTCTTTTACCGCCTAGAAACGTTGATAAAAATTTCAAAGGGGATACTCAACCCCTTCTATTTTTTTAATTTTTTCTAAGACAGCAGCTATGTACTATTTTTCATATGTCTATATCTCTGCTCGTGGACACTACATTTTGTTGTAACTTCGCAAAAACTTTAATTTCACCGTCCAAAAACGATGAGAAAAATTTCAAAAGGGATACTCAACCCTTTCTATTTTTTTTAAATTTTTTTTTCTAAGACAGCAGCTATGTACTATATTTCAAATATCTATATCTCTGCTCGTGGACACTAAATTTTGTTGTAACTTCGCAGAAACCTTCCAATTGCCGTCTAGAAACGATGATAAAAATTTCAAAGGGGATACTCAACCCCTTCTATTTATTTTTATTTATTTTTTTATTTTCCAAGACAGCAGCTATGTACTATTTTTCAAATGCCTATATCTCTGCTCGTGGACACTACATTTTGTGGTAACTTCGCAAAAACCTTCCTTTTACCGTCTAGAAACGATGATAAAAATTTCAAAGGGGATACTCAACCCCTTCTATTTATTTTTATTTATTTTTTTATTTTCCAAGACAGCAGCTATGTACTATTTTTCAAATGCCTATATCTCTGCTCGTGGACACTACATTTTGTGGTAACTTCGCAAAAACCTTCCTTTTACCGTCTAGAAACGATGATTAAAATATCAAAGGGGATACTCAACCCCTTCTATTTTTTTTATTTTTTTTTTATTTTCTAAGACAGAAGCTATGTACTATTTTTCAAATACCTATATCTCTGCTCGTGGACACTACATTTTGTTGTAACTTCGCAAAAATCTTCCTTTTACCGTCTAGAAACGATGATAAAAATTTCAAAGGGGATACTCAACCCCTTCTATTTTTTTTTTATTTTTTTTTTTTATTTTTTAAGACGGCCGCTATGAACAATTTTTAAATGCCTATATCTCTGCTCGTAGACACTACATTTTGTTGTAACTTCGCAGAAACGTTCCTTTTACCGTCTAGAAACGATGATAAAAATTTCAAAGGGGATACTCAAACCCTTCTATTTTTTTTATTTTTTTTTTATTTTCTAAGACAGCAGCTATGTACTATTTTTCAAATGCCTATATCTCTGCTCCTGGACACTACATTTTGTTGTAATTTCGCAATAACCTTTCTTTTACCGCCTAGAAACGTTGATAAAAATTTCAAAGGGGATACTCAACCCCTTCTATTTTTTTTATTTTCTAAGACAGCAGCTATGTACTATTTTTCAAATGCCTATATCTCTGCTCCTGGACACTACATTTTGTTGTAGTTTCGCAAAAACCTTTCTTTTACCGCCTAGAAACGTTGATAAAAATTTCAAAGGGGATACTCAACCCCTTCTATTTTTTTAATTTTTTCTAAGACAGCAGCTATGTACTATTTTTCATATGTCTATATCTCTGGTCGTGGACACTACATTTTGTTGTAACTTCGCAAAAACTTTAATTTCACCGTCTAAAAACGATGAGAAAAATTTCAAAAGGGATACTCAACCCTTTCTATTTTTTTTAAATTTTTTTTTCTAAGACAGCAGCTATGTACTATATTTCAAATATCTATATCTCTGCTCGTGGACACTAAATTTTGTTGTGACTTCGCAGAAACCTTCCAATTGCCGTCTAGAAACGATGATAAAAATTTCAAAGGGGATACTCAACCCCTTCTATTTATTTTTATTTATTTTTTTATTTTCCAAGACAGCAGCTATGTACTATTTTTCAAATGCCTATATCTCTGCTCGTGGACACTACATTTTGTGGTTACTTCGCAAAAACCTTCCTTTTACCGTCTAGAAACGATGATAAAAATTTCAAAGGGGATACTCAACCCCTTCTATTTTTTTTATTTTCTAAGACAGCAGCTATGTACTATTTTTCAAATGCCTATATCTCTGCTCCTGGACACTACATTTTGTTGTAATTTCGCAATAACCTTTCTTTTACCGCCTAGAAACGTTGATAAAAATTTCTAAGGGGATACTCAACCCCTTCTATTTTTTTTATTTTCTAAGACAGCAGCTATGTACTATTTTTCAAATGCCTATATCTCTGCTCCTGGACACTACATTTTGTTGTAATTTCGCAAAAACCTTTCTTTTACCGCCTAGAAACGTTGATAAAAATTTCAAAGGGGATACTCAACCCCTTCTATTTTTTTAATTTTTTCTAAGACAGCAGCTATGTACTATTTTTCATATGTCTATATCTCTGCTCGTGGACACTACATTTTGTTGTAACTTCGCAAAAACTTTAATTTCACCGTCTAAAAACGATGAAAAAAATTTCAAAAGGGATACTCAACCCTTTCTATTTTTTTTTAAATTTTTTTTTCTAAGACAGCAGCTATGTACTATATTTCAAATATCTATATCTCTGCTCGTGGACACTAAATTTTGTTGTAACTTCGCAGAAATCTTCCTTTTACCGTCTAGAAACGATGATAAAAATTTCAAAGGGGATACTCAACCCCTTCTATTTCTTTTTATTTTTTTTTTATTTTTTAAGACAGCCGCTATGAACAATTTTTAAATGCCTATATCTCTGCTCGTGGACACTACATTTTGTTGTAACTTCGCAGAAACGTTCCTTTTACCGTCTAGAAACGATGGTAAAAATTTCAAAGGGGATACTCAAACCCTTCTATTTTTTTTATTTTTTTTTTATTTTCCAAGACAGCAGCTATGTACTATTTTTCAAATGCCTATATCTCTGCTCGTGGACACTACATTTTGTGGTTACTTCGCAAAAACCTTCCTTTTACCGTCTAGAAACGATGATAAAAATTTCAAAGGGGATACTCAACCCTTTCTATTTTTTTTATTTTCTAAGACAGCAGCTATGTACTATTTTTCAAATGCCTATATCTCTGCTCCTGGACACTACATTTTGTTGTAATTTCGCAAAAACCTTTCTTTTACCGCCTAGAAACGTTGATAAAAATTTCAAAGGGGATACTCAACCCCTTCTATTTTTTTAATTTTTTCTAAGACAGCAGCTATGTACTATTTTTCATATGTCTATATCTCTGCTCGTGGACACTACATTTTGTTGTAACTTCGCAAAAACCCTAATTTCACCGTCTAAAAACGATGAGAAAAATTTCAAAAGGGATACTCAACCCTTTCTATTTTTTTAAATTTTTTTTTTCTAAGACAGCAGCTATGTACTATATTTCAAATGTCTATATCTCTGCTCGTGAACACTACATTTTGGTGTAACTTCGCAGAAACCTTCCAATTACCGTCTAGAAACGATGATAAAAATTTCAAAGGGGATACTCAACCCCTTCTATTTATTTTTATTTATTTTTTTATTTTCCAAGACAGCAGCTATGTACTATTTTTCAAATGCCTATATCTCTGCTCGTGGACACTACATTTTGTGGTAACTTCGCAAAAACCTTCCTTTTACCGTCTAGAAACGATGATAAAAATTTCAAAGGGGATACTCAACCTCTTCTATTTTTTTTTATTTTTTTTTTATTTTCTAAGACAGCAGCTATGTACTATTTTTCAAATGCCTATATCTCTGCTCGTGGACACTACGTTTTGTTGTAACTTCGCAGAAATCTTCCTTTTACCGTCTAGAAACGATGATAAAAATTTCAAAGGGGATACTCAACCCCTTCTATTTTTTTTTATTTTTTTTTTTTATTTTCTAAGACAGCAGCTATGTACTATTTTTCAAATGCCTATATCTCTGCTCGTGGACACTACATTTTGTTGTAACTTCGCAGAAACCTTCCAATTACCGTCTAGAAACGATGATAAAAATTTCAAAGGGGATACTCATTCCCTTCTATTTTTTTTAATTTTAATTTTGTTATTTTCTAAGACAGATAATATGTACTATTTTTCAAATGCCTATATCTCTGCTCGTGGACACTACATTTTGTTGTAACTTCGCAGAAATCTTCCTTTTACCGTCTAGAAACGATGATAAAAATTTCAAAGGGGATACTCAACCCCTTCTATTTTTTTTTTTTTTTCTAAGACAGCAGCTATGTACTATTTTTCAAATGCCTATATCTCTGCTCGTGGACACTACATTTTGTTGTAACTTCGCAAAAACCTTCCTTTTACTGTCTAGAAACGATGATAAAAATTTCAAAGGGGATACTCAAACCCTTCTATTTTTTTTATTTTTTTTTTCTAAGAAACGACGACGAAGTTACAACAAAATGTAGTGTCTAAGAGCAGAGATATGATAACTTTAACAAATGTTATATAATTGCCTGCTTATAAAAATTTCAAAATAAAAAAAAAATTTAAGTGGTTTAATTTATTAAATTTTTTTTCTTATCTTTCTTGTTATTATAAATGACCTTTATTTTAAATTTCAACCTTATTTAATGCTTAGAAACATAGATTTTTAGCTTTTATGTCTAATTTACTTCCTTTTTTGGGTTTTTAAATTAAAAAAAAATAGTAGGGGTGGAATTTACCCCTTGGATTTTTTTCCATAGTTAGATGATATAACGATACTAATTTGTGTTAAGTTACAACTTAATCTGTTGCTTAGAAGCAGAGATATAAAGCGTGGTTGTTAGTTTCAACGTCATTTAATTTTGGCTGCTAGCTGCTAGCTGCTAGTTTCAGTTTCATTGCGTAGGAGGCGCTACTTAACGCCCCTGCGCCTCCAGTAACGCCCCTGTGCCCGTGTCGGGCTGGGATGGGAACCTGGTGCGGCTAGACACGGCGTCGTCGGGACTGTTTAGAGGTGAGCCGGACAGTCCCCATGGAGGAGAAGTCTAACCTTTTCCCCGAGGCCAGCCTGTTACTGGAGGGATCCTGTTGCCTGCAGATCCGGGACCCTCCAATTAAAGCGGCTGAAGGCTCCCACAGGGGTATAGTACGGTATTGCACTCCCAAGGTGCCGAGTCCGACATAGGTCTAGGACTGCCTACCCGGGCGTCCTGGATATCATCCGTAAATAGATTCCCCTGCGCTACAAAAAAAAAAAAAAAATAGAACGGTGGTCATATTATTACTATTATATACTATTTATTTTGCATGTTTTATTGTAATAGATTTTTGTCCGATTGTCTTTAAAACTATATAATATAATTATTTACAAAATAAACTAAAAATAGTAGAGCGATTATGCTATGAATGGAAACCGATACACGTATTGAATAAGTAACTATATCGGCGTTTGTGTCTATTAATTAAGTGTTTATAACTTTAACTGGAGATATGACGTTTCACAGGCTATGACGCTTAAAATTATAAGCTACTCGTACAATAATATAAAGTTAAAAAAAGTTAGTAGTTTGGAGATTTGCTCATAAAACAAAGAACAAGATAAAAATGTTAAAAAAGTTCGGTTATTAAGTACCTACGTGTAATGAAAACTCGCTACGTTTATATGTATATAAACATATGTACATTTCCTTGTTAATATCTAATTGGTTAATTGCGCCGATGGCAATTTAGTTAAACAAACAATGGAACTCTGGTATGGTAAGTTTAATTTAGTTTAATCGTAAAAATACACGTCAGATAATTAACGCTGTGTAGTTTTCGACATCCTTTTTTTTTAAATAAATATATGATTTTTATTTATAGGAATTCATATTATAAATTAATGGTTTGATGAAATTTCCATGTGGGAGAAGTCTGGCCCCTCCAGGACCCTCCAATTAAAGCGGCTGAAGGCTCCCGCAGGGGTTTAGTACGATATTGCACCCCTAAGTGCTGAGTCGGTCTAAGACTGCCTACCCGAGCGTCCTGGATATCACCCGTGAATGCCTGTCCTCTGCGATACAAAAAAAAAAAAATGGTTTGATGAAATTTAATATCAAAGGAGCTTGAATCTTTTTCTTTCACATAAAATAAGGCATAATGGTATACGCTGTAGTGTTATAAGGTGAGTGAATGAAATATAGAAAAATATAGTCACGGATGAACAGAAGTGGATGAAATGTTGCGTATGTAATCCATTACAGGATGCTAACTTTAAATGTAAAATAGTTTTTGTATTGTCTTATTACTTTTTTAATTTATACTTTTTCTACTTTACAAAAAGATATAGGCACAGTTGACTCAAGTGGTGTCGTTAACTAACTGTTGACCGGGGCTTTGCTCGCACGTAATTTCTGATTCTATTTCTGTAAAGTAAGGAATTACAACTACCTTAAATTAAAATTAAATAACCTTAGGTGTAAGCAAATACTTCTCAGCCACTATAAATGAAAATAATAAATGCCGTATTCCGCATTTATTGTTTTCTAATCAAAGCATCATAATATTATAACAATTTTACATTTACCTATTTTTCTTTACCAAATTTTAAATGATTATTTTGTCCCAGGATATATGACATGTCAAGTTATAGTTAAGCAGATCGGTATATAATAATAGTTTATTATTCTATACAATGTTATGTTACAAAATTATAGATTAAACTAAATCTCAAGACTATTTCGGCTCGGTTACCTATAACCCAATAATTTCAATTATCGAATTTGTTAACCTAATCCACCGACTCAAATACCAACGACTAAGTTTGGAACACGGTATTACGCAAACAATTCTAGTTACTCGTAGTTCCAGTAATTTTCTTAGTTTCATAATATACATGATATCTTTCTACATAGGTAGTTCCGATCAACCGCCTAAGTGTGAAGTAGAGAAAATTGTCTATAACTTTTACGGTTTAAGGTTTAAGAATATATTCTCACCTAAAAAAATCGCTTTTAATATAAAAAAAAATATAAACATTAATAAACTGATCAGGTAAACGCACATTATTTAATGTGCGTGTGACAAAATCAAGATACAAGTAACATATCGTTTGTTATAGATAGATATAAATTAATCTTATGGTTTCTTTAGCCAATTCATAAATTACAATTTCTAAAAATAATAAAATACAATAACTTACAACGATCTAATATGAATGAAAAACAATAGTTTTATTAGAATAAAATGTAACTCTAAAGCATGTTGTGTTTGTGTATTAAATAATTTATAGCACTGATAACGGAATAAGTGTCTATTATATATTTTTTTCATAATTAAACGATGTTATATTCTCATCACACTTCAAACCCGAAGGAGACTTCTCAAACCAACAAAAACTGAAAGTGAATGTTTGAAGAATGTTTTAACGCAATGGTCATTAACTACGCAAGGTTGAGTAGACATTATAAAAATAGCCTTCGATTCCCACTCACCTGAAGTACGGTCACGGATACCTGAACCTTTTTTTAAATAATATGTGAACATCCACTTCGTTTAACTTATGACGTACTCATGACTCCCATTATTCGTAAATCACATGTAGACGAATACAAAAAGATTGAATACTATCCAAAAAAATGTTCTAATATTGATCAATATTCCTATAATGGATTTGAATAAATTTCGTATTACAACTTCTTAGGGTAAAAGATTTTTACCATATTAAATATTCAACGGTCAATGTTATACGTTATGCAAATATATTAATTCGTGTCAAGATGGAATTAAAATATTGTTACAAAGAATTAGTCCAACTGAGTGATTCGAATAATGAACTCTGAGTTTGTATCAGATCAAAGGAAGCGGGTAATTTAATATTTCTAAAGTAGTTTTTGAAAATAGGAATAAATTTAAAAGTATTATAGTGAACTTTATGAACTGTCTAATAAACCATAACATTATCTTTGCTGGGTTTAAGCCAACCGCACCTACTGGTAAGCGTTACACCTTGTTGAATAATGGATGAGGCAACTGATAAATGTACTCCAAGCCCAGACGGTGCCTTACTTTAGAATTTTTTACATGTCATGCCAACAGTTTTTGGGCCAACGGTCAACGTTACAATGTAATTCAGGCACTGACGTTACGTTACAAGGTACTTCATTAAATACCAGCATTTCTTTATTAAATATAAAGAGAATTTTAATTTAATTTTTATAAATTACTAACTGGTGGTAATCACTTTACTATTTCAAAGTTAATATTTGTTTTTAACACATGCCACTATGACCATTTAGTTATCCGTAAATATCTTTTATAAAAAAAAAATGCTGATCGGTTAATAGACCAGTCAGTAAGTTACATAAATTAATAAGTCAGTCAAGATATATTATTTTCAATTCGATATTGAAAGACGATATAATAAACAAAGTACTGAGAAAATTGAAAAGACCTTTGTATCTTGATTAGATTAATTTGCATGAAAAACGATACGACCGTCCGAGAAAGAAAATATAATTTAAACGAAAAACCTTCGAATATCAAAAGAAGAAGTAACATTAAAGTATACTAAAACAGTTTCCAAGATATGCCGCTTTTGCCTAACGCTTGTAATAATACACTGTCTACTGTACTGTAGCGTACAGATAACTTCTTATCACCGGTTTTAGCGTTTATAGCGCACAAGTTTCGCTAACTTAGTTTAGTATTCCGTTTACGTAAGCTGAAATACATAAGGTCGAGGTCTCGGATATTGTGGATGTTGGATCTTTAGAAGTGTTACTTTACACTTCGGGGATAAAATGTAATTTGACAATATGGCGAAGAAATTAACACTTAGTGTTGCTATTTTGTTTCATTGCTGTATTGCGTGATTAAAATAAAAATTATATTTTATAGTCGAGCCCTACTTATGAAATTAATTAATAATACATATACTTAATTAATTTTAATAATAAGTATAATATGCTGTTATTACCCGACTGCGACAGAAGGAGGGTTATGTTTTTCGAGTGTATGTATGTATGTATATATTTATGTATGTATGTATGTATGTATGTATGTATGTATGTATGTATGTATGTATGTATGTCCATTTCTTTGGCACGCCCTACAGCCCAAACGGCTGGACGGTTTTTGACACATGAGGTGTCGTTGGATTTGTCTAAATTGTAGTAGTGACATAGGCTATATAAATTTTAAGTAGCAATATGGGTATCAAATGAAAGCTAGTAAATTGTTTTATTCTTTTTAGTTTATAATAAGAGTATTTTACGCAGTCGGGTTTTTTGATTTTTTTAATTAAGCATACTTGTTATTATTTTGTAACAGTTTTGATGTGAAAAATCACTACTAAATCTTATTTTGAGGTTCTAATACAAAAATGATTTTATTGAAATGGACTGGAATATTATTTTTTATTGATTTTGAGATAAGAAACATAAATGAAACTAAAATGATGGTCAGTTTTCACTCACCAAATACCATTTAATTCACAATTAATCATAAAAAAGTAAATGTAACGAAATTACAATTAACCGATAAAAGATTAGATTATGAAAAATAAAGCTAAATTGTTAGAGATGATAAATTGAACGGCTGTGTTGCCACATTAATGTCTATTATGGACTTTGGATATCGACGGTTAGATGGACACATACGATACGAAAGTTCGATAATTTGTTTGACCTAGAACGGAAGACCGGTTTGCAGGAGGTTAGTATTCTTATTCTATCACAAGTATTGCTATTTGAAGATAAACTGTGAAAACATTTTAGCACGATTGAACGCCTTATCTGATTTTATCGTCTTTTTTTTCTATTTATTGCATCTGCAGTATGAAAATGGTGACATTAATTTTTTAAATTATTTTTTTCGATGATTTTTTTTTTTGTTTTTTTCAATAAGGATTCGAGCAAAAGTAATTTACATGTATACCTCAGTAAAGTAAATCGATAAATATATCATTTACATATTCCACATAAGTGATTTTTTAATAAATAATAATAATAAATATGTTTAACACACACACAAGGTCGTCTGTTCCTAATACACAATACACAAAGAATCGGGGCGGGAATCGACCACAACCCTAGAGCAAAAACAGGGCCACTAGCAACTGCGCCATGGGCCAGTCATATAATATATCTAATCATTAACTAATCATTAATGATGAAAAATTAAATTTAATTCTTTCTTTTTGTAAATTTTTCTTTAGAGTAATATATGGCTTTCGTAATGCATTTCAGTGTAAAAGCCGTCACAAAAAGAATCTCGTGTTTTTAATCATCCCATAAAGAAAACCGTCCAGTATCAGTTCGTTAAATAGCCAATTATGTTTAATCAGTTCAACCTCAACTTCAGGCAATCACAGTTAAGTTGAATTTTGATACCGGCATTAATATAGAAGGGTTTCCGCGGAATCCCGAAAAAGCTGTAAAGATAACGCTGTCCCAGTTTTAATGTCGCTTGTGAACGGACACGTCCGGTTTGTTTTTCGAGTATTAACGCCTGGATGCTCCCAGCTCCCAGTGTTCAGGACTTTTTGGTCAACAATTTTACATTTTCCAGTGTAATCTTTTTGCGAGTCTGTTGAGTAAATGACTTTTACTTTGTGAACATATGTACGTATGGGAGATAAGGTTTGACGTATATTTTGTGAGTACTAAGAGTTAAATTGTGGTGACCAATTTTATAAATGATTGATATTAGGACAAGTGATAGATAATACGAAATTATTTTAATTTTTTTTTAACTTTTCAAAGTGTTTTCAATTGTATTCTGTCATTGAACCCTAAAAAGAATATTAAAAACATTAAATAGAACATAAAGCAATAACAATTCGTTTTAATTTGAAAAGTACGAATCTAAATTACATTATATTACAGCTCTTTTCGGTTTAGATAAAAAAATAAATGTATTAGTATAATATATAATGATTTGAAGTTTCTTGGAATAAGATATCCTTATACTTAAAAAGGGATAGTATGATTGTACAATTTAGGAATAATATTTTATTTGAGATTTGTGTGTAAATGTACATATACATATGTTATATAGCCTAACCTTAATCTATTAATGCGTTATCTCTTCTCTGCCTTTGTTATAGATGTTAAGTAAAAACGTAATGTAAGTATGGATGGACAACTCGACGTGGGCAGGGGTTCCATCCATACGTGGTCGACATCCCTCCGGTTCGTACCTCGCGGTTCGCATCATCTTTCATTATTAGAACTGCAAAGGAATGGAATTCTCTTCCTGCGTCACTGTTTCCCGATGCGTATAACCTAGGGATTTTTAAGGCAAGAGTGAACAGGCATTATTTGAGTTTGCGTGCTTCACCTTAGACTTCATCGTTGTTTACCATCAGACAAGATTGAGGTCAAACGCACTCAAATTTCCAATAAAAAAAAAATGTATTAACAATATTTAATGAAGATATATTAATGAAAGCCATTCTGGTGTAGTACGAGTATTCTCCTCGACGCCGGCGGTTGCGGGTTTGATTCCCACTCTGGGCAGATATTTTTATTTGAGCAAATATTTGTTTCTAGTCTGGGTGTACGTCTTTGCGGTTCTCCACACTGTTCCGCGGAGAGCAAGTAAACTTGGTATCGGTAACTTAGTATCGGTCCCGGTTACTATCACAGATACTTTAAAATAATCGTTACTTATGGAATGGAAAATATTATCGCGCAGTAGAGGAGCGTGGTACATTAAGCTCCAACCCTTCTATACAGACAAAAAACCTTTGCTTTGACGTTTACAGGCTGATTCAGTATAGTTTAATAATATTCAATACTCAGATTAAGTTTAGTCTATGTGATATTATACTAAATTACGAAAAACCTAATTATAATATTTTGTGGTATTTATGTGTTAAAACCAGATAAATGGAAGGACATTTAATAAAGATAATTTAGTACATATACCTGAAACAAAGCATCTGAAGCCGATTTTGGACTTATACATCAATTTTCAGTTGCATTATCCTCACGGTTAATCTACATAAACATTACGATGCAAGCAAACAAAAAAAATTATACTCGTACATTATTCAGAAAGTTCGTACCTACTTGATCCTTATATTACCTTAGTAAACTGAAATTCAATCCATCGCATATTATGTTTTACATGATGATGAATAAAACCTGTTTCTGTAATAAGTTATTACAGAAACATGTTTTGTTCATTAATTCGTTTGACGACGCGTTGGCGCAGTGGTCACAGCAACTGGCTGATGCGCTGACGGTCGCGGCTTCGATCCCCGCACACGACAAATATTTGTAAAAGCCATATAGATGTTTGTCGTGGTCTAGGCGTTTGTGCTTGTGTATTGTGTGCGTTTCCGGACCCCCGACACAGGATTCACATCCTATTGGGGGCCGTTCAGTGTGAGACGTTTATTTATTCATTTATAATTGTATTTGTGTATTGTATATGTGTAATTTATGTCTTGTGTATCACCTGTTAGTAGCATAGACGTACTGCATAATTCCTCTTTTGCGCTCTTCGTGGAAAATTATTTTTTGACCGGGACTGACGGCTTTACCTGCTCTCCGAGGCACGGTGGGGAGACCAACAAGGACATACGTCCAGACCGGAAACAAATATTTGTACAAATACAAATATCTGTCCCGAGCGGGAATCGAACCTGCGACCACCGGCGCGCGGTTTAAGGCGACTACTCGCACGACTACACCAAAACGGTCGTCGTTTTACTCACTCACATCTTATATAATTATTGCTTAGAATACTAATAGACAAAAAGACCTGGCAGCAGTTCGAGGTAAATAAATAAATAAAATAGGTACGTTTTTTGTTATTATTACATCAAAACTACACTCATGTATAGATATTATCATACATTGTGGGTGTATGATAAAATAATATGTGTATAGTGTCACTAGTACTTAATCAATTACTTTATTTTTTATTGACTACTAAATATATTGATATTTTTTAGTCAGTCTTTACAAAAATAAGTTAAGCAAAGAGTTCATATTAGCCTTTTACAGATAGTAACATATATTTCACGTTAATTTCTTCCTAATAATATTTCCATTTTCACTATCGTATCGTATTGTTTGATATAAAATACTTTCTTTATTCTTACTTCGTGACAATATTTTAAGTAAAGCACTTTTTGATATAGAACATCGTCAACAGAACAGATGAGCCACTTGGTGGTGAGTGGTCACCACCACCTATTACATTCATGTAGGCAACCAAATTGATATTGCTAGTATAATATTTAATATCTTATTGATTAAATTTATAAATGAAATGTGAAATAGTAAATAATGATTGATAAAAATTAATATTAACTTGTCTTTAAAAGAAAATTCAAATGTATTAAAATGCTATTTGACATATATTTATTTAATTTTATTTGTTTCAAAAGTTTGAGAAAGGCTCTATAGTTTTTTTTATTATTATTAAGGTTCTATAATTAAAAGTAAATAAATTATAACATCATTTTTATTTAATTTTTCTCACAAGTTACTTACTACTTACTATTTACTTTAATTTTTCCTCACAAATCCTACTCATGTACCAGTATTATTTTTACATTGTAAATGTTTGTTAATAAAACATACAATACAACCTCTACGCTAAAATATTATTATTTAGTCGCAACAGTAACGTCACTAGTGATGGATTACACCCTTCGTATCGATTGTCGATTAAGCATACGTTTTCATTTCAAAAATCGGTTTTGTTTTAAATCGTATCAGTTCGATTCCGGACAGATGTTCGATTCTCATCAGATCGGATATAGCTGCAGAAATAATTTCCATACAAAAATACCAGCGCAATGTTTCGTAAGCTCTGCTGAGTTATTTTTGTTTGTAACTTTTGACATAAAAAAGAAGTCAAAAAATTCATATCGTTTACTAATACTTCGCTTTTGATAAATTATATTTTTCATTATTATTTTTTACTTTACGTTTTGATGACATTTGTAGTTACTCACCCACCACCTCAGTCCCCCGAGACCATGGACGCTGTAAAGGGTCCAAAACGTTGGGAAATAATTTAAAATATTGTTAAACTGTAAAGTTTTAATAAACGGGATAAATATAGACTTTTAATTAAATGAGTAAAATTCGCGTAAATATAAGAGAACAGTTTGTAGTTACTGCTCCGCTTCTATAATTAATAGTGCCATGATTTATAGGCATAATGGTCAGCTGATTGGTTAAATGGACTCGATTCGATTACCGCTCGTTATAAATGTGTAGACCTATCGACGTCTGTCATGGTCTGTTAGTATTGTGTGGTTCCGGACCCCCGGTACAGGATATCCTAGTGGTGACTGCTGATGCGTTAATTTTATTGTTACTTTGTAGAATTTTACTTTAATTAAATTCTCTTCTGTAAACAACTAGTATATACCTCTGTATCACTTATATTAAAATATTCTTTGTTTGTTCTTTCGTTTATTGGTCTTACTAATATAATTTTACCGACGAAGAAAAGGAGGATGTCATCAACTCGACGTAAAATATTTTTTTAAAGTTGGGTTTTATACAGAAAACAAAAAGAAACTAGAACAGTGATTGTTTGGTACGAACTGAACTGTCTGATTTAGGTTTTTTTTTTCTATGAAATAAGAAGATAGGACTTTACTCATTAACTAGATGAAAAAAAAAATTAACTGACTAATTGGATTTTTACTGCAACCAAGCATTAAAGAACTCGCAAATTAAATAATGTTTGAAATAATTATTATTTTAAATTAAATAGAGAACATGTAAAAATTTAATTCATGTAAATTTATAAAAATCATTCAACCTTTAAGAGTAAAAACACAAAGCGGATAATTAATTTATTGCTTACGCGGTTTAATGCAGCGTGGTTAATTAATAATAAAATAAAAGATTAAGATCGTTACACGTATATTAATATTGAATTTTAAAATTTATACATGTTACAATGCGTATAAATAATTTTAATGATTTATGTTTATACAATTTTGTGAAACTTAGTATAAAATATAAAATTTTTATAACAAAAAATTTAATTAAAATTTTTAATAATAAAATATGAACAAATCTGAAGAATATACTGAAATGACAAAACTAAATAAAATATTTTAATATTTAATTTTACTTTGCAGAAACAACATGAATATAAAATACAATATTAAATTCAGGAAGCGTAAAATAGTAAGTAGTCTTGATTATGATTTACGCCGTTTTCTGGCTTGTTTGCTTCGACACAAGAGTTATAAAATACTTTATAATTTTAGATCTTAAGCTTAAAATAAGAATATATTTTTTATTTTCAGTTTTTAACCTACAAATTTCTTTAGTACTTTTTGACTGCCCTTGATTCGATTCCCACCCCGAGTTTAGGATGTATATATTTGTGATATATATTTGTTTATTTATGCATTATTTCTTTATGTAAATTTATTATAAAAGAAAGATACATATGTATATTATTCGGGTGTTAACTAAAACAAATACATTAAGCTACCTACCTACCTTAGGAACAGTCGACCGTGTGTCTATATGTTAAATGTATTTATATATATATATAAACAAATCCATTAAAAGAAATATAGAACGTTAACAATATAGCAATCCCAATGGAACAAGTTTACCCTCAAATCTCATTTATCACAAGTATTAACACTGGAGTAATTACAGAAATTTAACTCTTCGTAAATTACAATACGGTTATCCCAAACGGTACAGATGTTGCTAGACACGAAATTACATTTACATTAAAACGCGGTATATAGAAATACTAGATATTACGCCCGGATTTTCTTAATTAAATGTTATTGATATTATGGGGGCCAAAAATAAAATGTTCCAGAGCCTATATGTATAAAATAAAAATAAAAAATACTCGTATGACAGGAAGATCTTTTTTTTTTCTCGAAAGATTTACAATGTTAGTAGATTGGACAATATCTGACTGCGATTTCAGACACGTATTTTACGCTTTTCAAAAAAATACCTTTAACTAAATTTACTTAGTTTTACTTAAATTTTAAGTTAAAAATGTTTGTCTCAAAAAAAACTAAACTTCTCAATAACAAATCTCTTCAGCCTTATTTTTACATCCTAGTATAAATAATTATATTATATATAATTATATTATATTGTTTAAAATAACAAAAAATAAATAAATCATGTAACGTGACAGACATTACACATACATCTGTCGTAGGTACGTACAGACTTAGTTTAAAACTTCATGTTGGATATACGTTTAATTATAAAACTTTTCATGCCGCAATAACGTTTTTCATTATATTATTTTATTTACAAGTCAGCTTCTTGCTTTCAAAGGCCTTGAATGGCGTGTGAAATAGTGTCGCCATGTTGCTCCGACTGTTGAAGACACTTCATATATATTTTATTTTGGAGTTCCGTATCGCTATTGTATTGGACTCTTTTGTTTGTTTTGCAATAAAATGGTAAGCAGGTATTTTTTAAAATATAAATAAATTGAAACTATTTTAACTATCATCTCAAGATTTACCGTTAAACAGGATATTGAACTGATAAATTTGAAACACATTTATTATATTAATTTATAGTTAGACCAGGACCCATCTCTGCTATAAAATTAGATTTTAATCCTTTTCTTTAACAGGGAAAAGGATCTTTGCCCATTTGTTGCATATTATACCAATATAGTACAGTTATAAAAAAGAGGTTGATTATTAATTTATATATTTTTGTTTAGAGTTAAAAAAATATGTGCTATCGTTGCATCGCGTGTGACATACGCTTGTTAATATTTCCAAGCATGCAGTCACATTTTTATAAGGTTTTCTTTTCTGCACCTAATCAAAGGTACCTTAACTAATCAATTTTTATAGATTATCAAAGGGTTATTACAAAAAAAAAAAAACAATAAATTGTTTTTTTTTCGTGAATAAGTAATTAACTATCGTGTGATAGCATTAAATAAATTTGTTGCCAAATATCTCCCTCGCTTTTTCTACAATAATGTATTTTTCTTTTATAGTTATAACAAATTCAATTTACTCAGCACTACAAAACGCCATTATTCCAAGATAACAAACGTTCTAATATTTGAGTCCGACATTCGAACAGAAATTATTTGTCCCGGCTGACATGATGTCATTGTCACCGTCAGCCTGAAGTATGTTCTACGTTTTGACGTGTTCGTAATTACTTAGCGATAGATCGCACAGTCATGCTCTGTCATTTTCGCTAACACCACGGCCACCAGTTAAGGGATCGAAATTTAAGTTGCGGAAGCACAGGGTTATATCCGTATTTGATATACGAATTTCTAGCTGCATATAGGAATCTTTTTCCGGAAACTTTGTCATATTAATCCTTATCCTGCCGAAACTAATGGAATTAGTACAGGGGATTTTTGAATAGGAGGAATAAATTAATTAATGTTAAATTTTATTTCGCTCAATTTTTAATGGTAAATTATATAATGTATATAATATGTCAATAATTGTATATGTGTCTGTTTATCCATGTGTTGTTTGCATGAACACATGCTTTCCTTTATTTGCTTATAACGTGATATTGGATTATACTGTAAGGATGTTATAATTGTGTCTTAAATAAATAAATATCAGATAAGAGAAAGATAAATAGATATAAAAAGGCACTTAATGGCAATAGCCTATAATAAGACGGCTTAAACAGACGAGAGTGATGTGATGCAATTACAACTGTATAATATATTTGATAAATTTCAATTTGGCTAGAATACAGTCGAATTCATTAATGTCACTTAATTAATTTAGTCAAAGTCTAATTTCAAACTAAATATAATTGCTTATTTTATTTGGAAAAGATATTAAAAGTGTATTTTTTGTAAAACTTTTATAACTGTTGAATGTACTCTCACTATTCTCCGTTCCTAGTACCTGTAACACAAGTTCTTACGAACTTAGCACGGGGCCAGGTTAACGTGGTGTGATTGTTGGTTAATATTTATTTATTTATTTACTATTAACGACGCGTTACAGCGACTGGCTAATCCGCTAGCGGTCGCGGGTTCGATTCCCGCACATGAAAAATATTTGTACAGGCCATACAGATATGTGTCGTGGTCTGGGCGCTTGTGCTTGTGTATTGTGTGTGTTTCTGGACCCCCGACACAGGATTCACATCCTACTGGGGGCCATTAAGTGTGAGACGTTTATTTATTTATTTATTAAAACAGTAAGCACTGTAATAAGTTTTTTTTATCCTTGTATAGATAACATGCATAATATGCTATACATGCAACACAGCATTTTTGTAATTAATAAATATTTTTATCAAAAAAAAAAAATACTAGTTTCATGAAATATTTACGTGTTTTAAAACATTTATTTGTGTTGTTGTTGTTTCAAAGGATTAAACATAGTTTTCTTTATTGGTTTCGATTATTTACATTTTGTTTATTTTCTTGTATTAGACACTCAGCTAAACAATTTTGCAGTAAGCTATAAGCGGTGTGCGATGAAAAAATTATATGATTTAATTTTGATAAAGTCTTATTCTAAATAATTTTTTTATTATAATAGGTACAACACAGCTTCAAATATATATATATATATATATATATATATATATATATATATATATATATATATATATATATATATATATATATATATATATATATATATATATATATATAGTGTAATTTAAACGGATCTACATAAATAAACGTATATTCGTTGTCATTTCTTAGCTCGATATTTAAAAATATATAATGTTTAATTATATAATATGCAGTAATAAGTAAATTCTGTGTATGTGAATTCGATTCTTAATTAGTGATTTTTGTAGTACTTCATACATCACTATGTATGTAAATATATCTGATACATCTGAACTGAACTGAATCAGTTTGTTATTTTATTTTCTTGTATTAGACACTCAGCTAAACAATTTTGCAGTAAGCTATAAGCGGTTTGCGATGAAAAAATTATATGATTTAATTTTGATAAAGTCTTATTCTAAATAATTTTTTATTATAATAGGTACAACACAGCTTCAAATATATATATAAATATATATATATATATATATATAGTGTAATTTAAACGGATCTACATAAATAAACGTATATTCGTTGTCATTTCTTAGCTCGATATTTAAAAATATATAATGTTTAATTATATAATATGCAGTAATAAGTAAATTCTGTGTATGTGAATTCGATTCTTAATTAGTGATTTTTGTAGTACTTCATACATCACTATGTATGTAAATATATCTGATACATCTGAACTGAACTGAATCAGCCTGTAAACGTCCCACTGCTGGGCAAAGGCCTCTGCTCCTTGTAGGAGAAGGGTTAGAGCTTAACCCACCACGTTGCTCCACTGCGGGTTGGCGGATATATCACCTCTTTCTATTAAAAATATCACGAATATAAAACACGTTTACAAAGTGCTTACACGCTGTGATCTCTCATCTTGAACCAATCAGAACATTACCTTAACCATTTTTCCACTATCGGTGCGATCTGTAACGCGAAAGGGAATTTTTAGTGGCATGTTGACAGTTGACCTCCCGCCCTTTCACAGCTTGACACAGAGGAGCTTTCAGCCGATGCTTTTTGAATAAAAAAGGCTGTTTCAAACGGTTTTGTTGTTGAACTGAAATTAAATTTTTGTTTTTTGACTGTTCAGAGAGTAACACTAATATGCACAAAGAATTGTGTCTTTATTACAAAGGATTTAGATGGAAGTACAACTTATTAAATAAATAAAATAATTCTAAGTTATTTTCTGTTTAAGTTTTATACTAATTAAGTAGGTCCGTCAAGCGTACACGGAATTGCTGGAAAAATACTTTTTGTGTATCTCATTTCTCGAGGGACACAATAAACACATCTGAAGGACAAACATTTGACATTTCTAATCTGTTCGTGACATACCCTCAAAATTGGTCCAGACTTTGTGCTATCTCTATGAAAAATTCTTATAAATTTATAAAAATAAATTATTTATTTGTTGTTTGCTTGTGAAGGATAATAAATAATTGCTCTCAAAAAATAAATATTTTTGAAATATGAACTTGATATATTCCGGTTACTTTTTTGTGAATAGTATTTTTTTTAATTAGATGTGATTAGACAAAATTTATAGAAATAAATGTAAGTACACATTTTTGTACTATACATATTATTTATAAGAGAGATGTCTCTTATAGAAATAATTTTTGACTATCACTAGCTCAGAAGGTATCTTTTTTAGGTTTTCTTTATTATTGGTTTACCAATGACTATAAAATATTTATTGTAAATTATTTATTTATTTAAACTCTTCGCATTCAACAGCGCCCTGTAGGATGAAAAACCTGTGTCAGGGATCCGAAAAACACCCGATATAATCGACAACCACGACAGAAAACCAGACCACGACGATTAACCACTGCGATAATTCGTCATCTTTTACTCATATACATACATATGGATTTGGTTAGTTATATTTAAATTATTTTACGAAAGAAAGCTTTTATACTAAGGTTGGGCTATGAAATATGACTACGCCACATTGGAACAGAGTAATCACCATACCTTGCCTCAATATGGAGAAGAGGCCTTTTCCCAGTAGTGGGACGCTTACAGACTGATTCCGTTCAGTTTAGTTCAAGCACCATAAACGATAATCAATATGAGTTATACAATTTAAAACGGATGAAACTAGGAAGGACGCCTAGTCTTTGTAAATACTAATCTAGAAAATCGATGATGAATAGTGTAATGTATAAGAAAATATTTGAATACTTCGAATTTTTTCAATAAAATAATATCGAAGATCTCAGTCGACGAAATGAAAAATATGTAATATATAGTAATATATATATAAGAAAGCCGAACCTCATATTACAAAAGGTTTTTTTAGCCATGTCACCGACCCCATTAAAACTTTGGAATAGAAAAAGAAAAATGATTGGTTTTTTTTTCTCCGATCACTCTTAACCTTATAATTCAGATGACTTGCTCGAAAAATCTCGAAAGATCGACTTCATTATGTGATTGATATACTTATTAGATGGTGGAAAACGTTTAAGAAATATGGAAAATTTTCGTTAAAGTGTAAATGTTTATTAATCAAAATGAAGAATATCTTAGTTTTATTTCCATATTTCGAAAGGATCTTCAGAATTTTATCTTTTAATAAAAAATCTGTTTATCAAGAAAGCTACAATAGGCTATAAAACTTCACGCTATAATATCTACAGGTTGAGTTAGAAGTTTAATGCGAATGAAATCGCACAGATCGTAGTATATATAAACTGTTCATAATGCATATAATTGAATTTAAACTAAACTTTCATAGTCAGTTTTACAAGCATTTTCTCAAAGATCATTTGTTGCCTGTTTTAATATACTTAACTGATGAAAATCTAGTTAGAAATATAGACGTTAAAGACAAAAATATAGAAAAAAAAATCGTAGAATCCTACCTATAATAAAGTCAGCGTTTACTGAATCTGTTTTATATTGAAACTTCTTGTAAAAAGTGTTGAATAATACTGAATTTTAAAACATTAAAACATAAATAACGAGAACTTCTTTCATTTCTTTATTTGTCTGAAATATTAAAACACTTTACTTACTTGAACCTTAAATTATTCACTAAAAAAAACTTTCGTGCTTATAAAATACGAAATATTACGTTTATATTTCGAAATAATTGAATATAAAAACATCTAACTATAATATTTAGTTCACTAAAAGATTAACCTTTTCCATTTTCAAAACTTAAGCGGTGCAGTATATCAAATGCCATATAACTGTACAAATCCAACGTAAAATTGATGTAAATTTTTACATTAGTAACTTATTCGCCTTTAATCTTATAAAACGTTCTCACGCGATACGAATGCATGGAACAAGCCATAGTAATCATGAATGCAACCGTGAGACGTTAAGAGGTTCATTTAAATATAACTAAGCTTTAGAATGCTGGTTCGATTTAGCGTTGCATTTTAAAACGGTCGGCTAACCGTTTTATCTTAAGACTATTATCCACGTGCGATTTATACATGTATGACATGAAATTTATTCGATTATACGAATTAAAAAGATAAATGTTTTCATTATTTTGCTATTTATATGATGTCCTTTAAAATATATATTTATTTTAGTTAGATTATTGTTTTTATACTTAATTATTATTCAAAATTGAGAAGTTTGTTTAAAATTTAATACCACCTCCACTAAAATTTAATGCTTCTTTCTCCACGATGGGTTCGAGGATATACATGTCTATAAATTTCTTTCGAAACATGCAGATTTCATCATGACTTTTTCGTTTTGAGTCAAGTTACATGAAAATTGAGCTCATGTAGGTCGGATTAGAAATAGCACCCATTCACAATATTAAGTACCTATGTCTATTTTATTGCTCGTTTTGCAGCTTTATTGGCTTAGATTATATAATTTTAGTCAGTCGTTTGTTGTTGCAATAACAGCAGACTGTCAGTTTGAATGACACATTTATTGATGGGATCTTTATATAAAAATTCACCCCAATTACTGTCTCATCAAAAACCAAATAAACTATAATATTTAGTTAATACTTAACTATAATAATGTAACATAGATGCAAGTATCGATACTGTGAATACTAAGTACACTAATACGTGGCTTAATGGCAGTGCATCGTCTAGCCGGGGGCTGCAGAATGAAATTTAAAAAAAATATTTATCCTATATAACACGAAGTAATGAAACATTGAAAGTAATAGCTATATCCTATTGCAATAACAGAATAAAATAAAAAAAGTAGTTTCATAATACTGTATCGTGACTAAAAGTTCAATGATGTCGTAAAAAATTTCGATTTCCAAATTTATATAAAACAAATCACCGTCCTTTAATCACGATTATTGTCTGACTTCCTTCCACGTTCCACATCAATGTGTAACTGTTGGAAAATCGGTAACTTTGTTGTCGAGGATATTCACTCGATGAATTTAACGAGTTCCCTTCCAATCTTTGAGAAGCGACAAGCCTCGGGCAAGCCATTGAATCTTTTGTCTGATATTGCGAACTTTATTTATACTGCCCATTCTATCGCCGGACGAAAAATAAGATCTTGATTAAAGTAACGTTTTAGTATAGTTTTTATCAATCAAGATAATATTCATAAAACACGTGGAACGATTTGAAAATTGAATTTTAACGTGTTATCGTGCTCAAAAGTTAGTGAAATTATAAAGAAACTTACATATCACCGAATACTCTCCTTTTGTAGAACATTGTAGCAGATCTGATTCCGAATTATTCTAGAATAATAGGTTCATAAGCACTGTTTCATAACTACTTAAAAATGTATCAAGACATTATATTATAATATATTAGATACGATGGGTTCGACCACCCTTAATTATTTTCCTTAATTAAGTCAATAAATCACGAAAAAAATTTTTAATACCATAGAGATACCTGAAGTGACCTGTGCATTTGTGCTTACATTGTATGTTTCCTGACCCCCGATACAGTACACTCATCCTACTGCGGTGTCCTAGTTAATATTTCCTTCATTAAAAATAATTAAATCAAAACGTCATTCAAAGTTTATGTACAGTATAACTTCATAATTTATTGATATTTTTAAGGCTATATTAATATTTAAAAATTTACTTAATTAATTGTATACTGTGTATACTGTTCTACATTTGTAACCTAATGCTTCTACAACATGACAGGGTGTATCATCATAGTAGATTAAACTGTAGTCTGTATAAATGTCATAATTCGGCAACTAATCCCTTAGAAAACTTGACATTTTGATACAAGTATCGAGGCCGAAATGATTACTATTATGACCTTATGTACGGTTTATTATAAATTGTAAACCGCTTTAAACATTAAAAGTTTTGTTTATATATATATATATATATATATATATATATATATATATATATATATATATATATATATATATATATATATATATATGTAAGAATTTTTCGTCTCTTTCACTAAGCTTGTCAAATGTAAAGGAAGACAAATAAACAGCCATTTTTGAAAAATGAAGCCAAACCAAATATCAAAGTAAGTAACATTTTTGAAATTTCACCTGTAACTTGAAAACTATTTACAGAACTGATTCGAGAAACTCATTTTCCTTTTGTTGTATTAGACAACAATAAACCAAGTCACTAGCTAAGAGGTGGACTTAAAATAAATAAATTTGTCTTGGCAAGTAGTCGAACCGAGCTTTAACGTGTTTCGTTCGGTACCTGAATATTTTAATAGCAACATGGCATTAAAAACCTAAACGTATAGGAATAAAGCCTAGTTTTCTCTATATCGTTTTCGTTTACTTGTATTACTTTGACTAGTGTAACATAAACATACATATGCCTCATCATAAACAAATGGAGGCAATAGCAATCATGCAAATAGACCTTTGTTTTCGTTGCAAATATGCTGCAGACTTACAAAGGGACGAATTCGTGTGCGAATCGTTTCTAACTACAATATTTAAAAATTCCTAAAAACTAAAGATATTTAATAAAATTACTGTTTAGAAAATTTATTAATTATTGTGTAAATTATTAAAATGAAATTAGAATTTCACTATTTCGTACTTGATGTTTAGAAATAGATTATATTAAATGAAATTGAATTTCGTGTTGTTGACTCGAGAATAGATTGAACAAGATTCGCTTAGCATAATTATGGTAATTTTATGTAAAAAGAACTGTATTTATATTAACGAGCTTTAACTTCTATAAAATCTTTTATACAAACACTCTCTTTTTTTTTTCAAATACAAAGTATTTCTGTTATTTTTATTAAAATATTAATTTTAGCGTAATTTTTTTTCAACCCTGGAATTTTTTTATAAAGTCGCTTTAAAATATTAACATTTTACTAAAATCTACAAAAAATAATGTTCATTTTGTCGAAACAAATTCTTTTTCATAAAAAGGTTTTAAGAATAATACGAATTTAAAGAAAATTCTGTACGATTTTTCGGGACAAAAAGTATGGCTATATAATTAGGTAAAAAGTGCAAATAGATAATAACAAAGTCAAATGCAAGCGGAATGGGGCCGAGAGAATTTCGAGATCACAAGAAAATTACACAGCGCGTAGTTTTCAGTATATGGCTTAAGTCATAAGTGAGACGATTTTGTTGATAGGAACAATTTAATAATTAATTAAGATTTTTGTTAATAAAATTTTATTTCTATACTCGTCGTGATATTGGGTAAGTCTCTTGTATAATCGTCTTTTTATCCGCACTCTTACAATCTCTGTGTTAAATCTATACTTAATATTATAAAGCTGAAAATCTGTTTGTTTGTTTGAACGCGCTAATCTCAGGAACTACTGGTTCGAATTAAAAAAATATTGTGTTGGATAGCAGATTTACCGAGGAAGGCTATAGGCTACATAACATCACGCTGCGACTAATAGGGGCTGAGCAATAATAAAAAATGTTACAAAAACGGAAAAAAGTAATCTTTTTTGTGAGATTCCGTCCCGTCCTATATTATTTCTCTTCTCGAGACATTTTTTATCTATAGTTCCACTTTTAAAGTAAAAATAACATCACTCTTTAACTGAGAATTTTCGAAAAATAAAAAACTCAATAATACGTTGAACGACCCAGGAATCAAACCTGTACCCCAGCAGTAACGCTTGCGACCACTCGACCAACGAGGCGGTTACCTACTTTTAGAGTAATTGTTGAAGAATATTTAAGTCCGTTTTTCCCTCAAATTCACGCAGGTGAAACCGCGGGGTACAGCTAGTTAAATATATATACGAGTATGTCTCTTAGACAATTGTATTTTTAGAACCGTAATAGGTACTCGTAGTTTGATAGGATGATCATAATGTGTAACGGAAAATTACATCGCGTTTTAGGAATTTTAGCTTGGGAATCCGACTCGCAATGAGCTGTATTTTATTTTATCAAATATTTTTTTACCAATAAATTAAATTTTTTTTTTACAAATAAATTATTTGATACACAAAATATGTTTAAGTGTTCGAATATGACGACGCGTTGGCGCAGTGGTCACAGCAACTGACTGATGCGTTAGCGGTCGCGGGTTCGATCCCCGCACATGACAAATATTTGTATAGGCCATACAGATGTTTGTCGTGGTCTGGGCGTTTGTATTTGCGTATTGTGTGTGTTTCCGGACCCCCGACACAGGATTCACATCCTACTGGGGACCGTTGAGTGTGAGACGTTTATTTATTATTTATTTATAATATTGGATACTAGCTTTCTGCCTGCGGCTTCGTGGAATTCGATTATATCGCGCGACATGGTAAGCGCGCCTTCGAACTTCCATACAAACTTTCGTCCCCTATTTCAACCCCTTCTACCCTTATCTTCGCGATAAAAAGTATACTATGTCCTTTCCCAAGTTCAGTTCTATCTTCATAACAAATTTCATCAAAATCAGTTCAGTGGTTTAGGCGTGAAAGCGTAACAGACAGACAGACAGACAGAGTTACTTTCGCATTTATATATTAGTAGATAGTAGTTAGATATTCATTAATAAAAGTTTTACTTTTGTAAGAACATCTATGTGTTTAGATTATTAAAGTAAAGTTTAATGATTATGATACCAACCCGCAGAGGAGCAGCGTGGTGGATTAAGAAGCAACCCTTCTCATATATTGAGAAGAGGCCTTCGCTCAACAGTGGGTTGTTTATAGGTTGATACAGTACAGTACAGTAAAGGTTTATGAAAAATGAAACGTTAGCTTTCGACCTTTAATCATAAAAACGTATACGTAAATTAGCGAAATAAATTAAATTATAGTATTTTTATGACAACAGAACATTCATATAAGTACCCAGTTTTTCTTAACTTAGACCAAAAACTTATATCTTTGTAAGTTACTCCAGGACGGAATGACCTACATTCGCCGCTCGTTTTCATCCCAAAAACAACGATATTTTTGTGTTGTAAAGCGCTACTTTGTTTCACTCGCGTTTTAGCTTTTAATTAATTAAAACAAAAATCATTTTCTCCTCCGTACAAGCTTTATTGCATACACGTACTTAGTGCAATTAACATTTTGCTATTTAACATTTTAGTTTAGTGTATTACATAAAACTAAATAGCATTTAATTAAGCTTTATTATATATTCTCATTGGAAAATCAATTTTATTTTATTTTTTAAATTCGTTATAGTATTGTTTGAAGCAAATTCATAATACACGTTAAATGTTTATGGAATGTAAATTTTATAAAAACATTTTGGGTAGTAGAAGCACACACTTTTTACAGTTTTACAGTAGAACTAATTCTACAATAATTATAAGGAGTCAATCAAATCGCATAGAAAGAAACTGAGTATTCCTGTTAAGATAGATGGGGAGTCACCCGAAGGATTTTACGAAACTTAGAAATGTAATCTTATTTTCTGTAACAAAATATGACCTGAATACAGAAAATTGGAATACGCCCGAGTTTATTTAATTAATCGTAAAAATCAGAATAATAAATTTAATGTAAGAAAAATAAAGAATTATGGAGATAGTTCGTGCTAACATAATAAAGTAATGTTCGATTAAAATTTATCGCAAAAAGAATCCACCACCTTGTGTCGTTTACTTGCGATGTCTAAGTAGAATATCGGACGATAAATATGCCTTAGGTTTAAATCTTTTTAAATCAGAAATAAAAGTTCTATTAACAATTATTCTAGGCGAAACTGAAATTTTAGCTTTACGACAAATTGCCGTATTACTATCAAGCACGACAGCTTGGTTTTTAATGACTTAATTCTGAATTAACTTTAAAGTTAACTTAATTGCTACAATTAGGAATTCTATTAAATTCACAATTATCAAATTAATACATGATTGTAGGTCAGCTAATTTGGAACAAGAGTTAATCTGTAGATCGTCAGCAAAAAGTTGTAGATAGAATAGATGACTAGATGTGTCGAGTAATAGAAATTAATAACCATTTGAGGAGCAAACAATCTTGAACTACAGCGGGATTAACAAAAGGAGTAATAATCTTGGAAACGTATATGTTGTCGGCGTTCATATAAATAGCTGCGAAAGCATTTAATACGGAAATCCACACAACCGAAATAACACAATATCATCAGAATAAGATCTAATCGTTATCATCATCGTCAAAAAAAAAATTACCATCGTTGTCATCAGTGCTGTTGGAGTACCAATTCTATGACCAAGTCTGAAATCTGAATGAAATATAATTTAACTTGTTCACATTCATGTTATAATTTGTATCTATATAGATACTGGAGTTTTAAGCTGTCAGTTTTAAACATTAATCACAGAGTTAATTGCTGATTCGTGATATCGATCGATGTGATTGAATGATATCGAATCTAAATTCAGAATTGGTACCAGCTTTAAAATACATGCAAACATTAAGTGAAATTTTATTATAAAACCGAATATTTGTACAAAAAAAAAAGAATAATGAACTATGAAATTTTAAAATGTAATTTTTTGCCGTAACATTTAATTAATGAGTTCATTTCTTATTATGAAATATGTGACGTTTCACACCACGAACACAGCGAATTTGTTGTTGAAAACAAATGATTTATATATGAAAAAGTTAAAAATTAATAAAATAACCTCGGGTCGAGCGACTGAAGATTTACGAGTCAACTTGTAAAAGCAAAATTTCGTTTGAAACAACTTTCGGGTTCGATTTTCTGTGAATCGAACTCCACGTACTTCTGTATAGTAACAATTGTACCCAATAACGAAGTTGTTCTGTTCGATTTATTGAAACGAAAACTATTTGTGGATATTCAAATAGTTCAATGGGTTGAAAGTCTATTCATGGTAGAATTAATTTCGTAGTACCTAGTTAATTAATAATACGACGTATTTGAAACTATTTAATCGAATATAATCAAATTAAAAATCTAATACACTCTCGTATAATATACTTAAACTACTGGTTGAAGATGGTCAAACAGAACGCTTGGTAAGGTAGGACTGTAGCTACGAAAAATAATCTTCCGAAATAGTAATTTTCCAATTTGCAGAGAAATTGTGACGTTAAATTTTTTTTTTTCAGTTTTGTTGACAACATTTTGATGTCTTACATAAAATAAACTACTTTCACCCACAAATTAAGACTATTAAATTATTTACAGTAAAATCATGATGCTAAAAATGGTAAATATATATGAATATATTAATTATAGGAGGAATCCTATATTCAATAACTTTCCTATATTATAATACTCAAAGTTTTTTGACACTAGTATTTTCAACTATGGTTTATCGTTTAGGTTCGTAATCTATATACAGAATGACTGGTAAATTACTATCAATATTTAAGGAGAATACTCGGTACATGATTCTCATTTGAATTATGTAAAAAGAATAGGTACTTAATTTTTGACCAAAGTTTCATAAATTTCAATTCAAATAAATGAAGCGTCGACACTTTTCCAGTCATGCCCACGGCCCCGACCCCGTGTCAGGTGTTGTACTGTGCCGCTTGTTCACATCTAAAAATTGCCAAAGTTCACATCATTTACCTAGTCAACAAATTTGTTGCTTAAACGAGTAAAATATCTTAGCATTTTTATCTATCCTAAGCCAGGATTAAAGTATTAAGGGGGACTGGATAATGCTTGTTTATCCTGCTACCCTGTTAACACGTGGAGGCGTTTGGACGTACGTAAACTACCTGTTTTGTGTCGAAAGTGCAGCTAGCGGCTTGGGTGTCCAGACCACGCGTAAATAATTGGATATTTGTTGAGTAACTTTACTTAAAAGTTTATTAATATTTACCTATTTTTACGTTATAACTCTGGAATGACTTTACCGATTTCATTCATCATTTTTTTTAAGTTTTCTAATACTTTATAGAAGGTTCTTACGGAATTACAAAAATAATAAAATTGCGCAAACACATCTCGAAAATTAAACTTCACGCGTTGGACAGTTCGCGCGTAGATTTTTGAAAGTGTAGTACAAAGGAGGTTTCCACGCATTCTATGAGTCCGAACCACGAAGCAATTTCGTGGTCCGAATGACATGCCATTCTAAGCGGTTAGGTACAATTTCTAGTGCGGCGTGCATTTTCAAAGTTGATAAATAAATCGCACGTGTAGTCGTTAAGTGTTTGTGGCATTAATCTTGAAAATCCATCTTTATCACATGGCTAATTATATATGTCGCCAATTACCATGTCTGAAATTTCAAAATTGTTTATTTACGCGTCAGAAAACAAAAGTAACAACACAAAAAAAGTATTACAATAAACGCACGCAGTGCAGACCTACGTTTAGTAATGCACATCCAATAGCTGATACGTCAAAACCTTAAAAAAAAAATAAAGCATCAGTACAGGCTTTCTTAATTTTTTACAGTTCTGTTGCCCAAACAGGTGGGTCAACGGAACCAAATACGTGTGTATCTATTTTTTTTATAGTCTACTATTGCTAAATTTGGTGAATTTAGTATTTAGTATTGCCTTTGTATAATATTTGCCTGAAAGCTTAGGAAATTATTTCAATAAACATTTCATAACATTATACACATTACACATACGACTAATAATATTATGTTATATCATAAACAAGAACCATTTAAACTCATAGTCCAAATAGTATATTTTCCTTAACAATTTGTTTCTATATGTACCACACAAGCGGAGATAATAAAATAATGATAAGGAAACATTGGCGTTCATTACGAGATGAAGATTATTTCTCGTGTGGCGCTTCCTTGTTGTCTCGGCACCATTATCTCGTGATAAATGCTGTCGTAATGAGGGAAATAGGTACTTTTTTGCATCATAATTAGGAGAGGTAATATTTAATTTTTTAATTGTAGCAATCGCAACGTTACTTTATTTATATTAACATTTGTATCGGGCTAAATAGGGATAGAGAGAAGTATGTCAGTTTCCTTGTGAGTTTCTCGGAAGAGAGTTGCTAGTTTTGTCGAGAGATTTGTTCCAGAAGCTGAAACATTAATATTATAACAATGCAATGTAATTCGTGAACTTAAAAAAGTGGGAGTAAATTTTCTTAATTTTAATTTTTATTAAAGAACCAACTTATTATTTTGGCGATGAATTCCGTCGGATAGTTATTGAGAATAAATTGAAATTATTAAAATGTGTTTATTATAATATATGTAATCGCCAATAAACAGACCTAAAAATCAACAAAGGCAAAAAAACAACATGAAACTTCATTAAATAAAATCAACGTTGTAAAAACTGCTTATTTGCATGATTCGGTTAATTGTTGCGTAAAAAAGGGAACTACGTTAAAAATTTAAATTTGTGTAAAAATTGGGACAAAATTTAAATAATAAAGGCGGTCGACACGATAAATGACAGAGTAAAAGTGCGATCGTTACTGTCAGATGCATGTAGCCCTGGCAAAGAAAAGCCGTTATTAATAGCTGCTGGGCAACCCTGGAGTTTCCGCAGGGAAATAATATATCGCGACCTTTCGCTGCTACGCTCTTGGAAATGTGAAGCAAAGTAGGATTGTTACTGACACTTCCGCTTGAATAAGAAACTAGTATGAAACTTAAATCTGAAAATTAATAAATTTTATGCTCTTAATATAATGGTCCTCTTCAGCTCAGTCCTAATTTTATTGTTAAGACAAAGGCCATGACAAAACTTATCTCATTAACATCAACATTCGCCCGTATTTCCACGGATCTTATACATCCAACGTCCCTTTTCAAACTCTATATATATATATATATATATATATATATATATATATATATATATATATATATATATATATATATATATATATATATATATATATATATATTATAGTATACCGTTTCAGCCTGTAACCAACATACTGCTGAGCGAAAGTCTCTTCTCCATATAGAAGAAGAGTTAGAGCTTAATTCACCACGCTGTTTCACTACGGGTTGGCGGATAATTTCCCAATCATGAGTAGCGATCGTTATCAGGTGTCTATGATAACAACCGGGACCGAAGACTTTACGTGCTCTCCGAGGTACGGTGGGGAGACCTACAAAGACATACACCCAGACCGAAAACAAATATTTGTGCAAATACAAATATCTGACCCGAGCGGGAATCGAACCCGCGACCGCCCGGTGCGTGGCGTTGAGGCGACGCACCATTACACCAGAAAGGCCGTCATTTATATATAACGACATTTGTATATAATAGTCATTAAAAATATAGTATGATCTACTTTTTTTTTTAACCTGACTTCATTGTTTTTGGCGTTTTCTTGTATAGTTTTATTTTTAAAACGAAATATTTTATGACTTCTTGTTCTATTATAATCAATAAACCCAAACGGAAATTTAAAAGTTCATACATAACTAATTTAGTTTCATGTAGATAAACCCAGAAGAAATTTTACTAGTTATAGACAAAATGGTTAGGCAAGTTCCAAGCCTCCGGGGTCTTTTAATGGCTGACCTTTTTGGTTAAACTTGTTCCTTAATTCGTTCTGACCTACTTACCGTTTTAGAAAACGAAATTCGATTAGAATCGATCTGTGGCAACACTTTCGGAAAATAACCTCTATCGTTATAATGGGCACTGTTTACAAATTTTCGATATAATAAATTATTTACTCGCCGATAGAAAAGGGATAATGTTCAAACATGATTCATAACACAAGACCCAGTTTTTTTCCGCACCAAGAACAAAACTTACCTACTACTATTATAAATCCAAAAAAGTGGCTTATAAATGTTTATTCATCAATTACGCCAAATGAAAAAAGAAACGAGTAATGTGACATGTAAATAAAAAAGGTTGATTACAGGAAGAAACCTGTTATCCAATCAACCTGTTACCTTTAAAAAATTAGAAATTTTTACAAACGAAAAAAATGCATCACGTTTCGTGATTCGTTTCGTTCAAAAATTAAACAAGTGCGAGTCGGACTCGCCCATGACGGTTTCCGTAGCAGCAAGTAACATCATATAAAGGTTCTTGTAGTTCGTTGTAACTTTAATCGATGTTTTAATAATAGTGTATTTTTTTATTTAAAAAAAACGACTTACTAGATCTCGTTCAAAGCAATTTTCGGTGGAAGTTTGCATAGTAATGTACATCATATATATATATATATATATATATATATATATATATATATATATATATATATATATATATATATATATATATATTTAGTTTTATCATTCTCTTATTTCAGAAGTTACATTTTACCACTTTGGAAATGTCTCCCGCGCAAACTATTCAGTTTAGAAAAAAAAAATATTAGAAACCTCGATATCATTTTTGAAGACCTATAGATAACCCACACGAATGGGTTTAAAGGAAAAAAAAATTTGAGTTTCAGTTCTATGTATGAGAACCCCCAAATTTTTTTTCTTCCATTTATGTGTGAAAATCTTAATGCGGTTCACAGAATACATCTATTTACCAAGTTTCAACAGTATAGTTCTTATAGTTTCGGAAAAAAGTGGCTGTGACATACGGACGGACAGACATGACAAATCAATGAGGGTTCCGTTTTTGCCATTTGGCTACGGAACCCCAAAAAGCGGGACAAAACATTTCTCCCGATGTAGGAGCATCATTATTTTGTTTATATTATTTAAACTGTTACGAACAAAATTAGCTTCTCTACTATACATTACTCATTCTGTTGCTGGGCGCTGCTGGGCAAAGCCCTCCTCTCCTATATAGGTGAAGGGCTGAGGTTAATCCACCACTCTCTTTATTTGCAGTTGGAGAATTTTTTTCCAAACAAGAGTTTGTTATGGGTATATGATAAAAATCGGAACAAATAGTTTTATTTATTCTCCGACGCACAGTAACAAGACTAACAAGAACAACCAAGATTACCAATATTATTAAAACACCAATATAATTTATATAACTACGAACACAAATATACGCTGTGAACGTGATTCAAGCCCGCGACCATTGTCACTGTCATTCGTTCATTAGATGAATAATACATTAGAAATTTTCGTTAGTAAAAGTATAAAAAGATTATTGTTACAATTGATATATAAATGTGTTTCAAATATTTGTTCATTTTATTACACGTAAACCTATATATTTTTAGTGTATATAAATGGTATTTTTCTTCTCTCACCCGTTGGTGCTCAGACGGAATTAAATATAAATAACATCGAAGGGGAAATCGCCAGGGTTACAGAATCAAATAAAAAAAATTATATGACGTTCGAGCGCCAAAATCCAGTTCAAATAAAGCTTCATTTTGTATAAGTTATATTTTTTTTAAATGGGTGACTTTATTATTTTATTTGATAAGCTTTTATCAAATTAGATTAAACAATGTGTGTCACTGTTGTTAATTTTAGGTGTAAGAATTAAAAATGTAGTATAAAAAATGTATTTGTGTGAAACTTCTGCAAAATTATTGCATACAATGTCTCATAATACGTCAAACTCGCTTTGAAGAAGCTATTGTCTACGTAACAGCAGCAATCTATCCCACTCCTAGTTTCAAAGGGTTCATATGCATGCCTTATCTTCTACAACAGGGCGTTGTAATCTTAATCCAAACCCTTACCGTCCGACTTACCACGCCCTACTGGATGCCAGTAAATTGCCAGTAAACACATTGCGTGCTGTAAACTGCTCTAATATAGAATGTAACTCACAGCAGGTAATGTACATCCACTCATAGTTAGGGTAAATATTACTGGCACTGCTTCATAACCACGAACTCTATATATTTAAAATATAACGGCGTGGTTTATTTCGGTTAAAACTCATAATTTTAGTGCTAATCTTTTAATTTGTCGTATTCTCAGAAATATTTCGCTGTTACTTGTTAATGAAAAACCTTATCTACTCAATTGCTTTGATCAGTGGTTGTTATAATTTAGTAATTAAAATTTATTTATTTTATATAAACGCAACGATCGCAAAGAAAGCGTTAAGCAACATTATATGGTACCTGTACTATTTACTATTTAATTTAAATATTTATAAGGAGACACACGATAAGCGTGGATGTCGAGACGCGAGCCGGAACCAGAGAGAGCGCTTTGCCCTCTATGTCCACAGACCCGAAAAACGCCGTTTGAACGTAGATAATAAGATTAAGAGACCTAAATGGAGTTATTCATAAACAATAGATATATAGAGCAGTACCTATTTTTGATTAAATATTAGATATTATTATATAACAATATCAAAGCATTCATAGCAGAATCTAAGTGGCCAGTCAAGAAGTTCTATCGTTTATAAGACACATGTAGAGAAATTGTAGAAATTCAACAATTCTCGCTGTAAAAGTTTTCCTGCTAGGTTTTTCTAAGCACTTGACACGTGACACTCGACGAGACGCTGACACAATCATGTTATAACAACGGCTTATACAAGCCACATATCTGACTATTCACGTCTGCTGACCGTAAGATTTATTTGAATGTGACAGACTCGCTCATTAGTGATGATTTTGAACTACAAGAGCTCTTGGCATCCCCTCTTCTATATTTCAGCAAATTTATAACATGAACGTTACTTTAGTTAGGTTTTTGGTATTGTTGATTTTGTGTAGAATTCATTTGAAAACTTTCAGGATCTAATAAGTAGTATACTTTCTGTAACGTTTATAATCTCTAATAATCTCAATGCTTAGTTTACATTCGCATTTTATTTTAATTATTATTCAATTGTGTTTATACACTTTACTATTACTGTTGCAGTCAATAAATATACTTGGAGCCGCCTGTAAATCTAATTCCTAGACAAAGGCCTATTATTCCTTAAGATTACGAATCCTTTAATCCTTTTTTGTACTATTTATACTTTCTTTATAAGTGATATATATATATATATATATATATATATATATATATATATATATATATATATATATATATATATATATATATAATACTATTATAACAACGAAATAAACGAAAAGAGATAAATTGATTTGTTAAAAAAAAAAGCAAAAAAAGGGATTCACAAAAAATTCGGCACTTAAAAGTTAAAAATTTCCATGATTGACAGTGTTAAAGCCTAAATCGAAAGCCTCTAAAAGAGATTCATGAATTTGTCATCAGATACACAAATTTATTTCTAGTTTATCCTTTCGGATACCCACTGATGAAATTTTAAGTGTATTTCGAATTTTTAGACAGCACCCGCTTTTAAGAAGAACCAAGGATGAATTTAAATCAGCTTCCAACAACATTGACTCGAGAATTACATAAATATTAATGCCTTCAAGAGACTGACGGCTGCGGATTAGGTGAAAGCCATATACTGTAAACTAGAAAACTTTTGAACAACATAGTTAATGTTGTGAAGCTGACGTATTGTATTCCAACAATGTTGCTGGTAAAAAACCTATTGTGACAACAATGACTTTGGCGTAGTGATGACGTTGATCACGTCGGGGTCACCAATTTGGCGTAGAGGGGCTGCCTTTGAAAAGGAAGGATCCTTCGACCAGACGGTGTTGCGTCTGGTGGGCTACGCGCCACTTAACGTTTGTTGTCGAGTTCTTGTATATATACTCAATCGCTTTGAAAACTTTGATAGCGCGATCCTACATGCGTCAGTTGTCGCTACAATGACTATAACAATACTATTTTAAGAGGATAAACTATATTTATCAGAAATTAATATGTGATACAAGTTTGAATTTCTAATCATATATATTATATTTAAAAGAAATAAATAAACGCCTCACACTCAAGTTGGATGAGATCCTGTATCAGGTTGCCAATACAATACAAAATATCCGAATATGACCCATATATTATGATCATGACAAACACTTGAATTAGCCTGTAAACGTCCCTCGGCTGGGCAAAGACCTTCTCCATCTAGAAGAAGGGTTAGAGCTTAATCCACCATGCTGCTCCAATGCAGGTTGGCGGATAATATCCCTACTATGAGTTACCAGGTGTCTATGATAACAATCGGCACCGAACGGGGTGGGGAAACCCACAAGGACATACATCCAGACCGGAAACAAATACTAGCTCAAATACAAATATCTGCTCAAAGCGGGAATCGAACCCGCGACCGCCAGCGTTGAGGGGACTACTCGCGCCACTACACCAGTAAGGTCGTCACACAACGCCTACATGACCCATAAAAATATTTATCATGGTCACGTCAAACGCGCTAACGTTAGTGCAACCGGTAGATATTGTGAAATGTGCACCATCCTATCGTCAATAGAAACAATATTAATTTGAAACGTGTTATTTCTAAAGAACTTCGAGATAAAAATAATAATCATCAAAAAAATTTATATTTGGAGTCCATAGGGTACAGTGTAGACAATATCCCTTATAAGAACTCTTAAATTATTCTTATCTGTGTTATTCATGAAATGTTATTGATCTCTGTCATTAGTGTAGATTAATATTAAACAGCTTAAGATACAGGAGTGTTCTGATGTCGTGTTGATGTCAATATTGGATTTCCCTATTATTATTGACACTTCCATTAATGCCCTGTCAGTCACAAGGAAATGTTTTTGTTTACATGAAAAAGGAACATTATAAATCAATGTTGATTATAGATATTATATAAATATTAATATAAAATGACTGTATTTTATTATGTTGTATGTAATACTTATTGTTTTTATCCTCTTCGTTTGTAATCAAATGAAGATATAGTCAACTTTGTTTATTTTTAAATGACTTGTTCGTTTGTATTTTTTACGGCCGGCTGGTCGAGTGGTCAGGCAACTGGACACTTTACGCAGCGGTCGCGGGTTCCCGGGTTCGGAATCCCGCCAAGTGCAGATATTTTGTATGACGAAATAGATGTCTGGACCGGGTCATAGATGTGTATTTATGTATATAATTATGTATTTATATAAATTTCTTAAATTTATTTCCGTTCCTAGTACCTGTAACACAAGTTCTTACGAACTTAGCACGGGGCTAGGTTAACGTGGTGTGATTGTTGCTTAATATTTATTTACTATTTATTTATTTATTATTATTATTTTTTTACCGATAACTTTATTAACGGGAACCTTTTTTTTGTATCTTAAACATAGCCCAGTCAAAGGTTAAAGTCCACCAAATCAGTTTATGAATTGAAAATTAAACGAATTTCAGGAAAACTCGGATAGTGCGTTTTTGTGTGTATAAATTTTCTAACGAGACGTAAAAGATACGTTATTTTTATACCCCATCAAGTGCGCGATGAATCTTTCAACTAAATAAGTATTAAAATATTCAGCAATATACTTTTCTCTTATATTTACGCGAATTTAACTCATTTAATTAAGAGTCTATATCGGATTTTATCGCGTTTATTTAAAACTTTAGAGTTTAACAAATAAAAAAAATTATATTATAATTTAAAAATTATTCAGACGTCCATGATCTCGGGGGACTGAGGTGGTGGGTACCACCTCAGTCCCCCGAGATCATGGACGCTGTAAAGGGTTCGAAACGTCGGGAAATAATTTAAAATATTGTTAAACTGTAAAGTTTTAAATAAACGCGATAAAATCCGATATAGACTTTTAATAAAATATTCAGCAGTATTTAAAAGATAGTTTATAAGGTAAATAACTGAGCTCAAATGAGTTAGCGACCTTCCGATTACCACCCACGTGTTTATTCGGTCGTCGCAGCCCTCGTTTATTAAAAAAATCGGTAATATGTTAAAGTTTTTATTTTGATAAAGACTTACATTGAATTTTGAAGTTTACTCCTTAAGAATCGTTTTTATATAAGGACCCCGGTATGAAAAAAAAAATGAGCATCATTTAAGATTTCATCATTCGATCAGTATAAGCATAACTTATATTGTTCGAATGATCTCGGTACGTTTCTGGTGCACAACCTATTTTTACTTTTCAGTCGTGACTATTAAGACGAATACTCCGCGCGAGCTCCGAGGAATCGGTGGTTGAGGAGCGGGCGGGTGTGTAGTAAAATAGGCGATAAGTGTTATTCTGTGTCACATACTAATTGTGATATAGAATTATTTGTGCCTATTTAGATAATCATTCTCAAGCAGTAAACTTCAGTCGTGCGTCGGAGCTGACACACACAGTTTTTTTTTAAAGTAGTTCAACATAACCTAATAATTATTATAGAAACTGAGATACTAAATATATAATACAAATATTATTGTTACGTTTCTTGAAACATTACAACTTTCGATTGTTAAACTTTTGGGCAACATTGAAACAAAGTTCGAAGTAAACAATGAAATCTCTTTTGTTCCAGGACTTAACGCCGTGAGGATAGTCAAAATTGTGGTACCAGAAATAATTCAGTACGGTGTACAAGATGCGGTGGTATTAGACTGTGATTATACATACGGTAACAATACATCAGGTTTAGTTGTGAAATGGTTCTTCAAGAATAAAGCGATGCCTGTGTATCAATGGATCGTGTCACAGAAACCGCAGGATATGGGAATTTTAAGGGGTCGAGTCGATTTGACGTATCGAGCTTCAAACGATCCTTTAAAAATGCATAGAGCTCTTCGTATAATGAAACCTAACACAGATATTTCGGGTGACTATACGTGTGTCGTGTCGACATTTATGGAAGAAGATTCGAAAACGAAACAAATGATTGTATTCGGTGAGTGTTTTCTTTATAGTTTATTTAATATTTAATGACCCGTTTGGTAGATTGAAGACAACTGAATGTTTCATTTTGATATGAAAAGGATAAAGTAAATTTTATTGTTTTTTATCTCTGTAATTTGTAATCAACTGAATTATCATTAGTTGATATAAATATTATGAAAGTAAATATGAGGAAAATATAATTAAATTATTATATTTAAAAAAACATAATTATTACATAATTATAACTTAATTATCAATTCAAATGCCCTTCTAACTTTAAATTTATTTATTTATTAATTTATTTATTAACTATGGTACACAAAACAGAATATAATCTATACTTTTACATAATATAAAATGTTAATAATAAATTTTAGAGCTGGATTATATCCCTAAACTATGTGCACACTTCATGATTATGAACATTATTACCAAAGCAGTATGAAGTTATTAAATATTATATAACATTGTTGGTTTATTTATTTATTTATTATTAAATTAAGTGAGATAAAGTAAATAGATAAAGCAACAATAACAAGTCATTAACCAACGCAACTAGTGATTCTGATTACGCACTAACAAATAGACTGAAACGGAAATGGGCCCCACATGTTACGAGAATTACTAATCAAAGACTATGAAAATAACACTTACATGAATCATAAGACACAAGATATATAGTCCAGGATCCAGGGTCCATTTTTGCATTTGATTACTATCAAGCAAATTTTTCGTGAGTAGCTTCATTTTTATGAGGCGTCCAACAATTTCCTGTACGAAAACTCTCGATTTGTATAGGCAATAGGGGAAACAGGGATATAATATGTTGATTTGATGATTCTCAAAAATTTATTACTGTGTTTTTTTTTTTTTTTTTTGTTAAATCTGATGATAATTATCTAAATTATTTGAAAAAATATTTGTCCTACAAAATGTATGGTTTGATCAAAGAGTCCCCTCCTCCCGATATGTATCGATAACGAGATCATCAAAAATGATTACTAACCAGCTGATTTTTTTTATTACTTAGTTAATATGTATATAATTTAATAGTCATATTGTCCTACAAATTGCGTGGTACGTTATCCCGGTCTTACGCTCAAAAGTAGTAGTACAGATCCGTGATAAAAATTATTACTTTCAAGCTGAATCTTCGTGAATAGCTTCATTTCAATAAGACGGGCGTCTCGTCAAAATGAAGCTACTCACGGAAAATTAGCTTGATAGTATTCAAGTGCATAAATGGACCCTGGATCCTGGACTAATAGGCACAAGTAGAATATTTTTATTTCAAATAAATACCTGATAATGTATAACTATGCCTAAAAAAACTGTTTGAATAGCTATCTAATAAACATTCTCTTTCATGGGAGTAGAGACCCAGCTGTGGGACATATACGGACTGTTACAGTACTCGTACATCCAATTTAAAATCAAATAAATATTTTGTTCCATTTAAGCAACAAAATCTCCAGAAATAGAAATAAAATAGAATCTCATTTGAAATTAGTTTGAAGAAAATGATTTAAACTTCCGACGGAAATACTGTGTCCTCAACATGAGTGAATGTTGCTCGGAATTTCATATTTCGGGCAAACGTCTCGTAAACGTTTATTCATCTCGTGTAATATATATTTTTACTGACTATTTGTATTTTGATATACTTAAAGATATAGGACAAAAATGATCCGCTTAATACTAGACGTCCATCGCAGCTCTACCCAAAATTTAGTGTTGCTGCTCCTTTATGGCCTTCGTAACGAAAATTTTTCTAATCGGATTAGTGGCTTAAAAAATAGGACTTAAACAAATTAAGTATTCGAGTCAAACTATATCAGTATATATAGACAAATTTATACTTTCACATACCTACTTAGTATTTTTTTTTTCAACATTTATATATTTTAAAACCAAGTACATAATAAACGTTTAAAATATTGAATTGCTTAAAAAGTAACTTATCTTCTATCGTATGGATAAAATAATAATTTAAAAAAAAAGCAATTGACAACTGACGCTTTACTTTCTCACCACTTCCCTTTCCTTATCCTTTTCCTTATATTTCGAACTAAACAAGTTTGTGTACCAGCATCTGTTGTCCGCTTCGTATCTCTTTTTACGTTCAATCGTAAGGCTTCGGTCAACGGAACAAATGGCTTATGGTCTTCGTTTTATGTCCATCAGATTATTAGCTATAAATTTTACAGCATATATTCTTTTCAATAATACCTGATGTAATATCAGCGGTGTGATAATAGACCTGAGCCGAGTTGACCCAGTTGTTAAATTCAATTTACTTGTCCATAGAATCCGCAAGGCAGTACTGAGTTTTTAAATGATTAACATGCCTAAAAATCATTTCAATGTGAGGAGGCATTGAGTGAGGAAAAACTACACGTTTTCATTATTATTTATTTCATCAGAAATTCTGTGACTGTGGTGACAGCAGGTATCACTGATTATGCTCTATTATTATTATATTCTATTATTAATCGAATACAAATATTTGAATTTAATTTTTTTAAAGTGAATAAAAATATCTTTAACATACACAGTCACTGAGAATTACATATATTTACAATAAAAATATATATCTTAAACAATGATAGTTACTCGCTTACGAATATGAATTTTGTAAAAATATAAATACCTGTTGTTACCACATAATTTTAAAATGTTAATTATTGTAAAATTTTAGTGTTTTTGGTAATATGAATTTGGTATCAATTCTACTCTTTGTATAAATACATTGTATTTTAATTAAGCTATTCGAATACACAATATAAATATTTAATAAAACCAATAATATTGAAACGTTCTCATTTAGTTGTATCAATTTGTATTTTATCTAGTGGAATTAAATTAAATAAGTCATTTAAAATGAATCACGGATAACGAAATTTTGAAAACGCTTCGATAAATTTCGATAAATTTCGCGTTGTCAATTAAAACAGTGCTTGAAAGTTTGACCTCAAATCTCAATTATCTTATTGATTGATCTTCCATTTACTTTATAAGATTATTTACTTTTCGTGAAGGTTTACATAATTGATAAATGAAACTAAATAATATAATTCATTAATTGGAATTACGGAAAAAAAAATTCGTTTACGATAACGTAGTTAAATATTTTTTTAATAGGTTTTTTGATATATGATTGATTTTACTAAGGAGAAATCGTTTCATAGCTTAGACCACCAAGTAATGGTCAGTGAAAAGCCACTATCCGAGTAACTAATGACGTTCAAAAGTAAATTATTCAACTTCGTTTTTTTTTTTTTTGTTATGAATATATAAATGTATATTATATAATTTTTGGAGTTTACTCCTTAAGAATCGATTTTCATATATAAGGCGCCCGATATGAGAAAAATATGAGAGGTAAAATCTACTGATGAATGACCTCGTTACTTTTTCGGTGCGCGCGCACCTATGGTGCGGTGCGAAAGTAATGTTGCTCTAATTAATATTGAAAAATAATATTTAAAAAATAAATGATAATTGTCAGATAATAATAATTACATAATTTATCAACATTCCTAATGAAATATTTGTGCACATCTGAAATTGACTATTGTGAAAAGTTTAATGTAAAATATTTCGCCGATTAGTTATAATAAATGTATATAAAATGAATAAATATATATTTATATATGTATATTATTTTCATTAATTTGTTAATTTACCCTTTCATATGGTATTAATCTTATTTTCAGTTGGATAAACTCTTTTTGCGTATGTTTAGACAATCGTACTTAAGGAGTAAATTCCAGTCGTGCGTCGGAGCTGACACACACAATTTTTTTTAAGACTTCATATTATAAAATTATTATTACCAGAATAAATAACCTTGATTTGTATTTATTGTATTATTCTGGAACACGCTTGTGAACTAGCCTGAATTATTTAATTACAAATTCTGTAGTTTTTATTTTTTTATTTTATCGTTTAGTAAGTCCTCGTACTTTTATTTAACTCTCTTGTAAAGATGCAAACAAACTCAATCGGCCGTTTCTTTTGTTGTTTAAGATTATAATTTATATTTTCGTCAATTTACAACCCATTTCAATTCAATTCCATATCAAACCGTATAATTACTAACTGTGTCTGTATAGTGAATGAAAACATGGATTAGACTTTTGATTGTATTTCGTTAGACTTTTTGAAGAGTTTTGACGACGTATTAGCGCAGAGGCAGCAATTGGTTGTAGCGCTGGCGATTACAGGTACGATTCCCACACATGAAAAATATTTGTATAAGTCATTCGCTGTATGTACACCGACCTTTTTGGTGTATTGGTGCGAGTAGTTGTCTGAACACCGCGCTCCGGTGCGGTCGCGGGTTCGATTCCCGCTCGAGACTGATATTTGTATTTGTACAAATATTGGTTTCCTGTCTGGTTGTATCTCCTTGTGGGTCTCCCCACCTTGCCTCAGAGAGCACGTTAGTCCCGGTTGTTATCATAGACAACTGATAGCGATCGTTACCCATTAAAAGGAAATTATCCGCCAACTCGCAGTGGAGCAGCGTGGTGGATTAAGCTCCAACCCTTCTTCTACATGGATAAGAGGACTTCGCTCAGCAGTGGGTGGCTTAAGGGCTGATACAGTTGTATGTAAAAATAACAAAAGTATAAAGCAAAAAATAGAGGTGGCTCCTGAGATTAGGGTGTGCAATAAAATAATTACAAATTTCAAATTCAATATATTTCATATAATTTGTTGGTTAAGCCTTATTAAATAGGTAAGTATTGTATCGGTAATTTGCATCGTAAAGAGGTATACGTTCATGAATCTTCGATAGTCTTCACAATCCCTTCGAATAGAACAATTAAATATCCTAGTACATAATAGTGTATATTGAGGTAAATTTACTTTAAAATTAATATTTTATTGTCATATGAAATTAATACCGTCTTGATTGAACTCAACGATCGCGAGACTCCTTTGAATAACAAACTAATTATTAAAATAACATACATTTCCCATAAATCTTGTACAAAAATATAAATTTTAACGGCTTCCTCTTAATAGCACAAACAAAAATAAATTACTTATAAACCACATAAAACAGAAGAAAATAAAGTATTATCATAATTTTTTTTAAGAAAATTCTAATGGTTGTAAAAAAATAATTTATTTACAAGATCTAAACTTTGAGATAGGATTTTTTTCGGAAGTAATTATATAATTATTTATTGGTGCCATCTTAAAACATGAAATTTAGCATGACTTTTTGACAAAATGTATTTATTTTTATTGATTCATTCTTTCGAAGAAGCGTTTTGGTGTAATGATGCGATGCCTCAACGCCAGCGATCGCGGGTTCGATTCCCGCTATATTTGTATTGAATAAATATTAAATAATTGTTTGTATTTTAGGTTTATTTTCATTTGGGTCGGTCTTTCCACCGTGCCTCGGAGAGCGCAGAAAACCAACGGTCCTCGTTGTTGTCATACACACTCGATAGCGATTGTTACTCATAGTAGGGGAACTATCCGCCAATCCGCAGTAGAGGAGCGTGGTGGATTAAGTTTAAACCTTTCACTATATATGTATATACTGAAGTAAATGCAGAAAAGTATTAACTACTTAGATATAGAGATACATATATATACACACGTCAACAATTTATTACAACTTTAGTACAACAATGGTCATAAAACATAATAAATAAACCAAACACAATATAGGTACTATAATTGAAGAAGAAAATCAAAAATAAATTGCGGTATATATGATATATGTATATCAAATTTATGCTGTTTTCCAATATTCTCAAATTTCTGCAATATCTCATGGGAAGTCATTTGAATGCACAGTAGCGTGAAGAATATGGTCGTATTTTCGAAACCCGTAATTAATGTGTGTTATCGTACACAAATGTTTAGCAATTACTCAAGTTCCGTCAGAAAGCTTATTATATCCGGATAACAAAACACGCCATAGTCTCGCAATATGTAACAATAGTCAAAACTAACCAATTATATCTTACAGTTAATAGACAAAAAAGTTTCAAGATGCATAATAGGAATGAACGACCGTTCTAGTGTAGTGGTGCGAGAAGTCGCCCCAAGGTCGCGAGCCGGCGGTCGCGGGTTCGATTCCCGCTCGGGACAGATATTTGTATTTGTACAAATATTTGTTTCCGGTCTGGGTGTATGTCCTTGTGGGTTTCCCCACCGTGCCTCGGAGATCACGTAAAGCCGTCGGTCCCGTTTGTTATCATAGATACCTGATAACGATTGTTACTCATGATAGAGAAATTATCCGCCAACCCGCAGTGGAGTAGCCTGGTGGATTAAGCTCTAATTCTTCTTCTGTATGGAGAAGAGGGCTTCGCTCAGCAGTGGGTTGTTTACAGACTGATTCAATAGGAATGAAGAACTAGAAAGTTCCACCACAATTCAGGGAAGTGAATAAGGGGAAAACTTGAATAAGGGGAAAAGTTAATAATGTTTGTGATTACGAGTAATATGAATTCCAATATATGGAATATCATAGTACGAGCTATTTCACCGCAGCCAGATTTATATTTAATAACCAAAATACGTTTTCGGTTGTCAGCATGTGACAATATAACTAATTAAATATATATATAAATAAATACATACATAAATTAACAACATTAAGTGTAGTAAGATACTCCGTGAGAACAATACCTTTTAATCAAAAATTTTAAGGAGAAAATTTAGTGAAATGTTCGTGTATTGAAGTCCCGAAAAGTTCGTGTAATAGCGGCACACGGTGCACGACGCGTGGCGCGCGACGCATGGCGCGCGGCGCGCGGCGCATGGAGCGCGGCTCGCGGATCGCGGTGCACGGTGCGCGGTGCTTGGGGCCGAATGTCAATTTCGTCGTTTCGCATATATAGGGTGAGTGGTCGCGGCGAGGTCGTGTTGAGCGACACCGTGATGCGCACCGCTCACACACGTGGGATGGATTTGATGTCGATGACACGTGTCAGAGCGATGGCGCCGTCGCTAGGGCGCGTCTTCTGACGTCTGTTCTACCACGTGTGGAAATGATACTGTAGTGGTGCGGTTTGACGGGGCGACTCGAAGACTGCTAACTGTGGTTGATCCCCTAATAATATTGATACATGGCAATATTGAAATATAATAGGAGATGCTACGAGCATCTACCTTTGAAATATACACATTTATATATATTGACGGTAGGTATGCTGGGGCCGTCTAAATAAATATTAATATCGACATTGAGTCGTATCTAAATGATGATGATGCATGGCAATATTAAAATGTAATAGGAGATGCTACGAGCGTCTACCTTTGCAATATACATATTTATATGTATCGACGGTATGTTGGGGCCGTCTAAATAAATATTGATATCGACATTGAGTCGTATCATAATAATGGTGATGCATGGCAATATTAAAATATAACAGGAGATGCTACGAGCGTCTACCTTTGAAATATACATATTTATATGTATTGACGGTATGAGGGGCCGTCTAAATCAATATTAATATCGACATTGAGTCGTATCAAAATGATGGTGATGCATGGCAATATTTAAATATAATAGGAGATGCTACGAGCGTCTACCTTGGATATATACATATTTATATGTATCGACGGTATGTTGGGGCCGTCTAAATAAATATTAATATCGACATTGAGTCGTATCAAATGATGGTGATGCATGGCAATATTAAAATATAACAGGAGATGCTACGAGCGTCTACCTTTGAAATATACATATTTATATGTATTGACGGTATGAGGGGCCGTCTAAATCAATATTGATATCGACATTGAGTCGTATCAAAATGATGGTGATGCATGGCAATATTAAAATATAACAGGAGATGCTACGAGCGTCTACCTTTGAAATATACATATTTATATGTATTTGACGGTATGTGGGGCCGTCTAAATAACTATTGATATCGACATTGGTTCGTATCATAACATATGGTGCATGACAAAATAATCATAAAGTTGGAAGTTGTTTCTGGCAACTACCTAACAAATAAATATTATAAGAGTAGCAAATAAATGCATAATAAAATATTAACAAATAACATTAAATGTTATTACAGACGGTAATGGCAGCAGCCGTCTTATTAAATAAAAATATAAATGTGCGTGATGGAGCGACACGTACAGTGAGATGATTGAGAATCATCCCGACAAAGAAATGTATTGTACGATACATTAAAGTGGCGATACACTTCACAGATCGAAGATCTGTTATACTTTGTATATTGTAGACCTGTCTCGCTAATTTATTAGGGAGCATGGAATGCAATATATGCAACTTGTAAAACTGTGCCGACCGCCGGACTTGCGTAAAGTCGTTACGTCTAGTCATCGGGTTTCTGAAGTTCGATTAGTCTTTCGTGTACGTTCGTAGGGTGTTTCATACAGCACTGTTGGCATCCTCAACTGCGATCGGCGAACGATATGGAAGAACCTCGTACTGACTTGATACGTAAAGTGATTCCGTGAGTCCGTTAAAGTCGCTCTGTCGACTCATCGGTCGTTCGAAAAACTCTGAAACGTTATCGAAACGTATCTATATATGTCATCAAAAACAAAACATAAAACGACGATCTGGTACGATCACGTTGCCTCCGAGCGACGATTAATATGTTGACGATAAATTTGTAAGAAATGAGCATTGCGCAATAAAGAATCTCGATTCCAATTATTATTTTCGATCGAGTGCTCGTAATGTTATTTGGTGAATTACCACTAAATAGTGTGAGCACTGCGCTGAATATACTCTAGCATTTTCTTGATGATTTGATACTGGAATGCAAGACGCTGTGGTTGATTTCGGTCACCGCAGATTATTGAGCCCTTTGTCAATGTCGTCTTGAATTTGTATAGGTGACGCAAAAGTGAGGCGCGATGCCCTACGTTGCGATATAATTCGTGATACGTAGGGTGTCCCTCATACTGTGATATCGAGGTAGAGGCTATTGTATACAACTTCGGTTGGAACACTGTGTGTCCCTCGCTCTGTCTAGCCTAGAGTAGTGTATGCGCCATGTGGTACTGCTGTGCTATTTTTAGTCGACGTTACGATGTCTCGGATGATGTCTTTCGTTGATTAACTATACCGGAACCACGACCGAATTTTGCTCAGCGTTGCTAACGCCATTACGATGGTGGAAGTGATACGTTGCAGCAGTGTTGGACCCTAACTGTGGATTTCATCCATAGTGTTTAAGCATAGATCGCTTATGAGTTGACTACGCTCTGAACTAATCTGATCCGAATTTAAATTACTATTAAAACGCAAACCTAGAAATATAAGTTTTAGATAATAAGGTATAGGAGGTACTAACAAAATATTAAAGAAAATGTACTTTGCTACATGGTTCAAAATAAACTAGAGGTATAAATTTTAGATAATTAAGGTATAAAAGGTATCGATGAAACAAACCATAAATATATAATAAGTAACACAACACATTTATAGGACCACACGGTTGTAGTTATAATAAATAAGAACATATACTTATATGTGTGTCTAGGGAACATATTCATTTAGTTGTAAGTGTAATATTACGGTTAAACGCAAAATGAGAATATATTCACGCCTTTAGTATTTAAGTTTCAAATTTGAGTTTATCACAATATTATAAGAGGTTATTAATAAGGTTCAGTAAGGAAAAGTCATTCAATTATATTCGAATCGGCTGGAGAACATATGATAAATGTTTTTTAAACTATATGGATCCACAGTTACGAATTTAACATAGCAGTCTTGATTGCAATGACGAGTGTTGAAAAGAACTTTAACTTCACAACTATATTAAATGTCAATATAAGGCAGGAGTAGGAGCACAATAAGTGTTCGATCTCTTGAGGAAGGTTCATAAAATGTAGGACGGAAACTACTGTAAGCGGCGGGCGCGGGGCCGTTTACCTCCTCTCCTCCTCTTAATTTTTTTGTACTTTAATTTTTTATTTTCCTATTTAAATAAAGTAAGGATGGAGAGGGGCTGCTTCTATTAGCAACTATATTAACGAGGTGTTAATAGAAAACGAGATCGGTTTTTTTTGTTGTTAATCAACTTATACCCAAACTCATTATGAAGGTTTATTAAATTTCTTATAATCATTTAAACTTGTGATCACTAATACTCTAAAAGAACTTGGTTAATACAAAAACAACGTAAAACGGGTCCTAACTAACTAGACGATATAACGAGCCATACTACAAATAATTATTTTTTAAATTTTTTTTTATCTCTCTCTAAGGAGTGAGTAGAAAACAGTTACAAGCATCGTTTACCTGCCTGGAACTGAATGTAGAATTCTCAAACTTCCAGACAGTTTTAAGATTTATGGACGTATTTTTATAGGAAAGTTAATATTAGGAGTAAGAGACAGTAACAAATAAGATTATGAACGGAAGATATGCAACTGTAACTATCATTCGTTGCTGTTTACCTTTGAAAGATACTTTAGATATTAGAATGCTCAAACATAATATTTAAGTACTTATTGAATTACCTTTTGCTATTATTAAAGTTGCTGTGCCTATCGTCATTATTTTAATTAACTAATCTTTAGTTTATCATAAAATAAAATTTATGTTTATTAGAAATTTTATTTAGAGTATGAAACGTGTATCTCATTTGTATACATTAAGTTTTTTTTTTTTTTTTTTTTACAAATTATCCTGACAATATTAATAAATTTTTAATTATTGGATTATAGAGTCGATTTTTTATTGAATATATTGATATCTATACTAATATTAAAACTGAAGGGTTGACCTATTTAAATTTAGACTGACTTATAAGTCAGATTTGAAGAATCGTGTTTGATTTGATTGTTTGTATAGTAGGTAAGGCTTTAAAATATTACCTATCGACGTATGAGATATAATCTAATATATAACATTCTCGTGTCACAGTGTTTGTAACGAAACTCCTCCGAAACGGTCCGACAGATTCTTATGAAATTTTGTGTGTATATTTAATAGGTCTGAGAATAGGTTGTAAAAAATTTTGTACACCCCTAAGTGATAAGGGTGGTCCACCCCAAACTTTTTATTTTTATTTTTTGAACAAAATTTTCTAATTTTATTATTTTATGATTCGACATGAAAAAATACATACAATTCTTAATTTTCACCTTTATACCACCAACCCCTATTTTTTTTTGCGATATTAGTACTTCAATAATCTTCTGCTCTCGGCGGTCGATAGTTGATCAGTTACCACTAGATCAGTTATTCCCGCCAGCCGTCTACCGGTATCACTTTTTACCCCGCAAATAGCTCAGATTCGGGATGAGAACGAAGCTGGCCTCCTGTCTTTCTCACACAATAAGCTTGAAGCTTTTTTTTTAAATTGATTCAATTTTTCAACTAGATGGCATTCGGAATGACAATCAATATGTTTCAAGGTCAAGCGATGTCTGTTCGTGGCTTAGATTTGGGCACACCATGTTTTTTAAAGGGACAAATAATATACGTGGCATGTTCTCGCGTGGATAAGCCATCCAATTTGTTTGTGTTGGTTAAAGATGGACTCACGAAAATATCGTATTTCCATTGCACTAAGAGATTTATTTTTTTATTGTCATGATTTGTGATAGAGATGTGATTTGAAATTTATTAGATGAGATAATTAAAGTACCTAGAATAAATTCAAAAAACGAATGTTTGACGTTTTGTTATTTTTATAGTCCGTCATCGTTCACAGCGCTCCATTCCTCTTTAAGTCATATGCCCACATGCCCACACACAATAAGTTGGTTATTTTTTATTTGACTACTAAAAATATTCACTAGAAATAATTAATACGGCAAAAAAAAAAAACGTTTGCCGGGTTAGCTAGTATATTATAATCGTCAAATAATATGAATATCGAAATTTTATATGGATGAAACCATTGAAGACGCGGGCATACAGTTAATAGCTGTACTTACTACCTATTAAAATATATATGTATATATTTCTATGATATTTGCATTTCATGAAAACAACATCCTTTTTAAAAATTGCTTAGACATAGGTAGTTTGGTATATTTAGAATAGTGAATTAACAATACAATGTTATGTAAAATGTTTAGCCGAGTTTATACTGAAAAGCAACTAAGCTTTAGTCCATAATTTGTAATTAAGAGACTCGGATAAGCGAGGGTTGAAACGAAATTTGAATATCTTAGGACTTAGGAGTATTATGCGATATGATATTGAGATTCAAGAAATTCTTTGAACTAGTTTTAATTTGTGTATTTTAAACTTTTCAGATTTACATTATTCATATATGTATATCTAATGAGATCGAAAACTTGAAAATATATTTGAATTGGCCATTAAAAATATTTGAAGTCGTTCAATTTGAAATCAATGAATATGAAATGTTTTATTCAAAATTTAATATTATAAATGTGAAATGTAAGTTTGTTTGTTCCGCTTTCACGCGAAAACTACTCAACCAATCCTCATGAAACTTTGTACATATATTCTTGGAGGTATTAGAAGTAACATAGGATACTCTTTATTTAAAAAAATAGTTTTTTTTAATTGTTTGTCAAAAAATCTCAAAATCTAAATACGTCAACGCCATCTAGCATTCCAGTAATGAAGTTCCAACCCTAAGTACTGTAATACCGTTGCACTGTATTACGGACGGTCACGTCAATATCCAATCAAATCATATTATTAGAAAGTAAGATTGTTTGTTACGCTTTCACGCAAGAACTACCTAAGCGATCATCATGAACCTTCGTACACATATTTTTGGAAATATTAGAAGTAACATAGAATACATTTTTTTTTGATCACAATAACCGACGTTCACACGTGCGAAGCCACGGACAGAAGCTAGTAGGGTTTAAATTTTTTTAAAATACAAAAAAAATACGCTGATAAGCTGTGTTCAACAAAATTAAATAAAGAGCCATCATTATCATTATTGTGAGCAAGTTACATTGACGAAATTTTCTCATCACATCTAATGTGTTCGAATAACTTATTCTCGTCTATTTCATGTTCTCTTCCTCAATATTTTACCACATAACCTAAATAAGTCTATCGCCATTAGTTAAATGAATGTCAAAAGTGTTTTTTTTAATGTCTTTTGCCGTTTTGTTATCAAAATATATCCATCTTCAATTTTTATTTTTAAATTGATTTCGAAAACAAATTATAATTTTTTTCTCTATAAATTTTTACTATTTCAATTAATAACACTGAATATAAAAATGGGATCCAATCAACACGATAAAATTCCACACGAATCGTTTAATGATTTTGCTGCTTAATAATATATATAATTTTATTATTTAATTTTAAGGAATTCAATAATATGTTAATGTCATAATATCTGTCAAGAAGTAAGACATACATAAGGGCTCAATTCACTACACTGCAATATTTAGAAAATATAGTATATAAAAAGTATAAAAGGTAGCCTAAGTGTTAATGCAGGTTTTAAACTATCTATATACTCGTACCAAAATTAATCTCAAATGGTTTGGTCATTTTAGTTAAAGAGTAACAAAACATTCGTTCATCTGTACATCCGTAAAACTTTCGCGCTTATAATATTTATGCGCGTTACAAACTGTAGAATTACTTAATTTGTTTGAATTGCCTAATCTCAATATTTACAGATACAACTTAAATTTTTTTTTTGTTGGAAATTCTGTTTGTTTTATGTGGTATTAGGTTACAAAAAATTCACTAACATTGCCTACCACACAACAACATACAAGTACTATAACTCAATGTTAGTGAAAGCCCTATTTTATAATATGTGGATACTAAAAAGCCACACACATACACATTTAGTTTTATTTGTACAATGTTGTGGATAAGTACTATGGAACACGCATCCTTATAAGTGTATCTTTCCAGTGCCGGAGACGAACTTCCGCCTGATACAGAACAAGACTGATGACGACACCGTGAACGTCATCTGCGCGGCGGAAGGCGCGTTCCCTGCGCCCAACCTCACTCTTGCCACGCCGGAGAGGTAAGAAAAAGATTACTACCTTTTTACCCGACTCTCAAAAGAACAGTTCAAAATCGTGTATATATATACACGCTAGAGAAATTTTATCATATTAGGGGGAGTAACATTGGTTATAATATATCTAGGTTTTCTTAGTTTTTCTTTTTTTAAGTAGGTATCTAATTAATGAATCGTTTAATACATAATGGCAAAATGTATGTATTAAACAAAATTATGCCGGACAATCAACTTAAAATAAATACTATCTTGTCGGGTCAAGTTTGAAAACAATAACAATCCATTATACTCGTACCTTGCAACTAACTACCTTGGTATTTTATGAGTAGAACAGATATTAAGAGCAATATTTTTTAGTAGAAAAATAAAATATCTAAAGAACAAAAGAAAAAAAAAAACGACATCATCTTGCCAGATGGCCGGCAAAAGACTTCTTACGCCATATTATGGAAGCACTCAAACAAATTTGAAGAGGGACGAACTACACTTAATCGTTTTTTATGAAATATAATTATTATAATTATTTTAAGTAATTGTTACGACTATATATGAGTACACTAGTAAAACATATTGAATACGTATTTTTAAAATTACGTAATAATGTGGATTAATTTTAAGGATATAGATTTCAATTCTCAAAAAAAAAGCAACTAAAAAAATTAATGTAATTAAAGTAAATGGAAACTATATATACATTGACTGTAAAACAGAAACAAAAGCTTATTAAAATACTTTGACGTATAAATGAAATATAAAATAATTTAACAAAACAAACATTTTGTTAAAAAAAGTAGTTTTAGTATGTAATATCGAGTTTGGTTAGTAAGAGTCGTAAAGTTTTTTATAATTTATCTTCAACCAATTTTTTTTCCTTTAATAATAATTATAACTTTAAATATTAAGATTGATGATAAAGTCACTTTGAATTTAGTGAAATCATATTTATGCAGAGTGAATGATGTCCATTCATCACCAGTATAGTAATCGATACTACAATTTACTGTTTGTTGAAATTTATTTATAAACAAAATGACTTCTACGTTATTTTTATCTTATCTTTTGATTACTATTGCTTATAAATGTTTCAGCGTGATATTTGATAGACTATTTAATAAAATAAAAACGATATTTAAAAGAGCAATATTAGACTTGTATATTAACAACTGACGACCGTTCTGGTGTAGTGGTGCGAGTAGTCGCCTAAACACCGCGTGCCGACGGTCGCGGGTACGATTCCCGCTCAGGACTGATATTTGTATTTGTAAAAATCTTTGTTTCCGGTCTGGGTGTATACCCTTTAGGTCTCCCCACCGTGCCTAGGAGAGCAAGTAAAGCTGTCGGTCTCAGTTGTTATCATAGACACCTGATAACGATCGTTACTCATGGTAGGGAAATTATCCGCTAACCTGCAGTGAAGCAGCGTGGTAGATTAACCCCAATCTCTGATATTGGAACTCTTAAACCAAAAATAAATTCAGCTTCATTATATTTGCATTGAGCAATGGAAAATATTTTAAACAAAAAGTACTTCATGATTCAGTAAGCGTAGGAATACAGGATTTTATATAATGTTAGCAAGTATTATCAATTTAGCGCAGTGTTCGAGTATTTTGCTTTCAATTGGCAATTTACTACTAAAATATAGTCTGTTAATACGCATGGAATCGGGTTTTCCTCTATATAACGATCGTTTTAACGATATACCCACCGCATATAAATTTAATTCATTAACTGCTTTGTAAATGTAATCCTATTGGAATGTTATTTCCACATTCGTATGGAATTGTAATAAATAAATAAAAATAAAGAAATACGTATAGCATCACACTGTCGCCTATTCCTAATTTAGGCAACTTAATGCCTGTGTTTTAGGTAACAGCCGACTTATATACTTTTTTGTCGTAAATATACATATATAATATATATATGAACTTTATAACTAATCTTTTACACACACTACATATTATGTAAATAATAAAAAAATATACATTTAACCCAGACTCAGAAAGGAAATTGAACCCACAACCCTGGAGCAGAATGCAGGGTCACTGCCTACTGCGGCAACGGGTATGTCAGCCGTCATATTCAAATTAATATGACGGTGGAATAATAATGCATTGTCCGTTAGATTAGTTTTTATATGTAGTCTATATCAACAATATAAAAATAAAAAGTTTTTTTTTTGTAATCATCAAACCCTTAACCTTATAAATTATTAAAAGAATACTCGCCAGTGTAATTCTTCTACTGGCCTTAGCTCGCCAGTAGAAGTATTCCACTGGCGAGCTAAGGCCTCTTCTCCATATAGATGAAGGGTTGATGCTTACTTCACCATCACCACGGTGCTCTAATTGCGGATTATATATAGTGGATAATTACCATTAAAAACTTGAGTAACGATCGCTATCGGGTGTCTACGATAATAACGATAATATTTTAAAAGTTAGTACATACTTTGATCGCTTCGTTGTTATCTACCGCTATACGATATATGTTTACAATAAAGTTTACCAGAAATTGTATGTATGTATATATGGAAATTTCTAGATCTTATGACTGTAATATAAGGTAGTAAATGGTTACGCGTATGAAAACACTCCTGGAATATAAAGGAGACTTACTGTAGTAACTTTGTATTTAGTAGATACTCTTCACTCAAACAAGTTTATGTCTTATCCCAGACCTATCCCTGCTCGTAAAAGAGGAATAGGGGTATCAAAGCCTTGCCGTTAAAATTAATTATCTTCTTACTGTTTAAGAATTCTTGAATTACATCTTAGAAAAGTGTTCTTTATCAAAAACTTATTTTTTTAATAATTGATAAAAAAATTAAAGCTGAAATTTAAATTTAAATATATTTTTGTAACGCATCTGCATACAAGTAAAGTATGATAAACAACGCAACAAAACTAAGATTAAAATACACCTAATCTAACATACATATAAGCAGAAAAACGTAACAATAAAATTGAACAAAAAATAAGTATTAGGTATCATAAAATGTTACTAAAATTCACAGAATTGCAATAAAATATACATATGGGACTAATAACTGGGATAATTGTACACACATATATATATATATATATATATATATATATATATATATATATATATATATATATATATATATATATATATATATATATATATATATATATATATATATATATATATAGGCCTACCTTTGGCAGTGGACATACATGAAGTGAAATATACGTAAAAAGAAACATAATATACATATATTACAGTGAGACTCGGGGTGGGAATCGAACTCATGACCATAGAGTGGAAAGCACTGTCAACTGCGCCAACGGGAGAGTCAGCCGTTAGATATTCAAATATATAAAAAAGTACATAAACAATGTGTTATACATGGACTATTAAACCACAATTAAAAAACGTGCTACATACAAGCACTCAAAAGTCAACCACGCGTGGATGCTTGACGGCATTTGATGAAAATTCTTAAGAACAACTCAACGACACGGTCCGGTAAGCGTGGTGCAGTATGTTACTTGTGTCGTTAAACTTACTAATTAGATATAAATTGTTATGAATATGTACCTACCGTAATAATGAGAGGTATATTAACGATTTTAAGTTCAAATGTTGCGTATGAAAACCTATTTTAAATATTCTTCTTGCCTTCTAAAGTTTGTTCAGTAAGTAGTCACAGGCTAAAATCATAACATTATTATTCATTGGATCGGCTTAACTATCATAAACACGGATAACATCACGAGGGTAAGGGTTTTTATTTGATGTGCTCAAATATTCAACATTGGCAACTCTTGAATAATTTCACAAATTGAGTACATAAACTTAATTTACTCGCGTTGAAGAGACGAGGCTCTGTTTTCTTCGTAAAAATGTACGTGTTTGACATAAGCTGTTCCATGTAGCTTCCATTATAATAACATAAATAAGAGTAGTATTTACTTCGATTTGATAATATCAATTTGACTACACTGTCTTAGGTTGATGATGATCAAAATACATCGGAATAAATACAAGCCTTTAAAAGGGTGAAAAACCCGAACTCTAAAACATAGCTTTTAGTTTTAACATGAATGCATATTGACTTTTATTGAAAAAGATATGAAATTAATTAATTAAAAAAAAAATAATAATAATTGTATCGGCTATAAATATTTAGACCAACAGTGAAAACCGAAAAAAAAGTAAAACTTGTCTTTAAGCCGCTGCGCTGCTCTGAAAATAAGCAATCAAAATTTGTATTTATATTATGACAGACTTAAAAATAATATTATACATTAGTAAAAAATGTTACATAAGAAAACGATATTAGAACTATGTTCGTGTCGACAACGAACGATTACGAACAAGTGTGAACGTACCCAGGTCTGCAACCGTCTTGTGTAGTCTGGCAGTAATTATAATTATAGTTATTTGCAATTATCGGTCAACAAACACGTCGAAATTATTCATACGTTATTTAACTTCCACATTAATCTTTCATTTAAAATCAACGAATTACTACCAACCACCAATTCAATATTTGCTCAAAATGTTAAGCAAATTACTTGCAAAATAGTAACGAAGTAAAATAATTATTTTCTTGTAATTCGATAATAATATCTTAATCATATTTATTGATTAATTTTGCTTTGCTCTAAGAAGAAAAAAACTGTGTAATGTCAGCTCCAACGTACGCTTGGAGTTTACTCCTTAAGAACGATTCTTTACATTTTTTACGCGAAAATATAGAGCCCTTTAGATTTCTGAGGCAATAAATAGTCCGTTATTAATTTGTCTTCATCATCAAAATTACGAATAATCTCGTATTCGGTAAGTTCAATCTAAATTCATTTGAACTAAGTGTGATTTTTACACTTAATTATTTAAAAAAAATATATTAAATAAAGTCAAAAATAAATAAATGCATTAATGTGTCTTATTTAAAAACTGTGCGTCAGCTCCGACGCACGCATGGAGTTTACTCCTTAAGAACGATTTTCTAGGCACCAAAAAATTTCAATTTGGTTTCATCATCAAAATTATAAATAATCTCGTCTTCGGTATGTTCAATGTCAGATTCATTTGAACACATTGTGATTTTTACACTTTACACTCATATTTACAATATATATATATATATAACTATGTTTAACACACACACAAGGTCGTCTGTTCCTAAGGTAGGCAACTTAATGCCTGTGTTTTAGGTAACAGCCGACTGATATACTTTTTTAAAAAATAAATATACATATAAATAATACATATATAAATAAACATATATTACACCCAGACTCGGGGCGGGAATCGAACCCACAACCCTTTGAGTAGAAAACAGGGTCACTGCAAACTGCGCCAATGGGTCAGTCGAATAAATTAAATAAAGTCAAAAATAAATAAATGAATGAAACTTAAAATTTTTTTAATTAAAAAAGACTCGACAAGCGTGCTCTCACGTCAAGGTAAGGTACTAAAAAAATGGGGTTTAGTTTTTAAAACTAACTACTAACTTTTGCAATTTTTGCAAGTGAACCCTAATTTTTTTCAAAAATCATCTAGATTCCGTTTCGAATCGAATGACACTTTAATCATAAATTTCTGATACTGCTGAAAAAACTTGACCAAAATGGCACTTGTTGACTAGACTATAAGCATGCTAATAAGCATGCAAGTAATTAACATGAGTAAAACTTCTTAAACTCCAAAATCGATAAATCGTCAAGGTCGTCACTAGTAGTGGGAGAGTGCGGGGCATGATGTGACAGTGGGGCGCGCCGCACACCCGCCCCTTCCTCAACCTCCGATTCCTCGGAGCTCGCGCGCGAACTATACGTCTTAATAGTCACGACTTAAAAGTGAAAATAGGTTGTGCACAAAAAAAACGTAATGAGGTCATTCGACCAGTAGATTTTTACTCCTCATATTTTTTTCATACCGGGGGCCGTTCGTATTTGGGATGAAAATCGATTCTTTAGTAGTAAACTCCAAAAATAATCGTTTTTATCAGAATTCAGCGTAGAATAATCCGTTTTTCTATAAAAAAAAGTTGTTTCGAAAATTACAGTACCTATCATGTAAATTTATAACCGATATAATTAAGCCAAAGAGATTAAGATTGTTTGTTTTTCTTTTTTTTATATAATGTAATCCTCTTTGTAAAATAATTATTGTTTTAAATCACAGAATAATTTATATAAGCCAAAGACAGTAGCTATGTCTATGAGGTGATAATCATTTCACTTCTAAAGATTACTTACACTCCCTTCCAATAGTTTTGACAGTAAAATAGTTATTTGAAATTTAAATATTGTTTATTCGAGTAAATTTAAAAAGAAGAAAATCGAAAATATTAAATAAATGATTATTTACACCAATTATATAATTGCTATTACTAAATTCACATTAATTTTGATTAAGTAAACTTATTAGTTCTAACTTAAAATTCTTTCAAAACCAAAAGGACAATTTTTGTAAAAAATGGTGTATTTTTGACAAGATAGAGTTGATGTTTTTCCATAAATATTATTTTAAAAATCATAAATATTAGACTAACTCAATTAATTAGGCGATGGTTCGAAAAAGTGACTGAAAACTGAATAAAAAATACAAACCTTTTCCTTAAAAAATGAAGCAACGTTTGCGTGTCACACAAACATGTGTGATACAAAAACCTTAAATTAAATAAAATTGATTAAGGGAAGATATTGCAATGGTTTTTAAATATCCATTAATGATTCGAAAATAAGAGAAGATATTGCAATGGTTTTTAAATATCCATTAATGATTCGAAAATAATTCCAAACAATTTGCTATACATAACAATTAAAACAAAACAATTCACTACACAAATCAACTTTATAATGTCTAGAATTTTATGAAATAGTATTTATATGAACTGCGAGATACTTTAGCCGTTTTACTCTGAACGTGCTTAAACCGTTGTTTTTCTGAACTAGTGACTTAATGGGGGAGATGCAAATTAACATTGACCTCCCACCCCTCTTCCTCTTAACTGATCTTAATACTCAGCAACGGATAGATCAGGGGCTCAAAGTGTTATGTTAAAATGTAATGTAATTACGACACCAATGCGTTGCAGAAATGCTTTTTTTTTCTTTAATTTTCAAATAAGATTGATTTTAAATATTATGAATTTAATGTTAATAATATTCGATTAAGATAAAAGAGAAATTATCGAGGATATAATTTGAGTTCGGCTGCTTATTCATGTTTATTTGAGCGGAAAATGAACACCTGTTCTGTGGATGAACGAATTTACTTCTAAAAGTACGCGGCGTTACAAAAATAACTTCAAAACGATATTAAGCTATAATTTTCTGTGAATTATTAAATTTCTGAGTAATCGTTTAAAAATATTACTGTTATTAAAAATTACGATTATGATTATTATGTAAAAACTATAATAATTTACATGTAATATTTTAATGAGAAAAAAAAAAGAAACTGGAATTTATAATCTTTAAGTCTAACCTTTTTTTTTTACAAAAATCAGTTACATATTAAAGCTAAAAGTAGTTGATATTTTAAATGTAATTTCTTAATAAATTCTATATAGGTTACCACCCGAGTATAAGTTAGTATTTATTTATTTTATTCGGGTACATTTACATAAATACAGAGAGCACTAGTCAGTAGGTACATTACAATATTTAAGTAGGTATAAGAAAAATGGAGAAAAAAAGTAGATAATAATCAAGATAAAAATTATAAGGAGCCAAAGTTTCATTATTATACACTGAAATAAACTGAAACAATTTTACTAAGCAACGTAAAAAAAAAAAGTTGGTGTGATGTTCCCGAAAAGGAATGTTCCTCAATTATTTACGAAGTCGGACTTCGCATCTGATTTTCAGTGATATTATATTTATATCGGTTTTAACACAAACCTTAAGAGCCTTTTTTTTGACGCTGTGAAATGCGTTTACGCATCCTGCCACCCGCAGGCGACGGGTATGTAGGACTCGCTGACTGCGAAGTCAGAATACCCACTAAAACACAGCGGTACCCTCGTCGTCGTACAAGGAAGCCACGGGATCGCTGGCGCATGCCACCGCGACGCTCCGACGGTTGGCTCGCCTATGCAGGCTTCTTACATGGAGCGCTCGCGGGAACCGTGAGCGCTCTATATCCGCTACGCCAGGGACCGGCGAACGGGAGAGACTGCGGCAGGTCATGATGACATAGCCGCAGTCTCCTCCGTGACCTGGAGTATAGGGCTTTGGGGAGCGGTCGGGAGTTGTACACCTATACCATCTATATACCATTTCCTCTACCCTAAGGTTGCCTGGAAGAGATCGCTCATTAGCGATAAGGCCGCCTTTTGTACTTATTTCCTTTTTATTTTGTACTATTGCTTATTCTTGGTGTACAATAAAGAATTATTATTATTATTATTATCTTATTGACTGCTCTACCCTTCGATTTGGGAGGACGGCAGTCCCGTCCCCCCATTAAGTGAGCCGCTGGTTTGCCAGCGGCCGCACAAACAGCGCAGCGCTGTGCCCCGGTGCAGTTACGGGCGATGTGTCCCTCGAGTCGCGGCGCGCCGCAGCTTGAGACCGCCGACGATAGTAGTTCTAGCCTAGCCTAGCCTAGCCTAGCCTAGCCTAGCCTAGTTCGGCCAGGTCGATAGTATCTGCCGCCCGCTTGAGCAGGTGGCAGTACGTGACGCCCTTGCTCTCGGCGTACTCGTCAAGCGTGACGAGCACTGCCGGAGAGCGGGCGCCAGCCAGCTTAGGCTTTTTGGCCTTCTTCTTTTTCGCCGGCGGTTGCGGCTGCGGTCCCTTTGGGGCCGGAGTGGCGGCGGCGGCAGCAGCGTAGCTCTTAGGCGCCTTCTTCTTTTACCGCTTGGCGACGGTAGTCCACTCACCGTCGCCAATCTGGACTGCGGGTGCCGACTCCTCACTCGTGTGTGCTCGTCTTTTCTGCACTGGAGCGGGGGTGGCGCTAGAAGACGGCGCCTTCTGCGTCGTCCTCTCCTTCTTCTTCCTGTCCGCCGCAAGCGGAGGCCGAAGCGTCTTCGCCGGCAGGAGGCGGTCTTCAAGGCCGGCGAAGCGGGCGTCAATCATCCGCCCCACCGCAATTCACCCATCACAATTACCGACGCGCTCACCTCCTCGACAAAGCCCTCTTCTGTTCTTGGTAGATAGGTGGGAGCGGACTGCTGAGAGAGCTGCCCTCGTAGCTCCACCACCTGCCTACGGAGGTCGTCTAGATCGCGTCTCAGGCGGGAGTTTTCCACCTGGAGCCGACGCACCTCCTCCGAGGCTGTCCTCTCCCTGAGAACCTCTACCACTGCCTTTATGGAGGCCGCCGCATCCTTCAGGGTGCCCACAAACGTCCCCTTCAGGTTGGACGACCTCGTCGCCACCTTGCAGATCAGGTCCACGTCTGTGGCCACCTGATCTACCAGAGCATTGTGCGCGGGTCGCCAGTGACAACGCCCAACGCTCTGCGCCCCTGCTCGGCCGCTCTTGCCTGCTCCAGTATGGCCTTCTCGGCCTCGGAGCAGGGCTCATCCCGCATTATAATGCACTTTTTAACTCCGGCGAGGGTCGCCTCCTCACCGGGTGATCGCGAACTTCTACGGAACCGCTTCCCGCTACGCGTCTGACCACAGCTGGATTCACCACCCGTCGCTGCCGATCTGTCGCCGTCTGAGTCGACGGCAGTCGACTCTTCTCCCGCATCATTACTCTGAAAATGTTTAATAATAAAAGCATCCATTTTTAGACCCACGAGTATGGGGGAAAGACAGTCTGCCCAGGCAGTGCCCCTTGTACCTGGGTAAGCCTAGCATAACACGTCGCGGGTGTCGGCCGGTACCCGGACGAGGATCGCAGTCGAGACTGATCTTCCCGTCAGTCATGCATCCCCTCGCGCTGTGTCGCCGCTATGGATTCGGGGTAATTTTTTATAGAGGTATTCTTCCTCGCGGTCCGGCCGGTTAAGGCAAGACCCTCGGTCCCGCATGTAGCCGCGAGACATGACCACGACACCACGTAGCGGGATTACGAGAGGACGGCGAACGAGTAAGTCAAGCCTAGCCGTTCTGTCTGACGGCAGTGCGAGTGCACGTTAGACCCGTCTGTCCTCCGTGGCGTCACCGCGCACAAGCGCAGTGGCACCGGAGCCCCTGTGAAGACGACTGTCCCCATTACGCCATGCGGCCGCTCAACAAGTCAACTCTGCATAAACAGAGCAGTACCCGGAGCGACTCGGCGTTCCCCCCCAGTCGGTTGTTAGCCGTAGGCGGCAGCAGCTCCACAACTGTGGAGCTGCTGCCGACCACGTTACCAGGGTGCACCACGCGGAGGTCACCGACAAATAGCACTCCAAACCTTAAGAGCCTAAGCACACGATGTATTTTAAAAGCGCAGACGACGCTTCAAACGAGATTTGAAAGCAACCTTGTAACCTACACACACGGGGCTCAAGAAATTGAGAATTCGAACGATAACTCGATTTGTATATCAGTATACAAAAAAAAAGGAAAGATAGCGGTAGTAAAATGATAGTGGTTTGTAAAAATGATAGCGTCATTTATAATTACTAATAATTCTTAGTTAGTGTTCTTATTCCCATGAACCGTTTTTATTAAAGTTCTGAAATATAAAAGCTTGTGTAGATGTTACCAACAAGTCTCCAATTTTTTACTATAAATGAAAAGATATATATTAATCCTACCGTTCTTAAATCATTATAATCATCTAAAGAAACATTTAGGGGTATCATTTGCAATAAAATTTGAATGGACTATAAATTTCTAAAGAACTTGGCAACGTTCTGGAAGCAGAGATTAAATCCGGTCGCTTTCAGCACCTGATGTTACCTGCCAACTTTCCTGTACGTATTGTATGAAATATGTTTGCTCTTATCATCTACAAAATGCTCTATCGTTAATAAAATATCTGAAGTGGGCTATTGGCGGAAAAAAGGGATAAATAAAATTTTGATAGAACAACGTGAATACCATACTTGTGAATATTGCCTGCACGATTTTTACGATTAAATGGATGCAGTGTAAAAATATGATTTAGTAAAAAAAATTCAACGTTGAAGTTGTTATATAAAGAACAAATTTTAGAACCGTTTTTATATTCGGGCAATCGATTCTGATTACAAATGCGCAAACCTCCGAAAATATTTTCGGTATATGTGATAGGCTATTTCTCTAAACCACGAGTGTTTTTATTGCGGGACTCGTATCATCGAAGGATTTCCATAATCATAAATGGAGTTCATACTAAATAACTTAGTTTATAAATTATTTATTTGCCAGTAATTTTGTTAATTTGCTTATGAATTCAATATTATTTTGGGATATTTTATATTAATATTAACAAAACACAACGTTTCAGATATTTTTTAACATAAAATAATCGTTATTATTCTAGCTTAATATTATTACAGTACAGTTATACATTATTACATTATATTGTCTAAACAGATTTTTATTTAATTTCATAAAGTATTTTCTTACACAAATGTAATACATAATGTAACCCTAATCATATTCTATAATATTGTATTCTTACTTGTTTGGTTTAGAATCGGATTTTCTTATCTTACCTCAATGCAGATCGGGTACGTGCCTCCAGCTATGTCCTCTTTAGTTCTTTACCCCTACTGTTGATATATTAGTCCTATCTTTGACCTCGACAACAGCTAACTTTTGATCAATCATAATATAGGCAATAACAGTCACGAGTTTTTAAATAATTATATGTAGTTCCGTACATTTTACACAGGACATCCTGGTTAAAATCGTGAAGCGTTTATTTTTTTATCATTTATGGTAGACCCTAACCTTTACAGACTAGTTATAGGCCTTTGCAGACAGGTTAGTGAAGGCCCAGTTGTATGAGAGTCGTGTGATCCGGCACGGATTAGAAACGATATAAACACATTTTGTGACTGTATTATAAATGACAGATGGTGTAACGTTTGGGCTTTAGCCAAATAGTTGTGTATGTATTATTTAATTGTAATGACATATCCATAATTATAGTAACACTATTATGTCTTTTGATATATTTTCCATATTTTTTTTTTCTGTTCAAAACCGCCTTTCGTCACACTTCTTTCGATTAATTCCATAGAAATCATTTTATAATATCTTAATAATTACTTATTATTTTAATCGAGATACAATGGGCACAGATATCAAGAAATAAATTTGTGCAACGTATATTAGGTGAGCGAAGAAAAACGACACGATGCCATGCGAAAAACACGACAAATACTTTACGCGACGAAAACTCAAGTGACAGCAAAGGAAACATAGATTAACGCTCAATCAAAATATTTTCATCGTTCCGTGTCGCGTTTCGTCGTTCGTCGCTCACCACGAAAAATGTTTTTTGTAAGAGAACGCACAATGTTGTTTTAAAGCTATATTTTTAACAGGCGACTAGACGGGGTGTCCCACAGTCTGAAGCTGGTCAATGGACGGTACTCAGCCGTCGCGTCCGTCACGCTTCAGGATGCAGATCTTCCCACTCCCGCGGAGTTTATATGCACCTTGAGAATACCACTCGCAAATTACGCGGTTCGGAAAGAAGCTATTTATTATCCAGGTTGGTTACAAATTGTAATTTTTCAAAAAAGGTTCTTTTAATATTTTCAATGCATGTTGATAATACCCTAAATTTTAATTTTGTAAATATATATAACATTGAGTATGAGTAAAATAAATATAGAAGACGATTAATATTGTGAATATAAAAATTTGCTAAAAAAAAGTAAATTTGGCGTCGAATAAATGATACAGCCTATAAAGACTTTCTGTAATTTTTTTGTCAGTTTATTTATGTTAATGTTGCTTAAATTTATATTGTACCAATTTAGATTTGCTTAATATATAAAAAAATTTACTACAATAAATTACTTTGTAAAAATTTCTACGGAACCCTTTTTCGTTATTTCAAAGGCAAAATGAAACTCATATTATATAAATGCAATCAAGACATTTAGTTAAAAATACTAGTAAAAATAATGATTCTTAGTAAATTGATTACAAAAACATGTTTTTTTTTTTTTTTCATTTTACTTTTTACGTAACAGTTTTTGTAAAAGATTAATCTAAGCACTGTCGGTGTAAAAAGAAAATTGTTTATTTATTTAAAACAAGCAATTTAACCATTTTATAAGTTCGCGAATGTCGTTATAGTGGCTATAGCCCTGAAAATAACAAGGGAGAAAATATATTAGAAGGTGGGCACAGAAATAACAATTTCGCGGTATAATTTGCAAGCGGACCATTTAAGCTTTTTATCAGAGTAAAGTTTGTATACACAGCTATCTAAACTGTAGAGATGAAAAATTGTTCGCAATGGACCTCTTGAATAATTTTATGGTTCGTTTACTCAATTGTTTAAAAAAAGTCTGTAATTGAATAGAAGAAAAAATATCTGCTTAAGACGTTTGAAAAAACAAGCAGAACTTACTTTGTAAATATTTGAAGCGGAGAATACTTGAATTAACTAAATAATTTTCTCAAGTATCTACTTGAGAAATGAGAAGATATTAATCATTTATTGTTTTAATTCATTGTTTTGAATCAGCTCTATTTTTACGTTGTGTTGAAAAATTACAAAATTTGAAATTCTTCTTGGAAATTATTGTTTGCATTATTTTCTAAAATCTTCGATATACATTTACTTGAGTCGCCGGAAGCCGTTGAATAGAGGCTGCTTCGAACCGGTTGCTCTGGAGGTCGATTGGGGAGACCTAAGTTCAGCAGTGGACCTCCAATGGCTGATATGATGATAATGAAATGTTGCTTTTGTTCCTTTTTATATGATGGTTTTAAGTAAATTATGTATTTCTTTATTTTATAAAACGCTCATTTTTATATTATTAGGACCTATCAGCACTACGCCTGAGATGCCCACGGCTGCAGATATGCAACTAGCAGCTGCCGTAGGATCTAAAGGTAAAAACATAGTTTTAATTATAATAGCTTAATAATTTATTACTGCGGCTTGATCCTTGAAGTAACACACTCATATAAAAAGACTGTGTATCAGCTCCGATGCACAACTGAAGTTTACTTCTTGAGAACGATTCTCTAAATCGGCAAAAATATAATTAGCATAGAATAACACTGATCGCCTATTTTACAGTTTTGAATATAGCGCCCTTTAGATTTCTGAGGCAATAAATTGTCCGTTATTAATTTGGTTTCATAATCAAAAAGACTCGATAAGCGTGGTATCACCTCAATGTCGTCACTAGTAGTCGGTGAGTGCAGGGTATGAAGCGACGGTCGGGCGTGGTACGCACCTAACCACTCCTCAACAACCGATTCCTCGGAGCTCGCGCGCGGACTATACGTCTTAATACTCACGACTTAAAAGTGAAAATAAATTGCACACAAAAAACGTAACGAGGTCATTCGATCAGTAGAAGTTGCTCCTCATATTTTTTTCATACTGAGGGCCTTATATGAAAATCGATTCTTAAGGTGTAAACTCCAAAAAATGACGTGTAGTAGCTATTATGGAGTATCATGTGATAAGTGAGAGAGTTGGAAGTCAGTCCACTCACCATACATATCACTTGCAATTCCTTTTATTCTTATAACAACTTTTAAACTTTCGCGTTGCATTATTATATTTAAATGTTCATACGGGGATTAACACGAAATTAACTTTACGGTAAAATATATAAGTTACACTAGCCGTGGTCACAGGCAGACAGTCTGCCTGTGACCACGGCTAGTGTAACCTAGCCGAAACGTCAGGCCTCAAGGTAATATATTTTACCGTAAAGTTAATTTCGTGTTAATCCTTTTATTCTTCTTTGTCTTTAAACCAACGCTATTGTGACTCCAGTTGCTGCAAATGTTCATATACTCGTTGAGTGGCTAATAAAAACTACTTGACTACGATTAATTATCTTTGCTAAATACTAACTTAATTTATTGATAGCATATTCCAACTTATATAATGAAATATACAAACAGAACACTTAATATTAAGTAGTGTTTTCATGAAAGGAATAACTAACAAAAGTGGCATTTTAGATAATCGATAAAATCGAGTTGATTCCCATTGTTATTATACTGAAAAAAAAGAAACGTTTATTTTCTTAAAAAATTTAAGACAATGAATAAAAATTAATAAAATGATAAGAAATATATTCCTAATCTTATTTCCTCTCGGGCGGCTTAGTACAAAATACACCAGTCGACTGTTTCATATTATAATCTAACTTAAAGATGAAATAAAAAAATCTTCGAACGCTTATTACATTTTTTATTGAGTTACTAAGTTCTGTTTGCTAAGTTATCTTTGACTTAGATGTAAATGTATGAGAAAATTACGTCAATGACGTTATGAATACATAAAAATATAATTAAAATAATATGTTTTCTTAAACTATATATACGAGTAAATTTCTACATCGATTCGAATAAAATTAATCAAATTCTTAAATCACTAACAGAGTTCTTCGACGAGTATTTTGAAAACTCTGTACAAATATTTAAATATTAAACTCACTTACCCTCTATTTACCCGATTCCCTTGACGGTGTCAATTTTATTTTACCAATTAGTGCAGTAATTAAACTAAAGACAAGATGGTAGATTAAATATCAGTCTACGCAGAAACTCCAACGGTTAATGAGTTAAGACTAAATACGGGAGAATTAAATTCTTATTTACTTCCGCCGATCTTAATTATTTATCTGAACGTACTCGTATTTTCCGGCTCCTGGTTGCCTAAAATTTTAATACTTAGCCCTGATAACCTATTTATATTACAAAATTTAAATTTTTATGTACATATGGATGTTTATTAAATTTTACGTACAATTTGTTAATCGATAATTATCGCATGTTCACACAAGTGTGATTTAAATCCTGGTATTCATGAAAAATCGTGAAATACACGAGTGAAGACGTGAAGTATAGCTAGTATGCCACAAACATAAAATCAATATCGTGTCATTATAGTTGTTATACTCTTACAGAGCACTAGTTAAATGTATGTAATTGTATGTAACGTAATGTGTTGTCTTATAGAGTATACGTTCGTCAATTAATATACCTATATTCCAATTTCGTTTTGCCTATCAAATTATTTTGTCCAATTAGTTTTGGAATTAATGATAATAATTTTTTTTTTTGTTTCAGGAACACTTTTTTATACTACAGCAACCATGGTTTTACTGCCAGCTTTAGCTCAATTAATTCAATTAATTTTATCATAAATAATCATGGAATGGTAAGTTAAAAAAAAACACTGATAATAAAATTATAAAAATTAAATATAAGGTATTTTGTTATAATACCCCTCCACCTCCACAAATGAGAAAAATAATGTCGCTTCGTAATGGAATCGTTTTTACGTTTTTTTTTTTTTTTTTAATATAAATTTCATTTAATAAAAATAAAAAGATTTTCTTTTCGCTATCCACGGTCTTAAATGTAAAAATATTTTAACTTTGTGTCTATTACTCGTATTTAGCAAAATCGTATTTAGTGGATTCAATAAATCTATTTTAAGATAAAATATACTTGATTCAAGAACAGTCTTTATGCTATTTATACATAGTTTTTTTTTTAGTTTTCTATTATATGTTAATATTTTTTGTCTAAGATACAGTTAAACTATTAACAAAAATCTTAAAGTTTATATGACTAAAAACCGTCATTGTTGTTTCAGATTTCATCAACGACATCAACGGTTGAACGTACAGACAACAATTCATTAATACTGAAGCATCTCTAGTCATATCCAGTTCACCAACACTCAAAAGCCTTATACGGATTTCGTGTTTCGTGTATACGAATATACATGAATATAATATATACGTATACGACTTTTTAGTGTGTCCATTTTTTTTTTCTTTCAATCGAAGTTTAGCTTCTGTGTCTACATTAAATGCGCTATTAAGTAAATTAGGTAAATAATTGTACAGCTCTATGACGTGAATTTTCATATTTGGATATTTTTATTAATAAAAAAAAGTGGTATGAATGTAAATAGCGCCCCCTAATGAATTGTAAAAATGGTGTTCAAGTAGATAGTATGGCCTAAGATTGGACGTTTTTTAAGTATACATTTGAATTATAAAATGAATTTTGTTTGCTTATTGAAAAATTATTTCTATAATATATGCTGTTTGATATATGTATATGATAAATTTATTTATTTTAATGAAGTTTATAGGTTTAAAATTAAAACACACAATGAAAGATCATATTTATGCTAATGAAATATATCTATTTGAATTATTTAAAATAAATCCAATATTTTTACGTTATTATTCAAGCGATTTTAATATAATTTTGAATATTTGAATTTTGGGGCGATAATATTTTGTTTGATCTAAATAAGTTATTTACGTAAATATACATTTTAAAATTGAGTCCAAAGCGCTGAAAATCAAGTTTCTTCTATAGGAATTACCTTCGTGTTTCTGAAGTTAATTTGAATATCTAGTTTTTTATTATAGTCAAAGATTATTTTGTAAAAATTTCAAATGTCTGCCTCTTACATAGCCCTGTAATGGACTGACTGGCAGTATATTTTATTACTTATATAGGTGATCATACTATTTTAAGCTATTATATTGACAAAACTATGTTAACGTTATAGTTAAATTAAAATAGAGTATTTAAAAGGCCATGCACGTTAAGACAGTCGGTCTATTTGCAGTGAATTTAATTATGAAATACGAGTCCTTGTAAAAATATGGCTTCAACTCACGCAATCACAATCAAACATGTCACATTCACATGAATGGTCCTCTTTATTCTCATTACGACTGTCACGTGACCCACAGTCGATAACTTTATTATGCCACTGTGTTTACGTGATTGCACCACATTGCATGTTCTAAAGTCATGTACACTACTGTGATTCTAGGCTATGTATTTGTTATCAAAACGTAATAACAACCCGACTGAGTTAATTAAACCTACCCTCAAATTAATTCATGTATATGTATATAGTTTCATTTATATGTATATAGTTTCATTTATGTTACAAAATATTATGTTTATTTTGTACTACTTACAAAGTTTATAAATATACCGAATATATGAATGCCTCATACTTATGTGACCCTAGTAGCATAATATTTTGTGTCGTTGATCTGGAAATATATACAACAAAATCACACGGACGGACAAACATATGTATGGCTTACAAACATTTATCTTGAGAGGGGGTTCCGTGACTATTAGCGCAACAGTTAATTTTATGATCAATATAAGTAGTTTAAAATTGCTTCAGAGTAGTTGAACTTTTAACTTTTATTAAAATTTATCGACATATTTACGTTTAAACCAAATTGAACTAATCAAATGGTTAAGTATAATATTATACTAATTAACAAAAGAAGTTTTATTAAATGTATAACACTCTCGTGGTTTACTGTTAATTCGAAATTCGTTCGTTGTTAGAGCAAAAAATGCGGTAACGCGACGTTTAGAACGACATTTTGCTAAATTTCGTAAACATGTGTCAAAAATTACGTGTCTACTTAAAAAACGTCATCGTTGTTATTTTTATAGATAATATCTATTATTTTTAAATATTCTCACCAAAGGTATTTATAATAACGAATTTGAAATTCAATTATCTGATGTTTTTATTATTAAAAGAAAGAAAGTTATATGTGTAAAAGTGCTAAACCTAATCGTGCTTCGATATTGTATAATGCACTAATCCAAAGCTTATTTCTCATAAGACGATACCATAGATAAAGTGATATATTTTATTTTACGTAACTATTTATTTTGAAAATGTGCGATATTTAATTTTTGGAATCGAATATTCAAATTTTCAAATAGTTCGTTTTCAATTTTTTTTTATTTGTTTAGAAAATTTACTGTAATCGATATATTATGTATGTTATTTTACATAAGACAAAAAATCAATTTGAAAAATAAATTTGAACTATTTGAAAAATCAAATAATTTGGAAAAAAGGGAGATAGGTTTTAATTTAACTGCTATTCGCACGCCTATTAAATTATATTTATGTCTGTAAGGTCCGTGAAATTTATTCAGTTGAATTTTGATGGAGGCACGCTACCTTCAAAAACAGGGTATCGTATTTTGTTTTCATTAATTTCCTTTTATAAAACATAATTATGAATTTATGGACAATATTACGTAAATCTATATTAAGATTTCCGCCCTTATTCGTAAGCTAAAATTGGGTTTATTGATTTAATTTTATAACATAATAAATAATCTTTTATTTTAATTAACTTTTTATTTTTAATTATCAATTATATAATATTTATTGTTTTTACTTATTTGTTTACAAATATAGAGAAATGTTTTTTTTAAATATAAATAAAAAAAAGTAATTTGACATTTTGTAATAAATAAAATTAAGTGTTCATGAATAAGGGCACCTGTAAATATTTGTATGAAAATCTCATAGAGTAAGGTATTTTGTTATTTTAAGTATAACACGTTCGCTGTGCATATTGCCGTTTATGGATAAAATCCACTCAAAACATTTGTGAAGTTTCTTAAAATAAATGAAGCGGTCGTTGTGTACGTGTGTTTTTTATTTTATCAGAAATAACACAAATAATAAAGGGGACCTCTAACTAAAAAAAGGACGTTTTTTTCTTTTTGGTCGTATATATATATATATATATACTTATATAGCGACTTCATCAATTTTGACACCCTTTTCCTCTTGATCCCGAGCACGTACTCTTTGCACCATTATGAAGATGGAACTATAACAAAAAAAAGAAACTACAAAACAAATTGAAAAAAAAGTCACAACTGCGTCCTCCGGGTGCGAGTCAACGAAAATTCGCAAGTATGGTCGAATCAAATCGTCTTAGTATTATCTGTGTTTTAAATACTTCGAAACAGTTTTAGTTCAAATCAACGGTCAAAATTTTAACTGAAAAGTTATCAATCAATTCCATTATTGAATAGGACTATCATATCCTATTCATAATTATTTAATAAACTAAATAATCAATTCGAAATTTAATTATATTTAATTTTTTATATATTTAACGTACCTAAACTGCTATAAATAAACCCACCTGCCACAATACACTGTGTTCGTCAACTCGCCTGCCAAGCGTGGTGAGTATTGGCAAAACTTCCAAAGATGATAGAAGAGGCCTACGTTCACCTGTGGACATCCAACGGTTAATGTAGTTGTGGATTTTTCCATTCTATCCTCCAAGATTTAAATACATTCACATTATCAAGCTGAATCAAAATATATATATATATATATGCCATCAAAAACATAACTTGTAAAAAGAAACCAAGTCTCGCAACTCGCTTCTTCTTCCGTAAAAAGTTGTGAGATCCATGTAACACCAAGTCGGCTAATTTATTCAAACTCTACTTAAGGGTTCTTCTGTTTTTAGTTATTACGTTAGTAGCTAACCTAACAACATCGTATAGTGATCATATCAATATTAAAAATCTTTGATGTTTTAAATAAATATACTGACTTGGCAATCGCACTAAACAATCTAATTTAATATAATATTCCTATGTGTTACTTCTTAGATACATTGTTTTCATGCGATTGCCAAGTCAATCTATTTATTTAAAACATCAAAAATTTTTAATATTGATATGATCACTTTACGATGTTGTTAGGTTAGCTACTAACGTAATAACTAAAAACAGAAGAAGCCTTAAGTAGAGTTTGAATAAATTAGCCGACTTGGTTGTACATGGATCTCACAACTTTTTACGGAAGAAGAAGTGAGTTGCGAGACTTGGTTTCTTTTTACAAGTTATGTTTTTGATGGCATCTCATTTCTTTTTGTAGACAGTCCTACTTATTTTCCTTTCCGGTGTCTTCTACTTCTTTAATATCAACAACGTATTTTCTTAAAGCCTTCGCTAAGTCTAATGAGCTTTTCTTATTTTTGTAGATATTCTTCCTCCTTTTCTTTTCCGATACGATACAGATATATAATTTGATTGTCATGTCATACATATTGTGATCTCAAGTTGACAACTTGAAATACTTGACAAGAGAGATGAATGAAGTATGTTTAGGCGGAAACAGTGTTGTCAGATTGCTGTCGATTTTTTACACCTAAACTTCCATTAAAAAAAAAAACTTTTAAAAAATATTTAAAAAAGTGAATGTATACTTATGTACGTACGTAAAAAGTTATACTTATAATAAGACGATGCGCCGAGTTAATGGTTGGTGCGCGCCATCTGTAAACAGACCCTGAAAACCCACTAAAACAAAGTACTCGTCAAGACGAATCAAAGGAGCCGAAACTCGATTGGGATGCGTCGTTTTATTACAGAGTTCCTATGACCACCTTCTAGCTACATCATCAAACCCTCGTTACCATTGAAAAACAAACTACTCGTCTAGAGGATTCAAACGAGCCTGAACTCGATGAGGCTGTGTCGTTTCATTGCGAAGTTCTTATGACTGCGTTCCAACTCCATTATCAGATTAGACCCTGGTAACTATCTAAAAACAAAGTACACGTCAAGCACGCCGTAGTCGCGGTGACTAGACACACTAACACCTGTGTCTATTACACCGACGACTGTGATGACGCAATTGGTCGCTTTGTGACGAGGGCGGCGGAGACCACGGAAAAGGAAATCCTCGAGCACAGTCTCAAGATGGCGATTCATCACAGAGATATCGCCGTCATTGAGAGTGTGCTCGATATGTTGAGTAAAAACATCGATGCGAGGACATAGTTGTTAGAAATATATTTATAAGAAATAGCTATAAAACCAGTATTAGGAAAATAAGTTAAGCGTTAGTAATAGCATATTGTACAATTAGCAAAGTAAAGTATAAAAAAATATATGGGGTTGCGTCGTTTCATTACAGAGTTCCTATGAGCACCTTTCAGCTCCATCACCAGACCCTGGATACCATGAAAGACAAACTACTCGTCAAGATGATCCAAAAGAGCCCGAACTCGATGATGTTTTGTCGTTTCATTGCGAAGTACCTTTGCCTGCCTTCTAGCTCCATCAACAGATCAGACTTCGGTAGCCATCTAAAAATTAAGTACTCATCAAGACGAATCAACGAGCCTAAATTCGTTGTGGTTGCGTCGTTTCATTATAGAGTTCCTATGACTACCTTCCAGCTCCATCATCAGACCCTGGTTAGCATTGGAAGATAAATTACTCGTCAAGACGATTCAAACGAGCTTGAACTCGATGAGGTTGTGTCGTTTTATTGCAAAGTTCCTATTGCCACCTCTCAGTTCCATCATTAGATCAGACCCTGGTAACCGTCTTGAAACAAAATACTTGTCAAGCCGAATTAAACGAGCTGAAACTCGATGGGGTTGCATCGTTTCATTACTGACTTCTTTTGACCACCTTTTAGCTACATCATCAGACCCTGGTTACCATTGAAAGATAAACTACTGGTCAAGAGGATTGAAACGAGCCCGAACTCGATGAGGTTGTTTAGTTTCATTGCGAAGTTCCTATGGCCACCTTACAGCTCCATCATCCGATCAAACCCTGGTAACCATCTAAAAACAAAGTACTCGTCAAGGCGAATAAAACGAGCTGAAACTCGATGGGGTTGCGTAGTTTTCATTAGGGTGTTCCTATTACCACATTCCAGCTCCATCACTAGACCCTGGTTACCATTGAAAGACAAACTACTCATCAAGACGATCCAAACGAGCCCGAACTCGATGAGATTGTGTCGTTTCATTGCGAAGTTCCTATAGCCACCTTCCAGCTCTATTATCAGATCAGACCCTGGTAACCATTTCAAAACAAAGTATTCGTTAAGACGAACCAAACGAGCCAAAACTCGATGGGGTTGCGTCGTTTCATTACCGAGTTCCTATGACCACATTCCAACTTCATCACCAGACCCTGGTTACCATTGAAAGACAAACTTACTCGTCTAGAGGACTCAAACGGGCCCAAAATACTTCCTTTGGCTACCTTCTAGCTCCTCCATCAAATCAGCACCATGTAATCATAATATTGCATTGTCACATGATTTACTATTATTTTGGATCAAATTTAATTTGCAAGATTTGATGACAAATATCGAGACAGGTGAAACAAAATAAAAGCTTGTAAAAAGTGAGTTGACACATCCAGCGCAATGAAGTAAGTTAGCGCAATTGCCCGGCGCCTACTACTTAGCTTTATGTTGTCGGTTTTTTGTCACAGAGTACACGCGCATCGTATAAAAATTTACTCTCATCAAGAAGTTATAGCTTTAAAATACAAAAGTTACTGTTATGACTAACTTAATCAATCAGGTGCATTCTAATAATGACATAATTATATGAACTCAAAAATGATGATCACGCTGGCGAAATGGTGCGCGCTGTTGTATATTAAGCAGGAGATCCCGGGTTCAATCCCCGGCAGAGTAAATTTTCTTTCTCTGATCTGCTTTGGTGGGAGTCTTTGGTAGTGGCTAGTTACCCTATCGGCAAAGACGTGCCGCCAAGCGATTGAGCGTTTTGCTACAATGCAGTGTAGAAACCGATTAGAGGGATAGGTTTAATATAGCTGCCAACTGAATAAAATAAAATAACTTACGTACGGGAAGCGTGGAAGCCGTGGAGCGGGCAAATCACCTCAGCCAGTCGCGGTTATGATTTATTAGTGTTCTTTAATACTTTGCGTGATTTTGGTACAGCTACATAAGACATGTCCCATTCTTGCTTTTTCATTCCGTTGACCATTTTACAGGTTACCTTTGAAGATAATTATATCTAGGTACCTATCTACACCTATTATTCCACTATGTTATACTTGTACGGGTACATTGATTCATTCACTGCAAATGTAACTTTGTAATCCTATATATTTATATGGGATTACAAAGTTATTTATGCAGTCGGTGTATCTAGAAAACTGGACCGAAATTGCAAAATATTTGAATTTTTCCCTGGGTTTATATACTAAACACTAATGGTACTCTAAATTTGAAGCTTTTATGTCTGCTAGAAGTGCCTTAGAGTTTTGATGATCGGTCAGTCAGTGAGTGACAAAATTCGAAACTTTGACTAATTATAATTCTTAAACTACTCGTTCAAATTGAATGAAATTTGAAATATACCGTGTTTATACAATGCCTGCTTGGGTATTGAAAATTCAGACTTCTAGTTTTATCCACAACGAAGTTATAGGGGGTCGAAAATGGCCTGAGTTGCTTCGAGAAAAGATAGTACGGCCGTGCCACTTTTTTTTTTTTTGCTCGACTTGGCGGAGGCACTGCCGTGCCTCCAGATATGATAATTTTCCTGAAATTGTGAGTACAAACATTTGAAGTATAGTATCGGAGGAATTATTATTCAACTATTATATAATATATGAAGTTTTTCTTTGCGATAAATTTTATTGATACTGACTGCTTGTCTGTATTTATACCTTGTGCCAACACTCGGTCTTAAATTAAGACTACATAAGTCATATTTGCATTTTTTTTACGTCCATATTATTTTGCAACATAATTTTTGATCCATACTTCTTAGTAATGGACTCTATATTGCTATACTCTATAGTAAATATAATGAACATACAATATAATCCGAAATAAATATATGAAAATCAGGAACATTTACGTAAAATGTGTAAAAATGTACTTTAATTATTAATCTAGACTTAGAATTTAGGTTCTATAGACTGTGCAACACCTTTGCTTTGAGGTAGCAAATATCTCAGAAGGAAGACACAGGTGTATAAAAATCACAAAAATAAAATCCAATTCTCCGTAGCCGACTGTGTCTATATAATTACCGTAAATGTCGAATAATCCTCCAAACCAATTAAAATTAAAAACAAGTAGGTAGTCTACAAAATACTCAAGATTAATTCAGAAATTATGAGCCAGTAGTTTATAATATACTTTGTATATTAAATGTATAACATACATTCAATAATACATAAAACACGAACTGGAATGCCTTATCTAGTCTCCATGACCGATTCAGTTAATCTAGTTATGTCTCGTTCTCGACTGATCCTCAAAACCAATCAAATTTCGCCTGACGTTCGTGGAATTCTGGAACAAACGCTAGAGAGAAATCATTTTCACGTGCTACTGGATCTAGGCCTATTAGTTCTACCTATATGCAGCTGTAAATCAATTTAAATACGAACTTTAGCAGTGATAGTTGAAAATTCGTTAAAAAAAAAATAACGTTTCGAAATACTTATTTCGCAACGGACTAAAATGAATACTAGGTAATGTTATCATTTTCAGCAATGTCTCTTTATAAGTCCGTCTATCTGCTTAACTATTTACCCGTCTTTTTGAACAATCACAAAAAATATTACTAAGTTTTATATCACCTATAAAACATAAAGTTATAACCTATAAATAAAATTTATTCTTCTTTCTTAAATTTTAATTTTTATGACGACATCAGTTAATTAAGAAATAATAATAAGTATACAAAAAAATAATAACTACCATGATAATAAAATTTTAATAATTAAGACCTTAAGACCGGCGGTCACGGGTTCGATTCCCGCTCGGGACAGATATTTGTATTTGTACAAATGTTTGTCTCTGCTCTGGGTTCTTGTGGGACTCCCCGTGCTTCGGAGAGCACTTAAAGCCGTCGGTCCTGGCTGATATCACAAATATCTGATAGCTTTCGTTACTTACGTGGTGGTACAACCCACAGTGGAGGAGCGTGATTAATTAGGCTCCAATCTTTCTCCAATATGCAAAGGCAGCCTTTGCCCAGTATGTGGATGTTTTCAGGCAGATACAGTTCAGTTCAATTTTTTTAATAATTAGTTAAATTATTCAATGTGCATACTCATATCTCTCAACATATTTTAACAGCAATTTTACTTATTAAGTGATCAACTACATGATGTTTTAAATGTCCTTGTATCAAAAAATATATATGATACGTGAATTGTATTCATAAAAAGCAAGACATTCTATTATAAAAACAGTAAGCAAAAAATGTAAAAACGCATTTCGATTCTATGTATGTGCCAATCAGGGCGAACTTTCATTACAGAGTTAACGAGGTAAATAACCAACAAAGCAGATTTATTCCTCACGGTCAGATGTCTGTTCAATAATTTACTTCGGTAATTCGAGCGGGAAGCAAGCCGTGGTATCTATTATTCAAAGGGAAGCCAAAACGAAGTTTATGTATTTGAAATTGCCTCCTAATTCGAACGTAATACGGTCTACGATTGATTGATTTTGAATGGTGAATACTTTATTTTACTTTTACTTTCTTTTAGTTTATTGATAGTTTTGTGAATACTTCTCAATGTTTTTGGGTCAGGACAATAAGTTGATTGTGTGATGGAGTAAATAAACGACAAATATATCCATGTATTTAGTTTTCGTCGGAATATAATAGTAGAAATTTCGAGGCAATAACGATTGTGTGTGTAGCGAAACGTTTTTAAAGATATTTCAAGGATTACTGGCTACATCACTATAGCTTTTTAACTTACTAAAATCAAATTTCGTACATTCTCGATAAATTCCGTTTCTCTATTTAATGATATGTAGGTCCTTATGGGTTACCCAACCATGCCTCGGTGAGCACGTAAAGCCGTTGGTCTCGGTTATAATAATAGACTTCTGATAACGACCGTTACTCATGGTAGGGACATTACCCGCCAACCCGCAGTGCAGCAGCGTGGTGGATTAAGCTCCAACCCTTCTTATAGATGAAGAAGATGCCTTTGCTCAGCAGTGGGACGTTATCAGGCTGATTCAGTTTTGTATTAAGAAAGCAGGAATTTTTCATACTGATATTTCTTTAGATTAGTATTCTTACGTATATAAACAAACATGAGTTTGTACAAAACTTACGATAGTAAGTATAGATTTCAATCGCTTTCACTTTACGATTTAGTGCATGTCGATCTCTAAAGCTAAAGTCGTACCTGTGCGACCAAGCGACTTCGTAATATATTGTAATTATCTCGGTTGGCCGCTCAGCTGTAACTGTAACCGTTCAGACTATACAGCGTCGCTGTCGCTTCGCTTGGCCGCTCAAGTGCACCAAACCGCTATCTCTCCAATTCGTACTGTGATATACTGGTATCTTGTTTAAGAGATTGCAAGATTTATCTAAAATAAATGGAATTGATATTTACATTTGTTTGTTTTGTTTTTGGGATTCAAGATGCTCTTTCCCTTTTTTTTATCTTAGTAAATGTCAGTAAGTATCTATCAGAATTTTTAACAGCTTACGACTCCGCTTCTATTCTTGTCTTCTTCTTTTATTATATTCCGCTCCTTCCAGTCGCAATTTATTAATCATCACAGCCCCCCATACCTTTCCACAACCACACCCCCACAATTTTCCCAATTTAATGACTATGTAATAAAAATGATTTTAAAGCGAAAATTTCTTAAGGTACAGCTTGCAGCTTTTTGAACATTGAACGAAATTGAACTATCCTGCTCGATTTGGTGACACTGTATTGCATATACTCGTCATCAGTCTTTATCAGAGGCCCAAGTGTAAGCTTACATGAGAATTAAAATTACGACTCGTTCAAGAGTTTCGTTGACTAACAATAAGTGCATCTTTTCAAGTATTGCGTTTAATTTTATTTACAAAAAAAAAAGTTTGTAAGATTTTGTTTTTATAAAAATATAAAATGTTACATTGTATAAACATATTCGTATGAACTATTAATATTCTTTAAAAATTAGTGTCACTGAATTATTTTAGTTAATTTTCATAATAATTGACACCCGAAGATTACTAAAGCTACAAGTCTCGGTAAAATTTGTAACCTTCTTAGCCATTAGAGTTTTGTGCCTCCGCAAAAATAAATGAATAAATAAAAGCTCCAAGTAGAGCTGAAGCTAATGAAAAAGATGTAGCTGTAAGCCTCAAAATAAGATTTGAAAATTAGAAAGAGAAAGTCAATCTTGTTCTGAGACATTCAATCATCTGAAGCGGACACGAAGAAGAAAATGTATTCTTAAAGATTTAAAAAGCAATATTTATTTCTTAATAAAAAAATATGTATTTTTTTAATAAATAATATCGTGTGCCCATCCATATACACACAACCTTTTTTTTTAATGTGACTAACATTTAAGTAATCAAATCTGCTTTATACATATACATATATCAAGTAAACATCACATATATTTTGTATGATGTAGGTAAACTGCATATTGATACGTAACTAAATGCTAAACGTAAAATCATTTCTGCCCTTTATGTAGGTAGGTATCTAAAGTTTTAAGTTTGTTTCATAAATTGTGTACGTAAAGCTGTTGAAATACTTATCTACTGATAAATATATATAGAATAAATACTAAAACGTACTCAGCGTTAAAAAAAGAAATATAATAATAAAAAATTAAAAGCGGTCGTTTTTGTAAAAAAATATGTATCGCGATAAATATTTGTAAAGATTTTAACAAAGCAAATCCGAGAGGCTTATCCATGATAGTTACAGCGATATTTATTTGAAATTATTTGTTTAAAAATAAACTCCAAATAGGAGATTGGAGCAAATTATCGACAGTTTGGCTCTGATAGTATTTTACTATAACTTAACTATTTGTAAAGTAGATACAAAAAAGGGCGTAGCTGTAGAAGTAGTAGAAATGAAAACGTTCATCGATAGCAACAAAAAAAAAAATTGTGTGTGTCAGCTCCGACGCACGACTGGAGTTTACTCCTTAAGTACGATTGTCTAAACATACGCAAAAAGAGTTTATCCAACTGAAAATAAGATTAATACCATATGAAAGGGTAAATTAACAAATTAATGAAAATAATATAAATATATATTTATTCATTTTATATACATTTATTATAACTAATCGGCGAAATATTTTACATTAAACTTTTCACAATAGTCAATTTCAGATGTGCACAAATATTTCATTAGGAATGTTGATAAATTATGTAATTATTATTATCTGACAATTATCATTTATTTTTTAAATATTATTTTTTAATATTAATTAGAGCAACATTACTTTCGCACCGCACCGTAGGTGCGCGCGCACCGAAAAAGTAACGAGGTCATTGATCAGTAGATTTTACCTCTCATATTTTTTCTCATACCGGGCGCCTTATATATGAAAATCGATTCTTAAGGAGTAAACTCCAAAAAATCTTCTAAGGTTTACTTAAACAAGATTTGACGTACTTAGATCCAAGTTTGTGTCTCGTACTAGTCGATCCTCAGTTTTTTTCTTTCACCCAGGTTACTTTATGATAGATTGATTTATTAAGATTATAAAAATCAACGGCTCTTAAAAAATGCTACTTATGTTTTTTAGGCTACCATCTGCCCTAATTAAAAGAAACATTTTTTACTAACAAATTATATACAAAAATATTTTTATTAAATTATAAGTTTATTAGCTCCTAACAGGCCGGGGTATGGCAGAGCTTGGGACGACATGCGTGAGAGTCGTAAGGTTTTTAAGAGTAGACTAAGATGGTGCCAAAATAATGAAGATCAAATTAAAATGGACATTATTGCTTCACACAGGTCGTCACATAGCTTTGTTAAATTCTGGAAAGCAACAAATAAGCTAAATGTAAAAATAGGTCGCCCCGCGAGCATAGAGGGTTGTGGTGAGCCTAAGGGGATTGCCAACCTGTTTAAAAATCATTTTAAGGTGACATCACCCCTGGGACCCGCAACTCGGGTGATTAGTGCTGAGACCATTACGACTATACCTATAAGGTTTTCTGCTAAGCAGATAGCAACAACTATTAAAAAAATGAACAGAGGTAAGTCTCCTGGTCATGATGGTCTCAGCATTGAACATCTGAAATATGCGGGGACTCATCTGCATAGTGTTCTGGCAATGTTTTACTCTTTATGTTTAACACATTCTTACCTACCAGCTGCCATGATGAAAACAGTGGTTGTCCCCTTGGTTAAGAATAAAACCGGAGATATTTCTGATATAAATAACTACAGGCCGATATCTCTTGCTACAGTACTTGCTAAGGTGTTGGACAGTCTGATAGACCAAAATCTTGACCAATGTTTGAATATACATGACGCGCAATTTGGTTTTATGCCGAATCTTTCGACTGAGAGTGCCATTTTGTGTCTAAAGCAGACGGCCCAATACTACACGAGCAGAAAGACACCGGTGTATGCATGCTTCTTGGATCTTTCTAAAGCTTTTGATCTAGTAGCTTACGACATACTATGGATAAAGCTTCGGGAGGCAGGTATTCAGCCAGAGGTGATCTCTTTGTTGAAATTTTGGTATTTGAACCAAGAAAACTACGTGAAATGGGGCGAAGCGCTGTCAGATACTTACCGATTGGAGTGTGGGGTGAGGCAAGGGGGCATAACCTCACCTAAGCTTTTCAATCTATATGTGAACGAGCTAATTGTGGGCCTCAGCAGCAGACCGGTCGGATGCTGGATAGATGAAGTTTGTGTGAATAACCTTAGTTACGCAGATGACATGGTGCTACTGGGTCCTACAGCTGGCTCTATCAGGACGCTAATTAAAATTTGTGAAGAATATGCGATAAAACATGGCCTTACATACAATGTGAAAAAAAGTGAGTACATGGTCTTTGTGGTCCGCGGAAGGGTAATTGACTATGAACCAGTGTTAAAACTGAACGAGGTACCGTTAAGACGGGTAAAACTTTTTAAATATCTAGGACATTACATTTCCGAGGATCTCAAGGACCACGCAGATATAGAGCGTGAACGAAGGGCGCTTGCCGCCAGATGTAATATGCTGGCCCACAGGTTTGCTCGCTGTAGCAACGAGGCTAAAATAACCTTGTTCAAATCATATTGTCAAACTTTTTATACGTGTGCCCTGTGGACCAGGTACAGTAAAAAATCCCTGGACGCACTTAGAGTGCAATATAATAATGGTTTTAGGATTTTGTTAGGGCTGAGACGCTTCTGCAGTGCGTCCGCAATGTTCACTGAAGCGAATACTGATACCTTTTTTGCAATTTTAAGAAAGCGGACCGCGTCACTATTAAACAGAATGCGGCTCAGTTCTAACAAAATTCTGAAAATGTTCAGTGCCAAGCTTGCCGAGCCTATGCTTCAGAACTTTGTTAGCGTGGTGGTGAGGCAAGTAAGGCTAAGTAAGTAGTTTAATTTTTAATTTTTTAATTTCTAATATTGTAATTTTAATTTTTTAATTATTTATATTGATCTAAATATACTAACGTAGTTGTAAGTTTCTTGTACAATGATACTAACAAGTGGACTGTAATTGTCTTAAAATAAACGATTATTATTATTATTATTATTTATTATTCACTGTCACATCTACAAAGCATCGCTGTAGAAATTACTAAGACTTCAAATTTGGAAGTCATTAACCCCTATTAATAATAATAATAATAGAATCTAAACAAATATTTAATTATTTTAATAAATAATTAATCTAAATAAATGAACTCATTAAAATAAATACCTACCAAAGTATTTACTTATCATGTGGTTATTAAAATTTTAATGAAACTACAAAAAACGAGTTCCAACAGTTAATAATAGTCGTATTAATTATACCTCACGTGTTACTGGAATGATTATAAAATAAATTATAATTAATAATTATGTTTTGAAACAGTGTGTTAATTAAAATTAGAAAAACAATGATCGATGCTGAGCATTTTTATCACAGTTAAAAGCTTTTTTATGTATTATAGCCAAAGTATAAGCAATCGAGGACTTACCACTACTTCAGAATAAATCTATTCTAATTTTATAAGATTTGTTTATTTGTATCTAATCAACAAGTTTAATTGACACTGACCCGATTTAATAAGGGTCAAAGAGTTAACTCTCAAAAGGTTACATCAATTAAAAGTAAATTAAGCATTACCTTACGACTCATAGTAACGAAATGTATGTACCGAGAGATATGTATAGTAATATATTTACAATATACTATTTCAAACAAAACAAAAAATCAACTTTTTATCAATTTGAAATTTATATAGTAAATTAAATGGGCTTGTGCAAATAATACAAAATTTAATATAATTAAATGTCATAGAAAAATAATACCTCTTTCTATTTCAGTCTGATAAATTGCATATCATTATAATTAAATTATGTAAAATACCCGTATACAAAATGTGTTCTATTAGTCATAATTTAATGAATCCGGGAAAAAAAAAAATTAAAAACATGACTCAGATGCCATATGTATGTCTACTTGTAATTCTGGAAAGCATTTGCCGAAACGTGAGTGGAGCTTACGCACTCACCTTGTAACACGGATATAGAAACACAAAATGTTCTTATATAATTAACACTGCTATAGAACTAATGAAACATTACGGTTTGGTTGATGAACACATATTTATTATGAGTTATATGTTATAATAACTTTTTTTGTAATGCATTCTAATTTGTTGTATCGTCATGCTTTATATCAAACAAATTCTTTAATAAACAGATTTTATAATTATTATAAAAAAATTCTAAAGAAAAAAGAAGTTTTGAACAGAAAAGTACTCTTTGGTTATTTAATATTAGTCTTTACAAAAACAGCAATAGTGTTGTGTCAGGTCTTAATTAATTTAATTGTCATAGTCAAAATTAGGATACTCGTACATACGTCGGGACTGTTCAGAGGTGAGCCGGACAGTCCCCATGGAGGAGAAGTCTGGCCTTTTTGCCGAGGCCAGCCTGTCGCTGGAGGGATCCTGTTGCCTGCAGATCCGGGACCCTCCAATTAAAGTGGCTGAAGGCTCCCGCAGGGGTTTAGTACGGTATTGCACTCCCAAAGTGCCGAGTCCGACATAGGTCTAGGACTGCCGACCCGGGCATGCTGGATATCATCCGTAAATATATTCCCCTGCGACAAAAAAAAAAAGGATACTCGTACATATCTGAATTGAAAATTATTTTTATACCAGATATATAGAGATATACAAAGATTAGAAGATTTTATGTAGAAGCTAACGCTTACTACTAAAAAAAAACTTTCATGTTCCATAGCATTTCTATATTATGCATATTTAATTCTTAGCCCATATTCAGTTAATGTCGCATGCATGTCGCATGCATGCAATGCATTTATTATTTTAATTACAAGTGTAGGTATGTTGTTGTTGTTATTATGTTGCCTTGTTGCTAATATAAGTACGAGTATACTAGCTAATGATCAGTGTACCATAATAATATTGCTCAGTATGACAAATATCTCAAATAAATCAGTACCTTATTAATTAGAAGATCATTATAACCTGAGACTATTATTAAAAGTTTCCACTGCTTCAAATCTAGATACTATAATTCCTCGTTTGGACGTCTCATTTGTTTTGCACGGCGCACATAATAACGCGATCAAAACGTATGAGAATTTTGACAGCGAGACGTGATGGGAAAACTTAAAGGGAATGAATTATATTCATTCTGAGAGTTAGGCTTTATTTTTCAGTTACACTGCAATGCTAGTGAAATAATACATATTGAGACACGGTGTCGACCCTGAACTTCTTTACTGATACTTGGAAAAGAAATAGAAGACAGAGGAACAAGTAGTCTACTTGATGATCATAGTAAGTGGGGCTATTGACCACATAAGCCGATATTGTTAGAGGCAATGCTGTTCTTTAATGGCTTATGCATTGCTAATCTACATCCCAGAATACGGCACTATATAGTATGTATATAATATTTATTTATATATATTTAGGTAAGCTTGTATCACCTTTTTTTATTATTACGTATTTATATTTTACTAGCGGCCCGTCCTGGCTTCGCACGGGTATTTAACTAAAATTTCAAAAAATATAAAATTATATTTTTTATCACCTACACCTGCGTCAATACTGGAAAATATTTTATAACAGACGGATTGGTTGTCAAACATGTGTCAAAATAAATTTTAATTTAAATCAAAATCACTATGGAGTATTTATATCAAAATAATTTTCTCCCCCCTTTTAATATCGTTAGAGGATGAATTTCGATAAAATACGAAACACGTCTTCAACCAATTTTGTTAAAGAATATTTATGCGAAATTTGAAGTAGATTGGACCAAGGAATCATGATGTCCCATACAAACTTTGCCCCCCTTTTTCACCCCCTTAGAGGTAGAATTTCGTAAAATCCGTTCTTAGCTGACCTCTACTTGGTAAAAGGAATATTCCTACCAAATTTCAAGTCTCTGCGCCTTATAGTTTCAGAGATATCGTGATGAGTCAATGTATACGTGGAAATCTCTTTTATATAATATACTAGCGGCCCGCCCCGGCTTCGCACGGGTATTTAACTAAAATTTTAAAAATTATAAAAATAAATTTAATTTATACTTTAGCCTCAACAACACGTGGTAATTATGCTGTTAAAATGTAGCTTATATGACACGTTCGTAGATTTACCATAGCAGCGCCATCTATTGATTACTTACTCAACCCAGTCGAAAGGTATCGACATCTGTTAGAATCATTTGGAGTTAACAGATAATTGTGACTGTCAAATAATAACAGACAAATAAGTAGCAATAAATTAAAATTGCGACTATATGTAATTTGAGATTTAAACTATCCTATCTCTCAAGTTGGATCGAACTGCACATGGTGTGCGAATTTTATTATAATCGGTTAAGTGGTTTAGGAGTCCATTGAGGACAAACATTGTGACACGAGATTTATATATATTAGATAGATAAACGAATTTCATGGCAAATTAAAGTTCTTATTTAACTTCATTATCTTTCTAATTAATAAAAATCAAAATAAAATTTTCTAGCTTCTGATGGTAGAAAACTGTCTTTAGTAAAAACCCGATATCAAACTGTTTTATCTGATTTGGGTTTTGAATCGATTTTTTTCAGTTAGATTTATTATTCTTGAGATGATTTCTGCTATTTTTTTTAATTATTTATCCTTATGGAATTTCAAAGTATCATACAATACAATCAAATTATAAAAATATTTTATATAAAATGAAAAATACTGATGAATATACAGCAGTCAACATATTGATTAAGTCACTGCAAAAGTGGGATTTGATAAAGTACTTTGCATAATTCCGACCTTTAATCTACATTAATGAAACCTAGTTATTAAGGTTTCTCTAGAAATTCTATATTAATTACTTTCCTATAGAACATGGTTTATATCATTGATCCTACCACACATATTAAAAAATCTTTTGACGTGATAACGTCTAGTTAATCGATGAAAGCCATGTATATTGTTTGTAAAGTTAGTGAAAAGTTAATATGGTTAACATTGTTTATTACAACAATAATTGTAGCAAAAAAGATAATTAATTCTTGCATTTTAAGGATTTTATTAGCGATATAATCTCACATATTTGTTCTTTGATTATTAAAAAAAAAGTAGGATCGGTTGGTGAGCGCAGTTATAATAGGTTATATTACAATTTTGACTAAAAAAGAGGAGGTCTTTAGGAACGTAATATTTATTTTTGTAAGTAATGGTTCTTAAATATGTTGGTCGTGTTTTTTCCACTAAGTATTCTGGGTTCTTAATTTCTGTTAAAATAGAATATTTAAATTTATCGAAGACATGAATACACGCACAGTATTTAGATGATTCATTCGCATTTTCCTTACGTTTTTCTTGTATATTTTTCGGCCGCAATAGGTACTTAAAGTATTTCAGCTTGTTTGTCAGCTTTTTCGTTACGACAAATAAAAAGACAAATAAAAAGCGAAACACGGTGAAAAAACTTATGTATGTACTTTTTGTAAAAATATCATATACTGTAGGTAAACATCTATAACCAAAAAAATTTGCGTCTTGTTGATTGCTATAAGGGACTCTTATTAATTTTATTATATTTACATATTGTTAAATTGTATATGAAAGCCACTGAGATTGTGATTAATACCAAAATTATTATGTGATTTTCACCCATTTTAAAATAATACTCGGACTTCATATTTGAATGATAAAATGTCGATATTTTTTTTTTATCTTACTTCAATTGTCATTTTCTGTATAAATATTTTTGAAGTTATACTTCTTTAGGCGCGTTATGAAAAATTGATGAGAGTGAAATTTTACGAAGCGCGCGCACCGTGACACAAAATTAACAGAATGAAGTTGGCCACAGAATAGAATTAAAAGTATATATATTTTTTTAAATGACTAAGTTAACTCATATACAGACTAGTTGCAAAGTATCCAACGAAACGTTGTTATTTTCAAATTCGATAGAAATACCATTTAATATGAAATATATTATTCTTATTAATAATCAATTCAAAAGAATTGTCAATTAAATATTTTAGTTTTTATTTAACTTGATAATAATTTTCTTTTAATCAATATTTTTTCAAAAATAATAGTAATTTCATGAATTAAAATATTTAAAGTAAAATATAAATATTGTAGTACCTATTATATTTAGGTATATTTTTATTGAGTTCATAATTTTTAATACAGACTCAATCATTTTGTTTATCGAATATAGTAATTCTATCCATATTTTTTTAAATTCATATTATAGACCATTTTAAATAATTTTCCGGACTTTTGTTGGAAACGAAATCTAGTTTCGTACTACAATATTTGTCTTTTAATTCATGTACTTATACACTATTTCTGGACAAATACTAACCAAAAAGATATTATCACTAGGTTAAATAATAAATAATGAATTATTTTATAAGAAACATAATATATTTTAAATAAATAATTAATGATACTACAGTTAGCCGACATTTTTAATTTTTTGATTTTATCTTTAATAATTAAATTAGAACAAAAAAATACTTTTTAAAAATTGCACTTACAGTTCTTGAAGTTTTTTACAAGTGAAATTTTTTATTTATTTTTTTAATCATTTTTTCAATAAAAAAATTCTCAAAATTTTTATATGTCAGCTAACTTAATTTTCATAATTAAAATATTTTAGAATTATCGATTGTAAACTATTGATACTTTGAAGCTCCAAAATTAGTTTATTTAGAAAAATCTTTAACAATATTGAATTAAATTCATATGATAATTAATGATTTTATACGGTATAGCTAAATTTTTACTATAATAAAACCTAATTGATTGTTTTTAACATTTTTCTTTGATAATTTTTGTATTTTTTTTTTCTTTAAATTTTTTTTTAAATTATATGCCAAAAAAGTATAACTTCTGACGCGTGTACATAAGTACACACACCATTTTTTTTTTTGTTTAAAAATAATTTCTTTATTATTTTCGAACCCCAACCTTTAATAATGATTGAAATTCGTTATTAAGTTTATTTTTATTTAACCCTAATTTTTTACTCTTTAACTAGGCATAGTAATTTATACCTTGAAAAGTACTAACGCCTTTAAACATTTCTATAGAAAAATGATTTGACGTAGAAAAGCACTTAGAAGACAAATATTATACTCGCTGTTCATATTATGGATTTATGTGCTTTTTAAAAATCCATTTACAATCCTAAGAGCTTACAGAAAATTTTATCACTAAGTTTTTGTATTATAAAAGTAGCATTATTCTATCTACTTCTAATAACAGACAAAAACGACGCTGATTTTAAAACAATATTCCATTAAGATCCAGCCAGTCCCTATATAATATTTAATAACCCAGAGTACTTTTTACAATTTCCTTGATACATATTTTCTAACGCAAGGTCCTATTGAACCACACTCCTTAATGCTTAACATAAATTGTTAATGGGTAAGGAGCTTCTATTTTAAGACGACGTACATTTTTTCTTGCATCTCGACTGATAGCAACTTACTTTCAGGATTAAAGACATTTATTCTCATTAAGACAATATTCATTATATATTTCACTATTTTAAAGCTGCACTTCCAAAGAATCTACTCTTGTTACAATATATACAATAGTGTATTATTATATTATGTCGATTTAAACAGCTTTAAATCTCAATCACTGACGTGCAGTTCTCAGTTGGAATACTGTGTAAATATACTTCTCTCTAGAAAAATATGTTCGGTATGTTAAATAATAAAGGCGAAAGAGGATCACCTGGGCTAGAACTTTGATAGGATTCCGTGAAATCTTTTTCCACTCTTTCAAGCTAAATAGGAAAACAACTGTACAAAAAACATATACAGAATTTGCTGCATGCATTAAACTATCATCATCATCAGTATAGATACTATTTTCATCTTAAATGCTACTGTATACGTTTCTTATATCTTTTGTATGCAGGATATTAATCTTGATAAAATTTGTGATTGTAAAGCATGGAAAAGGATGTTTCATATTTTACCGATGCTTTTTACTAACGCAAATTTTTCAAATTCTTCATTCTTAAAAATCAGGTAATATGATGATTAGAAATTTGTTAAAGCTTTATACAATAATAAAAATAAAATAAAAAAAACTACTTCAATATTTGTTTTCACATTCTCCATAATATATTATATATTGTTTTCTAATAATATTTTTGTCACTGAGCGATTATATTTGTATCCATTCACTTTCAGCACAGTATAGTAATATATACAGTACTCCAACTTCATACAAACGGTCTCGATCTCGGGATGCACTCGGAACGCAAACAGTCGCGACTGTGCCGCCGCGCAGTGACAAACGGACCGTGTGTTATTTTTTTTAACAATAACCACACGATTTTTTCACTGAAAATAATTCCGATTCGAATTTAATATGACGAGTAGGATTTATTTGTGCTGTTTTGGTTGCATGAATTCGCCAATAACGCATCCAGAGATAACTTTTTTTAGATTACCTAGAAACTCTGAAATGTAAGACTATAAAATAATTGTACGTACTAATAGGTAGGTACATAATGTGTGTCTTTTTACCCGACTGCGACAGAAGGAGGGTTATGTTTTTCGAGTGTATGTATGTATGTATGTATGTATGTATGTATGTATGTACGTATGTATGTATGTATGTATGTACGTATGTATGTATGTATGTATGTATGTATGTATGTATGTATGTATGTATGTATGTATGTATGTATGTATGTATGTATGAATGTATGTATTAATGTATGTATGAATGTATGTATGTATGTATGTATGTCCATTTCTTTGGCACGCCCTACAGCCCAAACGGCTGGACGGTTTTTGACATATGAGATGTCGTTAGATTTGTGTAAATTGTAGTAGTGACATAGGCTATATAAATATTTAAAATGGCGCCCGCAAATGGCAGAATGAGGGGGGGGAGTTGAATTTTTTTTCTTATTGTAGCAATATGGGTATCAAATGAAAGCTAGTAGCTCTGGGCCGTCCGGCACCGGTAGTCACCAAACCAACCGTGCCCGGTGAGAACCTGCGTCAGACGGAACGTGAGGGGCTTCCGTTTTCGACGCATTCACCGCTCAAGGACCGGGCGAATGGCAGCCCTTACGCGTGTGCCGTACGGTGGCAACGCCAGGTCCTCCCCCCACCTCCGCATAAGCGCTTCCTGCCCTATACGACGCACCCGTAGGATCCCGTCCAACGTAGGGTTCTCACCAAGAGCCCTCCTACCCGAGACGTATGAGTAGGTCTCGGCAAGAACCTCCGCCACGAGCTCCCACGGGGGGTCACCGGCTAGAGCAGTAGCTGCAGCCCACGATACCGTACGGTACCTCCGAATCACCCTCACTGCGATTGTTCGCTGTGCAAGATTAATATCTTACTAACAATAACTAACATAGTTTATAAGACACACATTGATGTTTACTCGGAAACAAATAATTTTTATTTTTATTCATAAAAACTAATTATTACTGAAATTTCCATACAATCAAACAGTTATTTGGCGAAATTGGAGTTATGGACTTTAAAAGAATTTTCTCTTAATCCATTACCTTTATAAGACCACTCAGGAGTTTAAGCAACCATTAAACCGCCGACTTAAAATTTAAATTACTTAATGCCATATTGCTATACTTGATACTACCTATATTATTATTAATAAAGTTACGACTGTCGTCATATTAAGGTTTTTTAAAACTTGTAAGAAAAAAAGGGTATAATCCTGATATAAAAATATAACTAAACCCATAGTTTTAGTTTTAATATTTAATAATACATTGGACTCCTATAAATCCGGAAAAGTTTCACTAGTTATATGCTACAATTATAATATAAATTTGACTGTATTCTTTACTATAAAATTATTTAGTTTGTAACTTTACCTAAGGACAAATCCTATTGCATTATTCGTCATCTTGACAATATATATACATAAAGGTACCTACATAAATATTGATAATATTCTTTTTATGAACGTTTAAAAAACCTACTAATATAATAAATATTTTTTTTTTCTATCTTTTTACTTGAACAGTGACAAAATAGATAATAATTTGACTTTGTAGTAGACATAATTACCAAACTAAATACAAGTTGACATTTTAAGATCGCTACGCTTGAGCTGATCAAGTAACCCTCATCGTAAAGGTCATAGAATATTGTTTGCCATATTTTATTTAGTATATTTATTTCAATGGATGCCATATGAATGGAAGGTATTAGCAAATTTATCTTCTCGGGTCTTTTGCGGAAATTGCGCGTTTTTAACGTGTTTATTTTTTTGGTAACCATTATGTCTTCTAATCACGATATTGCTTAAAGGAAAGCAAACATAAAGCCAAAGTTAGATTTTTCTCTTGTAGACACAGATGTTATATGAGGCAGAAATCTTGAAACGGTTAGAAGAATATTACAGGTCTAAGCGCCGGACGGGAATGATTCGTGGGTGGATAGTAGGTAGATTCGTAGATGTTGACATTTAAATAAGACAGTGTCTCGCCATTCAGTAACTATGATGTTCCCAAACAGATACTCAAAAGCATATCCTTTAAAAATCGATAATCTGGAAAGTTAATTCATATATTTGTCATTCTATTTTTATAATATTGCGGGTTCTAATTGTTTTTCTGATGAAGTGACGAGTAGTCGCCTCGACGATCATGGGTTTGATGCAAATATTTGTTTCTGGTCTGGGTGTATGTCCTTGTAGGTCTCCCCACCATTCCTCGAAGAGCACATAATGCCGCCGGTCCTGAATGTTATCACATACATATTATAACGATCGTTACTCATGCTAGCGAAGTTCTCCGTTAACTCACACTGGAGAAGCGTGGTGGATTAAGCTCACGCTACTTCTATTATATGGAGAACAGAACTTCGGCCAGCAGTGGGACGTTAACAGGCTGATTCAGTTCAGTTCAGTTTAATACTGCGGGTGCAACGATCAGGCGAATTTAGTACATATAGGTAGTGTTTGACAGATACAAACTTAAAATGAAAGTAGCAATCCATGCATATACGAACCTGAGCGTTTAGGTTGTGAAGAGTTCCGACTTATTTCTTGCTGAAGTGTCGTAAAAGGCGACTGAGGCCATAGTAGTGTGAACAACTATATACCATCAAGGATGGTGATGGACAGCATCGTCTCCTTATCCTGTCACAACACACTACGGTCACCAACCCGCCTGCCAAGTATGGTGAGTCAGTACTCACCAATGCGAATTGTTAATGCAAACCTCCGTAGATATGATTGGGGAGGACTAAGTTTAGCAGTGGACATTCAACGGCTGACGTGTTGGTGGATTTTGCCTGTTAACTTTAAAAGCTTTAAATACATATACAGTAGGCCGCATTAAGTATTGCTCTACTTCTTTGTTGTTTTGGTAACTGTTTTTACTTTAGACCTGATGCATTTCTTGAAATTGAAATTGGGAAACATGTCAGTGTTCAACTGCTTCATATGATTCATAGTCTTCGAAAGGTGAAAGGTTTTTTAAGAAATTGTTTACTACAGTTCATTAAAAAAAAATCGTCGCTTACTAAAAGTATATGATATAAAAAATTAAAAAAACATTTTTTCAAAAGTACCTAAAACCCTACAAGTACAAAAACCTTAGATATTAAAAAAAAACGTCAAATGCCTAATGAAAAATAAAAAAAAAAACAAAATATAGGAGTATCAATCAGACGATTACGTAATATTACAAGATCGTCAGTGGACAGTAATGAGTTGACATAAAGTTCCCATCAATCAATCATTCGATTCGCGCGGGACCAATATGCTTGCCTCATTAACATAAAAGCATTTCGCTATTATTATTGACATACTCGTAGTCGACGAAGAATGATTATTTAACTGCCTCGTTGAGTATTCTGTTATTTTTATTTATGCTAATACAAATATCATATAGTTTTAATCTAGTTTCTACTCATAGTTTTAAGTTTCTAGAAAAAAAGGCTTACAAGGGGAGTGCACGACCTCGAAAATTTATTTGGGGATGAGACTTTGCAGGTTTGTAGTATACCTAAAGGGTATCTATCCTGCAAAGCAAAAAGACTAGATGGCCAGTAGTTTTCGAGAAAAACGTCCCTGAAGTTCCACGCGCAGATTATGTACCGGTAATTTCACTCACGCAGTAAGCGGCGCGATAGCCGAATGGATAGTAAGCTTGGTTACCGCGTTCGAGCAGACGACTAGGGTTCGATCCCCGTTTGTCGCGTTTTTTGTTTTCGTTTTTTTTTTTCGTTTAAATATTAGAAATGATAAATAAAATATATTATCAATTAAATCATGCATTCTTTATAATAATAAAGAAACCCTAACTTAAAATTTACAATCAATTGTAGTCTTACTTATTGTTGAAGTTATTTATTGTTTAATTGTAAATTATTCTTTTTGGAGATTTTAATTTTTCTTCGCGGAAATCGTAAATATACGTCAATTTGACAATTATAGATATATGGGTAGGACAGGTAAAACTATATATTATACAATAGGACTATAGTCCGTAGGTATACACTAGAGATGCCACGAATAGTTGTTATAGCAAATAATCGAATACCGATTAATCGCCATTCCATATGACGAATAGTCGAATAACTCGCCATTATTATTCGACATAAAAAAGGTATATAAAAATAATTAATTTGTTATCAAATAATAATATCACTCCTGTAGTAGTCTTGAACTTACCAATTATTTATTTGTTACTGTAGTCTAAAAATTTTCTAAGGATATGGATAAAGAAAACAATCAATTAAAGAAATCAGTCTCATAATATACTGATTTCACACCACGATCTTTTGGACTTTAAATATTAATTAAAAAGACTAACTAACTTCAACATGACAAAAATTGATAAAAGTTTAAATTTAAAGATAAATCTTTGATAAAATATAATAAATAAAATATATAATCTTATTGATAAAATATAGATATATTTTATTTACCATTTCTAATAATTAAAAGAAAAAAAAAAACGAAAACAAAAAACGCGACAAACGGGGATCGAACCCTAGTCGTCTGCTCGAACGCGGTAACCAAGCTTACTATCCATTCGGCTATCGCGCCGCTTACTGCGTGAGTGAAATTACCGGTACATAATCTGCGCGTGGAACTTCAGGAACGTTTTTCTCGAAAACTACTGGCCATCTAGTCTTTTTGCTTTGCAGGATAGATACCCTTTAGGTATACTACAAACCTGCAAAGTCTCATCCCCAAATAAAATTTCGAGGTCGTGCACTCCCCTTGTTAGTGTGTTAAATTCAATGATTCAAATGTGGTTTTTCATTCAAATGCATGCTAATTTCAGACTCCATCTGACCGAATAAAAAGGTTTTTTTTTTTTATGTATATAATATTATACATCGATGACTATCGATATATGATAAGGAAAGAAATTTGCAAAAATGCGTTATCTGAATTAACGCTTGTAATAAAAAAGGCCTAAAAGTTAAAAGAACAATAGATTCGTCTTCTTTGTTAGCTATCGGTATAAGTTTCATTCAAAGCCAGGAACTAAACCAAACGGAAAGTTAAGTTAACAATATTATTCAAGAGCAGGATTTTCATGTTGAGATCGTGGTAACTTTTGAAAAGTTTAAATGGAATATATTATTTAAAAGTACTTATGATTCTAAAAGGCTTTTATAAATAAATTATATTTTAATTTTATAAGTTATGTATTTGTTGTCATTACCCATATGAACCTCATTACTGTTACAAATGAAGGGGCAACAACGTAAATCCTTTGATACCAACCACACAACTCTAAAGTATCATTTAAATGGGAACGGCACCAATTATAACTTGGAATTACTTTTAACAAAGGAAGTAATTTCGAAAACTCATTTATGTGTGAGTAATTTGCTTTAACAACATCAGTAGCACATGCTTATGTAGAATTCTTTAACGACCTTGCAAATCATAGATCGATTTAAGGGTAAAAGTTGAAATTACTTAAGAAAATCTGTAATTTTTAATTATTGTATCAGTAATAACATTTTCTGTTAAAATAATGTGATGAGTGTAATAATTATGTTAAGCTTTTATTATTTAAGGCTCACTGTTAATGTTGCTGTACGTGTCAACTGTGGAATAAATTTAAACGAGCTTCTTTCAATACCATCAGAATACGGTATAATAATGTATATTTATGAATATTCTAATGGGTATACCGTATAGCTTCCAGTCGGAAAAGATTACGGAGCTCTGATACTGCCATCCTTGTGATCATTGCTAAGGACTTTACCGATACCACATGAGTAAAGAAACCGTACAGAGTGAAAGCTTCTAAGGAGCTAGCAAAATTTATACCTATTTTGGTAGGGTTGGCATAGGAGGATGAAATTTAATAAACAATAATATGTTGTTCAACAAAGTTTATTTTTGTTGTTTTTTTTTTATTAATATTTTCAAAATTAACTTTATCATTTTTGAAGGTATTAAAAAAATTCTTCTATCAAATTTGATCTCTTTTAATGATATTGCGATTTAATAAAGAAAAAATTGATTCTTTCCTAAATATTTTTAGGAAACTTTTACACTTTTATATTAACACACTATTAAAATAACATTAAAACACTATTTAAATGAATAATTTATCATTAAATGAAAACTCGACGCGCGACGTTGCTGCTGCAGCCCTTGAGTTTAAGCATAGTATTCGCTATGTGTGCGACTGCAGCGCCAGACAAAATATGAACTACAGGAGGCTATCATAAAATGTTTTTATACGTCCATACGTACGTACGTACACGTATACGTACAATAGCAAGGAAAATAAAAATAAATAAATATTATAAATAATAGTAAAAAGAAAAAGTTATAAAAAATATGTGAGATTTTTGTAGTGATTGCCGTTTTGTTTTTTAATTAAACGAATCAACAACAAATAAGTATAATGATAAAAAATAATAAAGAATGCAGTAAACATTCAGGTTAAGTTATTTGATACTTATATCAAAGTCAAAAAGTGATACTAAGAAAAAAATTAAACTGAAGAAAAAATAATTAAATAGTTATATCAATGGAATATATTAATATTTATTTAATTAATGTAATTTTTTTTTAAGTAACTTTTTTTTTTAGTTTATTATAAATTAGATTTTTTTCATCACAGAATCATAACAAAATTATTAACTTTTACTAAACTTAAAAATTTTGAAAAAGTTTTCAATTCTATAATACTAAAGTTAGCTGACTACTTAGTTAGTTTTTTACAAATTAATTTTTTTTTAATTTTTTCGTAATGATTTTTTCGATAAAAATAATTATTAAAATTTTTGGATGTCGGCTAACTTAATTTTCATTTAAATTTTCCGAATTATTGTTATTGATAAAGTTAAGGTTATGGTAGTACTTACTTCAGCCTTTTAACTGCAGCTATCCACTGATTCCGTTGATTTCTTTTCCATTGAGCAGTCGGAAATTTATAAAACTTGCACTCACTTTTTCTGGTGGTATTCTTACAATTTACAACACAACAACTTTGGTGTCTCATTTTTCTTTAATTTATTTAAATTAAAACAAAATAAATACTCTCACGTGTACTTGCTTACAATTTTAGGAATAATAGCCCCCCGTAGTACCGAAAGTGACCACTGCGAACGCTTCAGTCGATTTAATTTCCCCTACCATGGCTTCACTCACAGCGAATAGGCCGGTTTCTCTCGTATGTGACGAGGCGCGTGTGCTAACGCACACACGCGTCTCATGCTTGTAATAGTGTACCTATCGTGGCGCGCTTGTATGAAGCTTTGCCTCTGTACGGTTTATTTACTCATGTGCCAAATACTGTACAACGTTATTGTCTTAAGTTTCACCAAGATTATAATAAGCAACAATGTTTTATTTCGTATTAATATGTGCCTTTTCTTTATTACTTATCTTTAACTGTTTTATTACTAAATTCTAAAAGTGATAATTTTTGTAATGATCTTTATCTGAAAAAGAAATACTTATAGATGTTATTATTATATAATTCAGCTACTTGTGTTTTTAAAAAATAAATCAACTTTATTTAAATAAGGACTCAATCTTCATGCAAATGAACCTAAAACATGCCAAAAGACCTTATTTTTGGATATAATTATAATATTAAGTGATTTCAACTACAAAATTAAAATTATATTTTGTGACTGCACGCATTTCTTAAAAACGATGGTTTCTTAAAAAAAGGGCTATTCAGACTCCCTCACGAAAGGTTCTGTATATAACGTTTAAGAATGTATTTTTGTCAAGTCGAAAAAAATACGCCCACAAAAGTACATAACATAGCATATATAGATTTACTTTTTAATTATATTTTATTTTTATTACTTGTCGTTATAGTATTCATAGGTACTGATTCTGTGACAGTTTCACATCAGTACCTACTATTTTTCGAAATCTCTTTCGATGACTTTATAAAGTTAAAAGCAATTCAATGAAACTTAATTGAGAAATCCCTAATAAAGCTGAAACATTCATATATCAAAAAAAAAGTGTAATACGCTTAATGGTCTTATGTGAATGTACTGTACCTATTTCACCTTTTAGGTGGTATCGTTTTTAAAAGCTGTTCCTTATACCTTAAAATTTTAAGCCGTACCTAATTGGAAGACTCTTTTATAATTTAAATTTAGTGATACATATTTGGTACCAGTTCTAAATTTGATGCTTTGGAATTGATAGATCATATGGATAGAATAATACGTTAAAATTTACATTTAAAAAAAAAACTCTAGAAAAAGTCAATATGTTGTTTTATATATAATTTGATTTACTTTTATTTACATTTGAGTATACTTATGTACTTATAGGTCGGCATACAATAGATTGTAAACGGGAATCGTGTGTGGCATACAAAGAGCACCTTACAGCTTTCGAACAAATTGAGTTCTCAGCTTATTTTATTGCTTTGCAATGTCTATAGATATCACAAGAATAAAGCGAAAGATTTATGCCATCAAAAACATAACTTGTAAAAAGAAACCAAGTCTCGCAACTCACTTCTTCTTCCGTAAAAAGTTGTGAGATCCATGTAATACCAAGTCGGCTAATTTATTCAAACCCTACTTAAGGGTTCTTCTGTTTTAAGTTATTACGTTAGTAGCTAACCTAACAACATCGTATAGTGATCATATCAATATTAAAGATCTTTGATGTTTTAAATAAATAGACTGACTTGGCAATCGCACTAAACAATCTAATTTAATATAATATTCCTATATGTTACTTCTTAGATACATTGTTTTCATGCGATTGCCAAGTCAATCTATTTATTTAAAACATCAAAGATTTTTAATATTGATATGATCACTATACGATGTTGTTAGGTTAGCTACTAACGTAATAACTTAAAACAGAAGAACCCTTAAGTAGGGTTTGAATAAATTAGCCGACTTGGTATTACATGGATCTCACAACTTTTTACGGAAGAAGAAGTGAGTTGCGAGACTTGGTTTCTTTTTACAAGTTATGTTTTTGATGGCATCTCATTTCTTTTTGTAGACAATCCTTCTTATTTTCCTTTCCGGTGTCTTCTACTTCTTTAATATCAACAACGTATTTTCTTAAAGCCTTCGCTAGATCTAATGAGCTTTTCTTATTTTTGTAGATATTCTTCCTCTTTTTCTTTTCCGATACGATACAGATATATAATTTGATTGTCATGTCATACATATTGTGATCTCAAGTTGACAACTTGAAATACTTGACAAGAGAGATGAATGAAGTATGTTTAGCCGGAAACAGTGTTGTCAGATTGGTGTCGATTTTTTACACCTAAACTTCCATAAAAATAAACTTTTAAATTTTTTTAAAAAAATTGAATGTATACTTATGTACGTACGTAAAAAGTTATACTTATAATAAGACGATGCGCCGAGTTAATGGTTGGTGCGCGCCATCTGTAAACAAACCCTGAAAACCCACTAAAACAAAGTACACGTCAAGACGAATCAAAGGAGCCGAAACTCGATTGGGGTGCGTCGTTTTATTACAGAGTTCCTATGACCACCTTCTAGCTACATCATCAAACCCTGGTTACCATTGAAAGACAAACTACTCGTCTAGAGGATTCAAACGAGCTCGAACTCGATGAGGCTGTGTCGTTTCATTGCGAAGTTCTTATGACTGCGTTTCAACTCCATTATCAGATTAGACCCTGGTAACTATCTAAAAACAAAGTACACGTCAAGACAAATCAAACGAGCCAAAATTCGATGGGGTTGCGACGTTTTATTACAGAGTTCCTATGATCACCTTCCAGCTAAATCATCAGACCCTGGTTACCTTTGAAAGACAAACTACTCGTCAAGACAATTCAATCGAGCCCGAACTCGATGGGGTTGCGTCGTTTCATTACAGAGTTCCTATGAGCACCTTTCAGCTCCATCACCAGACCCTGGTTACCATGAAAGACAAATTACTCGTCAAGATGATCCAAACGAGCCCGAACTCGATGATGTTTTGTCGTTTCATTGCGAAGTACCTTTGCCTGCCTTCTAGCTCCATCAACAGATCAGACCCCGGTAGCCATCTAAAAATTAAGTACTCATCAAGACGAATCAACGAGCCTAAATTCGTTGTGGTTGCGTCGTTTCATTATAGACTTCCAATGACCACCTTCCAGCTCCATCATCAGACCCTGGTTAGCATTGGAAGATAAATTACTCGTCAAGACCATTCAAACGAGCCCGAACTCGATGAGGTTGTGTCGTTTTATTGCAAAGTTCCTATTGCCACCTCTCAGCTCCATCATCAGATCAGACCCTGGTAACCGTCTTGAAACAAAATACTTGTCAAGCCGAATTAAACGAGCTGAAACTCGATGGGGTTGCATCGTTTCATTACTGACTTCCTTTGACCACCTTTTAGCTACATCATCAGACCCTGGTTACCATTGAAAGATAAACTACTGGTCAAGAGGATTGAAACGAGTCCGAACTCGGTGAGGTTGTTTAGTTTCATTGCGAAGTTCCTATGGCCACCTTACAGCTCCATCATCCGATCAAACCCTGGTAACCATCTAAAAACAAAGTACTCGTCAAGGCGAATAAAACGAGCTGAAACTCGATGGGGTTGCGTAGTTTTCATTAGGGTGTTCCTATTACCACATTCCAGCTCCATCACCAGACCCTGGTTACCATTGAAAGACAAACTACTCATCAAGACGATCCAAACGAGCCCGAACTCGATGAGTTTGTGTCGTTTCATTGCGAAGTTCCTACAGCCACCTTCCAGCTCTATTATCAGATCAGACCCTGGTAACCATTTCAAAACAAAGTATTCGTTAAGACGAACCAAACGAGCCAAAACTCGATGGAGTTGCGTCGTTTCATTACTGAGTTCCTATGACCACATTCCAACTTCATCACCAGACCCTGGTTACCATTGAAAGACAAACTTACTCGTCTAGAGGACTCAAACGTGCCCAAAATCCTTCCTTTGGCTACCTTCTAACTCCTCCATCAAATCAGCACCATGTAATCATAATATTGCATTGTCACATGATTTACTATTATTTTGGATCAAATTTAATTTGCAAGATTTGATGACAAATATCGAGACAAGTGAAACAAAATAAAAGCTTGTAAAAAGTGAGTTGACACATCCAGCGCAATGAAGTAAGTTAGCGCAATTGCGCGGCGCCTACTACTTAGTACTTTATGTTGTCGGTTTTTTGTCACAGAGTACACGCGCATCGTATAAAAATTTACTCTCATCAAGAAGTTATAGCTTTAAAATACAAAAGTTATTTTGATTCCTTATTTTCTATATTTATTTTTATTTATTTAATGTTAATATACATTAATTAACAGTTATTGCTGTTATGACTCACTTAATCAATCAGGTGCATTCTAATAATGACATAATTATATGAACTCAAAAATGATGATCACGCTGGCGAAATGGTGCGCGCTGTTGTATATTAAGCAGGAGATCCCGGGTTCAATCCCCGGCAGAGTAAATTTTCTTTCTCTGATCTGCTTTGGTGGGAGTCTTTGGTAGTGGCTAGTTACCCTATCGGCAAAGACGTGCCGCCAAGCGATTGAGCGTTTTGCTACAATGCAGTGTAGAAACCGATTAGAGGGATAGGTTTAATATAGCTGCCAACTGAATAAAATAAAATAACTTACGTACGGGAAGCGTGGAAGCCGTGGAGCGGGCAAATCACCTCAGCCAGTCGCGGTTATGATTTATTAGTGTTCTTTAATACTTTGCGTGATTTTGGTACAGCTACATAAGACATGTCCCATTCTTGCTTTTTCATTCCGTTGACCATTTTACAGGTTACCTTTGAAGATAATTATATCTAGGTACCTATCTACACCTATTATTCCACTATGTTATACTTGTACGGGTACATTGATTCATTAACTGCAAATGTAACTTTGTAATCCTATATATTTATATGGGATTACAAAGTTATTTATGCAGTTGGTGTATCTAGAAAATTGGACCGAAATTGCAAAATATTTGAATTTTTCCTTGGTTTATATACTAAACACTAATGGTATTCTAAATTTGAAGCTTCTATGTCTGCTAGAAGTGCCTTAGAGTTTTGATGATCGGTCAGTCAGTGAGTGACAAAATTCGAAACTTTGACTAATTATAATTCTTAAACTACTGGTTCAAATTGAATGAAATTTGAAATATACCGTGTTTATACAATGCCTGCTTGGGTATTGAAAATTCAGACTTCTAGTTTTATCCACAACGAAGTTATAGGGGGTCGAAAATGGACTGAGTTGCTTCGAGAAAAGATAGTACGGCCGTGCCACTTTTTTTTTTTGCTCGACTTGGCGGAGGCACTGCCGTGCCTCCAGATTTTGTATCTAAATACGAAATAAAAGTTTTGGTTAGGTAAGTTTACACATGAAAAACATGTGTAACAATTAACGTTTGTTTTTTTTTTTTTAAACCGGGAATATTGCGTGCTTTATTTTATTTATTTATTAAAATAGATTTGGAACTCCAATATATCCATCTATTCGAAGTTTTATACACTTTTTTCAAAATTCAATCAAATTTATTTTTATCAAACATTATGGCGCGAGACTAATACGCTACAAAAATAACAATATTTTCTTTTAATTAAGTAAGTAAAGATTGTTTTATTAAATACGAATATATAGGTACAAAAGCTTATAATAAAATCGAAATCACTCTTAAATGATTGTGAATCTTTTTATCACAAGATGATTAAAGGGCCATCAGTTTATCTTGCGATCAAAGGATGGATCCTTATGCACCAGTGAACCCGACAACATTGATGTAAACATTTGAATTGCTATTAATTTGTATATATTTAGTATCAGTAGCTTTATCCCACCCTGAACCCAAAATGTGAGGAAAATTTTATAAATTGCGTGCAATGTCAAACGGTCATAACATTTTTTTACAACAAGACGTGATTTCATTCGCTTTAAGCGTCCTGTTAACGGTCAGGTCGTTTGTTAAACTGTACGTGTTTGATTAAATATTTTTATTTATTATTTTTATATAAATGGCACAAGCAATTTTATTACTGATATAAAGTACTTACAACTATTTTATATCAATGATAATAGTGATAATTATAGCCATAGACAACATTAACTGAAAAACTAATTTAGCTAATTAAGCTATTATATTTAACTCAGCTATTTTATAAAATACAATAAAATAAGTAGCTCAAATGTCACTGTTTTTTTTTCTCTATACGTATTTCACTAATTTGTAGATGCTTTCAAGCCCTCTTCAATTAACGGGCTTCACAATCTAATTTATTTTCAAACGGATTGATCGTTCATACAAAATCACTCATGTGTGTCCGAATATATTTAGGCTACTGTATCAGCCTGTAAACCACCCACTGCTGAGCGAAGGCCTCTTCTCAATGTAGAAGAAGGGTGGGAGCTTAATCCACCACGCTGTTCCACTGAGGGTTACTGGATAATTTCCATATGATGAGTAACGATCCTTATCAGGTGTCTATGATAACAACCGGGACCGACGGCTTTACGTGTTCTCTGAGGCACGGTGGGAGACCCACAAGTACATACACCCAGATAGGAAACAAATATTTATACAAATACAAATATCTGTCCCGAGCGGGAATCGAACCTGCGACCGCCGGTGCGATATTTAAGCTAGATAGGAATATATTCGACACACTAGCCAAAAATACAATTGTTGAAATTATTCTCCATAAATTTGAAATACTTGATGGTATTAAATAAGGCAGTGCTACTAGAACTTTAACTGTATGATCACACGCGAACCTCGTTACGAACTCACGAATGTTCTACTTCTAGTACACGCAGTAGCGTTTAAGGCAAACAGTAGACGAGTGTATACGAACACAATGCGAATATTGACGCTTTTTCAAGTATGTCTTACATTTTGAGTGCAACGTTATCACAAAAGTGTCCTCATGATATCTCATGATACCTCAGATTATAGCCAAACGAATTCCTCTTTATAGTTAAACAAATTATAATAGGTTAAGTTAAAAATGATACTTTTTTAATATTAGGCCAACAAGAAAAATATTTCAAAAATAATTTGTACAAGACACGAACAGTTTTTGCTTGCAGCGAATAAAAAACAATCCAGCCCTGAAAGGAAGCTCTGGATCTGCAAACAATTTTTAATATTGTAAAGATTTAAATAATATCATCATCATCATATCAGCCATTGGATGTCGACTATTGAACGTAGGCCTCCCCCATCGACCTCCAGAGCGACCGGTTCAATGCAGTCTCCATCCAAGGGCTTCCGGCGACTTTCCTCAAGTCCTCTGTCCATCTCGTGGACGACCGTCCGACGCTGTGCTTGCCGGTACGTGGCCTCAACGCGAGAACCACCTGACTGCATTGGAATCGCTCTCGTACTTTGCTGCTGTACTCTGAAAGTACAGAAAGCAGCATAAGCACGATATCGTCGCCAAATCGAAGGTGAGTGATGTACTAACATATATTTATAATTTAAAATTATTATATTATGCAACATTAATTCTTAATTGTGCATTTAAATAGATTTAACCATCCTATGGACATTTAATTGGTGGCTATGATATCCAAAAAAAAATTAATGTGTGTGCAATTTTTCTTAAAAACTTTTACGATTATTAAAATCAAAATATTTTAAATTCTAAATTTTAAGAAACCATGTAAACAAGAACGTTTAAGTAAATCTAAAATAAAGAGGAGGAACACCACTAAATTAAATCATTTAACTTCCACAGTCAGAGTAACAGCTCTCGCCGATATTTATTCAGTAAGTTCTTCAACGATGAGAGAACTCATACGAGGAAATCCAGAAGTTGAACTTTTTCAGCCTGGCCAAAGAACTTTACAAGTATGGCGTAAGAAAAAGTCGTATCGAGGCATTATAGTTCACCCTATTTTCCCTTGAAATACTACCAATATATGCACTTAAATACTTAAAGTATATTACGATTACGATGACAAAACGAATACCAGGAGAAATGATAAAAAATAATCAAAATTAAGTTACCAAATGAAATTGACAACACAACTACATGACAAACCTATATATATACAACCTATATATATATATATATATATATATATATATATATATATATATATATATATATATATATATATATATATATATGTATATATATATTGACAACATACCTACTTTAGAATTATGGTATACAATTTCAAACCTGCATCTGAGTATGCACCAACTGGTATAAAATTTAATATGAATGGCTATACAACAACATATTTAAAATATATAATTCAAAATAATTATATTTTTAACTGATTTAGAATAAAATATTTTATGAGCAAATAATTTAAGTAATTTTTGAAACCAATTGTTTTTTGAATAATTTATAATAATTATATATAATAATATAATTATACTAATAAATATTCAATAGATATCTGTTAGATTAAGATAATTGTAATATTCCAACGTTCATATGCTATTTGATATGCATAGACACGGAAATAACTAAGCAATAGCGTTATCACTTACTATAATATTACCATGCATAACGTTCTCCCTCATCGTTTCAAAGTAGGTCCCGAGGCTGCACACCTCTCAGTTATGCATGGACTTGGCGTTTAATAGGCCTCGGCCACCACACTTCCGTGGGATGTACAGTCCCATAAACGACGATTTCGGATGATGCATGCGATGGTGATTCGTAGTCGTGCGGACTCTTCTGTATAGGGAGTCGAGTTTAGTCTGAGTCCATCTGAATACGTCAAATGTATACAAGAGAGTAGACGTGACTCAGCCTTCATAAGCTCGGACCTTGTTGGCACCGACAAGTAGTTCCGAAGAACTTTTGTCAGCCGTCCAAAAAAGACTTCGCAAACCGCCTGTTTCATATCCGTCTCCACTATATACATGCATACTTCGAGGAAGTCTCCAACTGCACCGTCGATCTTATACAGCTCGAGGACTCTCAGAAACCATGAATGAGGCACCGAATCGAATGCCTTATTGTAGTCAATCCAGGCAGCAGAGAAATTCCGACGGTTGCTTTTGACAAGTTGGCCCGCAACAGAGTCAATGAGAAGGAGCTCTTTTGTGCCGTGACTGCCTCCACGACATCCGTTCTGAGCTGCAGACAAAATGTTAAATTCGTCAATATGACGAGAGGTCTTGCAGCTCAGAACAGATTTCCGTGTCTTATAGATAGAAATCAGACACGTTATGGGGCGGTAGTTGGTGGGATCAGCGGTGTTGGTTGATTTAGGAGCTAAGTAAATGATCCCATTAGTGAAAAGTTTCGGAAGCGTCTTCCGCTCTATGAGGTGATAGAGATTTGATTAGATTAGAGATTGGTATTTTCGAGCCAAGGTCGAATGGCAGACCGAGAACCCTTTCAACCAATAGTGATGTAGGCAGTCGGCCCCGGAGTTTTCCAGTTAATAATATAACACAATATACATACATAATATCAAATATTACACACAAAATCGGGGCGGGAATCGAACCCACGACCATGATACGGAAAGCAGGGCCACCGCGAACTGCGCCAATGTGCCAGTTTTTCATTTTAACAATAAATCCCATTAAATATTACCACTACAATATTATAAAAATGTCGTTAATATGAATACGAAACAATAATTGTGGCATAAATAAATCAATACGATAACATCAACACGTAAGGAATAGCTTATTTTTCACATGTGACATTTATTTAGAAAAGGATCCAATAACACTTTTTCTAACATCCACAGACCACAGAACAACGTCAACGATGTCGTATTATTAACTCCGCACGCTTCATTCGCTTCCTTGACGTACAAATTGTATTCGTGAGCCTGAATAATTGCGTTACGACGTCTCGGATACGAATTATAATTGCCCGCTTACCATGTCTTGAGGGTTGTTTCAGGAAATCGCTCGTTTGATGTTCTGATGGATCACTTCTTAACTCCCGATCAAAAATATTAGATGGCATGGGTTTTCTTTGTCATTTTTGAATTATTCGATTATGATGATATGATTGATGTATATTTTGACTTGGACGTGTATTTTCATGTACATTGTTTTTGCAGCAATCATACTATTTATTAAATAACGATAATTATTTGATTTAGTTTCAAAATAAAAATAATTTTTTATAATTCAAAATCACATACGAAATTAAAAATAACGAACTAGTAATAAATAGATTAGAAGTAATAAAGATTATTCCTTGTCTAAATTATCTTCCTGCTCTATAATAATATCATAACGCGAAAATCTAATGACATAATCTGTAAACGTCTAACAGATTCGCCTATTCTGTCATAAAGAAAAAGGGTTGAAGCTTAATGTGCCAAGTTGATCCACTACAGATTGACGGACATGCATGTCTTAGAAGTTCTTCCGAAACATGCAGGTTTTCTCACGACGACGTTTTCCTTTACCGCCCCTGTCTTTAACACACTTGCCAAATGTCAATTCATGTGAATAAATGATCAAAAAATAGATTTAAAATAATGAACGGATAAAAAAAACTCGCATTAAAAGTTCAATAAAAGCTTGTTTTTGTTACAAATTACCTTAGTTACCGGTGGGAGGGATGCGCTGTGCCGCGCTCCCGGCTGCATGGGTACCACCATCTTGCTTATTTCTTCCGTGAAACAGCTTTGCTGTGTTTCGGAAAGAAGGGCAAGACAGGCAGTGTAATTACTGGCACCGAGACTTAACATCATATGTCTCAGGATAGGCAACACATAAATGAGTTGGCTGGGCTAGTTCCAGGTAAACTAGTTTATGTTCATGGGCGACGTCGACCACTTACCATCAGGTGGCACGTCTGCCAGTTTGCCTATTCAACTAACACGTAAAAAAAAAAAAAAAAAAAAAAAAAAAAAAATTAGTTGTAGTTTAATTAATAATTAGTAATTATCTTTCTCTTCTTGATCCATAAAACTGTTTTTAAAAAAACTGGCTATAATTGATAAAACTAATTAATGTAAATTAATTTTAATAAAAACATAATATAATTTATCAAAATAAAATTCATACAACGTTTTTAAGATTTTTCTTACACATTTACAAGAAAATATCATAACGTTCTAAATCCATTTCTAAGATATATACAAGAGGAAAATAAAAATAAAATCGTAGGAGATGTGATGTGATTATTTAAATAAATCTTTCATATACGGCCCTAATGGAACAAGGGTGTAAAACGATCTAAATGAGTGCGCCATTAATGTAGATAAATTACATTAAATCTGTCGCTCCTGTAGCGGAAAATTCAGGTGAATCTCTTGACGATTCTGTTAAAATTTCAACTGACGCACCTCGACACCTCACGCTCGTGTCAACGATGGGAAATTGTGCAATATTTCTTAGTAATTTACTTATTTTTAACCTATTGAGTAAGAATTATTTAGTTTCCATCTAAATATGACTAAAAATTAAAATAGATAGTAAAGTAAAAACTGTGTTAATTATATTAATTGGTATTCAATTAATATAATTAACACAGTTTTTACTTTATGTAGTTAAATAATAAATAAATAAATAAATAAATAAATAAATAAATAAATAAATAAATAAATAAATAAATAAATAAATAAATAAATAAATATGCTTAACACACACACACGGTCGTCTGTTCCTAAGGTAGGCAACTTAATGCCTGTGTTTTAGGTAACAGCCGACTGATATACTTTTTTTTTTAATAAATATACATATAAATAATACATATATAAATAAACATATATTACACTCAGACTCTAGGCGGGAATCGAACCCACAACCCTTGGAGCAGGAAACAGGGTCACTGCAAACTGCGCCAACGGGTCAGTCAAAATAATGTGATAAGTATTGTTGGATTTATAATATTACGAGTTTTAATTTATATCTTAAAAATTATATTTGTGGTGCTGTAGTAACAAAACATAACGGCCAAGCAATGATACAAAATAATATACACATTACTACACGCCTTTGTAATAAATACGTGTGTCAGTGATTTACTCACTTCATAAGGCAATGTATGATAGCATTTGGTACAAACATAAACTTTGATCACAAAACACACACAAAATATTATTATAATATCACGAAAATATTATGCACTATAGAAAAACAGAAACGCCAAGTGTTAATAAATATGTTATAAAATAAAATTCAGCTTTTATTTATTTACTTATGTATTTGTATATATATAATGTTATAAGCTTTACTACAACGAATACTATGCTGTAAAACTCCCTTTACTTACTCTATTTATAACCGTCGCTTTTCTTACCACACAAAGTAACATTAATAACAGTTTCATAATTTTATATCAAAAATTTACATATCATTTCTATTAGCATAAAATATAGGATAATTTTATTATTATCTCTTTTGACGGAACAAAGCTTTAATATCTGATAGAAACACATGAGTGATGCTCTATATTTTTATGGAAAAGCTTAAATATATTATCAGACTATTGTTAATTGTAGTGTATTTAATGTTAACATAAGTAGAAGCCCGCTCCTACGGTTGATCCTACTGGGCGCGTCCCCCGGATGGTGGATAGGGGAAGCCACTCGAATGTTAACTATTTATAGAATTATTTATATACATCGATATTTATTAATATGCGTGATAGCTAAAAAACACTCGCACAACATTATAAATATAAAAGCATAATGTCATAGCTGTCATATTAGTTACAATTATTCATAGATGGCGCCCCATGTACTTGTAGTGTAGATATAGTTGAATAAACAACAGTTGAAGAAAACAATTTTTTTTTAATAAAAACAAATTGTCTTATTTTTTTTGCATCAAAATCAGGGAACATAAGCTTTAAATTTGTATTAAGCATAAGCTTTGTATTTGGCGTCCTTTAAAATAAACATATTTTGAAGTAAAGGAAGAAGAAAAGTTATAGCGAAATAATTAGGTGAAGTATAAGTCCAATAATTAACAAAGATTATAGCCATATACATATACTATAATTATATAATATAAGTAATGTTTAGTTTAATATTTTTAACGTTGTTAAAGTTATGACAATACTTATTTTTGTAATTTACAACTTAACCATTATTAAAATAGTGGTTACTTTTTTGTATAATTAAGTCACAGTAAAATTTATATTGTAATTGGATACGTACTAGTATACTTGATTGGATATTTAATTGTATGTTTAGTTGAATACCAGTAGTCAAAAAATACAAGATTTAGCCCGGAAAAATTTAGATTTATATAATAAAACACGTTATATAAAACAAAATTTGACTGTAAGTGAAATCTAAATAAATCAAATATACAATTATTCATCTGCCTGAAATAATAATATAAATTATAATGAAATGTTATATTTTCCGCCACCTCTCATAAGTTATTCGGTACAAAAGTATCGAATACATTTACCGACCGATAAGGCCGAGAGCGCGCCGATGAAGCGGCTAATTCAATCAGTGATATCTATTCAAAGATCCAATTTACGTAAGAGACTCCGAGTTAGGGATCTCTTGGCCATCCATTCTAAGAAATAGTGGAAATGATATCTGTTATACTAATTTACTTGCTGAGATTGTTTTGTTGGGCATCCGGATTTTTGATTCTTATTACTAATATTAATTTTGCTTTGATTAAATTATTAGCAGTGAATAAATCTTGAAATTCTGATTTCATCAGAAAGTTGACACGTGTATATTTATTCAAATTTCAAGATTTCTTGTAAAGGTATTTGTAAATCCGTGTAATTTACAGTTAATATTTATGTGATGTTTATGATAGAAACTAAATAACCTTCGGGTTATTATATCGTAAAACGTGAATATTAATAAATAATTTGGAAAATCCAAAAGTGCACACCTCATAATCACATTTTTCACAATAAAATTGCTAAAAACAATTAAACAACATCGAATTAGACTGTAAAAGTAAATAGGGTTTTATTCCTGACTATATTGAAGCGTAAAAAAAAGAATTCGATTAGTGAAGTCTTTCGGTCGTTATCGTAACCACATACAATACGGATCCGCACATACAAACACACGAAAGTCTAAAAACAGAACTTTTTTAAACAGTTTTTTAATACGTTTAAATTACAAAAATTGCAATAAATGTATCATTTGTGTTAAAATAGTGTTTTTTCTTAATATGTGTGCCTATAAATTATTTTACAAGTGCAATATACGATAAATAGAGACATTTTAAGTTCGAAAAATCACTCGTTTTGCGCCACCCACCTCAACGCTTTGCTTATGAGTCGTACAATACTACATACTATTTATTCAATATGATAATGGAGAGTAAAATGTTTAAAGTGATTTATGAAATCTTATATTTTATTTATGACGTTTAAAATTTACGAAAAATCAATACGAAAGTATCAAATTCTAATATTAAAGTAAGTACCTGGATGACCGAGCTTTGCTCGGTTAAATTATATTTAGATATTATTACATACTTATGAAACATAAATAATATTTTCGATCTGACTGACATAATAGTAAAATAATAGGAACTGGTTATTTAAATAAAAAATAAAAAGAGCTCTCAATAATAATTTTTGTCACAAAAGAAGAAACTTGAAAAAAAAAGGAAAAAAAATTGGTCTGTAGACACCTGGATTCGAACCCGGGTTTCCTGGTTTCAAATCCTCCCGATACCTATCCGAGCTATTATAAGCTAATTAATGACAGCGAAATTTACCTTAGTATTCTAATGATATTTTTTAATTGCGTAAAAAAGGGATAAAACGACATTTTCTAAAAATAAATCCTAGCTAGATCGATTTATCGCCCCCGAAACCCCCTGCATACTAAATTTCATGAAAATCGTTGGAGCCGTTTCCGAGATTCAGATTATATATATACAAGAATTGCTCGTTTAAAGATATAAGATACATTGTATATTAATAGTTGAGATGTAGATAAACCTTACGTTAATGACAGGATGGCGAGAAGAGCCGTTGAGTGTCTCCCTAATGGAGTCGCCGAAAATTTACTAAGAGCATTACGTAAACTTTATTATAATCCTGATGAAATATATTTATGTGTTATTATATTACTTGGATATTAATTAGCACTAAAAAGGAATATATTAAGAATAATTTTTAGTTTTAAGTCTAGATGTCTAATATTAATTATTATATTAAAATTTAGGTTTGTTTGTGTGAGCGCTAAAACCTATAAAATTAGTCAGCTTGGTCATTGAGAAAATGTATATTTTGACAAGTTGAATGATATATAAGGGATGCCTTATTGGAAAAATAATTACTTAATTAAATCTAATAACAGAATCAAACGTCAGTTGAAAATAATTACAGTTAAACTTTTCGTCACTTTTATAACTTAAATATTATTAAGGTTCCAAGCTCAAATCCTACAAACAAAACCCTGCTATTACAAATATTTCGCTTTTCGTTTATTCATCTACCTACCCCTTCCTAATTTTGGCGTACTTGAAATTTTCACCGAATATATAGTATTATAGAAGTTGTATTTTTTGAATACGCCGTACAGTGTATGTGATGGTACTTCATGTGCAAATCAGACTCACACTTGTCCAATTATTTTATTGTACGGAGTGTATTACATTGTAACAGCTTATAAAAGCTTCATAGTTTGTGAGGAAGAAAGGTTAATCTGCGATGCTGCTACATTACGGCTTATATGTATAAGTGAATACTTATGGTCATTAACGCTAGAAATCTCGGTATCTTAGCCATACTTCATAGAGTTCATAGTAAGCTGAATATAATGGCCATTATAATCACTAATAGTGATTTATTGATTTCTAAGCTACTGACATATTTAAGTAAAATGAAAATGTATGGAATTAAGGGTAAAATTATAGTTTATTACAACATCAATTATTAAAGATTTTACACTGTACTGTTTTTATTAAGTTACTTAATCAAAAATTTTGTTTTGGTGGGGAAGAGTCAATAGTATTACATAATTTAGTATATACATATACACAATAAATTCTCAGAATCAAATATTACAGATGTGTCTATCAGCATTTTTTTTTATGTCTTCTGTATACTATGCTAAAAATTGTTGCAACCTGTCATTCACTTTACGATCCAACGCCACCCCTAATTAGATTCGTTTTCTCACTATTTCTGAAAATATACCAGGTTAATGAATCCAAGCTTTCAGATGATTACTTCAAATGGGTTTGAGGCTTAGTGCGAATATTATTAAGTCATAACGTTGCCTCTGCGGACAAAGAATAGTTAAATATCTGTCATACTACGACATCAATGACTCTCTTGATACTGTAAATTTTCCATCTGCTTTAGAGCCAATAGACATTGTCAATAGACATGGTCAACAGCGTGACTTTTTGTCTAAAAAAACTAGAAAAATTACTAGCTTAAGATGGTACTTAAAATTTGCTTAATTGCACTGACATTCGACACCATTAAAGGCCGCTAGTGTAGAGCTTTTTAGGTGTCATATAATACAGGTCCCAGGGATGAATTTATATTTGCAACGTTTTATGTGCGGGACGACCAGAATCCTGCTAATTTCTTAAAGAGTATTGTGTATAATAAATAGCTCTTTGCTTCTCATCAAAAACTTGTAGTTACGTTGGCTAACGATAAAGTTCATACAATGCCAGTGTTGCCAGTATTTTGGAAACTTTACGTTCCAGCGGTAGATTTGATGAGGTTTATGATTTTTGGTATTTGATGAGGTTTATGATTTTCGGTATTTGATGAGGTTTATGATATTCGGATTTCTTGTATTATTATTATTATTGTTTTTTCATTAATTTTGAACATTATCGAAAACTTAGATATAAATGAAAATCGAATCAGAGGGTCAGTAGCAGATGCGTTAAACGTCTATCGTTGGAACTGATGCGATTTTAGGCTTCGCTGAACTCTTATTGAATTGCACTTTGAAATTTCTCTTCTAATTTCATTTCAATTGGTGGTATTTTAATGTTTTGTAATGGAATTATATTTTCATTTATTTTTATCACTATGCCAATGAATACTTTAATATGGTTTGTACATGTTAATGTGCAAACACTAAGCGATTGCTTTTCAAATTTAAATTTGGGTGATAATTAGTTAAATGCGTGTTATATTTGTTTAAAAATAATCTAGTGTTAAGCGGTAATAGTAATAATCATGAGTAAGCCTGCACATCTTGATGTTGTTTTTGTTGTTGACATGTCTACAAACCCGGTGAAATGCAGTGCAAATTAAGCTCAAATTCTTGTATTTAGTAAGAAGAGATGCCTGTGATCAAGACTAGGATATTTGCAAACTGGTACAGTACGGATAACGATGTGACATGAGGTATTAGGACGATGGAGCAGCGTGCCGGATTAATTTACTATCCTTTTCTTATAAGGAGATCAAAAATACTAAATCAATGCAATGAAATCTTAATTTTTAGATAGTGTAACATATCACACGTACTATTTTTCATACCGTATACCGGGAATACCCCATGGGGTTGAAAACTCGAGTAAAACCGAGATCAATAACTAGTATAATAATACTAGATAGATCAACAGATATAAAACATTACAGTGACAATAAATCTACTTCTACCTTTCAATACTCTAGGACCTCTAAATGTGTTAGAAATAACATTTATTCCCCAATTTTATTATCAAATTTATATATTCATTAATAAATTTAAAACACACATATGTGTAATTTTGATAGTAGTCACGCAAGTCATAGTAAAGTAGAATACTTTTAATAGGAGATATAATATAATACCTCTCTTAATAGGAGAAGATACTTTTACCTTGGTGTAAAACTTTAAAAAGCTGTTAAATTACAGATTTTATAAATCGCTAGTTAAATGTTTGTTCATGTTTTTATAAAACACTAGCAAACCCGGCGAACTCCGTTTCGCCACCAAATGACTGGCGCCATCTGTTCCACCACCATGCAAAACCATATTGGTTTGTAGTACATGCTATGTATCAGAGATGGCGCTGTATGTGAAAAATTATTTTCCCTGTTTTCCTGCTTTTCTGTTGAAATTTTTCCTGAATTTTGTTTTCTATAAACCTCATGGAGCCCGAGACCTTTCCAACGAATGCAAAACCGTGGAAATCGGTTTGTGCGTTCTGGAATTATAGCGTCAGGAAGGAGAACCCGACTTATTTTTATATTATAGATTAGCTTTAGACATATATAATGACAGACTATTGACACACAAGTTTATCAGTCAATCAGTTTATTAACTATCGAAATATAGGCCATGTGAAACGACAAGAGTAATCTAATACAGAACTTAGCCGATATATTTTTGAGATACCCATTATAACAATATAATTCACCGAGACCTTAAACCGTGGACAACAAATGTTTATAGCTATCGGTTAATCACGAATTTTCTGTATTTATACAATTAACATAATACGAACGTACCATGTTATCGGTGTTTTACATTAAAAGTTTTATATTTCTATGAAGAATGTATATGTGATAATAAATATTGTTATATTAGACTACGTTAATCATTACTCCAATTTGCCTTTTTCAATAAAATACCGCAACAAGATTTGAATTTTAGGCTATTGAGCAAATGTGGGCGATAATTTAGTCTGTATTAAAAGAAATTAAATATTTGTGTGTATATCATTTTTTAACTAAGCTTCATGCTATAAAGATTCAACTTATTTCTAACACTAGATGTGTCTATTCAGAGATACGTATATCTATACGGAGGCCGATGGATGTCCAATGCATTCGTTCAACTGCTATGTAAGCTTGCCTGTCAAACGAACTGAAAAAAGGAAAGAATAGTAGATTTTATATCGCTGCTAGGCTATTTTTAAAAATTGGACAGATACTAATTCCTTATCTAAAGCTTCTAAAGTTTTGACTATAATTAAATTTAAAAATGGTATACTCCAGATCGCATTGGAAATATTATGACAAGATAATTTTTACCACAATATAAAATTAGTCTGAAATCGCTGATGATATTTTAGGATTGTCATTTCTTTCGGTTACTGGCTCGCTTATTTTTGAGTAATATTAGAACTACAACGTCCCTCACTAAACGTCATTTACTGCATTTTAATTTTAAAATACTACTAGTAACCATAATCGTAGTACAAAGTTTAAATATAGAAATCTTAGTTGTATTATATTCGTGTATATAATAATACTGCTAGTGAATTAATAGAAGATAAAAAGTGTATTTGCTATTTAATTTGTCGTAGATATTAAACGCTACGTAATTCTCGGAATAAAAAGCAATATAATTTTACTGGATTTATATGTAAATAATATTTTTATTGTATTTATAAACTTTTTCGTAAACAACTAAACTATGTGATAAAATCAGAAGTCTTTTTTTACGTTCCTAAAATATTTTCAATTTAACATTATTTTTCCAATCATCTCCAGACGAAAACAACTTTTTCATAACTGTAATAATAACAATGGGACTGTACCTCCTTATTTTATGTGAAAAACTTTGTCGTATAAAATGAATCATATAGTAAAGTTATCCTATAACACAGGGGAAAATTGATTAGGAAAAGTTATTATTAGATCGAACACGAGACGACGAACGACGTACGATGTATTTATCTATAACCTCATCCGTGACCAATTTTCTAGTATTGATTTATATAGAAAAGAACAAGGAAATTTTGAATAAATTATTTTTTTAATTAAAAGTATAAGAGAACAGTATAAATTATTTTATTATTTATGCCGTACATGTACAGCATATTTAACGACGTCAACGTAAACTATAAATTATTTGAACTTTTCAAATTATATCTTATACTTTAATATTTAATACAGGTAGTATGCTGGGCTCACGGCGTCACACGCATATACAATTATACATTTTACTTTACTTACTTACTTTTTTATTTTAGAGGAACACTAAAAAAGGCGTATTGATTAAATTCAATTTTTATAATTTTATTTTTCCGATCAGCAAATTATTTTTAAAACGGGTAAGGAAAAATAGTTTTTGTTTTAAGCAACTATGTCGAAGGTATGTCACGCATGTCAGATCCGAGCTGATAGTTTATATTATGATAGAGCTGACAGTATGAATTTAAATATGTATCTACAAGGAAATAAATAAAAGATAGAAATCCAATATTAATATCAAATTGTCTTTTCGCCAGTTCAGGAAGGCTAAAAGTAACTGTGATATTATTTGATTCTATATAATTATTTAATTAAAAGTCTAAAAACGGATTTTATCTCGTTTATTTAAATTTACTGTTTAACAATATTTAATTTAAATTATTTCCCGACGTTTCGGACCCTTTACAGCGTTCATGATCTCGGAGGACTGAGGTGGTGGGTGTCCGAATAATAATATAATCTATATAATTATGTTTAAAAAAAGGTTGAATCATTTATAAACAAAACATTTTTTGCATAAATACAAAAACTTGGTAAGAGTGTTTATAAATTGTATATTGCTGACACTGAAATTGTTCAAAATTAATTAAAAATTGGTTGTCTGTAAAGTAGGTTTACGGACGATAATTTTACATGATAACGTCAAAAAAAAAATTGCATAGATTGATGAAAAATTGCATACTTTTATGAATTTAATTGAATTATTATCATTAAATTATCATTATTTTGTATAGTACAAAGAAGAAATTAATTGAAAATTATATATTTTTCGATAAATTAACATTTATTTGACTTCTACTCGAACCCATCTGCCAATGGAGTGGAGGTGAGATAAATGCGTCGTAAGCGAACGCTTAGGCCGATCGTGCTTCTCTATTGCTTGTTCCGCGCTCTCGCTCGCGGAATGTGACGATGACTCATGTTTTTTCGTACGTGCAGCCGGTGTTCATAGATTTATAAGATGTTATGACGTCAAAAAAAAACTGTCATAATGTGTTTTGTGGAACAAAGTTCCTTATTGGACGAGACGGAGGGGTCTCCAGCCGGCAAAAAACATCCGTAACAAAAATGCGTTGAGTAAGATTTTAATGTTTAAAAACCTCAAATAATCAATAGAATTCTACTAAAGAAATATTCAATATTCACATCATTTCATATAATTTTAATATATGTATGATTAACACGTGTTTTAGTTTTGTGGTTGGAGGTATGTGTATAATTTATTTACGGTTTAAAAAAAACTCATTATAAACATATATATCAAAACAGACAGACACATATACAGATAGACAGATAGACATTTCCAAAAATGTAAATAATTGTATTTTTAGATTTTTTAAATTATTTTTTAAGAAATTCTGGAAAAAAGCGAGATACGCGAAATAACGTCCATAATAAAAAGGGTGGGATACAAATAACAAGGTCCGATCCTAACAGATCTCTCATAGTTACAATATGCCGTTGGGTTGTAAAGGCTTAGTTTATATGAATATTATAATTAGACATCACAAAATATAATGTTAAGCTAGGGAAGTTTCTGAATTCTCGGATATATGTCATACACTAATTACGGACAACAGACTGGAGAAATGTAACAAACAATACATCTTAATATATACCTATCGTGAAAACCTTTTGCTTGATTTTGTAGAAAGTATTAATATAAATATTAGATAGAAATATTAGATAGTCCTATATTTTATATATCAGTGTAGATATTACATGGGAACGCATAAAAGCTAATGAGTCATATGTTACAGAAATTTGCAGAGAAGACGACAGGAATATTTGACGGGTTGTTTACTTCACTTACGAAATTGTGGTGTGGTTTTTGAGAGGAAAAATAAGACTATAAGTCTAGACTAAGCTTGTAGATAGTATATTAATATATATTTCTATATTTTCATTTTAAGACCTATCCTTACCTTAGATATTCTTAAAAAAAAAAATAAAATAAAATGTCTAAAAGTGTGCGTACCACTTTAGCGAAGATGTAGTAAGTTAACTTAGTTACTTGCTAGGAAGCCATTAAAGAAAAATGCAGTAAAGAACAAAAATATATACATATATTACATATATTATTGCAGTCATAGCTTTTTAACCTTGTTATGTAAAAAAATATTTTATCATCTTTTATGACATTCAAGTCATGTGGTCAGTGAATGTCATTTGGCAATTTTTATTTATTCATTTATTTGTATTAATGACTTTTAGTATTTTGTAATTTTATTATGAATAGTATTAATATCTCTATTGTATCTTCTCCATTTATACAAATAATAAATCTGTTAAAACCTCCGTTTTATTAATACACTATATATCATCAAGAATAAATTTCAATAGCGCGTATTTTTTTTGTATCAGCGCCATCTCTTATCGTGTTTTTCTCTGATCACGTATCACGTAAAAAGTACAAAACCAATGTTAATAACTTTAATACATAAAAATTGGAAATAACTCACAGTATAATTTAGTTTTTGTTTCATTGTAATTAAATTTAAAAATAAATATTTAAGAAAATAGAAATAGGTACCTACGCCGGCAACGCCATCTGGTCTAAGGAATCTTAAAAACTCACAAAACTTATTTTTGAGTTATTATTTTGTTAAACTTAAAAGTTTACTAAATATGTCGGATAGGAATAGAAATCGTTTTAATATTTTAGATAAACATCATTTTCAATTAATATAGGTACTATTATGTTGTCAATGTCACTAAATATAAAAACGATATTCTACTATTATACGATAGATGGCGCATGTAGGTGATAAAAAATATAAGTTTATAATTTTTAAAATTTTAGTTAAATACCCGTGCGAAGCCGGGGCGGGCCGCTAGTCCCACATAACTTTGGTGATATAATTTATGTAAAATTGACACACCTGAAAGCCATATAACCATGGAGTATAGAGTTAAAGGAGCACTATCTTGTTACACAAAGTGTCCCCGAAATAATCTTAAATAAAGTAGGCGTTGCTGTGCCAAAGGACCGTTTTTAGGTTAGATAATTTATTTAACTCGCTATATAGGCGTTGAACTTTCAATTACAACACATTTACTAAATACTCTAGTCTAGGAGAATACTCGAAATTATACATATATCCACTCAACGAACTTCAAACAGTTGCATTCAGATCATATTCTCCACTACACCAGCGCCCCCTTTATTTAATGCTATTATGGGGACACTTTTTGAGTAAAGCAGCCATATAAGATAGTGCTCTTTACCTCTATACTCCATGCATATAACGAAGAATTGTATTTAACTGAATCATATGTACACTTTAAGGTCATAATAAATTTTAATATTGTATGTTATTGAATTGAAATGTTTCTTCATCGCATCCAATACTGACGACTAAAGATCGACGCACTGCTACGGAAACCCCTACGTCACGACCTGACATTCGTTGGTATGCACCAACCTGGTTATAGTTGCGCACATTAATGTACTTTAAATAAAATATATTGTATATTAAAACTTTATTATAATCACATAAAACGTTTTATTAATTAGAATAAATGGATTTCACTAGTACCAAGATAACACAGATGACTTCGCCAACGTCACGACCGAATACGAACAAGTAATTTACGAGTCAGTAGCGTGTCAAATAATTTTGGGAGTCGGGATTTTTTATCGTTGCACCGTAAGCGATTTCTTTACTATACTATTACCAAACATAAACTTTGACAAAGGCTCAAATAATTCAGGAATAGGAACTAATTTTTTTATGTACCGCCAGTTTTCCCCACGACCGCATGAAAATTTTTAACTTTGCCCTCTAAGAAGAAAAAAGCTTAAAAATGTCATAGACGAATAAATGTAAGAATATTTCAATACTCGTACTTTCATATGTGTATTGAAATATTCTCTTAGAGTTTGGAAACAAAATTTTACGGTCTAAACTGCACAAGTCCCGAGTGGAATAGTTTGGTTACATCTATATCAAATATTGGCTCACCTGGTTGCGCCACTATTTGTTGTTTGCAAGTTTCAGTAACTATTTCAAATTATAAATGTGATTAAGTCATTCTATTTTTTTATTAAACAAGTGAATAACTATTATTAAAATATACTTGACGACGTGTTGGCGCAGTGGTTACAGCAACGGCTGATGTGCTAGCGGTCGCGGGTTCGGTCCCCGCACATGACAAATACTTATATAGACCGTACAGATGTGTGTTTAAAAAAATCTAGTTTTTAAATATTCTCTCTCTCTTTATCAGCTTGTAAACAAACCACTGCTGAGCGAAGGTCTCTTCTCCATATAGAAGAAGGATTTAGCTTAATTCATCACGCTGCTCCTCTGCGGGTTGGCGGATAATATCCCTACCATGAGTAACGATCGACCGATTACCAGGTGTCCATGATAACAACCGAAAGCTTCGCGAGGCACGGTGGGAAAACAAACATGGACATAGACCTTTTTTTAACGATTGGAAATGCATATACACATCCCGCCATAAAACGGCGGGTATCTGGGTCTTGTGGCATGATGCCAGAGCTGCATGTCAATCCTAGCAGGCCAAATACAGCACTAAAGCCCATCGACCGTCGGCGCCGTAGTGAGGCGACACGGGATCGCTTGCGCTTGCAACAACGAAGTCTCGACACTTGGCCTTGCGGTCCCGATTACAAGCCGCTCGACGGGTTTACGCTGCGTGAGGTAGAGAGAAACCAGGAGCAGCCCAACTACCGAAGCCAAGCCATCCGCCGTCGGCTCTCCTCCGCCGCAAAGCAAACTGAGCCAACATTGAGAGACCCGACTCCGGCCACCGGATCGCACCATAGGCAGCCCCGCAAGAACTGCACGGAGCCAGGCTCGACCCGTGGCCCGCGCACCACGCGCCCCCTGCAAGAAGCGGATGAGCAAACCCGTCCGTTTCTGCTACCGACTGGGAAGAAGAATCTCCCCCTCATTTCTCTGCGCCTTCTTGGCGCCACGCCCTTACTGACCGCACTCCCGTGCCAACACGCTACTACACTTATGTGCTCCACGTGGAGGGAGAGAGTACCCTCGATCTTCTGTGCATCCGCGCCCACCGCTGCTGATTTTGGCTCGCGGGGCTCCGAAGACCCTTACCGTTCGCTAGCGATCTAGTGGTGTTCCTCCTATCCGCCACTCGGAGACGCGCCCAGTAGGAGACCAGCAACTCCCGTGGGACAAGAATTGTATACGATTATTTTAAAGAAGAAAATTATTCGTTTATTACTCACTAACTACTGTACAGAACAACAACAAAAAAAACCGTAGAATTTATTCTATAGTATAAAACGTCTTCATATACAAGTAATACTTATAATATGTCCTATTAATCTACATATTTAAAAATAGAAAATTATATACTAAACAGCTCTACATTTAAAAATAAATTTATTGGCTTAATTACATAAGAAGTCATTTTATTTTTATTGTGCTTGTAAAAATAAGTCAACAAACTACATTAATTTTCGATGATGACTTTATTTTAAGTTTTGTGTGACTTTAGAAATATTACATGATGAAATATCAATACCAATGTCACTACCATTATAATTTTGTCTAAGGTCAACCCTTGATGACTAGAACGATATAAAAAGTGCCTGTCACACTGGACGCTAAGCTATTTAATAATGCAGGGACTGTCCAAATCTCTGCATGTCTCAAAAAACTTCTGGAACTTTTTCAGTCTTCTAAATTTATATCATTCGATTAATTTCAAGACATGGACCTTTATACACATAATGTGAATAATTAAATATAAAATAATAATATAGTATGATATGTTGCAGTATAAGCAATGCAGAGAGACGATAATATTGTAACATTAAAAAATCGATTAACATTTTAAGTAAAAGTTGTTGTTAAAAAGAATTTCTTCTTCCGCAATTGATTTTTATTACTGATTTTTGTTTCCAATATGATATAGTACGTGATATCTTTTTGAGTTGATTTTATTAAGGTAAATAATCACTCGTCAAAATATTACGATTTCCTTATTCTTGCCAAATGTTTTTTTGTTAGTCACTGCTTTTCTAAAAGTCTGGTATCTTATAGTAAACACAACATGTTTGTTATGTATACTAATAAAATAAAACCTATAAGTCATCATCATATTAGTCGTTGGATGTTTACTGCTGAACATAGGCCTCCAACAACGGCTTCCGGCGACCATTCTCAAGTCATCTGTCTATCACGTGGACGACCGTCCGACACTGCGCTTGTCTGTACGTGGTCTCAACTCGAGAACCTTTCTGCTCCACTGACCGTCAGTTCTACGTGCTCTGTACCGTGCTCACTGTCATCTGCACTTCAGCTTGCAAATCAGTTGGTTTATGTCGACAACCTTTGTTCGTCTACGAATTTTATAATTTCTGTTTCGATCTCGCAGAGAAATAACAAGAATAACCCTCTCCATTGCCCGCTGTGCAACTTGAAGCTCATTTAAAAGACATGTAATCAATCAATCAATTTTTTTGACGTGATAACGTCTTGTAAATCGATGAATCCCGGGTGCACCGCACGAAGAATTGTTACATTTTGCGAGCGAAAGCGCTGAACAAGCGATAGAGAGGCACAATCGGCTTAAACGTTCAGCTTGTGAATGAAAATAATAACGCAGATTGGAGGATCGTATAAGTAAATATCACACATGTATATAAGTTGTAAATAAATTGTTAATAGCACATTGTTACTTTTAATTAATCTGTATAATTTAAGTAATAAAATATTTGAATTAACGAGTGCAAATAAATATTAATTTATCGAAAACAATTGTAATTAATTGAATTAACTCATTCTTTGTATTATACAAAATAATGATAACTCAGTGATAATAATTCAATTACATTCATAAAAATATGCAATTTTTTATAAATGTGAATATGACGTTATCACGTAAAATTATCGTCCGTAAACCGACTTTACAGACAACCAATTTTTTAAATTCAATATAGGCATTAAAATCACTTTTGATTCCTCATTTTAAACAGTACCTAATTTTGGAATTTAGATTCTGCTGAGAAGAAAAGGCAAGAAACTCAACAGTTACTCTTAAAAAAATGAACTGTCAATTCATAACTCACACAGTGTAAATTTAGTCATTTGTCCTGCAGGATGTTGTTCTATTTTAATTATATAGCATTTAAAGCCTATCAAATGCTTGGGTATATCCTAAGATCGACTGAGGAGTTTAAAAATTACTTCACCTTTATTCTACTTTTAAATGATTATGTTAGGTCCATTTTGGAAAACACATCTACAGTTAGGAACCCGATTTATAAATCGTATATAAATAATAGCGAAAAAATTCAGCCTAAAGTTTTGAATTTTTCTTTTTACCTGCTCACTCTTAGGTTTTAAAAATAGCATCAATCAATTATTGAATCTTCTTCTTCTTCAAGTGCCTCTCCGACTAGCGAAGGTTGGCTTCGAATACTCCATCTTGTTCTTCGCGAGGTGAAAGAGCTCGGCAGCACTCGCGATTCCCGTCCATTCTCGGATGTTGCCTAGCCAAGACTTTTTTCTGCGACCGACGGCTCTCCTTCCGGCAACCTTTCCCATCATAATTAGTTGCAAAAGTTCATATCTTTTATGCCTAAGCACGTGACCGAGATATGCAACTTTTCTTTTCTTGACAGTCTCCAAAAGTTGCCGTTTCTGGTTGACGCATCGCAGAACTTCTACGTTCGAGACCTTTTGAGTCCAACTAATGGTTAACATACGTTGATATGCCCACATCTCGAAAGCTTCTATACGTTTTTTGAGGTCTCCTTTAATTGTCCACGCCTCGCATCCGTAAAGAAGTATGGGCCAGATGTAACAATGTAAGAGTCGTACGCCCAAAGGGATCTTAAGTCTGCGATTGCAGAGTACTTTTTTTAATTTGCAGAAGGCACTTCGAGCTATTTCTATGCGAGTCTTTACCTCCTGTTCACAGTTCCAGGTGTCATTAAGCCATGTCCCTAGATATTTGTATTTGCGTACTCTCTCAATTTTTTTGGCCCGCTACACTGATAGAAATGTCATCGAAGCTATGTTTAGACAATACCATAATCTTCGTTTTTGTTGTGTTCATCCTCAGACCAGCCTTTTCACTGCACTCATTAACACGGGTCATAAGTAATTGTAGATCTTCAGGAGATGATGCTATCAGGACTGTATCGTCAGCGTATCTGATGTTGTTAATATATCGGCCATTTATTTTGACTCCACAATCAATTATTGAATGAATGATTGTAAATTTGTTTTGTTGTTATTGCTTTGCTTTTTATTCTCGATTTTAATTTTTATGTAACATTTTGATTATTAAACTTCGAATTTTAATTTTTAATCATTGCTTTGCTTTTTATTCTCAATTTTAATTTTAATATTAATTGTTAATTTTTGATTTTTATACTTTGAATTTTAAATTATTAATCACTTAATTTAATGATTGTAAATTCTGATTTTAATTATTGTTATCTCACTTTTAACTTTCTGCTTCTTGTATATATTATTTATTGGTGGAAACCAGATTGGTTTATGTTTTATCTCGTTATTATTGTTCACACACGGCAACACTTCGGCAATTAATCTGGCACCGCTGGAGAGACTGAAATAATGCTCTAGTTTCGATCGAATCGAAGGCTTTCTCATAGTCTACAGTAAACAATCTTTTATATAATCTGCTGCAGCGTATGTGTGTGGTATATACCACCATTATGGTACCACAGGAAACTATAGCCATTTCGTAAACTGGCTTATTAAAAAACTGGAAGTTATCAAACTTACCTGTCAGAAAATTCGAAATGATCCTGAAGAACAATTTATAAGCGTAGTTTAGTAACGAAATCAATCTGTAATTCTTCAACAAGGTGTTATAGTCCTTCTAGTAGAAGAACACAACCACGATTTTGTTCTAAGCCTCCGGCGTTAAGCCTTCAAGCAAAATGGTATTAAAGAGCTTCTAATGAACTTAAAGTAGGTGTTCCATTCGTTTTCAGAATCTTTTGGCAAGTGTGTTGCAACAGTGTCTTTTGGCAGGATATGGTATTGCTACCCATCACCATACTGACGGTGTAAAGTTGTTAGCACCACTATGGCCTTAGTTGGCTTTTACAACACCTCACCTAGAAGGAGGTCGGGACTATTCTTTTGTGCCGGTCACTGCGTGGCCAGTCTTTTAAGTAATGAATCGGTATTGGGTTATGATTAGGTTTAACAAATTATATGTATTTACTATCTATACCATCAATTCATTCGCGATTGCCATTCCTTTCATAAAACCTATAAGATGAAATATGCCAGCTAAGAATGAGCCGTATATTTAAGATTTTCTCTACATTCTTCGTGTCAAGTTAATTAGACCGAATACTGAGGACTTAATATTTACGGGATAATCTTAATCAATATCTAATTTCTAACAAAAATAATGAATTATATCAGAGTCAGCGTTAATGAAGTGCTGATTCTGACTTTTATCCCCTCTACCAAAATATCAGTGAACGTAAATAATGGTAACTTTCATTTAAAACCACTTAGTAGTAGTTTCAGCGTGATGGGCGGTCAAGATGCAGGCAGACAGACAAAGAAACATCAACTAAATGATAAGTTTGGATTCAGTATCGATTATAGACAGCAAAACAAAAACAATTTCAAAATGTCACAAGTGTAAATACCACTATTCATTAGACGCTTGGAAATGTTTTGATATTGAATTTTATTTAAATTAACATAAAATAAAATAAATTTAATAATAAATTAATATTTTCCAACACTTATAATATATATATTTTTACGTAAAACGAAGCAGATGCAATAAAAGCAAGAATAAAGCACTCTTATTCACAATATTATCTCACATTATTATGAGCCTCTATTGTATTAATGACTGCTACGTAGAACAAGTGGCTCTTTAGAATTATTTAATGACTAGCTTCTTCTATACATTTTTTTGTCGTTTATATATATCGTTTATATATATCTATGTCATACTATTATTTCAAACATTGTTGGTGTGTAAACATTTGTTAAGATTTTGATTTTCATTTGACGTTATAAAATTCTAACAATAATTTAACGTAATTTATTTTTTGGGCTACCAATTAGAATTGGATTACAATTTTAACAACACGTGCATGATTGTTTTAAAAAAATAATTCTTAATATTATAAATGGGCTGAGATCTTACCTTTTTAAGATTCCATATCGGCAGTCTGGGTGGAGCCTGGCTCCTGCAGTTTTTGTGGGGTTGCCTACGCGATCTGACGGCGGGGGTTGGGTCATTCAATGCTAGCACTCTTCTGCCTTGCGGAGGAGAGCCCGTGTGTGACCCGACCTCGGGAGTTGGGCCACTCCCTGTTTTTTCTCTCTGCCTTGTGCAGTGGAGACCGGTCGAGCGCATATTCGGAGAGGCCGCAAGGTCAAGCACCGGGGCTTCATGGTTGTACGTGAAAGCGATCCTATGGTGCCCTACTACGGCGCCGACAGTATCGATGGGTTTGAATGGCTATTTTGGGCTGCTAGACTGACGTGAAATCCTGGCGCCCGGTCGGGAGTCCCATATACCTGCCGCCTCATGACGGAATGCGTAAACGCATTGCCCATAAAAAAAATATTCGTTTGAATAATAATTATAGTTTAACTCGACATCATTTTAATTCCAAATTAGCAAATAAGAATAAATCGCTAAGTCAATACTAAACAAAATAGTACTGAAACACACACTAACTAGTAACTACTAATTAACTTGGTTTATTATTATCACTGGTTATCTGTAACCCATATTTGTATACCCGCTGATCCAAGGTATGTATTTTGCGTCAATTCAAACAGTATATTTATTAAATTTCAATATATTTTTAATATTTAAATAAGCCATTTGACATTAAAAAAATCAGGGGGCTTACCACAATCTTTAACAAAGTAAGCTTATTACGGTCGCGTTTTAATTCCGGCGTATTGTAATAATACTCAAATTCGTACTACGATCTTAACCGAGCATGATTGTTTCATTATTGCTGCGTGATGTGAAAGAACGAATGATTTGTCTATAACTTATTTAGAGGGACGGAAATAGCGTTATTTATTGTATAGCGTTATCCCTTTCTCGCTTCGGAACAAATCGTATTATCGAATTTTAACGATTAGACATCATTACTTAGCGCATGACGTACCTATAGTAACGTATAAACAATTATATTAATATTAAACATTAAAAAGTTTATATTTACGATTATTACGAGTTATTCGGGAACTATGGAACCAATGTAAGATAAAATTAGTACTTGTACATATATAAATGTATTTCTTTACATTGTTGATATTTTGTAACTATAGGTTGTAATGTTTTGTTATCTACAGCCGTAGAAGTAACAGAGTTAGTTACCAACAATTAGAAATGCTTTGGGAGTTTCTTAAAAGGAACAGCGATATAGTTTCCTCACATAATCGCTCTTTACAAGCCAAGGAAAACTCTAAGAGGAAATGGAGAGAAATTACAGAAACTCTCAACTCGCAAGGGCGTGGTGCTTATAAAAATTAGAAAGGCTGGTCAAAAGTAAGTACCTATTTTTTAAAATAATTAAATTAAAGAAGTTTAATTTTTAATAATTAATAAGTTTAATTATTAAAAACTGTTGTTCTTAAAAGTACATTAAATAATACCATATTATCTTTTTAGTACTGGGTAGATTATAAAGGCAAGTTGAAACTTAACTATAGTTAATTTTTTTATTCAATTTAAGGTAAGATAAAAAAATAGATAAAATATGAATAATATTATATTATATAATTTTCTCAAAATTATTTATTTTTCAGGATTCTAAGTTGCGCCTTTCCCAGAGCTTCTGAACCAGGAAATTCCGAGTAATTATGCCCTGCTGCAGCGGCATGTTACTCCTGTGGGGCTGCTCACTCAGTGCATTATTTACACGCAGCTGGGATTCTTCCGATACATCTTCATCACTCAGTTGTTGCACAGGAGTTTTTGCCATATTACAAATATTGTGTAGTATAACACAAGCATTTATAATAGAACCTGCTACTTGTGGTGAATAATGTAATACTCTGTGAACAAGCAAGCAGCGAAAACGTGCCTTAAGCAGGCCTATAGTGCGTGCTATAATATTTCTTGCTCTGACATGCAAATTTGTGTAGTGCTCCTCTGATGAACCTGGTGCCGCCTCCAGTATAGGTATCATCATGGTCTTCCTCAATGGATATCCAGAATCACCTAATGATAAAAAAATTATTAAATATATTGAGATGGTAAAAGGTGCTGTTTAGAAATTTTTTAATTGATATACATACATAATTTAGATTGAGATACTTATTTTTAAGTGATCTGTCAAAAAACATTAAGTAGTAGTAATTGTTTATGTATAGCTTTAAGTGTATTGTATATGCTGAACATATATATGTATGTATCTTATACTAAAGACATAAAGTTTTACTTTTTTTAAGGTATAACTTATGTTATTATATTTTAAATGTTTAATTTTAAAAAAACTAATTGCAATCATTTGCCTGTCTTATTACCAGTATGTCCTATATAGACTAGGGTTGTCTGGAAGAAATCACTATCAGCGATAAGACCGCCTTTGCACTCTATTGACATCTATATTGTATATTTTTCTTTGTATCTTTTTTTTATATTTTACTTAAGTGTGCAATAAAGTATCTAAATAAATAAATAATGTTTTAATTGATATTATTAATATACATACCAAGAAACCAAATAGAGTCTGAATTTCTGAGTTCTTCTAAATGAGTTCTTAGTGGATGATTGGTCCATATGAAAGAGTCATGACTCGCACCACCATGACTAGCATCTACACCTATAATTTGCATTTCAGCATCACAAATCTGCAAAAATAAATAAGGTTATTTATTTAAAATTATATTTTTAGGTAGTAATAATAATTATATTTAAATTTTTTTTTCATTCATGTAAGTATTACAAAATAAATATGCTAAATATTTTTATGTTGATTAAATAGTACTCACCAATTGAACATTCAAGGAGTGATAATGCTTTCTGCTATAGAATCGCTCTTCATTTTGTGCAGGGCGAACTATTGCCACTTGGGTGCAATCAATGCAACCTAGCATGCCAGTGTATGTGAAATTTTGTATAAAATCTGTAAAAATCATAATACACTCCTATTAAATGTTATTTTTTAATAAAAATAATTACACTTTATCTGGCCACTTTGTTGTTACCTATTTTCTGATAAATTGATGTGGGGATCGCATTTCACACATATATACTATATTATATCCATTTTTCACCCCACATCCATTTTATTTCATTTGTACTATTAAAATAAATACTTACTCTGCTTTAACTCTCTTTCGCTCTTCACCAGTCATGGGAAATTTTATATATTTTTGGCGCATTTGCTGGGTATTAAGGCACTTGGTAACCTGCGCAATTACAGAGGAGACAGTCTGTTGAGCCATAAAATGACCCTCATTATTACCTATAAGACATTGCATAGAAGGATAATGCGATTAATATCTAAAAAAAATTATTAAATATGTATTTTGTACTCATAGATGAATAGGTATTGATCTTATTCAATTTGTATTGAAGTAGCAATTTATTTTTCTATTAAATTAGTAAATAGCTCCAAATTTACTATAATTTAATACAATATTATAATTGTCTATTACTTGTTTAACTAGAAATATACGTAATTATATAAGTAAACAAATAAATCACGAGATGAAACATCTAATTTAATTTTTACTTATTAGGATAGGTATTACAAAAAGTGAGTACCTTCGTCTCTATGGACAAATCTGTGGATTTTTTTGTATCCTTCATCAGAGGTCTCAACTCATCGCATATCTTACGTACTAAAGGTTTAGTATGGCGATATCGTTTTACAAATTTTGCTTCACTTAAGTAAAACGGATTGCAATCTCTTCGCAACATCATGCGACGCCGTTTTTGTCTATTTTTAACCGACTTCAAAAAAAGGAGGAGGTTCTCAATTCGTCTGTATTTTTTTTTTTTTTTTTTTTTTTTTTTTTATGTGTGTTACCTCATAACTTGTTACTGGGTGTACCGATTTTAATGATTCTTTTTATATTCAAAAGCTAGTGCTCGTCATGTGGTCCCATTTAAATTTGAGCGAGATGTGACTAGTAGTTTTTGAGTAATCCTTAATAATGCGTATATTTGTTCCTGATACCGCGCGTCGCTGCACGGGTCGCGTTGCACACTATCGTTCCTTGAGGCTTAATTTGTTTCGGAAGATTATCACGTGTTATGTTTTTTATGTTTACTACGAGTTAAAGTATACAATATTATATTTTGTTTCTCAGATTACGACTCAGGTGTAGTGACATCGGTGATTAACTAGATAATTGTTTTAAAATTTTTAATTTGTCAATATATTTAACGGACACTATTTTGCGTCATTTGTCATAGACTAAAATCTTAAATGTGACATTGTGTGTGTAACAAGTGTACCTAAGTATTTGTCAATTAGAAGAGGAATCTTTTCTGCAATCTGCATCGATGTATAATTATAATAGATACACAGTCTCAAATAAATCGAACCTCAGTCGTGTCCCCACACCAGCCTACCTGACTCTACAAGCTAATAAAACAAAGGCCACAATTGGTTATTGTTTAATTTTAATAATAGACCTTAATACTTTGGAATTGAGTTGTAAAACATTTGTGACTGTGTCTTACTTATTATCTTTAGGGTTTATGGATGGAACGAAGTAATAAATCTTAGTGACACCCAAAAATGAAACAAGATATCTAGAAAAATATTTCATATGAAATCAACCTTATAACTAATTAGAAATATATTACAAAATTGTCACAAATAATATGCGAGTTACGTGATTTCGGAGCTGTGCTTATTAATTTGCTGTTGTCTCCAGCTGTTTGAATAAAACAACTAGTGGAGTCGCTTACCGAGTGCTAAATATGTGATTTGTACGATAATTATGTGACGAATGCTAACGCTGGCTTATTATGAATGTAAACACTGTTTAGTTTGGTTACTTTTAGTGCGCTTACGCGGAATCTAGGGTATAATTGATCGAAAGGTTGTGGTACGTTAGTGCATATTATTACTTTAATACATTAATTATGTATTTTGCCATGAAAAAAAAAATATATCGATTGTCAAAAAAAAAAGAAACTCTATAGGTGATTTGTAAGATCATCGTAGTATTTCGAGTTGGTGTGGATTTTTTGCACAAAAAAATTACTTAGGTCGATTGCGGCTTTTTCGAGGGTGGTAAAATAAATGTAGCTTGTGAACTGTAACCGCCCAGCTTTATATAAATAAATCAGTTATCGAACTACAGATTCACTAAAAATCAAGAAATAAAACAAAATTTTAACAAAAAACAAAAACCGACTTCAAAGCAAAAAAAAAAAAGAACGGTAAAACAAAAATGCACTAAAAAGTAAAAAAATAATTACGTATTCTTTTGTCTGTAATCAAATTATTACGATAATATAATGTACAATTATTGTTGTCTTTGGAGTCGGTGTCAGCCAAGGAAATAAGGAAAAGAGTGCGTAATAGTGTACACCTATTGTAATGTTTAACTACGTTGACCAAGGAAATAAGGAAAAGAGTGCGTAATAGTGTACACCTATTGCAATGTTAAACTACGTTGGCTGACACCGACTCCGAAGACAACAATAATTGTACATTATATTATCGTAATAATTTGATTACAGACAAAAGAATACGTAATTATTTTTTTACTTTTTAGTGCATTTTTGTTTTACCGTTCTTTTTTTTTTGCTTTGAAGTCGGTTTTTGTTTTTTGTTAAAATTTTGTTTTATTTAATTTCTAATCACACGCATCAGCTTCCAAGAACTCAAAAATTTCGTAGGCGTTCATCTAAAATAATATTGAAAATTATTTTTTCAGGCACTAAATCACCAGTAATACAACTTTTTCGATATTACACTTACTTTATATGGTAAAAATATGTTTTTTTATGAAATATTCCACAAATCAATTATAAATCCGTCGCACGTTAGTAACTTTTTTAATATTGCTAAATTTGACAGAAACTAATAATGCTAGCTGTCAAAAAAGGCGTTGTGGTACCAAATAAGCGCGGATTGAACGAACAATATGAGATGACGTCACCAAAATCGCTCGGAAAGTATGATCGTTTTCAAGCTTATAGTAAGATTGTTTTAAGTACGTTGTGGTATGAAAATTCAATGTATGAATGTATTAATAATGCTATAAGAGATTGTGGTAAGCCCCCTGTAATTTGTTTGCAAGTAATGTCAATGAAGTATCTGAATATCTATACAAAACAAAGCAAGACTAAAGTTTTCAAACAATTACGACAGATTTTAATTTTACATGTTAATTATTTTTTATATGTAAAATATTAATGACTGGGTGAACTGGATGCATTACGAATATCAAAGCAAAGGTAAATAAATAGCCTCACCTACTCAAACTATTCTGAAATGTTTTCTGTTACGCAGTCAAAGAGCACCCCTGTGCAGAAAGAGCGTTAAGTTTTAACGTTCTAGAGCAAAGCTAAATACGCATCTAATTGGAATATAGTATTTATTTCACCAGGAGTAAAAAGCAATTCGAAACCTATAAAAAATACAAAGTAAGTCAATACGTACCTAATAATGGTTTAGTCACAACTCCTGATACACTAGCAATTATAAAATAATATAAAAAAAAGATGATACATTCATAAGTAATCGTTAAGTTTGTAAAAAAAAATAGATCAGGTTAAATTAAACAGATATAAAGAACTAGTAAGAATAAAAAATAAATAAATATATATGAGTCCTAAGAAGGAAAATATTTTTTCTCTCTCTCGACTCGGATTCGACCTCTGACGCTCGTTGTAAGTGGACGTGTATAGAATTTTAGCAAAAATATTACCTTTTTTCTAAAAGACCGTAATTTCAAAGAGTTCTTTAAAACGAAGTAATTGAGTTTAATTTACATCAAACGCAGTGTTTACGCTACTAACCTTTTGGTTCTCAAGCAAACACGCGACACTGGACAGCAGCAAGTACGCAGCTCCCCTCACCCCCTCGAGTAAAGACAACCAGTGCTATTTTTGTTTCTGTTGCACTCGTGTTTAACAACTAACGATGAGTTTGCAACGAACGCCGCCCGGAACGTCATTAATGAGCGGAAGCGGGAGCGCTGGCGGTTCAACACCTAACCTGTCGCACTATGGCAATGAGGAATACTCCAACATCAATATTAGAAAACGAAAGAATCGCACCGAGGAGCAAGACTATAAGATGGAGTTCGAGGACTTCCGTTCAGAGATAATGAAGTTCTTAGAAGAATTCTCAAAAAAAACAAAATGAAAATATGAACAGCATTAAAGAGGAAATATCTGGCATTAGAGACGAGGTAAAAATAATCAAATCGGCAGTCGAAAAATTCAACACTAAATTTGATCAGATACATAATGAAATAGAAAATATTAAGACTACCAATAGTAAGAATCAAGAAAAAATCAAATTTATAGAAAGCGAAATAATACAAATAAAAATAACACAAAACACCGAATGCTCAACATTGAAACCGCTTCCGCTTATGCAAGAAAACATGTACCTTGAAATAAAAGACAGATGTGAGCGTGGAAAAAATATTGTAATTGTAGGTATTTCCAAAAAAAATGATTCAAACTATAAGACCAGACAATGTTATGATGATGCGGAGGTTATGAAATTATTAACATCGGTATATGAATCCTGTCCCAAACCAATAAAAATAGTACGACTTGGTAAATATGTACCTAATAAAAATCGCCTCATAAAGGCGTGTTTTAGTGATGTAAATACTGTGAGATATTTGCTACGTAACAAAACAAAATTGTCTGGTAATACCAATTTCTACTCCGATCAAACCACAATGCAGAAACAGTACTTAGATTTATTGAAGAAGGAAATAAAACAACGCGAACAAAATGGCGAGAAGGATCTTATAATTAAATATAAAAAAGGAATACCCACAATAATTACAAATAAAAACAACCAAAAAAACTAGAGAATATACCATTACAGAATACATTTATAAATAAAAATAGTAGATTAGGACATCACATTTTAAAAAAGTACGAAGATATACAGTATCATTCAAATTCATTACGATGTTCTTATGCTAACCTACGTAGTATTCGAACGCCGGGCAAGTTTGATGAAATACAATGCATCATAAAAACAATACCTAAGACTATTCACTTAATATTATTTACAGAAACATGGATTAATTCAGAAAATGATGCTAAATTATACAACATAACAAACTATCAACATGTATATAACTACAGAAACAAAGGTAAGGGAGGTGGTGTTTCCCTTTACATACACAACAGTATTTCATTTGAAAAAACAGAGGAATTATTTGAAAATAGGAATCATTATCTGTGGATACATATGGATAAATTAACCTTAGACGTTGGTATTATTTATAGACCTGGCGACACGAGCATCAAAAACTTCATGGATCTATTTTCTACTCAATTAGAACGGAGAAAAAGAGCAATTATTTTCGAGGATTTTAACATTGACCTACTCAGTACAGATAACTATGTCATTGAATACATGAACCGATTAGAGGAAACCGGATTTCAGATAATAAACAAAATAGATAGAAAGTTCAGTACTCGCGGAACAAGCACAACAAGTACAATATTAGATCACGTTTATACAAATATTAATAATCATTCATTCAACATGTCAATAATAGATTCATCCTTATCTGATCATAAACAGATTTTTCTACAAATTGGCACCTTGGCACCGCAAATAACCAAGAAAATACGGTATGAAGCCCTTAATTACGAAGATCTCTACGTAAATGCTTTAAAGGCAGACTATTGCAATAAAACCAAAGAATATCATTACTTAGAAAAATTTATTCTAGAACACATAAATAATAATAAAATTAATAAGACAAAATTTTTAAATGTACCTCAAAAGGATTGGATAAATAAATAAATAATAAACTCGATTGATATGCGAAACAGATTATGGCAAGAAACTAAAGCGAATCCAACTAATGAAAACCTTAAAAAGCAGTATGATGAGGAGCGTAAAAAAACGATGAACCTAATAAGGACTTGCAAAAAAGATAACTATTATTCTTTGTTTAGTACCAGTAGTAATAATCCGAAGAAAATGTGGAAAACCATTAATAGTTTAGCGCTAAATGAGAGTAAAGAAAGCTGTGCTCCCCTCAAATTCATATTGGATTCAGGACCTGTTACGGAAGGTAATGCAGTTTGTAGTTGCTTTAATGATTTTTTTTCTTCAATCGGCCTAGAATTAGCAAGTAAAATACCTAAAATTTATCACACCAATAACGATAACATACTGATGTACGACTGTAATTACAGGCATGATATAACGTTAAAAGAGTTAGCACCGTGTAGTAGTGAGGAAGTATAAAACATAATTGACAATCTAGATAGTAACACAAGTACTGGGATAGACGGAATTAGTACCAAAGCTATTAAATGTATAAAAGATGTAATTTCTCAAAGATTAGGTAATTGTATAAACAAGTGTTTGTCCTTCGGCACCTTTCCCGATTCGCTAAAGATTGAGAAAATTAGTCCTATTCATAAATCTGGTAGTAAAAATGAACCAAATAACTATCGACCTGTTTCTGTGTTACCTGTGATATCTAAAATATTCGAGCGAATACTGTACAAACGCCTAAATAGTTACTTGTCTGAAAAACAATTTCTCATTAGTCAGCAGTGTGGTTTTCGTTCAAAATCAAGCATTCTTACCGCCGCCACTTAGTTACAGAAATAAGATCACATATCGATAAAAAAAAAATTTGCATTGGGGATTTTTATCGACCTGAAGAAAGCTTTCGATACGGTAAGCCACAGTTAGTTATTGTTGAAATTAATTAATATCGGTATCACGGGCAGGGCGTTTAAAATTTTTGATTCATACTTGCACAACAGGAAGCAAGTAGTAAAAATAGATAACTTTGTCAGTTCTATTAAAAATGTTACATATGGAATTCCACAAGGCTCCATAATTGGACCGTTAATGTTCTTAATTTACGTTAACAATATTATTAACCTTAATCTAACTGGTAAACTTACACTATATGCAGATGATACGTGTCTTTTTTATGACGGTAGTTCTATTCATGACTTAATAAGCAAAGCTCAAAATGATCTCGACACGCTAAGTGAATGGCTTCAGTGCAATCTGCTTACAATAAATGCAACAAAAACTTCCTAAATGATTTTCTGTGCCAAAAATAAACATATACCTGATTTCACACCCCTTACAGTTAACGATAGGATCATACAACGCTCAACAAAAGAGAAATATCTGGGTTTATGGATGGATGATAAGCTAACTTGGAAAGGACACATAGAACACGTTAGAACCAAACTAGTACCCATACTGGGTGCATTGAGAAAGGTCTCAAACTGCATTCCAAATAACGTACGAAAGATAATTTATAACACCTTAGTTAAATCTAACATTGAATATTTAATAGAAGTTTGGGGATCTGCCGCTAAGACAAACTTAATGCCGTTACAAAGAATTCAAAATAAGATTATTAAAATACTATTTCGCTATCCCTATCTTACTTCAACAAATAAATTGTACCAAAAAACAAAATTACTAAATATAACACAACTATACACTTATTACACCTGCATACTAATAACCTCTTAAGACCTGAACATGAACCAAATGGAATAATATTGTTCTAAAGGATTTTTTATTGTTATTGGGGTATAAATTAAACACACAATTTTTTTTGAATTTTTTAAAAAATTGGTTTATTAAAAAAAGTTGGTGCACATATGTGTACTTTAGGTTTCAACGTGGACCAAATCTCTTGAAAGTGTGGTTACTTTCAAAACAATTATTTTTAATATACATAACTAAACATTGCATGTTACACATATGGTGCGGTAGCGTGAGGAGCACGTCGGATGGTAACATTTAGAGGCGAATTTGTTTTCAACAAATCGCGGCCGATGACCTACATTGTCAAGCCTTATTTCAGGTTGTGGTTGTGGCACGACCGGTCAGTGTTTTTTGTCGGCGGTTCGTTCGCGCACCATAGTTCGTCACCTGCAGAATACAAGTTGGAACTTACTGAAGGACTCGAACTGGGACGAGATCTTGAGCCAGAAAGCAAAAAATTGAAAACAACCCTCCCCCCATCATAATTCATCATCGCTTTGGCCTGATTCAGCCTGTATTGGAGTAAGACCAATTTGTCCATGCGATGAACGTCTTCTTCAGTACAGCAACGTGTGTACATTACCCAGTAATTGACAACAACCAGACCAAGAAAATGGCAGAATGTTCCCACTGTCCATTTTTTTGTCCGCATTGCATTTCTGTAGTATGCAATTAATCTGTCGTATAAATCAATGCCACCCATCCAGGTATTGTAGTTTCTGCCTGCTGCTGGAAGATCTATGTCAAATTTCCTTTTCTGTTTTTTACACCAACGTTTGCAGGTTTCAGCAGGGTCACTTTCTGAACCAGTGAACAGCATTGTTACAGCCTTTGTATTCATCCATTTAACAACGCATACATTGTCATCGCTTCTTACTTTTTCATCAAACTGCCCTCTTTTTAACACCTTATCTACCTTCAATTTATGTGCTGTTCCAATCCTATTTATCAATACTGTCCCCGTCAGAAATATATCTTCTGATTTTTCAGGCTCATAAATAATCTATCTGTCACACATAGTTGCCGTTAATTGTACGGCAAAGTTTTTCTACTATTCCTGCCCCCAGTCTAAGATTTTCATGACATCTGATGTAGTGTATCATTGGTTTTTCAAATGTTGAATTTCCTACTTCCTCTTCAGTTTTTACTTCAGCTGGCCTCGCTTCTTTTTTTTTCCTCGATTTCTTCGGACTGTTGAAGAGTTCTGGCGAAATCCGGAGGCATGTAATCCTCACCATCATCATCTCAAGAGAAATCAAACTCACTGTCATTGAGTAAACCTGCAATCTCCCGCTTATCCATGTTGAAGCTGCAAAACAGTCATACATTACAAAACTAATTTTTAGTCCTAAGGTACACATATGTGTACCAATAAAATAATGAAGTTTTTCATGCTTAAAAAGAAAAACAAACAAGAAACTTACCTTTTCAAAAAATAATTCAATAATATAGCAACACAAAAACACAAGAAAATGTTATCTAACTGAACAATTTTTTTTTTTATCGAATTTAAAATTTCGTGAGTGCGAGTTTCATTGAAAATTTTCAAACTGTCAAATTCAAATAAAAATCAAGTAGGTAAAACTATTCCCGACGAGCTGTCTATCGATAAGGCTTGAAACTTTAGACTTTATAGAAAGTATTTCAAATACAACAAGTTGTCGTAAGATGTCACTACTAGTTCCAAATAGAAAAAATATAAGGTGCACGTATGTGTACCCACGGTCTTAAGAGGATAAAGAACATTATCAACAATTCAATGAAATGAAATGAAATGAAAATATTTTATTTCGTCATAAGGTGATTTTACACACTTAACGAATGTCAAAAAAATTTCATTTAAAACTAATACGTCAAATTATTACAAGTTAATGTCTCGGTAGACATAACATTACTATTATATCATCGGCTTTATTAAATGTTACAATAAATAACTTAATCTAATGTCCCTAGTGTCCCTGTTGGCCGAGAGGAAAAAAAGCCGGCGGAAAAAAACTCTCGGTACTCTTTTAAATAATTAAGCGTCATACAAAATAAATGAATAATGCACAGTATGACCATGAAATGATTAGGACAAACACGAGACAGCCAATCGTATATGCCGAAATCACCACATGCCACCTGCTCACAAAATTGTATAACTATAACAACTTTTAAACTTTCGCGTTGCATTATTATATTTAAATGTTCATACGGGGATTAACACGAAATTAACTTTACGGTAAAATATATTACCTTGAGGCCTGACGTTTCGGCTAGGTTACACTAGCCGTGGTCACAGGCAGACTGATCCAGCGATGTCACGACTCCGCCGTCGGGGTAAATGTTTCTTCATCCACCCTCAACTCGTGATTATTGTTATTTGTACCGCGACACACAACACTTATTACGTCCCTATTCTGAAAGTCAACCGGAAGGTGCCTATTCTGATATTTAACCGACTGCGAACTAAAACGAGGTTGTGTAATTTTAATCACTGGGTTCCATGTCGGGGATAGTTTGAATCCGTCTTCGCGATTGAATGTTTTATGTTTTTTCGGTGTGTGTCGGTTTGACCGAACCGACACACACCGATAGATACCTGCACGCGTCGTCACACCACCATCCTCGTCACTTTTTTACGTATATACATTATATTTTCATAAATATATTGCGATGCAAAGGTCAGAATATTGATCTCTTTAAATCCACTCAATACACTCCAACATCAAAATTAATAAAAAAATTACTAAACACAATTTAAGAAACAAAGATAAATTACATCTAACTAGTGTACGTACGAAGTGTGGTAAGAAGACAATATTGTTGGAGGGAGTGCAGCTATATAACAACTTACCAAACCATGTAAAAAGTTCGAAAAGCATGAATATTTTTAAATCAAAATTAAAAGAATACGTATATACATTGTAACTGTAAATGTTTCGATAAAGCGTTCCAGAGGTGAAAATTGTAACATCATATTATTGTATATTGATTGTATCTCATTGTAAGTAAACTTATGTTTTTATGAGAAATAAATTCTTTAAACCTAAAATATTTTTATGTATATTATACATTTGCCTTTACAGTTTAACCCCTATTTTTTCAAATCTTGTCGATTTTTAATTCGCATTTAATATAGTTCTTGTTTTTCATATATACGAACGAAATACATAATTAACATGGTCACAGCAACTGGCTGATGAACTAGCGGTCGCAAATTCGATCCCCGCATATGACAAATATTTATACAGGCCATATAGATAAATATAATATTTCACTGAATGAAATTAAAAATACAAATTAAAATTAAGTAGACAATGTTGTGGGCATACAGTTTAAAGTTTTACATAGAAAAGATGAGTTTTGGGTTTACACAATAAACATTTTTGTAATAATTAATAATAATAAACAATAACTTAAGGCTGGTAGATTTAAAAATTAAATATTATTTACTCAGAACTAGCAATAGAAATAATTGAGTCAACCAGTGTGGCATAGAACTCAGAAATGAAGAAAATTGTAATGTTTTGTTGTTATTTTTTTAATTGGCAAACATTTTGCTTGCTCTTATATATTTTGGATATTTATTATATAATTTTGATCCTTAGACTATGTCTTATTTTGCAATAGTTTGTTCGGGTTCTGCATATAAATATTGAATAAAAAATATTGTTAGCGTGACTTGGAAGGATAAAGGCAGATATTTACTTTTGTTTGTTAAAAATACCAGTAGGTTAAACAGATATTCATAATTTTAGTGTCTCTATACAAATTTTCGAATAGTGTTAGAAAATCATAATTTGTAATCATAATATTATCGACTTATATTTGTAGATCTTTTAGAGCATTTTTATAAGTGCTTCCACAAATTTCAATTAAATATTCTAGATGTGGTTTTAATTGTAAATTGTTTAACGGATTCGGAAAGGGATATATCGGATAAATTCGTACAGTGAACCTGAAATTCACGATCTTATGGGTATTTTCGACTTTTTTAAAATGATTTATTAAGTTATTTAAATTATTATAGATATTTACAATTCAAAACTTAAACTAATTATTTACATACAATTTTGGTATATAATTATCATATCCATGTGAAATATTGCCAAGAATACTGGCAGCATTTCTCCATTGAATCGCAGTTCCGATTATCTGGGTTAAAAATATAGCAGGCCTCCTGTCACTAGTGGAGGCTATGACACGTGGGGTCTGAAATGACTAAACTACACAAATATTCGTCACTTATCCCAAATTATATCTTTATGCCATTTGCAGTCGAAGCACTACAAAATTCTAAAATAATTGAACCCACACCTCATGTGGGTGAGTCAAATGTTTTATTTTTCTTTATTGTGAATGCAAAAAAAAAACAGTTTTCAAAGGGAAATTTTCAAAATACAGACAACCTTGTAAAACTTCCCGATACTACGTACACGTACAGAATACATACAAATACATTCACAAACAGTTGTAGGGTTTTCATTGCCGAAAAAAAATCCTTTATAGCCCCTAAGTGACTCCGCTTCCTGTCCATACGATAATAAGGAAAACATAATAAAATTGTATTATCTTAGTACGCATTTTATTCATAACGATAAAAAAATACAAGAATAATATGATATGGATCGTCAAGATATATCATAATAATGAAATATAGCGAGGGGTGAATTAAATAGTGTTGTTATGTTGATGTAAATGTATGTATTGCAAGGAAATGACATTTCAGATTGAATCGATATGCTGATATATTTTTTTATGAATTGGAATATGTTAAAATGATTTACGTTTATGAGCTTGAATCAGCTACGAGTACTGGATTTATTAGTAATGACTTAATATACAAACCAAGTATAAAAAAGATGGCAATTACAGATAGAACGATAAGAACTATTTTGACGATTCAACAATATATAGAACACTATTTTTTCTGTTTTATCAATAAAGCTTAAGCCATTAAACAATAAAATAATTTTTTTTTAATGTCTGTAATTATTTTGATGACCCAAGAAAATATGAAAATATTTACGTGGGTTTACTTTTTCTTATTATTATTCAAAAGCGAAGTTGTGTAGAAATACACAGGATAGGTATTACTTAACAAAACTACACTAATATGACAGAAACCGCCACTTGATCAGAAAAAAAAATCAATTCTAACTGAATTTTTTTTTATTTTATTAATTTTCCTCTACGAGCTTACAGACGCCCCTACCATTTTTTACTGATTTTATAAATTGTTACACAGGCATTATTACATCGGCAGACTATATTTTATCATTATTTAAATACCTATGAACTATACTTAGGATCTCTAGTTCTGGAAACATGAGTCCACATTGACCACTTAATGCTAACACTTATTTCTACCACTTAAACTTACTCTAACTGAATATTAATATGTATTTATATAGGTACTCATTCTTAAATTGGCAATACAGCAGCATGGTTAATAAAGCTTCGAACCATGCTGCTTAAAGTTAAAGAAAACCTTTGCCTAGCAATGGTATAATGAATGAATTAAAAAAAAAAAAAAAAACATAAATCACTGTTGAAAACGATATTCGAAGATGCCAACTATTACAAATAGCCGTCATGGAAAAATTCAGTCATTATTTGTCCATTAAAGCTCTCCAAGCTGTTTCGAGCCCTTACTGTCTTTCTATGTATTTTTTACATTACAGTGTTTTAACATTCGGCTGATTCATTCCGATTTATTTTCTTCGAATCCGGAGTGTATGCAAAATGTAGCTAGTCACTGAAGTTATAATGACTTCATTAGCATCTTGACTGTTCATGTTTCTTTGAATAAGTAGTTTTTAGGATCGCTATTATTTTTGATTTTCATATAATTTAGGTTAAAACATTTTAACGGAACTGTAGCGGCTTTTACTATATGAGGGCGATAATTATTCTACGTTTTATTTTTACTTTGTTATGTAATATAAATTACATTAGTTATTTAATTTATCTATATTCTAGGCCCAAAATGAATATTGCATATAACACTGTACAATTAAAAAACACCGTAACATAAGTATTTTTATTTAACACATCATATGATATTGTGAAAACATTTTCACAATAACAATATAACATTTTTAATCGACCTACCCTACGAAAGGCGAGAATATAAATAATTAATTATCAGTTTAAGTGTAGGGTAAGATATATTATATTTAAAGATTTTGTTTTATACCTATGACGGCGTGATTAATATGTAAATTGTAAACCCACGCAAAATTACAGCTTTATAATACTTAATATGACTCATGACCTTCGTTCTGGTGTAGTAGTGCGAGTAGTTGACTCAATGCCGCGCCGGGGCGGTCGCGGGTTCGATTCCCGCTCGGGACAGATTATTATTCCGAGATTACAGATAATTATCCGTATTTGTAAAAATATTTCTTTCCTGTCTCGGTGTATGTCCTTGTGGGTCTTCCCACCGTGCCTCGGAGAGCATGTGAAGCCGTCGGTCCCGGTTGTTATCATAGACAAGATAACGATCGTTACTCATGGTAGGGAATTATCCGCCAAACTGCAGTGGAAGAGCGTGGTGGATTAAGCTCCAACCCTTCTTCTATATGAGAAGAGGCCTTCACTTAGCAGTGGGTGGTTTACAGGGTGATACAGTACACAGTACAATATTCATGAACTCGAATGAGTTACGCTACAATAAGACAAGCATTTGATGGTCAAACTATAAGGGTGACGGCGGAACTATACTAAACATTTCATAAATTATGATACCTCAGACTAATAAACAACGAAACCAAAAGAAAAACTGATGCATTTTCATAAAAGCTCAAAAACAAATATATGTATAATGTTGCGTTCGCGAATATTGTGCTAATATATTTCTGTTCACTGCATTCCGTTCGATGTTTAATGTTTTGTAAGGAGTACTTCATAAATCACTCAGAACAAAAGCAACGTAGGGGCACGAATGAAACAGGAATAAAATGCAAAGAGAAAAAATTTATCTTTTTTATTCTTTCCGTGGTATAGTAGGTATTGTCAGTGTTGCTTTTTTTATCAGGAAGTCGATGGGTTTTTATATATTTTTCCACTCCTTTTATTACCTTAAACCAATGTTATCAGAGTACCTGTGAAAAAATATACGTAACTTAGAAGTTGGCACACTCCTTGTTGAAGCAACGGGTTCAACTTTATTTCAGGGCAGAATTGCCGTCATATTTCGTCAGGCGGCATCGTTTTATTTTAGTGACGGTTAACATAAAATTATTTTGGTCAGTATACTTCTAGCGCTGCTCAGAGTAACATTCAGTCTTTTATTTCTACTTCCTCGAATTTCTAATTTTCAAAAACCCCCTACACGCACATAATGGTCCTTCGAGCCGGATGTAAAAGCCTGAAATTTTCTATTGAAATTTTAAAATTATATTGGAATTCAAGAAATATTACCGAATTGAAAAATTTACCAACGTGTCGCTTACACACTACACGCTTACGCTTACTACGCTTTAAACACTACGCACTTGGCAAGCGATTTTATGTCAAAATTCCACTTAAAGAATCGTCTTCTTGTCTAAGTGATTCATATCATCTGGCCAAACGCTGTTTTCTGTGAGAGCGCAGAAATTTAAAGCAGCCTCACCCGAAAAAAAATGTACAAAGACTTTATGTCAGAGTATGATTTTTAGGTCATATATGTCTAATATTTCATTGATCGCGAATGATTTTAATTACCATTTAGAAGGTAAATTAATAATTTTGGTTTTCTAAAATTTCAAGATTGCATCGTTGTATTTGTTACGCATTGCGTTTTATTAAAATATGCAAACTAATAGAGCATACTTTACAACAATAATTAGAGCATACTTTACTATTATCATTCAATCGCAAGGATAATTCTTTTCCAAATATAAATTATTATTAAATGACAAGGGTTTATCTCCGAAAATCAATTATTATAATTGAATGTCTTTCTTGATAACAATAAAATAATGCGTGTAGGAGGGAGACTGACTGGAGACTTGTCGTTCGAAAGGAAACATCCTATACTATTACAGTCCACTCATCATTTTGTACAAAAATTATTTAGACATGAATATATTAACTTTATGCACGCTAGGCCTCAGTTATTATTAAATACAATTAGGCAAACTTGTTGGCCACTGGGAGGGCGTGGTCTGTCCAAAACCTGCTACCGTCATTGTGTTCGTTGTCAGCGTTTCAAAGGACAAGTGGTTGTTCCGTAAATGGGAAACTTGCCTATCAGTAGACTCTCGCCAGCTAACTACGCTTTTCAAAACGTTTGTATCGATTATGCTGGGCCTATTTCTTCGGCTAGTCGTCAGGCTCGTGGATGAAGATTGGTCAAGGTATATATAGTCATATTTGTATCTTTTACTACAAGGCTATTCATTTATAGCGGGTAAGCGATTTGACAAGTAACAATAATTCGCAGATTCATGTCTAGAAGAGGAAAACCATTAAATATCTATTCTGACAATGGTACGTCATTGGTAGGCGCGTATAACAAGCTTTCTTAGAGCGTAACTGTAACTCTTTAGCAGAGGATATTGCGCGTGACGGAATCAAATTCCATTTTATACCTGCATACGCTCCACATTTCGGTGGTCTTTGGGAGGCAGGTTTTGAATCAACTAAACACCACTTAGTCAGAGTGTTGGGAAATTGTAACCTAACGTACGAGGAGCTTAACTCTGTACTTGTTCAAATCGATGGTATCTCGCGTATTCGCGGCCACTTACTCCTTTATCCACAGACCCAGAGCATATACTTCCGCTGACTCCTGGGCATTTTTTAATCGGACGACCTATCACTTCACACCCTCTGCAGGACATTCGCGACGTTCCAACTCATCACCTAAATCGCTATCAGCGTATAGAACAGCTAAGACAGTATTTTTGGAACAGATGGAACAAGGAATACATCTCTGAGTTGCAACAGCGAGTTAAATGGCAAGCTTCAAAGGGTGTCATAAGGCTCAATACTGTCGTCGTTATCAAACAAGACAACTTACCGCCATTAAAGTGGAGGATGGGTCAAGTTGTAGCGCTTTATCCTGGGACAGACAAAATTACCAGAGTTGCCGACACCAAGTTGCTACTGGGGTCATACGAAGACGTGATTCTTACAAGCGCAATGTCTGGGAAATAGTGGGTCTTAGAGAAAAAATCATAGGGACCATTTTTATAGAAAATTTTAAGATCCACAACTTTGCTCTGAGGTACTTTTTCGATAAAACTTACCGTTTTCGAGAAAAATTCAAACAACCTAAAATTTTGACCTTGGGCCCCGAATAAGTCCCTAAGCTCACATGGGACTGATGGGGACTTTTGACACTTTATTCCTTGTGGTAAGCCTAAGGTCTCTACGAAGATTTGGCTCTGTCGGTATTTTTTTTATTTGATCACTATTTTTATGTCTAAAATGACCGGACTATCATGTAAATTTCAAAAATAGAATAATTGAAACGTAAGAGTAAGATAACAGGAGAAGAGTATACCTATTAAATACTTACCTATAAACTGCTACATATACTCTCCCATGGAGTAAAGTTGAAAGTTAATTGACCACGCTACTCCACCGCGGGTTGGTCACAATAAACTTGTTTGAGAATTATTATTAAACATGCAACTTTTGTCATGATACTTACACTACTAGTCAACGGAACCCGCCCCGATTTCATTGACTACCCACTGGTGTCGTTATGGACTAGACTCGTAGATTGTCATGAATCAGAAACAGAGAAGTACCTAATTAAAATATTAAGTATATTATATAGATTTAGGGACCTAAATTTGCACTACCCAAGTCTGATAAGAAATCTACTTTCATAAAAGGTTGTCTGGTAGAGATTGCTGATAGCAATAAGACCGCCTTTGCACACTTAAATTGTGAATATCTTGTACTCTCATTATGTAATATCCACTGTAAATTTAGTGACTGCAATAAAGTATTTATCTATCTATCTATCTATCTAAGTAATCTGACAAGTGTCTTAGCTCAATTAATGTTAATAAATCAAATGTTAAAGCCACGAAGCATTCGTGGTTAAAGCTGGTTAATGTAAAGCGCTTAAAAAACTTTACATTAGAGTAATAGGATTAAAACTATAACCACATTTTTTCAACTAACATTTTGCAGACAAAACTTGGAAATTAAAATTCTTATTATTATCATAGTATTTTTATTTGCATATAAACGGGTTTATTGTACAAAAACAGTTTGCATGTCTGTCTTTCCGTCCGACGTTTTTCGCTTCGTTTACTGCATTGTCCAAATTATTTTAAGCTGAGACATTTTTATGCAAAATTCGGTCGAGTAATGGTTTATTTTAGTAAACTATTTTATGTAAGCGTTGTACATTAACATTATGTAAATGTTGTACAGTTTTATGTACAAGTTTGGTATAATTTAATAATTGTGATAGAGTCAAAAAGTAATATTCTTCTTTTCTTTCACATACTTAACTCCGCTCATCTCATCTCATTTCCTTTAAGAAGCAACATATGAGTGCCTGATGGGAAAATCGTTAATGATTTTAAATTAAAACTTAACAACTCGTTTGTTGGTTTTATTTTTCTTGCTTCTGTTTATGTGTGCGTTTAATATAGTGATAAGATTTATCACATACGTCACATTTGTGAACATTTAGATACTTTTTTGTAGTTATTAGACAATGCATCTTCCATTGATTGATGGTTGTGAAGAATTTGAGTACTTTTTTGTATATTCGCACACTTGATACGAAAACTATTTGGAGTCTTTATGACCGATCATGTGAAATTAAAAGAGGTTGTGCAAAAATACTATTAGCAAGAGCGTCTTAGAAAAATTATGTATTTATATAAAATATATGATTAGTCTAACCATAATAATCGGTAACTGAGTGATTTACAATCGTAAATAATGTGTCTCTCCATATCGTTATAGTTGATGAAAATTTATTACATTATAATCAATTTATATTTTATAGGAATTTTTGCCAAAATAGTTTTAGAAATTTTTGATTCAGATGTAGGTACATAAACAACCAAAAATATAGTACATATTTCTATTCAGTACATATTACTCTTAAGCTATGTATTTACGGTTATATTACTTTGGTTTATAACCTGGGACCGTTTCTATTAAGTCTGTTGCAGGAAGAACCCTTAATCCAGATAGATATATAGATAGATAGATAACTTTTTAATCTTATCTCGATCTTAAGATTCTATGAATAGTAATTGAAATTATAATGCTTAGACTATAATAAATACAAAAGAAAATATATAAAGTGTATACTATTTTATTTGCTTAGAAAATTCAATGAAATTAAAAAAAACATGTTGTGGATCTCACAGTTGTTCACAATACCATGGCCTTAGCTTTTTACGACACCTCGGCAAGAAAGAGGTTGGGACGGTAGTTCTATATTTATATTGTGTACCAATCAAATAAAAAATATATTGTTATAAAATATCATTAAAAGCATAATTTATATGATGTTTTGCGAAAGTAACTTCTTTTTGTAGTCTACTGATTATAATTTATGTAAATGTACATTATGCTTTGAAGATCCATTCATATACTAATTTGATTTTGAAATCTGAAACTGCCTTTAAATTTGTGCCTTGTCAACAAAGGATAATGATTCGAAATTCTTATTAATTTTAATTATTAGAAAATACGCTAAAATGTATATCAACATGAATGTTTTCGGGATTTCAATTAATATTCGGGATTCGTATACAAATGTAACATGGATGTGAGAATTTTATAAATAAAATAGAATAAATCCATCTGATTTACAATTCATTTAGTTTTCTAATATATTTTTTATGAATTTTTTTTTTCTAAAAGGAATATAACCAAGTTTAGTGAGTCATCAATTTAAATATTCATTACAATAATTGATCGAAGTGAGCTCAATTCACAAAACAGTTCAAGAACAAAAAAAAAAAAAAAAAATCGTGCCCAATGATTTATTAGAACGTAAAACAGATTGTTTTCCTATATTTCCGATTTGACGGAATGGCGCATCGGCCTGCAGGGAACGATAAAATCAGACAGTCACAAAGTAAAGTATAAGGCCGAAAGGATCGGATTCATTTGTCATTTAACGAAGATTTTTTCCTTACATTCATGTTTCTCGACATGTCCCATGGCGAATCCTTTTGACAAGTATATTAATTAAGAATATTTTGGGTATAATTTTTGCTTCGATAAAGACACCTTTCGCTCGAGGTTGTACAAGTAACTTATCTGATAAAGAATGTTTTAACTATATTATTTATTTTGGTAATACGTAAATATCATTATTATTATTATTAATTGACTATATTTATTAAAATAATTGTTTGAAATAATGAAAGTTTTTTTTAAAGTTAACAAGGCCTTAGTACCTATAGGTAACTAAAATCAATAATTTTTTTTTTTAATCATTTTTTTTTTGTTTAAATATATAGTTCAAAAGATTCTTTATAGCATCCAGTGCATAACAAAACTTTGTTATATTTTAGATACATTTCTATAATTATTTACATAACGAAATTATATTTCACCTCATTCATCCAGTTGTTGTTATTATAAGCTGATTAGTATTAGGGAATAGATACTAGATTTTTATATTTGAGCCTCTTTTAACCTAGAACTGAGCTTTGCTTTCCTATCGGTATTTTAAATATTACCGATAAGAAATAAGATAAAATATTTGTCTGAATTATAACGACCCTTTGATAATCATGATATCTATGTAAAATGTTTCAGCTTACCTAAAAAATCATGATTCAAAATTGAAAATACATGAATTTATCCTAGGTAAGCGCCACGACGTTAAACGACACAACCTAATGTGACATAATACTATTAGTGATTTAAGTGAGATGAAATTAATCGACAACATTAAATTTTAAGATATAAATAATTTTCGAAATTTCTGCGTTACGTAGCGTCACGAAACGTAGCGTTGTGGCATTTTTCTCCCAAGTAATGCAAAGAATAGACTCAACTAAACATAAAACAATTTATGAAGTCTATGCCAAAAAAATAATCCAAGACACAAGTTTGTGCGTTCACCGCTAAGAATACCCCATTCACTGTGGCCCCTCAATTCCAGGACACACCCCTTACCATCTCTAACAGTATTGGTATCCTTGGTGTCGACATATCCAGCGACGTCCAGTTCCGATGTCACCTGGAAGACAAGGTCAAGATGGCAACAGAGCGAAGCGGTACTTCATGCCGGGGCAAAGACTGCTTCTATATAAATCGCAAGTCCGCCCCCATATGGAGTACTGCTCTCATCTCTGGGGTGGAGCTCTGGCATACCAGCTTGGTCCTCTTGACTCGGTTCAAAGGAGAGCTGTGAGAATTGTTGACGATCCAATACTGACGAGCGATATCGAGCCCTTAAGTCTAAGAAGAGATCTTGCATCCCTATGCGTGCTCTATCGTTTGTATAATGGGTTGTGTTCCGAAGAATTGTTCGAAATGATGCCAATGGTCACTTTTTTATCATCGCATCGCTCGCCATCGACAGAGAATTCATGCTCACACATTGCAGCCCAAATGGTCCCGTACAGTTCGGTATCAAAGGAAGTTCCTCCCATGGACCATTCGGCTGTGGAATGAACTCCCTGCCGAGGTTTTCCCACAGGACTATAGTATGGGGTCCTTCAAGAGGGGAGTAAATATGTTTTTGAAGGGTCGGCAACGCGCATGTGATGCCCCTGGTGTCAACACCAACAACGCCTTCAAAGGCGTCCATAGGCTACGGTAACCGCTTACCATCAGACAGGCCGTATGCTTGATTGCCACCGCCGTGGTATAAAAAAAAATAATAAAATACCGATAATGTATATAAAAGAGCAGAAATATTGGACATTACTTTTAAGATCTCATTACTAGCTGCTGCCCGCGACGTCGTCTGCGTGAACGCTATAAAGCACTAAAAAATACCTACGATTATACCTTTTAAAATAACATTCATCTACCCGTTTCTTCTTTACATTTCATATCTACAGAAAGTACAGTAACAAAGGGAGACTGTTTTTTGTAAAATTGATCTTCAAAAAGTGCTTATTTATAGCCTGCTTTGAATAAGTGACTTTATGGTGATTCTGCTGAATTATGTCATAAGTTGTGACTGAAGCAGATGGAGAAAATAATGAATAAGGAATACAGAATAGGGTAAAAATACATATTTATAGGAATTCTCGATAAACAACATTAGTAGTTTGGCTCTCCGCAGCCAAAATGTAAAGAGAGTCAGGACTGGTGACGCGGGAGCAAGCGACGTACAGCTGCCCGTGTGAGAAGCAGCTCGTCCTGAGGTCGACACCAGCTACCCTCAGTGTCTGCCCCTGCGACTTATTGATGGTCATCGCGAAGCAAACACTCACGGGGAACTGTACGCGCTTGAACTGGAACGGGAAGTTATGAGGTATGAGCGGAATGCGTGGTATAAATACTGCCTCGCCGACGCCACAACCCGTAAGAATTTCCGCCTCAATGGTGTGTCTGTGGAGCGAGATGACTTTAAGGCGGGTCCCGTTACACAACTTTGGAGGAAATAGGTTCCGAAGAAGCATAAGCATTTCTTATCTTTATGATATATATGGCATGCTTAATTTTTCTCTTTCTTCGTTATTTAGCTCAAATTGCTTACAGCAATAGCGTGCCGTTTTTGAGTTTAAATTTTGTTATACATCTATGCAGTTCTTTTTGAGTTCTCTTTGTTATTACATACAGACAAACTCGATGAATTTTATAAGACATAGATGAAGCAGCTTAGAACTTATATGAACAAATTTTTTTTTTTAATTGTCTTGCTCATCTCTGAAACGAATTAACGATACAATTTTTAAGAAGAAAATGCACAACTCCATCCATGACTTTTAAAAACAACCATTAACCTCGCCAACATGATCAAATTTAAATTATTTATATCCAAAAAGGGTTTACACATGTAATTCGACTTGATGTTTTTGAAATCTCATAGATGGCGCTGCTCTAAAATTGTCTTGATACTACTTATATTAATTTCTTATATTACATTCATTCTTACATTCATTATGTTTATCAGCCTAAGTTACTTATATTTCGTGATTTTTACAGTGTGAAGATAGCTTATAGCATGGTTATTAACTTAATAACAACATTCAAATATGCGTCGTTAGATTACACGTTGTTGCAGAATGCTTTGAAGAAATAAAGGTTCACTGCTCGTTCCCCGTAGGTGATAGCGTGATAGTATGTAGTATATCATGACCCGACTTCTTAATAATATTCGTGCCAAATTTGAAGTAAATCCATGTAGTACTTTTTGAGTTTGTCCCAGACATACATACAGACAGACAAACAGACAAAAATTCTAAAAACTATATTTTTGGCTTCGGTACCGATTGTAGATCACACCCCAAGTGTTCTTTTAAAAAAATATTCAATGTACAGTTTTGACTTTCCTACCATTTTATTATATGTATAGATACAGCAACTTTAAAAACTATGCGTCCAACAAATAAAACCCAGAAAATGAGTTTCACTATCAATACCTTTCATTATAATGGTCTTAGGAAATGGTCTAGGAAACTTTAACTATGAAAAGAATATTTTTATACGGCGAATACCCCTTCAAATATCTTGTATATTCAAAATAAAGAAATAGAAAAATAATGAAAATGAATGTGCACTCAATATAAATAATGCAACGGAAAAGGCACTTGTTTAGTATAAAATAAAACTGCATTTTTCTGTCTTCAGATTTTCCAGATGTGAATTTTTCAATTTTTACTGCGACATGACTTGCGAAGAACTATCGAGGCGGTCAGCGATGTTTAACCTTTATGCACATATGGAACAATTTTCTCTTTACGTTACTTACAATTATTTTTGATTGGTAAAAGTAAGGATAATATTTTCGATACAACTGCGCGTGAAACAGGTGAAGGTTGTGTTATATGTCATTTTATAAATTTATTTCATAAAAAATGTTGAACAGTTTGAGAAAATATGCTTCTTTAGGACGCATTTTGTTAACGTGAAGGGCTGTTTCTTTATAATAAGTATAATTACGCATTCTTATGGAAGTGCTTTGCGGTCTTTTAAGGCCATAAAGAAACCGAGGACTTTTAAGATCTTCACAAGTCAGGCTCTTTTATAGAATTAATTTATGTAATAGAGACAAAGGTAATATAAAACAAGTTATGAAAGAACAAGTTAAAAACTGTTTTAATAAAAAAGTTTTTGAAATTAAATCACCTAATTAATAACTCATATTAATTACGAAAAATAACTAGCGTCCACGACTTTTTCCGTAGTATCTTGAGAGAAGTATGCATGAAATATTCTGAGAGGAGTATATTTATCAATAAGCAGTGAAACAGAAATACGGATTAAGCTCTAATTATTTTTTTAAGACAAAGAAAGAAGCCTTTGCTCGATAGTAGGTCTTATAGGATTAAAGAGAAACACAGACACTTTTGTCTATTCCTTGTCTTGGTTTGTACCATCACTTAACACAGTATACAAGCATCAAAGGAATCTGTACCGATTTGACTCAAGCCCAAAAGGATATTAAAAATTCCATCTATCTATTTGTCTCTTAGTTGGCAATAGAGTTTTCGACAAATGCATCTTTGAACATAAATATTAATGACTAGCGGCCCGCCCCGGCTTCGCCTTATTTAACTAAAATTGTAAAAATTATAAATTTATATTTTTTATCACCTATACCTGCGTCGATACTGGAAAATATTTTCTAATAGACAGATTGAGTTGTCAAATCAACTTCGAAGCAAAAGCAACCCCCTTTAAACCCCGTTAGGAGATGAATTTTGATAAAATACGAAACACGTCTTCAATCAATTCTGTTAAAGAATATTTTATGCAAAATTTGAAGTAGATTGGACCAAGGAACTACGTTGTCCGATACAAATTTTGCACCCCTTTTTTGCCCCCTTAGGGGTAGAATTTCGTAAAATCCGTTCTTAGCTGACCTCTCCTCGGTAAAAGGAATATTCCTACCAAATTTCAAGTCTCTAGGTATTGTAGTTCCAGAAATATCGTGATGAGTGATATATATACATATATATATATATATATATATATATATATATATATATATATATATATATATATATATATATATATATACTTTATATATATACAGGGTGACTGGTGAATTACCATCGATATTTGGGGAGAACGCTCGGCGCGCGGTTCCCATTCGGGTCATGCAATAAAAATAGGTACTTAATTTTTGACCAAATTTTCATAAATTTCAATTCAAATAAATGAAGCGATGACACTTTTCCAGTCATGCCGGCGGCACATGCACAGGTGTTGTAATGTGTCGCTTGTTCACACCTAAAAATTGCCAAAGTCACATAATTTACCTAGTCAACAAATTTGTTGCTTAAACGAGTAAAATATCTTAGTATTTTTGCCTTTCCTAAGCCAGGATTAAAGTATTAAGGGGGACTGGATCATGCTTGTTTATCCTGCTACCCTGTTTACACGTGGCGGCGTTTGGACGTAGATAAACTACCTGTTTTGTGTCGAAAGTGCAGCTAGCTGCTAGGGTGTCCAGACGATGCGTAAATAATTGGATAATTGTTGAGTAACTTTACTTAAAAGTTTATTAATATTTACCTTTTTTTTTACATGATTCGAGTGGGAACCGTGCGCCGAGCGCTCTCCCCGAATGTCGATGGTAATTCACCAGTCACCCTGTATATATATATATATATATATATATATTATATATATATATAATTATATAGATAGTACGGATGAAACATTTGAACTATTTTTTTATTAATTATTTTTTCATTGATGAATATCATATTTTAATAAGTATTATTCCCGACGAAGACAAATCTAAAAACACCAAAATCGTAAAAATCGTTCCACTCGTTCTCGAGTTATAAGCGGTGTAACTTACACGACTTTATATATATAGATTACAACTTAAATAGCTATAAGCATCCAACTTTGTACAATCAACAAACAAATAACCGCTAAATATTTTAAATTTTAACAACAAACAAACAATCAAGACCGTAGTACCCTAAAGTATTTAATTAAATGCAAAAAAGAAAAATGGTTTTTTAAATACGGGCGAGTGTCATTCAACGCGATTCAGAAAATTATCTGCGCCATCTATCGTATAATGGTAGAATATCGTTTTAATATTTAGTGACATTTAACATAATTAATATCTAACATAATATTATATTAATTGAAAATGATGTTTATCTAAAATATTAAAACGATTTCTATTCCTATCCGACATATTTAGTAAACTTTTAAGTTTAACAAAATAATAACTCAAAAATAAGTTTTGTGAGTTTTTAAGATTCGTTAGACGCGTTCGTTATGTCGCGTATTTCTATTTTCTTAAATATTTATTTTTAAATTTAATTACAATGAAACAAATACTAAATTATACTGTGAGTTATGTATAATTTTTGTGTATTAAAGTTATTTACATTGGTTTTGTACTTTTTACGTGATACGTGCACACAAAAAAAAAATAAGAGATGGCGCTGATTGAAATAAAAGCACGCTAATAAAATTTATTCTTGATGATATATAGTGTATTAATGAAAAGGAGGTTTTAACAGATTTATTATTAGTATAGATGAAACGACAAATTATTCCTTAAGGTTACTGACCCTCTTTTTGTTAATATTATCTTGTCTTTACTTGAATGATAAAATTTCGATAATATGACATTCCTTTTAGTATGTTTTAGTGATCATATAGTGCTATTGATATTTTAAAATGATCAGGAAACTCTAAAGATTTTTAAAGATTACTATTGTGAATTATCTTTTTTCTACATCAGGATTTGCCTACGATTCTAGCTTAGATCTGGTAGGTTACTGATTTGTTTTATATAAAATGGGTATATAGAATAATCATTTTAGCTAGAAAACATTTTCACAATGAATAACAATCATTACCACGTGTTTATAAGATCAACCATTTTACGACTGGCACCTTTACAAGTTCAACAAAGTACAAAAAAAAAAAACAGCAAAGGCAAATCACTCAGACTTAAAAAAATATATATTTTTGATCACTACTCAACTACAAAGTTATTTCTGATTTACTTAATTCTCACTGTGGAAGTAATCAGTTAAGACCTGCTGTCAATTTTACCTGTGTTTTTAAGTGTTTTTTTACGCTAAAGTTAATATACTGTTGTTCATTGTATAAAACTGTGTTCGTTAAGCAACTACAAAGTGTTTAAAAGTGATTACACAACAATATCTATTAAAAACATTCATAATACATGAGTGCAGATCATATAAAGTGGGTAGAAAACACAAAAATACGATCAGCTAATCTGTCATACTGTAGCAATAGACAAGAATCAAGGCTGGCAACATTTGCTGGTAACATATTCGACGTACATTGCCTGTTGGTTTTTGATATACATTGCGCTATTTAACAACTGTTGTTGGGATCATTTTACTATAAACAAAAATGCAGAGGACTCCTCCACCATCTTCTCCTAAGGGCTTGAATAAAAATTCAATTGATAAAAATGATCGGGCCGTAAGGGATTAATCATATGTAACGAACAGACCAAATAAACGTCAAGCGCCATCTATATCACCCCAATCGAGTGCAGATCCTCACTTACCACTAAAACATCAGGGTGTGCGAGATATTGTTACGGAAATCGTGGAAACTCAAATGAATATTTTTATGTCAACATTAAACAAAAAAAATTTCTAAAACAATTCACTCGGAATTATCGCTGCTCAAGGAGGAAATGGATGATGTCAAAAAATTGATGTATTTTAGTAATGAAAAATTTGAAGAAGCTAGAAACGATCATAAATTTATGAGAAATGACGTGGAAGATATCAAGTCACAATATAATAAACTACATGATACCGTTGCTTCACTAAATAATAGAATAAATATCATGGAACAAAATGCAAGGTCGTGTAACGTTGAAATTCAATGTGTGCCTGAACTTGAATGCAATAATCATGCGGACTGCCAAAGCTGTAGGATACACTCTAACCGAAGAAAATTTGTTGCACTGTACTCGAGTAACAAAAAGTAACAACACTAACACACGTCCGAGATCCATAATTGCTAGACTATCCTCGACAAGACTACGCGACAGTTTCTTAGCTGCAGTCATAACTTTCAACAAGCAGAACAAAAATGACAAACTGAACTCTGAACATATTGGAATTTCGGGCGGAAAGAGACCTATTTATGTAACGGAACATTTATCTCCTTTTAACAAGTCCCTTCACGCTGCTGCCAGGATCAAGGGTAAAGCGTTAGGATTCAAATACGTTTGGGTACGCAACGGCGAAATATACATGCGGAAAACAGATGACTCTGCATATATACTCATCAAGGATAAAGAATTTTTAAACAAATTACAATAGAGATTAACTTCGTACATGTATGTCTTTTGATTTTTATTTTATTTAAATTCAACAATCTTTGTATCTACTATCAAAATAGCCGTGGTCTTAGAACGAAATGTAATGAATTCTATAGAAATGTTGCTTGTTGTTCATATGATATCATTGTTGTAACTGAAACTTGGCTTAATGATAATATATTTAACCAAGAATTGTTTAATAGAAATTATGCTGTTTATCGACGAGATAGAGCGAGCTCAGCTAGTAATAAAACTGAAGGTGGAGGTGTCTTAATAGCTGTTTTAAATAAATATAATTGTAAAAGGTTAAAGCATTTTGAAAGTGACTGCGAGGATTTGTGGGTCTCTATTGAAATATGTTTTTCCAATTACATAAAACGAGTAACGATTTGTGCCGTATATCTTCCACCTCCAGTTACTAGTGTAATATTGGATAAATTCCTATCCAAATGTAATCAAAACTACGATAATATACTTGATATTAATTACAATATTGTAACTGGAGATTTTAATCTTGGTCATATAAAATGGTTAGACGAAAAATGTTCAAACGAAAACTCTCCTAACACCATAAAAAATATTCTAGAGGATTTCATGACTGTCAACGAGCTTAAACAAGTAAATAAAATTCAGAATCCAAGCGGTAATATATTAGATCTAATCTTAACAAATATTCCAAATTGCGAGGTTTTGGCCGCAGTTGATGCCCTGTCCAGAATTGATATACCTCATCCACCCCTAGTTCTCCACATAACAAATATTAACCTAAAAGGCCTCCCTTATAATAGTAAAGGGAATTATAGGTATGATTTTCACAAAGCTGACTTCTTATCTATTAAAAAAGATCTTAGTGAAATAAATTGGAATAGTAAGTTTAACCCTTTGAACAGCGTGGATGACGATGTGGGGGTTTTGTGAACGTGTTGTCGGTTATTATTAATAAATATGTGCCTCTTAAAAACCAGACTAAACGAAAATATCCTCCGTGGTCCACATCAAAATTGATAAATCTTCTTCGTGAAAAAAATAACGTACGAAAACGTTTTAATAAATACAAGAATCCGATCGATAAAATAGTCCTAGACATGCTAAGAGCTAGGTGCAATGCACTCGCGGCTGATTCTTATAGTCATTACCTAAAAGACGTGGAAGATAATATATCAAAAAACCCGAAGCTTTTTTGGTCATACGTGAAGAGCAAACGTAACACTAATACCACCTATCCCAGAATTTTATCTGATGGAATACATACTGCCGAAAACGGAATGGAGATATGTCAGCTTTTTGCACATTACTTTGCATCCGTCTACAGTGACACACAACAAAATTCGAAAGAACTTGATGACCTAAAAGCATATGAGATGCACCAAGACAACTATTTTACATTGAGTTTCACTCGAGACCAAGTTTTAAAGAAACTAGAGAATCTTAATGAGTATAAAGGTCCAGGATCAGACAATATACCACCATCCTTGATTAAAACTTGCGCAGACGTCCTAACAGAACCACTATTGTATATCTTTAATAAGTCAATTAAAACTGGGGTATTTCCTTCATGGTGGAAGATAGCTAAGGTTGTTCCGATACCTAAAAGTGGAGATCCAAACTATGTGACAAACTATAGGCCTATATCTATGTTGTGTATTTTTTCAAAAGTATTTGAGTCACTGATATGCCCTTACATACGGTCTTATTGCAGAAATTTTTTTTCAGAAGATCAACATGGCTTTTTGGAAGCAAGATCGACGGTCAGTAATTTAATTTTGTTTGAGAATACGTTGGTCGAAGCTTTGGATAAAAACACTCAAGTGGATGTCGTGTATACCGACTTTTGCAAGGCATTCGACAAGGTTCTACATTGTACATTGCTAAAAAAGTTGTCATGGTATGGTTTCTCAGGCTCGATGTTGGAATGGTACAGATCTTATTTAACCAACCGTTATTTTTATGTTGTAGCTAGTGGGTTTGAATCAGATAAATTTATTATAACATCTGGAGTGCCACAGGGGTCACACTTTTTTTGAACGACATAAGCCGATGCTTTAGGAATACCTCTGCTCTTTTGTACGCTGATGATCTTAAGCTACTACGAGTTATAAAAGTAAGTAAAGACGCTGATCTTTTACAGGACGATTTAAATAACCTAATCAAATGGTGTGACAATAACGGTATGCAAGTTAACCCCAGTAAATGCTCACAAATTACTTTCACTCGGAAGAGTCAGCCCATACGAACACAGTATTTTGTTGGTGGTGTTGAGTTGAAGGAAACAGATTCGGTGAGAGATCTAGGTGTTATTTTCGACAAAAAGGTGTCTTTTGTTCCTCATATTAACGAAATTGTAAAGGGAGCATCGAGGATGTTGGGCTTCGTTATTAGAAATGGAAGGGCCTTTAGGAGACCCAAAACAAAGATAACTCTTTACTTTAGTATAGTACGAAGTCTACTGGTGTATGCTAGTGTAGTATGGCGTCCACATTATGCTGTACATATGCTACGAATTGAACGGATTCAGAAAAGGTTTATGTGGCACCTTTTTTGTTTGCAGAGACTGGCAAATCAGTTGAAATCTTACAAGGAGTGGTTAAAGTACTTTAAAATGCCGTCTATCGCTGAAAGATTTGACTACATGGATTTTAGCTTTATCCAGAAGTTAGTTAGTAACAAAATAGATTGTCCACCACTATTAGAAAAAATTAATTTTAGAGTCCCTCGTAGGTGCCCACGAAAACCCATAACGCCACTCTGCCCTCCGCTTCGGCGTACAGTCCTGGGAGCTAATTCCGCTATCCCTAGACTCTGTAGAATAGTTAACAACTATAGCACTAGTGTTGATTTATTCAATACGAATTTTAGTCAGGTGAAGCATATATTTTATATGACCAAGTTTCGGCAATAATAGTAGATAGTAGTTGAAAGCATAGTACAATGGCAAATAAGCTTGATCGAAATATTGTTTACTTTCATTTTTTTTCTTTTTGTATATTTATTTGCATGCTGTGTTTACCTTTAATTGGTTTTTGTATTTAGTATTAGTTTTTAGTTCCTAATTTTATGAATGTATTAGTACAAACACTGTTGGTAAACCTTTTTATTAAATAAATAAATAAATAAATAAATACTTAAAGCAAGTATCATCAAAAATATCAAAAATCATGTTGAATGTCAATGTCGGGCCCATCCCGATATCGGTTGAAAATTCTACTCTCAAAGTTGTTGACGAGTACATCTGTCTAGGATTTTTTTTTTTAACTTAGTAGGTCCAACTTCGAGAGAGAGGAGAGAGGAGGAAGTAAAAACATATTTTCATCAGTGCCTGAAGTGGGAAGTCTTCGACCAATGTGTGTTACCACAAATTTCTTTTAAACAAGCTCCAGTCTCACAGCGTAAAATGAAGAGAGCTATGATTTTTGGCTAACAAACGACTTAAGGGAAGTCCCCTGAAGCCGTTGGATGGAGGTTACTTTGAAATGATAAGGCATAAATAATATAAAAAAGCAGCCAAGTGCGACGAGGGGGACACACATTTTGCCACTTTGGAAGTGTCTCTCGCGCAAACTATTTAGTTTAGAAAAAAATTATATTAGAAACCTCAATATAGTTTTTGAAGACCTATCCATAAATATCCCACACGTATGGATGTGATGAAAAAAAATTTGAGTTTCAGTTCTAAGTATGGGGAGCCCCCAAAATTAATTGTTTATTTTTTTATCTATTTTTGTGTGAAAATCTTAATACGGTTTACAGAATATATCTATTTACCAAGTTTCAACAGTATAGTTCTTATAGTTTCGGAAAAAAGTGGCTGTGACATACGGACGGACAGACATACAGACATGACGAATCCATAAGGGTTCTGTTTTTTGCCATTTGGCTACGGAACCCTAAAAACGAACACCATAAATAAATACACTTGTATGTACATATGTGCATTTATTATTGATTGATTCAGCCTGTTGATGTAAATCTATTTAAGCCTTTGAAGGTAGAATAGAATAATCAATCACTACATCAGTTGATAGAAATGTTGCTTAAGTAGGCCTCCTCCATGAATGAATAGTAAAAGAATACGGCCACTACCTGGGGGGCACCACTGCACGTCACGGGCTGGCACTGGATGTGGCAGCATACGGGCCGTAAGCAACCCCCGCTGACCAGTACCACTATGTAGCCGGTTGGTGTATCCACCACAGTTGGCTTGGCGCCGACAGAATCTCAAGGGACTTATCACTGGGCACCCACCACTGGTGAGATCAAGCTCGGCACATCCAACGAAATGGTGTATTCAACGTCGCCAAGCTAGAAAAATTTAGACCTGAGGCTGTTCCTTAAGTCAAACCCGTATCTACAGATCATGATGCTGTGGCAACACAAGAAGTAAACGTCCGTAGTCAAGTGCCTGTGGATACGATAACTGAAGAAGCAGTCTCGCGAAGATTAGAGCAAATGAGAGAAATTTTGCAAGAGGCGATTTCTGAGATTCAGAGCACTCTTCTGGAACTGAGGCCACGACTCTCCGTCTTCTCCTAAATGCTGCAACGCGGGGTACCAGGCAACTAAGATGATGGATGAAAGCCTAGCCTAGGCTTGGGTGATACGGTTTCTATTCTTTTTCGTCCCATTTTGGCGGTGTACCGCCTTATGGGAACCAAAACCCAGAAGCTTGGACACGTTTCTAATAAGTTAGTGACACACCAGCCTAAAAGAAGAGACGAGAATACAGTGTTGGCCTGGCCAGGGCCCTAATTGGCAGACTGCAAAGCTTCAAATCGGGTAACACAAGACCAAGGACTGTGCGTTCCGTTAGAATAATATTCAATAGGATAGGCGTCAAGCTCGACCACGTTGACATAGCTGAAAAACTAACGAAGCGCATAAACGGCCTTAAGCAGGGAATCGCGGTATGGGTAAAGCGCATTCGTAGGTACTCTGAGAGAGATGAGCGTTTTTGACAAAATCGTCTTTTCATGAGTAATCAGAAAAGGTTCTACAGGAAGTTGGAAAACCCGAAACCGTTTTCTGCTTACCAAAAAACCGAATACGGCTGAGCTCGTCACCTTTTAGCTAAATAAATGGTCACAAGAGATAGAAAATGAGTAGGGCCCTTAGATTGCTCTGGTTCAGCAAGCATTTGCTAAAATCGAACCGATAAACCCGATAGGAGAAAAAAACTAACCACTTGTTACAAGAAAGTTTCAGGAATTATTATCGTTCACACATTATTTTCACAATTTCTAAAAATACGCTTCGTTTCCGAGTGAATTTTCCTTCAATTTCGTGTTTTCACTTTTCGCACCGCGTTTCAAATGGAATGTGTTTGGTATGAAAATTTAAGAATGTCTTCCTTAGCTCCCTGCGGATATGGACCGAGTGTCGTGATGAATACGATGTCGTATTTTAAACGGATCTATTTTTTAACTAGATGTGTCTTATAATTGAAAGTAATTTTAAATATTGGTACCAGTAAAAATAGCAGTTAGCGATGAAATTTATAATCGCTAATGAATAGTGAAATGTCATACTTTTGTGTGTATTGGTGAATACATTTTTAAATTAAATTGATCGAAAACAGATTTAGACTATTGTATGTAAACTTTCGTAAAAAGTCGAAAGAAATTATAAAGATTTACTAAGGCAGCCTAATGGAATACTCACTCTGCTCATTCTAATAACATGAATTTTAAGATAAGAAAAGACAAGTTATATTGTTTTTTAACAAAAACATAAATAAATAAATAAATATAAAAAGAGTTAAAAAAAAACGAAAATGATCCAAGCAATTCTTAACAATTTTAAAATAATTATTTAGAATTTCAAAAATTGTCTTCACAGTTATCTACCATATCTAGTTACAAATAATTTACCTTCCACGTTACATTTTCGATATATGATATTTCAGTGCGGATATATTTTCGGTCGTATTTCATTTACTTTGGTGTTTATTCGCGATAACCACTCATAAAATTTTATATGAACAAAAACAAAATATATCGAATGATGAATGATAACAATCGTCAAAATGTTCTTATTTTCGTATGAGAAAAATAAATCATGTTGTAGAAAAACAACTTTATTTTTTTATTTGATTATTCTTTCTCTTTTTTTTTCTATTTTTATTATATTAAACTATATTGATACATACGTTACCATGAGATATTCAAAAACCCTTAATGTCCCGGTTGATATTATAAAAATCTGATAACGATCGTTACTGTAAGTAACTAATTGTCAAGCAGTGCAGTGTATCGTCGCGGATTAAACTTAAATCCTTTTAAAATGAAAAGAGGCCATTGCCAGCAGTGGGATGTTAAGAGGCTGATTCAATTCAGTTTAGTTTATTTTAGTTTAGGTTGTCGCATAGTTAATAGGGCTCTTTAATTATAAGGCTTTTTGATTTATTATCGCATTTGCTAAGTTTTGATCATAGGTTTATTATTATTATTTACAGATATTACATGAATATTTTAATTTACACCAGTCTATAATAGATACTTAAAAACACTTTTCTTAATTTTCACACAAGAGTTTACTCCACAATTCTAATTAAAGTTTTACACGATAAAACATTATAGGCCTTCCTACTCCTCTGATAAAAACTAATAAAAGCGTAACTTATAACAGTAAACATTTTCTTCAAAGCCACTCAAAAATTTGTCTTACTTCAGTTCACGCATCATCCAACCGCATTCGTAACTTCTATAAAACTAAATCATATGAATAGTTTTCCATTAGTTACTTTAGACATGTGTACGATTTTCATACATTAGAGATATAAATTTCATACATTATACATTTTGCAAAACTACGCGTCTTATTTCAATGTTCTTATATTTATGGAACTCATAACTGTTCTGTTCCATTATTGAAATAACATTAAGAATTCATATTGTCTATTACATTAGGCAAATGCGTCTGTTTACTTGTAACTTCGTATGCAGACTGCGTTTAGTTGAGTTTCAAGTTTTATTTTGTGCTGGAAAACACTCGATCATTTTATTAGCATGAAATATTCGTTCTATTTTAACGTTCGTACTTAAATTATTTATTGGTGTCCATTTTGGCGTAGTGCTGTTCATTTAAGGATGGCATTTATTAATTTGCTTGTATTTCATTCACAGCTTTGAAATTATATACCATTAGATTTTAAAAAAATATCACCTGTCGATCGATATATATATATATATATATATATATATATATATATATATATATATATATATATATATATATATATATATATATAATGTTGTTATTATTTTTATCCTGTCCCACCAACATGGATCGAAGTTTATTTTAATAATTGATTTATCGACTCATCCATACCAGTTCTCGCTAATATGCTTCTCATACTTCCATTCTTCATATCAGTTCTTTCTTTCATTCATCATATTTCACACTATGGGTAAGTGCCCTTTCTATTTACTACGGTATTCTACTTTTGTTACATATATTATGAGAGTAAATAAGGGTAGGCGGTATTTTACATTCTTAATTAACAATACAAAATATCTTATATAAGTATAAGATATTTTATTACCTTATAACTAGGACCTTAGACTGCTATCTTATTTTTTATAATGTTACTTTATAATAACAAAAAAAAATATTTACTTATAACTATACAATTTTTATTGCTCTTAATTAATAACTTCACAATGTAACTGATATGAAATATTACTAATTACTTGCTAATTTGCCTATTCTAGTTAAATTTATATTTATATTATGATGGTTATAAATATACACAACATATCCAGCCAACATAGTTTGCTTAACTATTTATCTTATTTATTAGTTTAAAAATATATATACAAAAACCCAGGAAACTGGTTCTATTTTTGTCATCTTTTATGACACTATCTAGATTTTCCGTTTTAAGTGTGAGGCCCAACTGGCGTTCTAATTTGATCCTTTCATAAATATAGACAAGACAGTCCAGTGGGAGATGAAAGACAGACTCAGACTCCCAGGGTCGTAGACGCACGACTGACTCTCCTTGCACTTGAAACGGTGGTGTCGGTATTTTCGCAGACCTATTAAATGATTGCCACTATTTATATATTAACATGTTAAAAAAAACGCTTAGAAGATTAATTTGATGATTGCTTGCTTAATAAGGTATTTAATCTATTTTGTGTTATCTCTATAGCTTGGAAGTTACCTCAAAGATACAAGACTAGCGTTGAGGTTTGACGCAGATGTATATTTTTCGAAGCTTTTAACACGAGTAGTGTGTTTTTTTTTATATGAATATATTGATGTTTAGATATTTTATTTTAATTCCTTCCGTCCTTTTTCATAATGAGCTGTATGTTTTGAAAAATGGATTCCATACAATAATGTGTTTTGTTGAGTGTTTTGGCTGGATAAATTTCCAGAGATTATTATTTATTATATACTTTTATATTTATACTTTATTTACTGTATTAGCCTGTAAACAACCCACTGCTGGGAAAATACGTCTTCTCCATATAGAAGAAGAGCATATAATTATATATTATTATATAAAGAAGAAGATATTAAGAATGAAGAACGCATTTTATAAATTTATTGCAGTGTTTTAAAATCCTAGTTTTACTGTTCTGTTGTGGTTTCGATTCCCGTTCCGAGTCTGGGTATATGTATATCGCTCTTCATCAGTATCTGCTCCACATCTGTCCGGGTACATATGTACGTATATTTATTTGAAGAAAAAAATTGTATGTATATATAAATGGCATTGACTGTTACCTAAAACACAGGCATTAAGTTGCCTAACTTAGGAACAGACACCGTGTATATATGTTAGAGCATATAGATTTTATTAAGCCAGATATTTTTTTATTTTTTTATTTTAAATGTTGTCTTTCTAATGTAAATGCGTTATTATGAATTGTTATTTGCATAGCTGATTTATGCTATTCAAATATTTATTTCACTGTGCAAAGACTTTGCACGCTTAAACTTTATATTTTTTATAAAACATTTGTATCGAGTTCGAGTGTGCAGTCCTTTTTTTTAATTAAGAGGCATTGAATGTTTTTAATTTGTTCTCCTAAAAACTTAGACATTATATTTAATTCTAAAAACTAGCATATTTTTGTAAATTTTTTCGTAGTTGTCTCGAAAAAAAATTCGCAGCAACACAAGATAACGTTGTAAACGATATGTTCATTAATTCATGATACCTCGTTGTTTGTACATGAAATATGTTGCAAATATCGTGCATATCGTGCTCGCATGATATATGAGCGAAAGGCTAAGATTAAGCTCTTAATAGAGGCCATACGTTAGACGGCTGGAAGCCACGGGCTTACGATCTCTGTACAATTTCAGTTTTCCGATATTTTCGTTATAGAGTTAATTATGTAAGCGAAATTTACTAAGTGTGTTTTTAACTATAGTGTCGAAAATTTAAATGACTTTTATCAAGAATTCCCATAAGCAAAATTGTTATACAAAGTTTTACTAGTACTTAGAATACGTTTTAAATACTGTTTTTTTTTTTTTAATTGATGCAAAATTTCGTGCGACATTGCAGGAAAATTTTATGGCATGAATAGATTTATATTAATAATAAAGTATGATAGGTTCATAAATTAAAGATGGTTTCTATTAGTTGGCATTCTATAATCGATATTAAAGCCAAAACTGTAAGTTTCTTCATTTGTCTGTCTGTCTGTCTATGAGTATTTTGGCTGCGCACCACGCTGAATAAATTGTGGTTGTGTGAAATGAAATTGAAAGGCTCCAAATTGTAACCGTATTTTTACTATATTTTTGATCTTCTGCATGACAATATAATTTAAATAAAACTTATAATCAACTGACACCACGGGCAAAAGCTAGTTTTATGAATGAAATTGTAACTCGTCTCTTTTTCTCGTTTATTTTATTTTCAACTCACTGGTGTGTGATAGTATACTATTCTACTTAAGAAATAAGTATACATTATAATTAATAGTCAATCCTATTTAATATTATAAATGCGAAAGTTTGTCTAGATGCTTGTTACATTTTTACGCAAGAACTACTAAACGGATTTAGATAAAACTTTACAGTAACATAGCTTATATATCAGAATAACACATAGGATATATTTTATTAAGATTTTATGTGATTTGGTCATAATATATTATAGTTTAAAACATATCACGCGAAGACCTGAAGAATGTCCACATCTTTTGGGGCTTCTTCTTGAAAAAGGAATTCATCAAGAAGAGTCCTTTCGACTCGAGGAAGTTGCCTAGCATCTATCCTCTGTTATTCCTAGGCCCCAATCCATGTGGTCCGATTTTCGATTCGCCACGGTTTTGTACTCCCACTTTGGTGTTGAAGTCTCCCATAACAATGTTGTAGAAGGCCATAGTAGTACCATTTATGGCTTTTGAAATATCCTCATACATTCTCTCAACTCAACTTCATCGTCAGAGTGTGATGAGGTCAGTGCATAAACCTGAACCACTTTCAGGAAGTACCTGTCAGTGATTTTGAGTACTAGGTACGCTACCCGGCTCGATACACTACTGACTTCCACAACTTTGATAGCAATAGTTTTGTGAACCAGAAAACCGACGCCACCTTTAAAAAAACCTTCACGGAAGCAGAGAAAGTGACTGGAGTCTAGGTTTATAGTATCCTCGCAGTCTCTTCGGACTTCAGATAGCCCCAGTACACTCCAGTTAATAGGATTTCGAGTTCGGTGAGGTGATGGTAGAGCCGGTGAGCTGACAGAAATAGGATTTCATAGGTTTTAATGTATTAAAATAATAAACTTATATTTTTTGTTAAAGAATGTTAATAAAAATTCATTTTCATTGCTTTTACATAAGAAATTGTTGATTGAGATGTTAAGACTACGCGCCTGATTTCACGACTGATGCCGCTCAAATAGCTCGCGGGGCATATTTAAACTACCAAAGCCAGGGGCGAGGAACTATAAATATCATGTACGGAATTTTTGATTAGTCACTCCTGAATTAACGCGCTCGCAGTGTTGAACTCATAATAATTAGCATGACTGATTTACGTTATAAGAAATCTATATATTAATACGTGAAGCAAAAACTTTGTACTCCTTTTTACGAAAATTACACGGACGGACAAGTATGAAATTTGGCACAGTTAAAGTTTTAATGGAGAAAAAAAAAAACCACTACATATAGTACGATATCAGGTTGAATGACTGCTGCATATGCTCACCATGTTATGCGCAATCATATTTTTATGATGTTGACAGTGCCGTCAATTATATATTAGGTCGAATTTCGGCCACTGGGCGACCACTAGTTGTTATAAATAAGATATATTGTATTGAAAAATTTACTTAATAAATAAGAAGTCTGGGGGTGAGGAAGGGTCCGCTGGCGTGCTAAGACTAAAAACGCAAATAAAACACCGCTATTGTATTAGCGGCGACCATTCGGTCGACCTCAAAATTATCCGGTAATAGATGAAGCTCACATGCTACCTCCTCCCTACCTGCGGCGAATTTTTACGTCGTTCCTAGTGTATCATTAAGAACCCTCGCAACAGGACAACTTAACCAACACAGAACCAGCACTCTAGATATCGTTTGTTTCTAACAGTCCTGTTTCTAGTACACTGGAATCCGGTACAGATATCATCATCATCATCATCAGCCATAGGTCCGCTTTAGTACGTAGACATAGACATCCAGAGCGACCCCCTGGGCTCTGTATTGCTGCTCATTTTGAGGTGGGGCTTACCAATACTCGCCACGCTTGGAAAGCGCAGTGTGGTGTGGCTAGGTATGGTGAAGTTACTGGTTATCAATATATCATCTTGTTTGGTGAACATTATGGCCTTAGTCGCCTTTTACGAAACCTCAGCAAAAGGAGGCCGACACTATTCTTCTCTGCCAGTCATCGCATGGCTAAGATATGGCTTTCACAAATGAAGTAGTAAAAAATATTCTGGGTTTTTTAACTGTTGGGTATGATATACCTACTTGACCATAACTAAAGAAAGTTAAAGAATTAATCAATTCTTCGTCATCAATCAGTCATTCATCTAACATGGTGGTGAAAGAACATCGAAACCAGCTTTTTTGTATTGTGTTTCATCATCGAAATAGAAAATTATATATATGAATATCCTAATTCACTTATAATTTTATTTAAAACAGTAATATTGTCACGACCCTCAGCGACAGAACTCATTTAATACCGATTTATAATCGTTTCGGGATATTTGCTTAAGCTAAGTGGGATTACTAAGTTATGGTCATAGAATAAATATTATGCTAGAAATAACATGTTTTAAAGTTAAAAGATTTGTTTTTTATATTTTAGTTGTGTACTTTTACTTATGTGTGTGTTCTTTTGCTCGTTTTGAATTTTGTTTGTTATCAAATAATATTTAACATGAATAATATTTTTCAAATAATAAATACTATTTTTCATTTTAAATTTACATAAGTCGTCTTTTAAGTTGTCTTTTATTTTTTTATGGTTTTGATAAGTTTATTATCAATGAATATTTTTGGACAACCCGGTTCTGGTGTAGTGGTGCGCGGAGTCACCTCGACAATATTGGTCGCAGATTAGCTTACAGGCTTATTCGTTCGTTTGTTTGAACGAATCAGCCTGTAAAAGTCCCTCTTTTAATTGTAACGCTGTAAGCGTATGCTAAAAATAAAATTTCATAATTAAATTAAAAAATAGTATAGATCTCAGTAATGTACTTTAAATTAATTTATTGTTCATACCTGTTATATACTAATAATTGGTTATTAAATACTAACTGCCATTTTAAAATATTTTACTGTATTACCCGCGAGCGTTTGTGTAAAAAATACTGTAATAAAGTCACAGTACAATTACACCTCAATGTGTTAAAATTTAAAGTAAGTACATAATTATATAAACTTCACGACCATGTCAGACGTTGGATGTCCACTGCTGAACGTAGGCCCCTCCCATCACCTCTTAGGGTTTGTTAATACTCTCCACGCTTGGCAGGTGGATTGGTAAGCGCAGTGTATTGTTGCAGCATAAGGTGACGCTGCAACCCATCACCATCATGGTTAGTGTACAGTTGTTCACACCACTATGGTCTTAGACGCCTTTTACACACCACCACAACACCTCACCAAGAAAGAGGTTGGGACTATTCTTCTGTGCCGGTCACCGTAAGGCTGAGTATATATATATATATATACAAACATGAAGCACTTATGGCTTTGATAAAACGTAAATATGTTAATTCTATGATGGTTGTCACAACTGCCAATATAGCACGAATAAATTTACCGATGTGAGTGCCAGAGAACGGAGAAGACACGAAGAAGATTGATCGTTCTCAAAAACATTATTAAAATGTTTAAATACATCGCTCTAAAAGCCTATATAATAGTAAATACTTGATTATAATTTTCTGATACTAAGATTTTCCAACTCACTATTTGAGTTGGAATGTAACAAACGTGGTATAAACAAAAGAATGAATAATAAAGTTGTAACGCCAAGTTTCCGACTTCGCAAAGCAAACGTTTCCTTTCCAGGCCAAGGTATTCGAATATATATTAAATATCACTGTAACGATTTAATATTATCCATTTCCAGTAAAAAAATTAAAGCTTATATTATAAATTATTTAATAACCCAAGGAATATTATTTAGTACAGTATTATATAAATGACAAAGATGTGTGAAATTAGTGGCGCTATCTTTCATGAAAGACAAACGATTGAATTTATTATTTTGAGTTATGATGACTGTCGATTTTTTTTAAAGGGTACCTGTTGAGTTTCTTGCCAATTCTTCTCAGCAGAATCAACATTCCAAATCGATAGTAGCTTCACACCTAATTTATTATATTTAAATTGTAAAATGACGCTTCAGAAGAGCTTTTGATGCCTACTTGAATAAATATTTTTTTGCTTTGATTCGATTTGAAAACGTAAGAAAATCCTAAGGTGTATCAAATTCCAATGGTATAGGTGCTCTATCTATATAATGGTATAGGCTCTCTCTCCCAATTTAAATCTTAATATTTATCAGCACATGTTGGTCAAGCCTAAAATTTCCTAGTAAAACTTAAGATTAACAAATGTAGCTTCTAATATAGGGGTTCCAATTTTATTACATTTACTGTTCTGTGAACATCACAGAATAAAACTTGGATATACCGTTCGGAATAATTTTCAAATTAATATTCATGAAACTCAGATTAGATATCTACCGATGAGTGTGAAGCATTTAGCTTATTTGAAATGCTTCAATTATAAGCCAGGTGACCTTATCTCGAAATCGAACTAGTGAATCTTGTCTAAAATGAAGTGAAGTATTTAGAACTAAGTGTAATGAAAATTAGAAAATGGTATACTGTTCTCTTATATTTACGCGAATTATACTCATTTAATTAAAAGTCTATACCGGATTTTTTCACCTTTATTCAAAAAACTTATAAACTTATTGGTGAGTGTCCGAATAAATATTCGGACACTCACCACTTGAGTCTCCTGAGACTATGGACGCTGTAAAAGATCCGAAACGTTGGGAAATAAATTTTAAAAATTGTTAAACTGTAAAGTTTATTACTTTTTACTTGTGATTTATTTCATGATAACATGGTAATTCATTTAGAGTTATACAAAATTGTCGATATCGCTAGACTGTATTTTATTGGCCTCTGTCTACTTTAAAAAGAATACAAGCAATGTACAAGATGATGCCACTGAGACGAGTTACCGAAGGCCACCATTAATCTGAAACTACAAAAGCAACCACAGGTAGTTACATATTTTTATGCTCAGGGAGATATTGATTATTCTACAGTAATGGAAAATATAATCATGTACACACTATTAGGTATTCACAAAAATACTTTAGTGTACCTAAAAATACAATATCCGATTTTTCGAATTACTGAAATTCTTATTAAAATTTCGGAAATATAAAATTGAAATAAATATTTGTCGAAGCTTGTATTGAATCCGTACGTCAATTTTGTAAACATTTAAGACTATTCTGACACTTGTGGTTTCTAAAGATTCGTCCTAATTAAGACATAGAAAATGTGATATAAAATCTGTTACGTCAATTGTTGTATGTGAGTGATTGAGATGTAGGTAAGGCAATGTATCTGAAAGTTTTACTTGAGGGCTATAACAAATTAGATGTCGATCTAGTCGGAGAATCAATTTCAATGTCATGCTATCATGTCGTGTGTCAATATTAGGACATTATGATATTAACAAATCAACAAATAAATAGATAGTCTATTAAAAAGTTTTATGTTTCATACATTTAGTATATTTTGCAAATACGGTTCTTTTCGAAGTGTAGGTCTTTTGAAAATAATTAATTTAAAAAATGTTTTGACATTGTCATAAAATAAGGAATTTGTATGCTTGTCTTTATATCATAAAAAATCTTATAAGTCATCGTATTTGAAATAGTAAATTACCACCGGTTAAAACTGTCGAGTTCTCATGCGTTACAGCAAGGTAAAAAAAATAGACGCCAAAGTAAAGTTTTTAACAAATATTATAATTACTTATTCGTCCACCTGATAGCTGCGAAGCCGCGTGATAGATTAAACTCTACATATTTCTTCTTTATTGATAAAATAAGTTCTTTCTCAGCTGTAAAAGATAAATGAGTTACAAAAGTAATAAAATTAAACATTTGAAATCAATTTCCTTATATTAGATATTATAAATTAATAATATCTTCTCTGCCAAAGGATAAAAATAAAAGTTATTTTTGATGCTTTTGAAAGAGAATATGAAATTAAAAGAATTAGGTCACGCGGCCTGTAAAGTACTCATAAATTATGTGCGAATGGCGGTTGATACCCAGGAAACTTCGATAGCGAAAGAAAAGAAAAAAAAAGTTGACACAATTTTTAATGGTTTTGTAAAAGTTTTAAAATTAAATTTTCAAGCTACTTTTATAATTGACTGAAGAAAAGTCGGATCATTATTAGTAAAAGTAGAAAATGAATTTGTGTTAATATGTAATTGATGGTTAAACGTAATTTTTTTTAAATTAATATCATTAAAATAATATATTAAAAGTATGAAAAACATAAGGAATAAGAGCCTCTTCCTTTTTTAAATATGCTAAAAACCGTTAATTACAAATCAAAATAAAACATACAGATGTGAAGTCAGTTCTCGAGTACAACTATGACAATCACATTTTAACTGGCGTAATAATCTTTGCGTAATGAACAAATATTTAGACAGAAAATAATAATAAAACAAAATGTATTTGGCTTCTATTGCTTTATAATAACAGAAATCTGAAATATTTTCTGATATTAATTTTCTAAGTAGACCGTGTATACAGTATAAATACATCTATTGGTAAGAATTTTACATTAATAAAAGTCCTTACCAGCGGCTTCACTCAACTGCTAAGACACATTATAAACATTTTAAAACCATTTCATAACTGAAACGCTCTAATTGCTATAAAATATCAAACACCTACCACCTTACCCACGCAATAAAGCGCTGACCGTAGGCGTGCGAACCCACTTTTCCTCTTTAAATAAATTCGATTGCAAGTAATTTTAAAACAATAACATCTTAAAAATATTAATTAAAATGATGTATTGCTAAAAGTAATTATATCTTCAATAAATTTTCTAGAACATTAACATCTTCCTCTGAACATGTATTTAATCTAAATTGAAGAAAATAGTTTTATAAAAAAAGTAAGTATTTTAAGGATTGAAATGATAATTGTCAGCTAACATTACAGGATAGACATGTGCTATCAATGACTTTTCTCTAAACATTTTGTGATCTAAGATTCCTTAGTGAATCATACTTAACCGACTACAAACAAAGATGAGGTATTCGTCTATACTTTTTTTAATTAATAAATTCGCCTAATATATACTAAGTTTTAATCATATTTTTTTCTTTAAAAAGCTTTCTTGTCGTCACTACAGGTTGTTCCTATATTCACTACTAGCTTTCCGCCCGCGGCTTCGCGCGCGTGGAATTCGGTTATATCGCGCGACATGGTAAGCGCGCCGCCGCCGCCATCGCTCAGCGCCCCGCCTACCGCTCGATACGCCCCCCCCCCTACCCCTTGCACGCTTTTTTTTGTCTTAACCTTAAACAATTGAACAATTCTATGTCCTTTCCCAAGTTCAGTTCTATCTTTATACTAAATTTTATAAAAATCGGTTCAGTGGTTTAGGCGTGAAAGCGTAACAGACAGACAGACAGGCAGACAGAGTTACTTTCGCAATTATATATTAAGTAGGGATATAAAATAGAAATATATAAATTGTGGAATTAAGTACATTTGTATAATGGGTTGTTGTATATGAATACATATTATACACTAGCGGCCCGTCCCGGCTTCGCACGGGTCTTTAACTAAAATTTTAAAAATTATACATTTATATTTTTTATCACCTACACCTGCGTCGATACTGGAAAATATTTTACAATAGACGGATTGAATGACAGATTTATTATATCTATATACATACATACATAAATACATACATATATATGTATATTGATAGTACGGATGAAACATTTGAACTGTTTTTTTTTATTAATTATTTTCTCATTGATGAATACCATATTTTAATAAGTATTATTCCCGACGAAGACAAATCCAAAAACACAAAAATCATAAAAATCGTTCCACTCGTTCTCGAGTTATAAACGGTGTAACTAACACGACTTTATATATATATACAGGGTGACTGGTTAGATACTATCAGTACTTAAGGAGAATAATCGGTACATGATTCTCATTCAAATTATGTAAAAATATAACATAAATATTAATAAGCTTCTAAGTAAAGTTGACCAACAGTTATCTAATTATTTACGCGTCGTCTGGACACCCTAGTTTCCACGCGATAGTTTACTTACGTCCAAACACCGCCAAGTGTTAACAGGGTTAGCGGATAGTTCCCTACCATAAGTAACGATCGTTATCTTGTCTATGATAACAACAGGGATCGACGGCTGTACATGCTCTCCGAGGCACGGTAGGGAGACCCACAAGAACATACACCCAGACCGGAAAAAAAATATTTGTACAAATATCGGTCCCGAGCGGGAATCGAACCCGTGACCACCAGCGAGTGGCGTTGCAGTTGAGGCAACTACTCGCACCACTACACCAGAACGTCGCGCGTCGTGTTTTCATTTAATAATAATTAATTAATTTAAATAGTTTTTAAATGTAATTTTTAATAGTGTTTTGTGTAAAAGTTTCCTAAAATTTTTTAGGAAAGATCAATTTTTTTCTTTTTCAAATCGCAAGATCATAGAATAAGATCAGATTTTATAGAAGATTTTTTTATACGTTGAAAAATGATAGTTACTTTTGAAAATATTTAAACAAAAAAAAAAAAAAAAACAACAAAATACAATAAAAATAAACTTTGTCATTTGTTGAACAGCTAACTGTTGTTTATTAAATAAAAGCAAGCAATAATAGAATCAAGCCATCTAGCGACCAGTAGCCAAAACAATTAATTGATTATAATATTGGCAGACGTAATAGTTCTGCTATATTTCACTTGGTGTCGCAATAAGAGGGCTGTACTCAGAATTTTTGTTAATCATAGGTGTGATTTGAAGTTGGATGGCACACACGGCTACATAATATTATCATGAATTACTATTCTTATTATAGCAAGAAAGAAGATATTTTTTACTACATCACATTACATAATTTAAATATTGAACGTCAAAACCAACTACTACCGGTTCGAACCTTAGCCCAGAATATTAAATTACATAATTAGAATTTTCACTACAATAATTCGACTGAAATTGCCTCGGAAGAACACCTTATTCGCTGAGTGAGTGAGCTATCTTCAATAATAAACTTCCAATAAACTCGTAGTCAGTGTCCGACTTAAAAAAAAATTCTAAGTACGACTCTGGGAGACCAGTAGTTTTGCTACTTGCCGATAGAGGCATGGTAATCACCGAACTTTCTAGACAAAATAAATAATTTACTTTAAATATTACTTACGAGTGGAAAGATATGTTTATTCCATTTGATTTTGATGTGATGAGCAACAAATTCGTTGACTAGGTAAATAATGTAAACTTTGAACAAAAATAAATATGAACTGTTTACCTATCTTGGTATTTCCGGCGTATTTAAAATGGAATCATACTTATTTACAACGATTGTCAATCATTAAACTACCTATTTACCTACATAACTACACTAACACACACACAGTCACTTTTAACAGTTTCGAAAGCAATGGTGATTCTGCATTTGTGTATTGATAAGCCATACCTAATTACTAATGACAGATTACACTCACACACGACAGATTAGGTATACGCGTATGATCGATCACTAGACGCGCAGGAGCCGGGACGACACGCGCGTGCGCGCCATGCCAAGGCTTATGCCTTACTGACCTAGTGACCTACTAGCGGCATTCGTCGAACGAATTACTGGGAATTAGGCCGGCTTCAAACATCCGAATGTCTCTCTGAATTCATATTATTAATTCAGAAAGCCCGGAATTCCATACAATATCAGTATTCTCCACATACATTATGATTTTTATTAATATTATGAAAAGATTACCGCTTATTATTTATTAATTATTATTATTTATTAGTATATTATTTATTATTTTTACATAATATTTATTCCACGTGAATTACATTATTTTAAATTAATAAATTAGTATTTTTAAGAAACTTTTAAAAACGATAGCCAAAAAGTAAGTACATGAAATTTTTGAACGCAATATTAGACGCCTGCGGGTGGCTTTAGCCGCGGGGCGGGAGTGCGGGTGCTAGCGGCACAGTGAAACACCACATCGCACGCGCCGCCGGCATGACTGGAAATATACCTACGTCGCCTCATTTGTTTTGAATTGAAATATATGAGAATTTGGTCAAAAATTAAGTGCCTATTTTTTTCACATGATTCGAATGAGGATCATGTGCCGGTTATTCTCCTTGAATATTGATGGTAATTCACCAGTCACCCTGTATATACAACTTAAATAGCTATAACCATCCAACTTTGTACAATCAACAAACAAATAACGACCAAATATTTTAAATTTTAACAACGAACAAACAATCAAGACCGTAGTACCCTAAAGTATTTAATTATATACAAAAAAGAAAAACAGAATTTTAAATACGGGCGAGTGTCATTCTTTTGGCCGAAGTTTTGGCCAGCGCGATTCAGAAAATTATCTGCGCCATCTATCGTATAATTGTAGAATATCGTTTTTATATTTAGTGACATTTAACATAATTAATATTTAACATAGTAGTATATTAATTGAAAATGATGTTTATCTAAAATATTAAAACGATTTCTATCCCTATCCGACATATTTAGTAAACTTTTAAGTTTAACAAAATAATAACTCAAATATAAGTTTTGTGAGTTTTAAAGATTCCTTAGACCAGGTGGCGTTGGCGGCGTAGGTACCTATTTCTATTTTCTTAAATATTTATTTTTAAATTTAATTACAATGAAACAAAAACTAAATTATACTGTGAGTTATTTCCAATTTTTATGTATTAAAGTTATCAACATTGGTTTTGTACTTTTTACGTGATACGTGATCAGAGAAAAATACGATAAGAGATGGCGCTGATACAAAAAAATACGCGCTATTGAAATTTATCTTTGATGATATATAGTGTATTAATAAAACAGAGGTTTTAACAGATTTATTATTTGTATAGATAATTATGTATTGTATATAAATAGTTTGTTTAGGTTTCTAGTTCAAATTGCGTATTTCTTTTTGTTTGAAAGTGTATTCCATCTAGGATCCACTAAAATACAGTCATGATCTGGTAATAGACTTCAATGTTATCATTAGTTATTTGTCATTAATGTTATGCTGTGTTAACATTTTGCTATCCTATATAATAAAAATATAAAGGTTGAATGGTGAGTCACTATCAATATTTAAGGCCAGTATATTCGAGCGTTGTAGGTATTTAGCGCTACCTCCCTCCCCGCGCGACTAGTTACGCGAAGTCTCCGATCAAATGAACTCTCGATGACCCCGCGCGCGGCGACGGCGCACGGAAATAATTAAATATATAATTTTACAGTAACTTACTAGGTTTTTTTTTTCACTTTAGGTTATTTCATAATTCAGTTTTGTTTTCGATCCTGAAGGCACAGTATAAAATGCAACATAAACATTTAATACCTAAGAGAAGTAGATAAAAACCATTATTTAATTTTTTATGGGTTTATAGCTAAAAAAAAAAAAATTACTATTAATATTTTAATTTATATTAATTATCAGTAATTTTTTTTTTGTTAATTAATACACTTTACAACATTTAATACCTAAGAGAAGTAGATTTAAACTTTATTTCTTCTCTTAGGTATTAAATGTTTATGTTCCACTATTACTGCCACCAGGGCCCTGCGCTGGGGCTCCCAAGCGGCGCATTCCTCCAGGGTGTGACGCGCCGAGTCGATTGGCGCGCTACACTCGTGGCAAAATCAGGGGTGGCTTCTCGCCTAGCGATTTGGTGCAGGTACTTACCGAAGCAACCGTGCCCGGTAAGCACCGGCGACAGCCGAAACGTAAGGACCCTATGCCGCCTGTTGACCCAGCGACGAAGGTGAGGACGTCGCTCTGTCCATTGCCTGTCTCAATTCGTTGTCGGCACCTCGCAGGTTAGTCCCATTGTCGGACCAGATTTGAGCAGGTTGTCCTCGTCGAGCTTTCATTCTTCTTAAATTCATTATCACTGAGTCTGTGCTCAGTGACGTCGCTATCTCTAGGTGGATCGTTCTTACAGTGAGGCACGTGAATACTGCCACGTAATGTTTCTGTTGGCTGCGTCCCACGGTGACTGTTAATGGTCTGAAGTAGTCCACCCCTGTGTATGTGAAGGGTCGCTGATGGTGAGCTAGGCGACACGCAGGTAGGTCTCCTGTTCTCGGGTGTGGCGGGATCGCTGCCCTAATCCGGCAGTGTAGACACTGTGGAAAGAGCGTTCTTGTGCCGGGCCGCAGGCGTAGTATCCAGTAGTGCTGTCGACATTCGTTCACAGTCGCCTCGACTCCCGTGTGATGCCTCGTTCTATGCATCGCTATGATCCACAACTTCACTGTGTGATGATTTCTATCTAGTATCATCGGGTTTTTAGATGGCGTTGATAGTTGCTCCGCGGCGTTAATACGACTACGGACTCAGAAGGCTCTCTCTGCACACTCGATGCTCAGCTGCTTGAGGCGACTGTTTCGGGTAAACGACTTCCCGTCTTTAATGCTTTCTACTTCATTTGGGAAAGATTCTTCTTGGACTGTTCTCATGAATAGGTCTTCAGCTTTCCTGATAAGTTCCGCGGAGACCGGACGAACCTCCAAAGTTTCTTCGAGCTCTACTCTTATTTTCTGGCGTGTTTTCAGCTTCTTGTTCGTCCTTTTCCAGTCTGGGTCTTTTAACGCGCTTTTCTTAGTCCTTTTCCATTTATATTTATTTTAAGTTGATACATTTTTCTATCGCTTATATTTGTGGTGTTTATTATTATTATTTTTAATTTTTTTTATTACTTATTTTTGTTTATAATTTTTTTTTGTTTTGTTTATTGCTTTAATTGTATACACAAATACTTCTTTTTTTTTATTGAACTACGTACCTATATATATATATATATATATATATATATATATATATATATATATATATATCTTTTTTTTTGTATAAATATTTTACTCGTTAAGTGTCTGCAATGTTTGTGATGTCCCAAATAAATATATTTTTTACTTTTTTTTTTTTACTTTTATACTTGACTCGTTGTGTATTGGCTCGACAGAGTTCTATAAACTGTAGCACTCGAGCCGTCGTGTAGCGGAGTCTGTTCCAGCTGGAGTACCGTGTGCAGTCTGGTAACCCTTCTTTGAGTCGCGGCTGTTTACGATCGGTGACGTGATGAGTTTTTTCTTCGCCTGTAGGTTGACGACGACAAGGCGGACGTTTCCGTGGGCCAGGTGGACTCCGGATGATAAGGAAATTCAGGACCTGTGTACTATCTGTGACCACTGCTGAATCCCGCTGGTACGTCCCGCGCCGCGTCGTCGGCTACGTTTAGCCTGGTTGGGACCCATCGCCATTCGCTGACCGTCGAAGAATCTTCAATTGCCGCTAGCTGCTAGCTAGCCGCTGTTAGGTGAAAATACTAATATAACTTATTGAAATTTTGGATATGCTAATATATCGGTCTAAGATATCGATGACAATCATTATATTCTAGACCACTGGTTCAAATTTAAAAATTCTTTTTGCGTTAGATAGTCCATTTACTGAGGAAGAATTTAAGCTATATAACATCACGCTACGACTAATAGGGGCTGAGTAATAATAAGAAATGTTACAAAAACGGGAAAAAATAATCTTTTTTGAGAGCTTCCGTTGCGTCCTTTATTATTTCTCTTCTCAACACATACACAACACACAACATTTTTTAATTATAGTTCCACTTTTAAAGTAAATATAACATCACTCTTTTACTGTAAATTTTTGAAAAAAAAACTCAGTAATATGTTGAACGACCCAAGAATCAAACCTGAGACCCCTTGCTCGGCAGTAACGCTTGGTACCACTGGACCAACGAGGCGAAAATATTTAAGTACGTTTTTCCCTCAAATTAACGCGGGTGAAACCGCGGGGCACAGTTAGTACTAAATAAAATTATCCAATCTATTTCTCAAACCACACTATCCATTCTCTGAGGATAGAGAGGTTCACTGGCGCTCGAATTCCTAAGAGACAAGACCGGACCCTATACATCGGTTTTCACACTTCACTTCACTTCCTCTTTCACACAAGAGGAAAAGAAGACGTTGATAGACAAGGGATACGGCACCGGACAGGGATCGAGCGTCATGACTATCCACGAGGCACAGGGACAGACACGCGAGGCAGTCATCATCGTCCAGACAAAGACTAGGAGGCTGCGGATTCATGACAGTGTTCCGCATGCTGTGGTCGCGGTGACCAGGCACACAAAGACCTGTGTCTACTACACCGACGACGGTGGTGATGCAATCGGTCGTTTTGTCGGCCTCGGTGGAGGCCACAACAAAGGAAATACTGGAGCACACCCTCAAGATGGCTATACATAAAAGAGACACCGCCGTCATTGAGGATGTGCTCGAACAGCTTCCCTCGGGGGATGGCTGCGGCAGTCTCCAATAAATAATACAAAAATAAAGAGCCCAAATGTAAATGTAGACAAGCCGTAAAAATGTGGTGGCTGGTATGTATGTACTAACAAGCAATGAAATTATTAGATTATATTAGATCAAGGAATAAACGCATGTACATAGAAAATAAGAAACATGATGTAAATAGATGTAAGAAAAAAAAAAGACAAAATAAAATTATATATATATGTATATATATATATATAATATATATGTGTGTGTGTGTGTATATGTATATGTATATATATATGTATGTGTTTATATTTGTATTTGTAAATTATATTTGTAAATAAAGATTATGTTTATTAAAAATGATTATATGTATGTAAATATGATTATATGTATTAAAAAAAATTATAATAATAATAAATAAATAATGGTCAGTATACGGACTCGCGTCATAGAGATCCTGACAATAAGTCTAGCTAATGTAAGTCTAAAATAGTACGCATGAAACTATATTAACAATCTTATACATTTAATTAAAAAAAGGCACGGGCAAATATAAGCCCGTGGATATTTTTGTTATAAAAAAAAAATCCAATCTTTAGAGGGGGGGGGACGCCGCCAGACAGCAGAGATACAGATCCTACTTCGATGACGCCTCGCAGGCAACTAAAGCGAGGCGCGCGGGCCGTTTTCTTATATAATTTAAATATTTAATATTTAAAAAAAATAGAAACATTTATTTAAAAAACTAACCGTTAAATGTTCTACTAAAAGTTATTACCTATTTTTACATGTGAATATTGTAACTTAAAATCTGATATTCTTCGAATAAAACTCGAAAAATAATCAAAAACATCCTTTCTTTATGTTTTTTTTTTATCGAGTCAAGTTACAATTATCGTGTTTTGAACCGTTGAATAATCAAGAACGTTTGTTAAACTATAACATATATTTTTAACGGATCAAAAAAATGAATATTACTATGTTTAAAACTCTATCAAAAACAGGTGATTTGGGATATACTGGCCTTAAGGGGAATACTCGGTTCATGATTCTCTTTCGAATTTTTGATCAAATTTTCATAAATTTCAATTTTTCAGTCAGTTTTTCAGTCATGCTGACGGCACTTGCACAGGTGTTCTACTGTGCCGCTTATTCACATCTGAAAATTGCCAAAGTTCACATCATTTACCTAGTCAACAAATTTGTTGCTTAAACGAGGAAAATATCTTAGTATTTTTGCTTATCCTAAACCAGGATTAAAGTATTAAGGGGGACTGGATCAAACAAACCTGACTTAAAATAACATAGCACCAGTCTGAGTTTACCATTTAATTGGCTGCAGACTCATTTAATTGAAATAAACACAATCTAATAGTTTACTTAAAGCCGTACTTAGTATGTTATTTTAAAATTCATCTACGATCTGAGTCAATTTCCTAAGTAGCTCCATTCGGCTAACGAACCAATGAAATGGACCCAGTAAAGCATAAAGTTTTTTGGCACGAGCGAACATTCTCGACCGTGCTATCGTCGAAACAAAGAATGCGGCGTTTACTTTTGTACTTTTGGCGAAAATTAAAACTATCCTGGCAAGATACGGCAAATAGTTTTAACGGTTAGCGTAAGCGCTCCTGATATTTATGATTCACGGAGAAAACAAGACTTCTTTACAATGGCAAAGATTAGATTAAAAATTTTAACTTGAATTTATTGAAAATTTTCATTGACTCTTTATGAAATATGGAACGGTTCCAACAGTGTATGATCTAATTGCATCAATAAATAAATTATCTATAATATAAAAATAAGTCGGGTTTTCCTTCCTGACGCTATAATTCCAGAACGCACGAACCGATTTCCACGGTTTTGCATTCGTTGGAAAGGTCTCGGGCTCCGTGAGCTTTATAGCAAACTAAATTCAGGAAAATTTTCAACAGAAAAGCAGGAAAAAAGGGAAAATCATAATAATATAATCTTATACTCTCATAATGAACTGGAGTGCATTGAATCAACTTCTAAACAACACATTGCTTGGCAAAGGCCTCTTCTCCATATAGAAGAAGGGTCATCATTGGCTCTCATCAAATGATTTAAAAATTATAAATTTTGTAATCTATAATATAAAAATAAGTCGGGTTTTCCTTCCTGACGCTATAATTACAGAACGCACGAACCGATTTCCACGGTTTTGCATTCGTTGGAAAGGTCTCGGGCTCAGTGAGCCTTATAGAAAACTAAATTCAGGAAAATTTTCAACAGAAAAGCAGGAAAACAGGGAAAATCATAATAATATAATCTTATACTCTCATAATGAACTGGAGTGCATTGAATCAACTTCTAAACAACACATTGCTTGGCAAAGGCCTCTTCTCCATATAGAAGAAGGGTCATCATTGACTCTCATCAAATGATTTAAAAATTATAAATTTTGTAATATTATCTATAATATAAAAATAAGTCGGGTTTTCCTTCCTGACGCTATAATTCCAGAACGCACGAACCGATTTCCACGGTTTTGCATTAGTTGGAAAGGTCTCGGGCTCCGTGAGCTTTATAGTAAACTAAATTCAGGAAAATTTTCAACAGAAAAGCAGGAAAAAAGGGAAAATCATAATAATATAATCTTATACTCTCATAATGAACTGGAGTGCATTGAATCAACTTCTAAACAACACATTGCTTGGCAAAGGCCTCTTCTCCATATAGAAGAAGGGTCATCATTGGCTCTCATCAAATGATTTAAAAATTATAAATTTTGTAATCTATAATATAAAAATAAGTCGGGTTTTCCTTCCTGACGCTATAATTACAGAACGCACGAACCGATTTCCACGGTTTTGCATTCGTTGGAAAGGTCTCGGGCTCCGTGAGCTTTATAGCAAACTAAATTCAGGAAAATTTTCAACAGAAAAGCAGGAAAAAAGGGAAAATCATAATAATATAATCTTATACTCTCATAATGAACTGGAGTGCATTGAATCAACTTCTAAACAACACATTGCTTGGCAAAGGCCTCTTCTCCATATAGAAGAAGGGTCATCATTGGCTCTCATCAAATGATTTAAAAATTATAAATTTTGTAATCTATAATATAAAAATAAGTCGGGTTTTCCTTCCTGACGCTATAATTACAGAACGCACGAACCGATTTCCACGGTTTTGCATTCGTTGGAAAGGTCTCGGGCTCAGTGAGCCTTATAGAAAACTAAATTCAGGAAAATTTTCAACAGAAAAGCAGGAAAACAGGGAAAATCATAATAATATAATCTTATACTCTCATAATGAACTGGAGTGCATTGAATCAACTTCTAAACAACACATTGCTTGGCAAAGGCCTCTTCTCCATATAGAAGAAGGGTCATCATTGACTCTCATCAAATGATTTAAAAATTATAAATTTTGTAATATTATCTATAATATAAAAATAAGTCGGGTTTTCCTTCCTGACGCTATAATTCCAGAACGCACGAACCGATTTCCACGGTTTTGCATTAGTTGGAAAGGTCTCGGGCTCCGTGAGCTTTATAGTAAACTAAATTCAGGAAAATTTTCAACAGAAAAGCAGGAAAAAAGGGAAAATCATAATAATATAATCTTATACTCTCATAATGAACTGGAGTGCATTGAATCAACTTCTAAACAACACATTGCTTGGCAAAGGCCTCTTCTCCATATAGAAGAAGGGTCATCATTGGCTCTCATCAAATGATTTAAAAATTATAAATTTTGTAATCTATAATATAAAAATAAGTCGGGTTTTCCTTCCTGACGCTATAATTACAGAACGCACGAACCGATTTCCACGGTTTTGCATTCGTTGGAAAGGTCTCGGGCTCAGTGAGCCTTATAGAAAACTAAATTCAGGAAAATTTTCAACAGAAAAGCAGGAAAACAGGGAAAATCATAATAATATAATCTTATACTCTCATAATGAACTGAAGTGCATTGAATCAACTTTCAACAACAACAAACAACAGGGAAAATCATTTTTAACATACAGCGCCATCTCTGATACATAGCATGTACTACAAACCAATATAGTTTAGGATGGCGGCAGTACGTGGTGTGAGTATACCTCAAGAAAATAAGTTGGTGGCGAAACGGAGTTCGCCGGGTTTGCTAGTTATGTTTTAAAATGCGCATAAATACTGTTTTATAGCATAATTACTCTAATTATCGCTTTTGAATTGCGAATAAAGTTACAAGTAACGTTAAATATAGCTAGCGAAATCTTTGTACTTTCTATTTACATAAAAGCATTTTTTTTTACAATTAACACGATCAAGCTTCTCACAAGTTCGTCAAATACAAACTAAAAGTTAACAAAAACAAAGTTACTAAGTTAAATACGTTACCAAAAAAATAAAAAACGCTCAGTTTATCAAACTGTACTGTACGGTATCAGTCTGTAAACAACCCGCAGCTGAGCGAAGACTTCTTCTCCGTCACAGTAAAAATTAAAAGTGTATTCAATCCTCAACAAAGAGTCTTTCCCATAATATAATAATTGACTTTTTTTAGATATTCTTAAAAATGTATTCTTAAAATTACGTTAGCGACTATTTACTATAATATAATTATGTACTTCTACAAAAATTTTAATTACTTTGTCACAAATACTGACAAATATTACGATATATTGTTAAGAGAAAGAAGATTAAACTCGACTGTGCAAAGTCTGCATTTCTCACTCAGCTTGTTATGAAATTAAGTAAAATTAAGTTCTCAAAATTTTTAATCATATTACAGAATTAATAAATTAAAAAAAAATAATAATTTGGAAAGCAGAGTTTGCAGTTCACATTTTAAAACAAAATAACAGAAGTAAAGAAAACAGACTTTTGATTCCGAAGCCACACGACGCTGAACCATCATTGAGTGCGAACGTTATTAGACTTTGCGAAAAGGTGCTGATTGTGTAGAGTGGTCAACTCTATAAAGAGTGTAAGTAGAGATCTATTTGTATATCGACCTCCATATATTTTGAAGTTGGTTACGGTACTAAGAGTAGTGTTTAACTAATAATCTTTGGCTCAGAATATTGTCAACATATTGTGAATGAAATTATGTTCAGTCTAAAATAATCAATTGTTTTATAAATAACCAGGATTTTTATTACACTTAATTTATTTATATAGAATACACATATCCTACTTTTATCCCAAAAATCGTTGGGAATCAGAAGTTACGCCGGTTAAACCGCAAGACGCAACTAGCGAATGATAAATGCGGGCTTAGTAGCGTTGACTTTCATGATGGACTGTAACATTTATATCTTAAAATAATATTATATAACGGCTGTTTGTTTTTTATAGTTTCTTCTTACCAGAAACTATAACGAAAAGCATGTTAAGTATAGCAAAACAGTAATAATATGATGGTGCAAAAGTTTTTAAGATCCCAAATGAACAATTATATTTTGATTTCGATATTGCACAGGTGTAAATTATAATTGTACATTTTTACAACTTGCATCGACAAAATATAAGCTAATAAAAAAATATAATCCGATATTTTTGACTTTAATTTAAGTGTATATACTCAAATAAGGTACTTTCTTACAAAAATTTTAGTATCTACTGACAAACTGTTCTCTTATATTTACGCGAATTTTACTCATTTGATTAAAAGTCTATATAGGTGTCCGAATAATTTTATTCGGACACCCACCACCTCAGTCCCCCGAGATCATGGACGCTGTAAAGGGTCCGAAACGTCGGGAAATAATTTAAAATATTGTAAAAATATAAAGTTTTAAATAAACGCGATAAAATCCGATATAGACTTTTAATCAAATCTACTGACAAACTTTATCTCAGTTATAGAATGTATCATCAAAAATTTTGGTTAATATTATAATATTTAATCTAATACATCTTTATAATGCAAAAATTAAAAACTATTTATTTACTGACAGTTTTGGTATAAATCATGTTTGCGTTGAATGGTGTCAAGAATTCCAGCAGAATTTCTCCGTTGAATCGCAATTCCGATCCTCTGGGCAACAAATGCACTAGCCACTATCACTAGTCGAGGCTATAAGAGGGGGGTTTAATTTGTTTAAGTTTTTTTTGCACTGCTACTCCAAGGTCCCTGTGTTTCGAATATAAATGGCACACAGATATAATTTAATTCATTAAATGTATATATCATATATTTAATTTGATTTAAACTTTTTCTGCAACCGCTACCACATTTAAAGTTGTATCTCTGACATGATACGGAGCTAATGCATCGACGCAGATTGCGTCAAACAAAAGCACGCGTCCCCCTTTTCAGGGAACTAGTATTAATTCATCATCGCAACTAGTTCTAGAAGGCTCAATAAGAGCAAGAACGTCAATGATGACAAGAACTTTTTTAATGGTTTCATTCAGGAAACCGTGATGGGAAATTTACCTAAACTCGTGTTGCAATAAAGGGCGTGTATTCCAAAAGAATCAACCTCCTTTCCGCACGGACATCTGTGTTCAAATCACAGTGGTATTCACAACCGGAGACCTTTATTTTTAAAGATTGGAAATGTATTTACGCATCCCGCCGTGAGGCGGTGGTTATGTGGAACTCTCGATCAAGCGCCACAACAGCACGTCAGTTTGGCAGGCGAGGATACCCTGTAAAACCTATCGACACCAACGATGCCATGGTCGAGCGCCATGAAATCATATGCGTATATAGCATTGATGCCCCCATCACTTAGCCATGCGGCCTCGGGAGCGATCCAATTCCTGAAGTCGGGTCCTTCGCCGGCTCTGCTCGGTCGGTAGCCGTAGCCAGCAGTAACTTTTCCAAAACTTACTGCTGACTAAGTTGCCCATGGTTCACAACGCCAAATAACCACCAACGCCAAAAGTCACTGAAATAGCACCCCTCACAACCGGAGACCTACAGTAAATCGAAAACTTTGGCCTGACTCTATATTTGATAAAGCTAGAAGATGATTATAGAAGATGATTATCTTGATTATCTTATTGAAATCACTTTATTATATTAAGTTAGAGCCAAGCAATAGGTAATTAGACGACCGTTCTGGTGTTGATGACCATTCTGGTGTAGTGGGGCGACTAGTTGTCTTAACGCCACGCGCCAGGGGTCGCGGGTTCGATTCCCAATCGAGACAGATATTTGTATTTGTACAAATATTTATTTCCGGTCCGGGTGTATGTCCTTGTGGGTCTCCCCAACGTGCCTCGGAGAGCACGTAAAGCCGTCGGTCCCCGTTATTATCAAAGACATCTGATAACGATCGTTACCCATAGTGGTGGATTAAGCTCCAACCCTTCTTGTGTGGAGAAGAGGCCTTCGCTCAGCAGTGGGTGGTTTACAGGCTGATACAGTACCAGTAACAATAGCTGATTGACTACCAACTGTAAAAAAAAAAAATAATAATAAGTTTGAGTTATGTCTCCGAAAAATATCATCCCTCAGTTATTTACGACATCGGACTTAGCAACTTCAATTATTTAAAAATTCCTATTCGTTAAAAATCTTTCCCTTTAAAACTAAACTGTTTATTAAAATAAATTAAATTATCTGATAAAGAAAAGTATTTTCCCCGCTCCGAAATGAGACAGCTATTTGTAATACAAAATTAAAATATTAAACTTACTCGTATACATTATATTGCTTACGTACAAATTTAGAATACAAAGCTAATTGCTCGTGTATAAATAATTCATATTAAAAATATTCTTTATTTAACCTGTCTTCGACAAACTCAAAGCATTTGCTTTTGAGTTTTCATTTTAAAATATTTCTCGTGAGTCCTATGTAAACCATACCCTTAGAAGTTTAGAATGTCGATTTTATCCTTAGGCAAATTGTCTATAAAATATGACCGTGGGTGGATCATGATCACCTTGCATCAAAAATAAATGTTGTTTTAGCTTAATTGGTAGGTAATAATAATATATCTAATTAATGGTACATTTAAGCAAGTGACCGCATGCAGATCCACAGAAGCCACTAATGTTACCGATTACATGAACATAGGGGAGTAGGGAAATAACGATGGAGCAATAGACTTGAATGATTTCCAGTTCCTTGTTTCGGACTTCTTCGTACGAAACTTAACTATAGAAACTAATTCAAGCTGAAGAGAGAATATGGTATTACCTCGATCTACCGTCAATCGTTTGCGAGGTGTTTTCAATTACCTGCATTACGTCGAGGCTTATTCATGAACATCGCCAAGAAATTTTGTAATTAAAGCATGTTAAATAAGAAAATTGGCTATGAGTGATCAAAATCTACCGTTTATTATGTTAAAATGCATAATAATAAATAGACGTGTTACACCTGATGACTCAGTAGGATTTGAATATGTGTGCTTAAGGGGTTCGAAAAAAAAAAACATTTTTTTGTAAAAATAAACACAAACGTCCAGATCTCGATAAATATTACTATGGCCTATTTAAATATTTGTTGTGAATAGGTCAAACCTACGATCACTACCGCAACAGCCTTTTACTGTGTACTTACTGTACTTACTGTGTACCTTTTACTTTTACATTGTGCCAACCCGTCGTCATAATTATTCGTTCATATGGTCACCGTATAAAATAAATAGATAATAATAAATATGTAATTTTTAATATTTTTTTCTTTTTTTTTTCCTTTTTTTTCTATAAATAGGAGAAATTATTCACATTTGTGTATCTTCAAAAGCTTCCAAGATGCTTACAAACTTATCCTATCGCAAAATAGAATAATCAAAGTACCTAACTAAAGTCTAGCCTTTAGTTTCTAACCTGGCTCTTGTAAACATCAGAGAATAATGTCTTCGTATTTGGGGATAATGTAAAAAATAAGTCATCGAACTTTAGATCATTTAGCAGTTATTTTTTATTTTTAGGAAGGAATCCTGATTTTCTTGGGATTTGTTCTTGACTGTTTCTATATTTTAAGATTAATTATAAAGTTTTTATCTTCTTTAAATATTTAACCGACTTAGTTTGCAATTTTGGTTGAAGTGTCTTATATCCTACACAAGGCACCCAAGATATTATACATGCTTCAGCCCTTATTAATTTTCTTTTGATATAATTCTAAGCGGAAATAACGTAAAATTTAACAAGTTTCAATTATTTTTTATTTTTTTATTTTGACCGTTATGAAATAAAAAATGATGTCGCCAAAAATGTGCTTTGAAAATATAAGGCCCTATAACCGCTAACCCTTACTTTTATTTAGAAGCTAGAGGACATATCAGTTAATCCAGTTAATTTAACTGCATTTAAAACGAGAGACGGACACTTGAAAACCATAAATATTCAAACTGACTGCGTAAACATTCACCGTATCTAGGTCATATTTTATATCTAGGTTCCAATGAATAGTAAAAACATACAATTTTGATCTTTTGACTGAAGATATACATGTGTGTATATTATAAAGGTAAATAAACTGAGACGGGCCAGTTTTAATAACTCGTTGATAGATTTCTGCATTCGCGGATTAAAATCTAGATGAATTTAATTATTGAATTAATATTAATTGAATTTAAGTGTATAAGTTTACAAGTTTTTATATTTTTAAAATTATACGTAACAGATAAAACTGCGTTTTTGTAATAGTACAAATATGGGCAGTGTGATTGTATTTGTACAAATATTTGTCCAAAAGAACATACACCCAGACCGGAAACAAATATAATATGTACAAATAAAAATGTCTACCCCGAACGGGATTCGAATCCACGACCACCAGTGTTATGTCGACTAATCGCACCGCTACACAAGAACGTTTGACGGAGTTGATTTCTAATCACAATCAATTAACGATTTACCAGTGACAAAAAAAAACTACATTACAGGTAATAAAAAAAAAATCAATAAACCAGTTTACTATCGAAAGAGCTTCTGAAAGAATCTTTTTGAACTAAAAAATAATAATAATAATGGGTGCGAAGTTAAACGGTCTAAACCGTTGCGTTTATGCAGGACTTTCTGAAAAATACTTTCTTCCATAGCGAAAATTCTGTCAGTTTGAACTCAAACAGAAAAGATTTTGATTCCTTGCCATGTCCAGGTGGCTTTACTACAATAATATTATGAATATATCCCTTATACCGCATTGCGACGACTCAGTTATTCGTCCACACCTGGAAATGTTATGGTAAAGTTCAGAATCAAATCATAGGATGTAGCGATTTGTATAAATTATCAATTAATATATGTAAAAAAAAATTATACTATAAGTACTTTATCTAAATTTAGTAAGGACTAAGTATTTAAATGATAGGAACTTACACCTGGTATTAAAAATAACCTTAGGTTAATTTTGTTAGTTATTTCAAATTACGATCGTATTTATGTTGCGTGTCTTAAAATTAGCAGATCATTTTTCTATCACTTTTTGTGTTGTTACTTGAGTTAAAATTTACCATAGGTACGTAAGTTCCATGACGACGCAATATTATGGTAACCAAACAAATTATTACGATTTAGCCGGGTTGTGAAAAATAGCTCTCCTGATGAAATGGTACGTCACTAGAATTTTAGTTAGTTTTCTATATTGAGAACTTTTAACATTTCAAATCTAATTCTAAAAAAAAGCTGCATACCTAAATTTAAATTTCACCTTATTTTCAAAAGTGCTTGTATATTTTACGTCTATAATGACAGGAATAGTTATATCTAACTTTGAGATCAGATCCAACTGGTGGTCGTATGTATGTTTGTATGTATAACATATTTTCGTATGTGCCCAAATTACTCTTGAAAGACGTAATCAATCAAAGAAAAAATATTTGTTTATTTATGTTATACCCACATCTAAATATACAGGTGACTGGTAAATTACTATCAATATTTAAGGAGACTACTCGGTACATGATTCTCATTCGAATTATGTAAAAAAACAGGTAAATATTAATAAACTTTTAAGTAAAGTTACTCAACAATTATCCAATTATGTACGCGTCGTCTGTACACCCTAGCAGCTAGCTGCACTTTCGACACAAAACAGGTAGTTTACCTACGTCCAAAAGCCGCCACGTGTTAACAGGGTAGCAGGATAAACAAGCATGATCCAGTCCCCCTTAATACTTTAATCCTGGCTTAGGATAGGCAAAAATACTAAGATATTTTACTCGTTTAAACAACAAATTTGTTGACTAGGTAAATGATGTGAACTTTGGCAATATTTAGATGTGAACAAGCGGCACAGTACAACACCTGTGCACGAGCCGCCGGCATGACTGTAGAGTGTCAACGCTTCATTTACTTGAATTGAAATTTATGAAAATGTGGTCAAAAATTAAGTATCTATTTTTTTTACATAATTCGAATGAGAATCATGTACCGAGTATTCTCCTTAAATATTGATGGTAATTTACCAGTCAGCCTGTATAATAAAAATATTATTAATCCAATATTTCGAATCATAAATTGTCTTCCAAATAAACAAATATAAAAAAGGCTCTCAAATTCTTGGAAATAATAATAATTTATTATTTAACATTCGATAATTACAGATTAATATTTTTTTTCACAAACTGCTGTGGCCGTGTCCTTCTTTGCTTATGAACATTTCATATTATGCAAATTATAACTAATAATATAACTAAACTAATAACGCTTAATTTTGAGAATATATATATATATATATATATATATATTATCAAAATTAAGCGTTTACTAGAACTTTTGTTCACACAAACTTTTTTTTTATGAAAGAGGAGGCAAAGAGTTGTCGGTTCGCCTGGTGGTAAGTCAAAGCTATATCCATAGACACCCGCTACAGCAAAGGATTAGCATGTGCGTTGACGGCCTTACAAATAAGAGTATGCTTTTTTCTTGAAGGTTCCCAAGTCGTATCGGTTCGTAAATACCATAGGTAGCAGCTGGTTCCATATAGTGGTTGTACGAGGCAGGAAATGCCGTAAAAATTGAGTTGTTGTAGATATCCGGAAATTGAGGAAATATAAGTGAAATTTCGAATTTTGACGCGATATCCCGTGGTGGAATTCTGCTGCAGGTATTAATCCGAACAATTCCGCAAAACACTCCCCATGATAGATGCGGTAGAAGATGCATAGTGATCCGGCATCTCTACATTATTTGTATATTAAAAGGAATGTACATAATATAGTGCTTTACAAAACTAAGCAAATTATTCATTACAAGCAGTCACTTCAATGTTCGTTCGGAAAGGAGGTTGATTCTTTCGGTCTGTGCTATGCGGCCTTTTTTACAAAAAGAGATCAGGTATGTTTTTCCGCCATGGTTCTTTGAATAAAACCATCAAAAGAGTTCTGACACCATACTGGTCTTATTGAGCTTACTGGAATTTGTCGCAATAATGGCAAGATATCTGATCGTTTTACACTGGTTCCCTGGGAAAGGGAACTTTTGTGGGGTACAACCTGCGTCGACAAATTAGCTTCATCTCATGTCATGGAGACAGAATTAATAAGAGCGGGAGCCGCTTCGAAAAAAGCTAAAATAAATAATACTAATAAGACGACACAAATATTCGTCAAATATTCGTCATATCACAAATATTCGTCACTTATCGCAAATTATATCTTTAAGCCGTTTGCAGTCGAGACACTTAGACCTTAGAGTAGCAGTGTAAAAAAAAGTCTAAAAGAATTGACCTTACGTTTCATAGTCTCTGCTAGTGATATGAGCGCTGGTATATTTTTTGCCCAGAGATTCGGAATTGCGATTCACGGGGAAATAGTGGCAACATTCTTGGCACCATTCTACGTGGACATGATTTATACCACAACTATCTGTAAATAATAACTTTTTAAGTTTTGCATTTTAAATATGTATAATATTGTTCATTTCGAAATAATGTTTTGTTTTTAATTGCGTATTTTTATTAATTGTGCTCCTATGAGTCAATAAGCCATTATTATGTGACTTGAAAAAAAATCGCATTCTTATGATATTTGTTATATTTAAGATTTTTAGGGTACGTCCTATGCTTAGCGTAGTATATATCAAGATTAAAACTTTGTCTCGCTTCATGCTTCATTTAAATACCCTCTTGTATATAAAATTAAACCGCGTCATTAAATTTTTAATGAAGTATTATTTCCCCGTGGAAAACTTAGCTCTGCGGTGATTAAAGTTCGTAACATTGTTTCATTCTGTGTGTAAGAATAAATTATAATAGATACATACTTTATATTATATCACTCAGAAAAATTAATAAACTAGTATCGGAGATTTTTGTACTTTATTATGTTATTAAAAGTTAGTATCAGATAATTTGGATACATTTTAATTATTGTTTGTATATTTTTTTAAATATATTTGAGCCCGACGCTATTTATTAAAATATATTTGAGCAATTATTAAAAATAGTGGAATTGATAATTTTGCAGGGATTGATGAGTTTGCAGTCGAGACACTTAGATATTAGAGTAGCAGTACAAAAAAAAAAATGAGCCGTCACGGGACGCCTGGCAGATGTGAAACATCGACATTATTTTGTAAAAGTAATATGCAGAAAAGAACATATTGTGATAGGAACTAAATATGTCATAATGATAAAATAAAATATTACGATTTTTTTCCAGATAACGATGACTATTTATTGAATAAACATTTATTTTCATTAAATACAAAAAATTACGAATTTATTTCAAATCGTGACTACTTAATTCGTTTAATCAGTGACTTCGATTGCGCATGGCGACGCGTCGCCACACCGCACACACTACTGCATATAGACTGTATATATATACCATCCTATAGCGTGGCGACGCATCGCCACGGCATGCGTCGCCACGTCAGAAATCTGTTTTACGTGCGGCTATAGATGTTTCACATCAAAAAAATGTCTAAAATAACTGACCTCACGTCTCATAGTCTCTACTAGTGATATGAGGGCTGGTGTATTTTTTTGCCCAGTGATTCGGAATTGCGATTCAACGGAGAAATGCTGGTCACATTCTTGGCACCATTCCACGTGGATTTATACCAGAGGTATCTGTAAATAATAAGTTTTAAAGTTTTGCATTTAAAATATGTATAATGTAAAATTTAATAAAATGTTTTCTTTTTAATTACATATTTTTATTAATAGTTTGGTTGTTATATTGTTGTTTTTTATTCATTGATGCTCCTGTGAGCCAATAAGCAATTATCTGATTTCAAAATTATAAAAAAAAATCAAATAAACGAACGAACAAACTGAGTTTAACTATATTACTATATAACAGATAAACCAAGACTTTACATTGAGCGTAAAGTGGATTCGAAATAAAAATGTTATATTTATAATTTTTCCTCCGGAAATTGCTTTTCGTTTATCAATTGAGATTTTCAAGATTGCAGTGTCGGAGGCGACTAAAGAAATATTCTTATTCAAAATCAGCGATCCGTGACCGGTTTTCGTGACAATAAAATTACTATTTAAATTGTTTATATTGTTCGGTAGCAATCCGAATATATGTTAGAAGAAAATACTCCAATAATTTTTTTATCTAAATATGTAAACGGTTTTTATTTTAATATAAAAACTAATATAGGTACATGTGTGTATATGTGTATGTATGTTTGTATCTGTTTATGTATTGATGTATGTATTGTGTATATAATATAACGATTATCATTAACGTTATCTTATTTTTCCCTTTTTTCTTCTTTTTTTTTTCTTAAAGTGAATTTTACGAATACTTAATTTTGCACACCTACAAACGTCCGCCCTCGTACGTCCTAAGGTTGGCTAGTAGAGAATGCTTTTAGCACTAAGCCTGCCTTTTGTACAATTCTCTAATGTATTGTGCAATAAAGTTGTAATCAAAAAAATATTATAATAAATATATTTTCCTAGCAACAATGCTTCTTTTTTATGTTTATTTTCTCTTTTAGTGTTATTTTTTTAATTTAATACATAAAATAGCAACCTATGAAAGATTCCCTGTAGGTCATAAGGTATGTAACACATCAAAGCATTTTAAGCCTTTTATAACTTCAGATATATTATATTTGTGGTTTCCTTTATTCCCCTTAGACTCCATCGTCATATCTGAGTCTGAGACCACCAATAAATTAGTTTTATTAAAAAAAATATTTTTTTTTTCAAAATTCGTTTATTATCGACAGAAATCGGCGAACATACAAAAAATACGCACTACCATAAATCCTGCTTCTTTTTTAAAACTAGTCAAAACAACACAATAATTTACGAGATCAAAAAATATATATAATAAAAAAAAAAGCAATTAAGAAGTAGTTAATGTATGAAAACACTTTATTTTATGCTTATATGAAAAATATATAAAAGCTTATATGAAAAGTTACAACACTTTCTCAAATGTATCTCATTTTTCCATTACTAGGCGAATGTATTATGAAAATAACACTAACACAGAGTTATCATTCGCTAAAATAAAATATAATAACTTTAAAGAAATATATAATATTTAAAAAAAATAACTTAAAAAAGAACAAATTTTAAGCTATGGTTACATTTACCTTTTTTCAAACTTGTTTCTGTAAGAATCACTTCATAAATACAGATTTGAATTAAGATCCTTCCAATCATAAATAATTTTATGTAAATCTAGCTTAAGGGCCGAAAACAAAACATTTAAATGAAGTCTTCATAATTATTTTCATGAAATAAATTGGGTCGTCCCAAAATAAAATTGTTGTGTCCAAAATACAAAAATTGGATGACAAATATTCAATTCTTATAGACAAGGGAGTGAACATTCAATCAAGTCCCGGAACAAAACAAAAGTAACCCTCAGGACGTATTACCGTCACAAAGGAAAAGGATTTACCTAAACCTCAAAATATATCACGCGGTAATCGACCGGGACGATATTTCATAAGAAAATATGTGTAACGTTGAAAATTTATATATACTCATTCATACATTTTGAAGATAAAAAATGTTGGATACATTTAGTTAAAGACTGATATTCGACGAATTCTCCGTGATTCGTGACGATCGGATCTTTTCTTCATCTTGAATTTATTTAGATTTTTTTTTTGGCTAGACAGTTTATCACACTCGTATTTTAGTTTTTCATAAAGATATAAAATTTTCGATTATACTCGTACATAGGTAACTCGATAAGTTTTGAGACAAGAAAAAACTATAAAAGATATTAACAATATTTATTTTAAATTTTTTCGAAATACTCTCCTTCATTCTCTATGTGAAATTTCATTCGCTAAACCGACTTCTAAAACACTTCCGCCTGTCTCGATCCAATGGGTCCGAAATTACGACTTCGTAGCCGGCCACAGCCTCTTCGGCACACAAAAAAAATCCTTTTTATTTTTTCCTTGATTATCGGGAACAAAAAGATATTACAGGGAGCTAAATCTGGACTTTACGGTTAATAGGGCACGATTTCAAATCCAGATTTTTCAAGAAACGCTTTTGTTCTGAGGGATTCCCCGAAGCCCTTGGTCTCCTCTTTAAAGTCCTCTTTAAGAAGTCTTTGGTCTCCTCTCTCACAGAGCTTGGAAAACTTTCGGGGATGCTACTATTGTATACCGTCCCGAGTAAATAAATATATGATTTTCCAACATTGTTTCCCGCTGCAAGATAAAAAAAAAATAATAATTAGCCACCATTTTTTTTAAGCAACGTTACGAGGTCTTTGCAGTTTTGTCAACAACTTTTGTTGATGTTCCATTTTCAAACCGTAGACGCATTTCGCGGCACCAATCCACACACGGGCGTTTTTTTAGTATCTGCAAACGAGGAATCCAACGACAACAAACAACTTCCTCACTCCAAGATGCTGATTTAAAATAAATTTAATGCTGACCAAACTAACGCCAAGAACCTTATCGATGTCCGAGTAAGTAATTTGTGGGTCTTCTCGCATCAACATTTCATTAGTCCACACATTTTCTGCAGCTACTGTCGTTTGTGGGCGACCACTTCTATGGTCATTTTCGAGGTTTGTTTTACTTCTTTTAAAATTCACTGAACCATAAAGCTGATTGTAATCGGTGAAGGCTAAATTTTTCAGTTAAACCAAATTTAAAGTCATAAAATGTCGTAGCGCGCAAATGTCCGGGATTAAGCTCCATCGTTGTAAAGAAAAACACGAGACTACTACACGACACTAACTGCCTTCTAATTTTAATTATTTTTTTTGTGGTAAGATTAATATATTCTTATTGGATTACAATGATTCAAAAGAACATAAGTGACAAATGGATCTTAAAGTAAATAAAAAAAAAAAAACCTTGTGTTAACATATTGGTTGAGTTGTAAATAATTATGTAAATTATATTACACTTAATTTAAATTAATGAATAAATCGTTTAGTATCTCCCGCATGAAGTGTCTATAAATATAATACATATACATATTATGTATCAATAAGTTTCAATTATATTGAAAAATCAATTTGTTTTCGAAATTCGAATTCTTGTAAAAGAAGGTACGGTAGGGAAGGTAAGGTAAAGTACCAGCTGAATATATTAACGAATATGTGTTATGGGAAGCTTGGCTCCCATCTCATCTTAATTCCGTTACGCAAACACTCGGCTATTTCACAGATGAATAGAGGTTGCTTTCATACGGAAATTCAGTGAGAGATAATAATGTTGTAGAGGTCGTTAGCTTTTAAGTTCTTTTAAACTAAGGCCCCTTTAAAAACTGTATTGAATTAAAAAAGGATCCCATTTCAATAGACGTTAACATGCTAAATGCGATTCCTTTCTATCTTGCGATAAAATTTCGTTAGAATGTACGTTGAAAATTATACGTATCAAATAATTATTACAGTATCTGCTGAATTTTTGATTAAGTTTTTTGTGTAAAAGTATGGCAATATGATACGAGACTAATGTTTTTAATTTGTGGACAACAAAATATTTTTTTTTTTAATTATATTAAAAATTGCCAATAAGACGCGTAGTTGCATTTTTGGGTTTACAAAAATCAACTATTTATAAATTATATGTATACTAAATGATACTAAAACGTAAATGCTTTGTGTACTTTAAAATTAAAATTCGTATAACTCAAGCTTATTTCGTTAGGTTTCAACCTAACGAAATAAGCTTGAGTTAGGTTTAGGTTGAGTTAACAGCTTTCAAGCTGTTATAATTAAAAGCAGATTACAAGAAGGCAGTCGCGAACAGCTCAGCCGTCAGGAACGGCGCTAATTCAATCCAGCCAAGATTCAGGTCATTTCTCTCACCTGTAAATAGAATAAGAAATGTTTTGAAAACTTTACCGCCTTATTCATACTTTATGATTTCTAAATTATAATAAAAAAAAATCTTTATATATAACATTACTAATATTATTTTTTATCTCGTATGTATCTTCGTATGTCCTTGTGAGTCTCCCCACCGTGTCTCGGAGAGCACGTAAAGCCGTTGGTCCCGGTTGTTATCACAGACACCTGATAACGATCGTTACTTATGGTAGGGAAATTATATGTTAGGGAAAACGGAGGAGGTGGAGACCCTGTCGGATCACAGATACATCCGATTCAGTGTCTCTACCTTGTCTTCTTCGGTGGATCTGCCGAGGGGCCCAAGCAAACTTCCGCGCTGGGCCGTCAGCAAACTGGATGTGGAGTAAGCTCGGGAGGCTGCGATCCATGCGTGGCCAGTGGAGACGTTCTCCTGGTCATCTCGCTAGACATAGCGAACGCCTTCAACAGCATTCCTGTTGAGACGATTCTGGAGGCATTGAAGTTCCATGAAGTGCCCCACTATCCCCAGAGGCTGTTGGAGGCGTACCACCGGGAGAAAGAGGTCCTCTGGGAGGGGGACTGTCGACGTACCGTCGGCTGCTGTGGAACGTCGGCTTTGACTGATTATTGCGGGCACCTCTTCCACCCGAGCTGAGGGTCATCTGTTATGCTGATGACATTTCACTCAAGGCCTGGGCGAGGAGCTTTGAAGAGACGGCACGCCTAGCAGCCGGCACGTCGATAACGGTCGACCGTATCGAGAAGCTGGGCCTGAGGGTCTCTATATCCAATACATTGGTCCTCCTATGACACACGCAGAAGCAGAAAAATTGTAGGGAATTTATCCGCCAACCTGCAGTGGAGCAGCGTGGTGGATTAAACTCCAACCTTCATTCTATACGGAGAACAGGCCTTCGCGCAGTAATAGGTTGTTTACAGGCTGATAGTACTGTACTGTATTCAGTATAGTTTTTTTTTTTTTTTTTTTTAATCATATTTTTTATTACATTCTCGGTAAAAGACGGCGAGAAGTAACTATGTACTAGAAATGCTATTTGTATCGTAAATTAGAGCTGCTAGGCAACAACTCACCCCTTTTTTCACATTTTTTCATCTTCAAATTTCAGTAAAATTATTAAGATAAAATTTTGAATTTAACAATAAGTCAAAAAAAACCAAATTTCTGTTAGAAATTTTTAGATCACATGTTGAAATGTAACTCATTAAAATGCTGCCGGTCCCATCCTAATCACGCTGGATAATATGAAGGCGAGATCCCAAACAGCAAATCCTCTAAAAAGTTCAAAAATTCCTATCTAATTCAAATTTCATGAATATTTAGTTAAATTGTTTACTTGTATGCCGGGTATGTGTCTGGTTATTTCCAGAGTAACTTAACTCTAATGAGTTATTACATAATAACCGTATTATTTTATTTTTATTAAGATTTGTAATGAAAAATGTGTAGTACGCTAAAGTTTTGTCGTGAAATGTACATAATAATTAATTCTTAATCCAAGAGATGACATTTTAGAATTCGAATTCGAATTGTTATCTAATTAATGTGTCAAATTTTATGGATTATTAAATATTTTTTAGAAATTATAAAACTATGATTTTTATTTGGACCTCAATTTAATTTTAATACCAGTTCAACAGGTAACAAGTTTTAACGTAAAACATTTAATATATTACAATTTACTGAACCCTTTTTAAGGTCGGATGGAATTAGAATAACTTACCCTCTTTGTATTATAAGGAACTTATTTTATATAAGCACAGAGAGAGAAGTACTAAAATAGTTACCTTTTATATTTTTTATCATACTTAAGTAACTTTTGTCACATAAATAATAGAAATATTCCAACTGCTTACTTTCTTTAATTGTATTATTGACTGACTATTAGGCATGATATAACTTTACGTTTTTATTACGATGAGTTAATATTATTTCAGACTACGCTATAATATAAAAGCATATAGCATATAGTTCATTGCACAATAATATCGCTCACCATACATTCACTTAGAACATGTTCACAGTTAGCTATACTATATATATTAGGGTTGCTATACTCTATAAAATTGAGCGATACGTTGTGCTATAAATCCCGATCAGTTTTTTCCACCCCGACCAGCAAGCAGACGGACGAAACGACATGTTTGGATACGAGTTACGGTGGGGGCGCGTATTTCTATCGATAGTGTAGTATTGCTGAGCTTGATGAGCTTTAAGACTCTTCAGTATTAACAACAACTCACTAACGGCACAACACAAGGGTCATCTGTTATGCTGATAATATTTCAATCAAGACCTGGGCGAGGAGCTCAGCACACAGCGCAAATTGTGAATGAAATGCTATATATTATGCCTTTAATATTTTTTTTTAAATATATTTTTATTCAATGAAAAAAAAAAAAAAAAAACTTAAGCCTATTACATATTTTCGCCAAACTGCAAAGCAGTTTGTCGGCGAAGCGCTCTTTCACAAAAATTAACTTATATTTAGGGCGTAGATCTAACATTTTTAAAGTAAATAAGTGGTACAGTTTACCTTATCATAACAAACATGAATATATATGTATATTGTGACAATATAACTAATTAAAAAAAAAAAAATATATATATATATATATATATATATATATATATATATATATATATATATATATATATATATATATATATATATATATATATATATATATGTATATTTAAATAAATAAATACATACATAAATAAACAACATTTAACGTAATAAGATACTCCGAGAGAATTAACCTTTTAATCAAAGTTTTTTTTAAGGACAAATTTTACTGAAATATTCGTGTAATGAAATTTCGAGATGTTCGTGTATTGAAATTTTTAGTAGTACGGGGCCGAATGTCAATTTCGTCGTTTCGCATATATAGGGGGTGAGTGGTCGCGGCGAGGTCGTGTTGAGCGATACCGTGGGGCGAACCGCTCACACACGTGGGATGGATTTGATGTCGATGACACGTGTCAGAGCGATGGCGCCGTCGCTAGGGCGCGTCTTCTGACGTCTGTTCTACCACGTGTGGAAATGATACTGTAGTGGTGCGGTTTGACGGGGAGACTCGCAGACTGCTAACTTTAGTTGATCCCCCATGATGGAGAGGGTGAGTGGTCGCGGTGAGGTCGTGTTGAGCGCCACCGTGGTGCGCACCGCTCACACACGTGGGATGGATTTGATGTCGATGACACGTGTCAGAGCGATGGAGCCATCGCTAGGGCGCGTCTTCTGACGTCTGTTCTACCACGTGTGGAAATGATACTGTGGTGGTGCGGTTTGATGGGGAGACTCGCAGACCGCTAACTGTAGTTGATCACCATGATGGTGGTACATAGTAATATTAAAATATAATAGGAGATGCTACGAGCGTCTACCTTTGAAATATACATATTTATATGTATTGACGGTATGAGGGGCCGTCTAAATGAATATTGATATCGACATTGAGTCGTATCATAATGATGGTGATGCATGGCAATATTTAAATATAATAGGAGATGCTACGAGCGTCTACCTTTGAAATATACATATTTATATGTATTGACGGTATGAGGGGCCGTCTAAATGAATATTGATATCGACATTGAGTCGTATCATAGTGATGGTGATGCATGGCAATATTTAAATATAATAGGAGATGCTACGAGCGTCTACCTTTGAAATATACATATTTATATGTATTGACGGTATGAGGGGCCGTCTAAATGAATATTGATATCGACATTGAGTCGTATCATAGTGATGGTGATGCATGGCAATATTTAAATATAATAGGAGATGCTACGAGCGTCTACCTTTGAAATATACATATTTATATGTATTGACGGTATGAGGGGCCGTCTAAATGCATATTGATATCGACATTGAGTCGTATCATAGTGATGGTGATGCATGGCAATATTTAAATATAATAGGAGATGCTACGAGCGTCTACCTTTGAAATATACATATTTATATGTATTGACGGTATGAGGGGCCGTCTAAATGAATATTGATATCGACATTGAGTCGTATCATAGTGATGGTGATGCATGGCAATATTTAAATATAATAGGAGATGCTACGAGCGTCTACCTTTGAAATATACATATTTATATGTATTGACGGTATGAGGGGCCGTCTAAATGAATATTGATATCGACATTGAGTCGTATCATAGTGATGGTGATGCATGGCAATATTTAAATATAATAGGAGATGCTACGAGCGTCTACCTTTGAAATATACATATTTATATGTATTGACGGTATGAGGGGCCGTCTAAATGCATATTGATATCGACATTGAGTCGTATCATAGTGATGGTGATGCATGGCAATATTTAAATATAATAGGAGATGCTGCGAGCGTCTACCTTAGAAATATACATATTTATATGTATTGACGGTATGTGGGGCCGTCAAAATAATTATTGATATCGATATTGGTTCGTATCATAATATATGGTGCATGACAATATAATTATAAAGTTGGAAGTTGTTTCAGGCAACTATCTAACAAATAAATATTATAAGAGTGGCAAATAAATTAACAGACGGTAATGGCAGCAGCCGTCTTATTAAATAAAAAATATAAATGTGCGTGATGGGGCGACACGTACAGTGAGATGATTGAGAATCATCCCGACAAAGAAATGTATCATACGATACATTAAAGTGGGCGATACACCTTACAGATCGAAGATCTGATATACCTTGTATATTGTAGACCTGTCTCGCTAATTTATTAGGGAGCATGGAATACAATATATGCAATTTGTAAAACTGTGCCGACCGCCGGACTTGCGCTAAATCGTTACATCTAGCCGTCGGATTTCTGAAGTTCGATTAGTCTTTCGTGTACGTTCGTAGGGTGTTTCATACATCACTGTTGGCATCCTCAACTGCGATCGACGAACGATATGGAAGGATCTCGTATTGGCTTGGTGTAAAGTGATTCCGCGAGTCCGTTAAAGTCGCTCTGTCGACTCATCGGTCGTTCGAAAAACTCTGAAACGTTATCGAAACGTATCTATATATGTCATCAAAAAGAAAACGTAAAACGACGATCTGGTACGATCACTTTGCCTCCGAGTGACGATTAATATGTTTGACGGTATGTGGGGCCGTCTAAATAAATATTGATATCGACATAGAGTCGTATCATAATGATGGTGATGCATGGAAATATTAAAATATAATAGGAGATGCTACGAGCGTCTACCTTTGAAATATACATATTTATATGTATTGACGGTATGAGGGGCCGTCTAAATGAATATTGATATCGACATTGAGTCGTATCATAATGATGGTGATGCATGGAAATATTAAAATATAATAGGAGATGCTACGAGCGTCTACTTTTGAAATATACATATTTATATGTATTTGACGGTATGTGGGCCGTCTAAATAATTTTTGATATCGACATTGATTCGTATCATAAATAAGTACCATAAATAGTAATGGTAGCAGCCGTTTTATTAAATAAAAATATAAATGTGCGTGATGGAGCGACACGTACAGTGAGATGATTGAGAATCATCTTGACAAAGAAATGTATTTTGCGATACATTAAAGTGGGCGATACACCTTACAGATCGAAGATCTGTTATACTTTGTATATTGTAGACCTGTCTCGCTAATTTATTAGGGAGCATGGAATACAATATACGCAATTTGTAAAACTGTGCCGACCGCCGGACTTGCGCTAAATCGTTACGTCTAGCCATCGGATTTCTGAAGTTCAATTAGTCTTTCGTGTACGTTCGTAGGGTGTTTCATACATCACTGTTGGCATCCTCAACTGCGATCGACAAACGATATGGAAGGATCTCGTATTGGCTTGATGTAAAGTGATTCCGCGAGTCCGTTAAAGTCGCTCTGTCGACTCATCGGTCGTTCGGAAAACTCCGAAACGTTATCGAAACGTATCTATATATGTCATCAAAAACAAAACATAAAACGACGATCTGGTACGATCACATAGCCTCCGAGTGACGATTAAATATGTTGACGATAAATTTGTAAGAAATGTGCATTGCTCAATAAAGAATCTCGATTCCAATTATTATTTTCGATCGAGTGCTCGTAATGTTATTTGGTGAATTACCACTAAATAGTGTGAGCACTGCGCTGAATATACTCTAGCATTTTCTTGATGATTTGATATTGGAATGCAAGACGCTGTGGTTGATTTCGGTCACCGCAGATTATTGAGCCCTTTATCAATGTCGTCTTGAATTTGTATAGGTGACGCAAAAGTGAGGCGCGATGCTCTACGTTGCGATATAATTCGTGATACGTAGAGTGTCCCTCATACTGTGACATCGAGGTAGAGGCTATTGTATACAACTTCGGTTGGAACACTGTGTGTCCCTCGCTCTGTCTAGCCTAGAGTAGTGTATGCGCCATGTGGTACTGCTGTGCTATTTTTAGTCGACGTTACGATGTCTCGTATGATGTCTTTCGTTGATTAACTATACCGGAACCACGACCGAATTTCGCTCAGCGTTGCTGACGCCATTACGATGGTGGAAGTGATACGTTGCAGCAGTGATGGACCCTCACTGTGGATTTCACCCATAGTGTTTAAGCGTAGATCGCTTAAGAGTGATGTACATTGATTACATTTGCCTCGCCTTTGTAGAGACGTTATTTCGTTTGAGATTAGTTAACACCTTCCTGATGGCATCGGTATTATTACACTCACCACTTAGGCACTGAGTTCTATACCTTGACGAGAGTCACAATTACATTAGAGAAATGTACTTGACTATGCACTGAACTAATCTGATCCGAATTTAAATTACTATTAAAACGCAAACCTAGAAATATAAGTTTTAGATATTAAGATATAGGAGGTATCAACAAAATATTAAAGAAAATGTACTTTGCTTCATGTTTCAAATAAACTAAAGATATAAATTTTAGGTAATAAGGTATAGGAGGTATCAACATAATATTAAAGAAAATGTACTTTGCTACATGGTTCATAATAAACTAGATATATAAGTTTTAGATAATAAGATATAGGACGTATCAACCAAATATTAAAGAAAATGTACTTTGCTACATTTTTCAAATAAACTAAAGATATAAATTTTAGGTAATAAGGTATAAAAGGTATTGACAAAACAAACCATAAGGTTATGACAAAACAAATATATAATAATAATACAAAAGAACATATACATATATGTGTGTCTAGGGAACATAATAATTTAGTTATAAGTGTAATATTACGGTTAAACGTAAAATGTGAATATATTCACGCCTTTAGTATTTAAGTTTTAAATTCGAGTTTATCAAAATATTATAAGAGGTTATTAAAAAGGTTCCGTAAGGAAAAGTCATTCAATATATTCGGCTGGAGAACATATGATAAATTTTTTTTTTTAAATCTATATGGGTCCACAGTTACGAATTTAATATAATAACCTTGATTGCCATGACGAGTGTTGAAAAGAACTTTAACTTCACAACTACATTAAATGTCAATATGAGACAGGAATAGGAGTACAATAAGTGTTCGATCTCAATTGAGGAAGGTTCATAAAATGTAGGACGGAAACTACTGTAAGCGGCGGGCGCGGGGCCGTTTACCTCCTCTCCTCCTTTTAATTTTTTGTACTTTAATTTTTTTATTTTCCTATTTTTAATAAAGTAAGGATGGGAAGGAGCTATTTCTATTAGCAACTATAAAAACGAGGTGTTAATAGAAAATGAGATCGGGTCTTGATTTTCTTTTTTTTGTTTATCAACTTTTACACATACCTAATCATTACGAAGTTTTATTTAGTTTCTTATAATCATTTGAACTTGTGATCACTGATACTCTAAAAGAACTTGGTTAATACAAAAACAACGTGAAACGGGTCCTAACTAACTAGACGATATAACGAGTCATACTACAAATAATATTATTTTTAATTTTTATATGATCTCTCTCCATAGTGTGAGAAGAATATAGTTACAATATACATACATACACACACACATACATAATATATATATATATATACATATGTACATAATAGCAGTTGATATCGATAGTGCGAATTAAGCAGTCATAATTAGTTGTTTAAGTTTATATTTAAGTGTGGCCTCACCCACTTGTTTTCATTAAGTGAAAGTGGATGTGTATGTACTCTAATGTATAGCAGAATAGTATAGCGTTGTCTAAAATGAGCTTTAGCGTAATAGTCATAGCAAGCGGCTGTTGTGCTAGCGGTTGCGGGTTCATTTCAGACCTAGACACAAGTATTTCCTTCTCCTGGGTATTTCCTTCTTTTGTGTGCGAACCGTTATTTATTGTTTAAATGTAATCTTAACTCATATTATTCCGTAGACATTTGTCATCCTATTACACACTACATTCTTTAAGAATTCTTAACGTGTAGACTTCTTAGCATGTAAAGAAATTAAAAAATTTAGGTCAGAAAAATCTAATGTTGATAACAATAAATTTTAAGAAAAATTTTTGCGGAGTAATATTGGTACAGACAATAGAAAAATAACTACGTCGTCCTCCTCGTCCACGTTGGATAACAAAACCGGTTATAGCCAGTTATAAACGGAACATTTCGGATCTTTCGTAAGCCCTAATGTAATAAAAACCTACCATATTACAAGAATTACACTGAACGTACATATACCAAGTCATTCTTCGAGTCAATATATCACGATTTAATGATCTGGAAGTGAATTATATAGATTCTCTGGTCGTATTGTTCTTATAATTTATTTGTAGGTTGATTTGAACAAATCACCTCTTTTATCCCGTTCCTTTGTATTATGAAGGTACACATATTTTATACGTCCCTTAAACGTTATTTGAGAATTAAGTTGTTTTAGTTAGATGCTGGTTAAGCTTTAAGGACTATCTTAAAATATTATCTATAAAAATACACGTGTCAAGGACCATAATATATATAACATAATTATACTTTTTTGAAGATCATATTCATTGCAATATATTGAAATAGTAAGTTTTATTCCTCGACTTTCGTATCATATACATAGAAAATATAGAAATGGCTAATAAATAAATAGAAAAAAAAAATAAGAAAAGAAGAAAAAATAAAATATAGAATGGCATAGTATAGAAAATGGCTTAAAAATTTAGCAAGAATTAGTATCAGAATTAACAGCATAAGTTTTTAACAAAATGTTGCAGTTTTTGAGTTACAAATATCATCTGGCCTTCCAGTAAAGTGAGTAGAGGAGTATGATAAGATGCACGTATTCGGTGAGCTGTGTCACACAAGGTATGTGACTGCTATATCTCCACTTTTCCCTTATATCCCAGTATGATGTTTCAAGGCCAATAAACTTACTTTATGAACATACTTTCTAAGAGAAAAGTAATGTTAAAAATCGGACCGTTAGATCCCAAAATCTTTAACAAACTAAACAAAAACCATTTATTTAGAAATTATTTATTGTGTATTAAGCCGTGCGGTGAACGGCAGAGAAGAATAGTCCTGACCTCCTTGCCGAGGTGTTGTAAAAGGCAACTAAGTCCTTAATTGTGCGAACAACTGTGCACCAAACAAGATACGCAGCAGCGTCATCATATATTGCCACAACAGACTGCGTTCACCAATTCACCTGCTAAGCGTGGGGAGTATTGACAATCCCTCCAAATGACCAGCAATACAGTGCACATTTGGTTGCTCTGGAGATCAATGGGCGAGCCTTCGTTCAGCAGTGGACATCCAATGATTGATATGATGATTATTATTATTGTATCAGTATCATCATGAATGCGAGATAGATAATAAAAGATCTACTCATTTAAAGAAACCGCATGAATATATTGATAAGGAACACAATACATAACACATCTTAACTGTATAGCACACATAGCACACTTAAATAGATTGACACACAAAGAGATACTTTATTTTTTAACATTTTCGTTTAACACATGTGATGTTATTATAGCCTATGCAAATATTAATGACAAGAGGAGATTAAATCCGAGACCAATAGAGTAAAAGCTAGTTCCTGTGAATACTCCACCAAAACTTTCATACACAACTAAGTGACATCTAAATTGCTTACTTAGACTGGCTATTAAACTCATTAGTCAATTTAATATATATAATATATCTTATGTAATATATCTTAATATATGTATTAGGGTTAGTTCGCTTCATCATTCAGTTTAATGGTATACGATTTACCATCCCCGAGCTTCTCATCTGACCTTAAAGGGTTTTTTGTTCATTGATTTTTACTTAAAAGAAATGTTAGAGAAAATTTTTCGACCAACGTTAGATTTACTGCAGTGATACAAACTGAGATTGGTGTGCTTTTTTAACGGAATCTCACTTTTTGTGTAACTTTATGTTTTTTTAAGATTTTTAATGGAATATTCCTTAGATAATTTTATAAAATAATTTTCATTATTTGACAAAATTCATCGCAAAATGCATATGCTCCACCAGTCACCGAACGAAACGAAAATTTTCTGTCAGAGTATGGGATTACCCAGGACGAGCCTGCCGTTTACAAACCTTAGTGATTAGTCGGGTACCATCAGGTTAACTATAACTAGATCTTACCACAACGCAAAATTGAAATATATATTTTATTTGCATTCAACAAAATATTCTTAAAATTTTATGTGGTATAAGATCATTTTATAAAATACATTAATGTAATATAATAATATACAGCATTACACTTAAAATTTCTAACAAATAATGAGATTAAATTTCATGTCTATCCAGCTTCACTTGAGCTACTAGTATTGAAAGTTTGTCCGTGCCAGTGGGCATAGTTTGCGAAACTTCTTCAAATAATTTCTAAGCGAATTCAACACCTATGTTCAATGTTTCATCTTTGTTATAAAATGTTCTTTAAAGTAACTTCAAGCTTTAATTTATTTGAAAATAATTACAGCTACTAAATCGAATTTTAACTTTTGTGAGAAACTTGATTCGTTCGGTTTAATATACTCTCTCTGGTTATTTATCGCAGACAACAATGTGCACTATACGCAATGTATCCTATCCCGTCATATGGGATGTATTATCAGTCAATTATTATTATTATTTTTTTCACTATGAAGTTCTTTTAATCCTATAAATCAAGTCGACCATAAAAAAACATTTTCGTATATCGTTCGTTATGTGGCATACATTTATTATTTTTACTTTTTAACATTAATATGTGTTTGTAAAAGGATAATGAAAATAGCTACACAATCTTAATCCTTACTTAATATTATAAATGGGAAAGTGAGTTTGTATGTTTGTTCCGCTTTCACGCCGTAACTACTGAACCGATTGCTTTGAAATTTTGCAGACGTAAAGTTAGAAGTCCGGATTAAATAATAGGGTACTTTTTATCCCGAAAAAGTTTGATTTTCCCGAGGGAAAACAAAAATATTGTTAGTTCGGAGATGATGGCGATAGATGGCGCTGTGTGTAGTTTAAAACAAAGTTATGTTTTGCATACGAATATACACAATGTAAACTTAGAAGGTAAATGATATGATGATTAATCCCCGAAAATGAGGAATTTGGTTTATCTTCTAAACTGGTTTTTTACATCTACTAATCCTGTGTACTTAGTAATTTTCTTTGCAAAAACTTCTGTTATTATTTACCTACCCTTTATCCTGGTATAATACTGTTCCAGAGGGTTTACAAAAGTGAAGAAATTTCAAAAAAGTAGGTTATTACGTGCAAATATGACAAATATACTGAAATAAGTATAAAGTATTAGCAGTTACGCTATTTAGTTCTTAAGGTATGCGATAGATGGCGCTTGGATACAAAGGGGGACTCCAGCAGATGAAATAAAAGCTTGCCTAAAATCGTCTAAGTTATGGGACCATGTCATAAAATTCCAATTGACAACAAACATGCGAGTAAGATTATTTAACGACTTTCACTCAGGTCATTACGCGGAAACATTGTTAAAAATCGGTGATGGGAGAATGACAGTAGATGCAGAGGGAATGATAACTTTAACGGAAGATTTTTGTAATGTTGTGGGCAGCGAATCAGAGTTGGTAGCCAAAGTTTATTCTGACTTACACAATAATATACATAATGACCAATGGCTCTGCGAACGCGAATATTAGCACCAAAAAACGAAACGGTCACTAAAATAAATGAAAATATTTTGCATGGAGTTATGGGAGAAACTACTGAATATTTATCTGTAGACACGGTTATAGACTCAGAAAATAGTACCTCATATCCTGTAGAGTTCTTAAATTCTTTGGAATTATCTGGGGTGCCATCACATAAATTAAAATTAAAAGTAGGGGTTCCGGTGATGCTCATGCGTAATCTCGATGCCCCTAGACTGTGCAATGGTACCAGGCTGCGTGTCACTCACCTTGGGCGGAATATTATTACCGCCACTATTTTAACTGGCGCTGCAAAGGGTGAAAGTGTACTCATTCCTCGGATTCCGATTATTCCAACAGACCTCCCATTTCAGTTTAAAAGACTTCAATTTCCTATAAGGGTTTCATTTGCTATGACCATTAATAAAGCACAAGGTCAAACTCTAAGGGTTGCTGGAGTACACTTAGAAAAGCATTGTTTTTCGCATGGCCAGCTCTATGTAGCGTGTTCCCGGGTATCCAGTGCCCAAAATTTGCATGTTTTTGCTCCCCAACGTAAAACATATAATATAGTTTACCACGCAGTTTTGGTTTAAAAACTATAAACTCTATATATACGGGAAAACTAAGAAGCGCGATTTAGCCGAATTCATAACCGAATTCCACGCGGGCGAAGCCGCGGGTAAAAGCTAGTGTTCCGTTACCGGAATCATTATTAATATCGATCATTAGGGGCCACGATGTTCGCGCAGGTAAGTGCACACGATGGTAACAGTTCACATTCAAAACTGTCATGTGTGACGTACTTGTCATCTGTGGCATGTTGTATCTATGCCAGCCGTCGGCGATCGGACGTTCCCGCGATCCGCCGAATAGAATCGCATCGGACGTGTAACGGTCAACATTTTCAAACACCACCGCTCATCGTGCACAAAGAAGCGCCTACATCATCATCATCGCATCGTGTTGGAATTGCTTCCCCCCATCGACGGCTGGATCAACGTGCAGCTGCATACAAGGTACGTCATACATTGTACTTCGTTTGCGCTGCTTGTCGTGAACATCGTGATCTCTGTATGTATGTGACTCCGCCACCGCCCAGGTGCAATTTCCGTACATATTTTTTGGTGCCGAAACCCGGGATTCCGGCCTATTTCATAGTTCGATCTAGGTATATATGGTATTTTCTGGTGAAATCGTATAAATAATCGTAATAACAAAACGTGAAACATAATCGAACATTGAGGTTTTAGTTAGTCCATCATCACCAAACGGTCCATTTTTGTACCTAGTATCAAGTAATTCTAACAATTATCACTATCAAAAAGGCGTTTCTTCAATTTCATATCGTAATTAAAGGAAATATCTAGTGTAAAATCGTAGGAACAAAATTATGCAATCATAACAATATCGGTGCTTAATTTCTTATCGGCTTACATTTTACATCAAATCTACAATAATTCCTTTAATTTACATCATTATACATCAAACATAATTATTATTTCGTTTTAAATATCATAGCAAATCCATCTAAATAAAATTTTAACCAGAAACAAAGGAGTACACGCCGCGACACAAGTTACAACAAAATTTGTTCAATTTTCATACAATTCTCAAACGAACTCGTGTCGCTCGCTGTACTTGTTTACATTAATTCTTTAGCATTCCACAGTGTATTCGAGTCAACACAAGTAAGTAGTAATTTATTCGAACTTATTTAAAGGCGAAACTAAAGAATATTTCTTTAGGAATTAATTTTTATCTACCTACATATTTCTTTAGAAATTAATTTTTATCTACCTACATATTTCTTTAGGAATTATTTCTTATCTACTTAATATATATTTCTTTCATATTTCGTTAGGATTTTTTTTTTCTTTCTTTTCGACCTGCTTAAACGTTACATTATCGAATTTTTACTATGTCTTATATATTAAATAAACCTTCAACACGTAAAATGAGTGCGATTAAGAAAAGTAAATCAAAATCTATCGATATTGAGTATACAACAAAAGATTTACCTATTTTGCGTAGAAAACGAACTATTGCTTATAATCGTTTGCAAAAGGCGTTGGAACTCGGAAATTTATCATTAACGGATCATTCTCAGCGCGACATGTTTCTATCTTATTATCAAGAAATAAAAGATATTGCAGCAACATTTGAACAGGCGCATCTTACTATTTTACAAATTTTAGAACCTTCGGATTCTGATGACCTTGATGACACTTATGAACGTTTCGATGAGATGTATTATAATGTATTAGCTATCCATCGATCAATAACAAAGGGACAATCGGATAATTCATTACGCGCTTCTTCTAACTCGAATATTCGGTTACCGAAAATCGTACTTCCTCATTTTTCCGGTGACATAAAACGGTGGCCTGAGTATTTTGATACTTTTAATGAATTAATTCATAATTGCGCTTCCTTAAGCGATATCGAAAAGTTTCATTATTTGACTTCATCCTTGAGCGGTGAAGCGTTGTCCGTTGTCAAACCGTTCCCTCTCTCACATGAACATTATGAACATGCATACCAAGCACTCATCGCTCGGTATAAGTGTAAGCGTGCCTTAACATTTACATGTTGGAAGGATCTTTTAGCTATTGAGTTTAAATGTACTAACGGAATTGAATTTAGGAAATCGCTTGATTTGTTTGAAGAAAATTTGAGTATTTTGAAAACTGCTGAGTTACCTATTCAACATTGGGATTTTATTTTAGTTTATCACATACTATCGAAACTTGATACAACCGTACGGCGTAGTTTTGAGGAAAAATATTCAGATGTTGACCTACCTACATATAATCAATTGATTGGTTTTCTTCGAGGTAAATGCGAGGCTTTGTTACGCGATACACATTTTGCTGAAATAAAACCGAGTAAACCGGTCATCAAGCCTACTTCATCGACACCTTTTCAAAAATATTTCAACAAAACGCATACCTTGATAGCTTCAGCTGACGTACAACAAAATAGTAAAAATGTTGCCGTATCGAATAAATGCCCGTTTTGCGTGCAAGCGCATACGATCTTATCATGTTCTGAATTTCTTAAAAAACCTGTAGAAGAACGTATTAAAATAACCACCGAGAAGAATTGGTGTTACAACTGTCTTAAGCCGTCTCATCAATTAAAAACCTGCAATTCCATTTTCTCGTGCCGTGTTTGCAAGCGTAAGCATCACAGCCTACTTCACCGTGAGAAAGCTATCGAAAATAATAATACGTCATCGTTAGTGTCATATTCTAAATCTAATACTGCAGTTTTACTTGCAACTGCGATTGTGCAGGTCAGGGATGCGTCCGGTTGTATGCAATCGTTTCGGGCCTTGTTTGACAGTGGAAGCCAAAACAACTTTATAACCACAGCAGCAGTGAATCGCTTGCGACTGCAGATGTCTCCCTCCTCTTCTCACATAAGTGGTATAGGTGAAGCACAAACTTCAATCGTAGGGCATGTTCGTTGTCGAATTGGTCATAATGATAAAGTTCTATTCAACTTAGATATGCATGTCATTAACTCAATTTGCGGGGACCAACCCATCGCCAAATTGAAAACAACCGAGTGGTCACATATTAAATCACTACCTTTGGCGGATCCAGGATTCGATATTCCTGGTCCAATCGATATTTTATTTGCTGCGGATGTATTTACCGAATCGTTACTAAATAAAAAAATTAAAGGTGGTCTTAATCAACCCACCGCATTTAATTCTGTCTTTGGGTGGCTATTGCTTGGCAAATCACAGCTAGCTTCATATTCGTTGTTGAGTACATCATCGCAAGTTAACAATGAATCAAATTCATTGTTTAAGCAGTCTTGGGAACTAGACTCATTACCACAAGAGTCATCCTTAACTCCAGAAGAATCATTGTGCGAGCATAAATTCAAAACAACTCATACACGAGATGAATCGGGCCGATATATCGTGACGTTGCCGTTTAAACCTGATTTGCAGCCAACATTTGAAGGTTCTCGTGATGTTGCGTTACGGCGATTCAATGCGATCGAACGCGGGCTTTCTCGTGATCCGGAATTGTATCGTCCATACTCTAACAATGGAAAGATTCAGGTACGTTTAATTTGTTCAAAGGCTCGTGTAGCACCTTTAAAGAGAATATCATTACCCCGCTTAGAACTTTGCGCTACAGTCCTTCTGTCAGATCTCTACAGATTCGTGCGGGACACTTATGTTGATCGAATCCCTTTGAGCGCAGCTTATATGTGGTCTGATTCTTCAATTTTATTATCGTGGTTAAGGTATCATTCATCGCGCTGGGTTACATTCGTAGCAAATCGGGTGAGCCACATACATGATATAATACCGACTGAATGCTGGCATCACGTGTCCTCGGGAGAAAATCCAGCCGATATCTGTTCCAGAGGACAGTTTCCGAATGAAATCGCTCACAACTCCCTTTGGTGGGCGGGGCCGTCCTGGCTATCAAAGGATCGAACTTCGTGGCCAAATTCATTTGAAAGTTTATCTCCAGCTGATGAGGCAGTCGTAAAAGCCGAATCAAAGTTATCATCCACGCTTTTAATTGAGAAGAAATTAACCGAATCTGATCAGAATATTTTCGAAATGTTACTATCTAAATTCTCAACTTTACAAAAATTGTTGAACGTTCTGGCATACATCAACTACCTTTTTTTGGACGCTTGCGGTATTCTTCGTGTTGGAGGCAGAATATCACGATCAGGGCTTGAATATGAACATAAGCACCCTGCATTATTACCACCTGACCATCCACTAACCATTTTAATTATAGATTTCATTCATCGTAACTACTGCCATACGGGCATAAATACAACCCATTTTTTATTATTACAACAATTTTGGATTATTTCAGCAAAGCGTGTCGTTCGCAATCGTTTATCGAAATGTATTCAATGTTATCGAACAAATCCAAAACCGTTACAGCCTTTTATGAGTGACCTTCCATCCTATCGCGTTAACCAAATAAAGCCTTTCTCAGTGGTAGGTGTAGATTTTGGGGGACCCTTTCGCATTAAACTCGGTTCTCATCGTGGAGCAAAAATCGATAAGGCATATTTATGCTTGTTTGTCTGTCTCGCCACGAAGGCCGTGCATCTCGAAGTAGTTTCTACGTTATCTGCGGAAGGATTTATCGCAGCGCTACGCCGTTTTGTTGGAAGACGCGGTCGGTGTAACGTGATTCATGCTGATTGTGGTACAAATTTCGTTGGTGCTAGAAATCAATTGTCGACTCTTATGGAGAGGGCTTCGGCTGCTGAGAAAATCGATTTCAAATTTAACCCGCCCTCGGCACCTCACTTCGGTGGCATTTGGGAAATCCAGATTAAGGCTGCAAAATCTCACTTATATCGAGTTGTAGGCGATCAAGTACTCACCTTTGAAGAACTGACTACACTCTTCGTTCAAATCGAGTCAGTTCTGAATTCGCGTCCATTATGTCCCCTCAGTTCCGATCCTAACGATCTGTCTGTGCTAACGCCAGGACATTTTCTCACCTTAGAACCATTAACTGCCGTCCCCGATGAAGATCTCACTAATATTAAACTCCATCGGCTTCATCGGTGGCAGCTTTTACAAGCTTTTCATCGGAATTTCTGGTCTAGGTGGAAACATGAGTATCTTAATTCATTAACTGAACGCGCTAAATGGACAAAGGAATCGAAAACGTTATCAATAGGATCGATGGTGATAATTAAAGATGACAATCGTGTGCCACTTCAATGGTCACTAGGTAGAGTAGTTGATCTACACTTTGGCGTTGACGGGATAGCTCGAAGTGCTGTTGTTAAAACTTCGCAAAATCACTTGATTCATCGTCCACTTGTGAAGTTATGCCCTCTTCCAATCGAACAATAAGATATATTTTTTTTTTTTTTATATATTAGTTAAGTCATAGGTTAAATATTTTCGTTCTTTCTCCAATATTATCTTTATTTAATTTACTTTATCGTAACAATTGCTCGTTCAACCTTGCTAATATCGTATCGTTCATTTAATGTTACTTTCATCGTATCGAATCAGTTATTTTGTTTCTATTCATTTTTTTTTTTGTTTACCAGAAAATACCATAGGTATTTTGGTGGGCGGGATGTTCCGTTACCGGAATCATTATTAATATCGATCATTAGGGGCCACGATGTTCGCGCAGGTAAGTGCACACGATGGTAACAGTTCACATTCAAAACTGTCATGTGTGACGTACTTGTCATCTGTGGCATGTTGTATCTATGCCAGCCGTCGGCGATCGGACGTTCCCGCGATCCGCCGAATAGAATCGCATCGGACGTGTAACGGTCAACATTTTCAAACACCACCGCTCATCGTGCACAAAGAAGCGCCTACATCATCATCATCGCATCGTGTTGGAATTGCTTCCCCCCATCGACGGCTGGATCAACGTGCAGCTGCATACAAGGTACGTCATACATTGTACTTCGTTTGCGCTGCTTGTCGTGAACATCGTGATCTCTGTATGTATGTGACTCCGCCACCGCCCAGGTGCAATTTCCGTACAGCTAGTGTGTTATAAAGTAAATTTTTGAAGTGAAACTTCTTTATCGGGGTTGGAAAGATTTTTTCGTTACGCGCCATCTTGCGTTACGCGCCGTCTTGTTCTTGATTATTGTGTATTTCAGTCGTTTTTTAATAAACACATGCGCAAGGAAGATTTCGAGTGGTAGTAGATGAAATCCTATATATATAAATAAATAGTTAAACTAAATAAATCAAATATCAAATTTTGAATGCTACAAAATGTGGCTCTCGCAGGGTTTTGAACTTGCAGCTCTCGAGCGATATACGAAATTCAATTCGCGTTGGCAGCCACTACGCTAGCAATCTCTAAGATTCTTGAGTGAAATTAAGTATCACTATATAGAAGTTTGCAGTTATTGTATGATGTATTCTATAGTGAGTAGGTAATTCGAATATAAATATGTCCGAACGCAAACACAGGACTCATATAATTACGATCGTATAAAAAGTAAACTGTTTTTATTATAAGTTTCACTTCTTACGAGTGTACGCTAGTACACGCAATTTAAATTTTTTTAATTTATTTGTTTGGGTATATATATGGTTGTCTAGGTTTCAATTATACAAGTGATTGAGATATTTTTTACAAATGTATTTTTTTATTATTATATTTTTAAGATATTTATTTCAGGTAACGAATGACCCATATATAATTACTTCCGCAAAATACAAATATACCGATACAATTATAGTCCATAAACCGACTTTACAGACAACCAATTTTTTTTTTATATTTTATTACTAAAAACGATAAAATCTCAAACATTACAATAATTATTTAAGTTGACTCGTCTCTTATTTAATATTTCCGTAAATTTATGAAAATATTACTGACATTAAGTTTCATTAACCATTCAGAATCACAATTTCTATAATAGCCTCATCACTGGCAAATGAACAGGACTCGACAAATCGTTCGTCTAAAATGCATTATTTAAACGGCTCAAGGTCGAAAATCGCGTGGCCAAAGACAATAATTTCCAAGATAATAGACAATTATCCGAATAGTAAATCCAATAAACGATTCGATGGAATTGTGGGCCCTAACAGTGAACGTGATATCGATAAAATTTCTGCTTTGTAGAGATTTGAGTAACTCTTTTGCTATCAAAAGACATTATCTGTAAGACTCCACGTGGTTGTACTCGAAGTAATAAGTAATACTTTTTTTATGTGTATGTGATATTTTATAACATGCTAACCGTCTAGAATAAATATGCTATATAAAGGCACGAATACATAAACCAATAAAAAAATAAAAACAACATAATAGGGCTGTGTGCGTAATATGTAGTAGCAAGCGATAAATACTCGTAATATACGTGTATGTGGCGTATATTTACTCGAGTCTTTATTTGTGTAACAATTACATAACAGTCATTTACACAAAGAGATACATAAAAAACTTCACAGAACCACAATATAGAGAAGGAGAAGCGAAAGATTGAAAGTAAGATTCACATGTAAGAAAGAACCTTACGAGAATTTAAGCAGAAAAAGCGTTTACTACTCGTGTAACTCAGGCGAAGCGACAAGCGACAGGGGCTTCGAGTGCGAATGCAAAACTGCGACTGAGATTACAACGACGGTGGCAACTCGTGCGCGGTGTCGTCTCTGAACGATATTTTTTTGTTATTAGTCAGAGAGACTGATATGGAAAATTTTAGTGTTAAAAGGATATACTACAGATAGATCTAGAATTTTCTATGAAATAGAATCTAGACATTTATGAAATAGAAAAACACTTTATAAACATACAACATAAGGTGCGAGATAAAATTCGTTTTTATTTCAAGGTAAAAATATTGAACATAAGTTGAGGTTACTATTGTGGAGTTTGAGATCATAATATATTCATATAGTGGTCCGGATGTTGCATCCAAACATATTAAATAATTCATGAGTGAACTCTTAAACCCATACATGTATGACTTGAATGAAAAAAATTTGGAAGGCTTCGGGTAATTTTAAATTTTCTGCCACTTCGGTATATTTAACTTTTCATCTGTTGTTTGTTTCAAAGATAATAATTACAGTAAATAATTTAATAGGTATACGTATTTTTTTGATGTAATATGAATATATACGCAATTATTGTGGTACCACAGACAAGTGCTGACCACGCTCGTTGTTATTTAATTTTTGCAAATGTTGGATTAATATCCTGAAACAGACTGTAAACAGCCCACTGCTAGGCAAAGACCTCGTTTTTGTGTGCAGAAGAGTTTGAACTTAATGCATCACGCTGCACCAATAAGGATGGGCAAATAATTTCATTATCAAAAGTAACGTTGTCATGCGCGTATGACAACAAAAAGAATGTACGCTTAGGTGCTCTGCGAGACACGATGAAAGATTTACAACGATATCTAGACTAGGAGGATAGGTCAACGATAATGTAAATTTCGCACTACTACACAAGAACGGATGTCAGTGAATATTAAACACTACATTTTAAATCCATTTATAACTCTATTTTGGGAAAGTGTTAATGAATAATATCTAAAAACTGTCGTCGAAATACCTCGACGTGCAATTTGAAATTCATTTCATATTTATTGAATACAATATGCTATAAACTTAATCAATTGAATATTAACGAAGCTATGGCATCGTTTGGATGAAGCTTGTTAGTGTTGCATATTTTTCGATCTTTTCAATTTTCATTTTCGGCGTTCTAAGTGATAAAATTCAACTGAAAATGATGAAACGATCGTATGATAAAGTGAAAAGGATTGTATCTATTATACTATTATAAGTGCAGAGTAATTGAATAAGTCTATCTGTTTTTGATTGTGATAAAGGGTCTAGCCGACTTACTATAGGGAAATTGCACCGGCGTCTTTGGACATAGTTTAACCTTTTAAATATTACTTCTTCACCCGAAGTACTTGTAGGTACTCGTGATTTTAGATCTCTGCTTTCACTTATAAGGGAGATATGTGGGTAACAGTTCCTAACGGTTGTATATTTTTTTCTCAGAAACTATGATAAAAATATTTAAATGAATCCAACGCGAAAAAATATATATCAACGAGTTTTTATATTTAGTATATTTTTTTTAAATATTTTTTGATTAATTTCGGTCAAGTCGGCTAGACCCTTTAAATGTTAAGATAATTTGAAGGATAGGCTATAGCTTATCAACCACGATATAACGTGGAATATAAAGTTAATTGGAACTCCACACGCAAAAAAACGTTACGAGTGTAACATCTAGCGTAAATTGATTAACATTGTGTACGAGTTAGTAGCAAAATGAACCAAGTACAAGATTTAGATAATAACGGAGTATTCCAAATTTACGATTACGGATTAAATATTTGCATGACCAAAACAATTGCATTTTCAAAGAAACCATTCAATTCCTATGAAACTCTATGAACGTAAGTTCTGACAAACATATTACTATATATATTATATATTACTATAATTATGTACTCAATGGAGCTGAATGATATACGATATCCAAATACTTGCAACAGAACTGTACTAAAAATTCGGTCGAAAATATTTGCTAAGCTTGGCAAACGTTTATCATAATAAAGAGTTGCAATCTCATTGGCATGTTTGGCAACAACTTCTGGTCTGACTTGTAAGCCTTTTGTTCTTAAAATAAAAGAAACAAACTGAACGTTTTTTTTTTTAATTCTCATTGTGCTTAAGAAAACAAGGGGTTTACTTATTAATTCAAAAATTTCGTACATAATTAATGGAGACCGTGAGAAATGTTTCGAATAAAACTTTAATCTTGGTAAATCATTTATGTGAACTTTCTCGAATCCTAGTTAAATGTACCATAGAGATGGATCCCACTTGGATTCATCTCTAAACCGTAATTTAATTCTGAATTCGTTTTTATAATATTTGATTTTAAAAAAACGTATGTATGTGTAAGTAATCTATACATACAATAAATCAGTAAATCTGTTAAAACCTCCTTTTTTTCGAAATGATTATTACTGTTGGTCCTAACGGCCTTCACAGCGTCACCGGGTAGGGGGGCCGGTTACTGAGACCCAGCCGAGAAAGCAATTGGGAGCTCCCAGAGTGGGGCTCAGAGTGATCGTCCGTCCTAAGGGTGTCTCCTAGCGAGATCGCACCTCGGCTTAGGTTGACGTCGAAAGGGGGAAAAGGGCGCTCTCAGCGGAGCGCGGAGTCGAACGAGTGACGGCCTCATGCACCTAAGCGTGCGCGGGCTGCGAAGCGCGGATTATAACCTCCGTTTTATTAATACACTATATATCATCTTCCGGTGTTTTCTACTTCTTTAATATCAATAACGTATTTTCTTAAATCCTTCGCTCGGTCTAATGAGCTTTTCTTATTTTTGTAGATATTCTTCCTCTTTTTCTTTTCCGATACGATACAGATATATTATTTGATTGTCATGTCATACATATTGTGATTTCAAGTTGACAATTTTAAATACTTGACAAGAGAGATGAATGAAGTATGTTTAGGCGGAAACAGTGTTGTCAGATTGCTGTCGATTTTTTACACCTAAACTTCCATAAAAATAAACTTTTAAAAAATATTTAAAAAAGTGGATGTATACTTATGGACGTACGTAAAAAGTTATACTTATAATAAGACGATGCGCAGAGTTAATGGTTGGTGGGCGCCATCTGTAATCAGACCCTGAAAACCTACTAAAACAAAGTACTCGTCAAGACGAATCAATGGAGCCGAAACTCGATGGGGTTGCGTCGTTTCATAACAGAGTTCCTATGACCACCTTCTAGCTACATCATCAAACCATGGTTACCATTGAAAGACAAACTACTCGTCTAGAGGATTCAAACGAGCCCGAACTCGATGAGGCTGTGTCGTTTCATTGCGAAGTTCTTATGACTGCGTTCCAACTCCATTATCAGATTAGACCCTGGTAACTATCTAAAAATAAAGTACACGTCAAGACAAATCAAACGAGCCAAAATTCGATGGGGTTTCGACGTTTCATTACAGAGTTCCTATGATCACCTTCCAGATCCATCATCAGACCCTGGTTATCTTTGAAAGACAAACTACTCGTCAAGACAATTCAATCGAGCCCGAACTCGATGGGGTTGCGTCGTTTCATTACAGAGTTCCTATGACCACCTTTCAGCTCCATCACCAGACCCTGGTTACCATGAAAGACAAACTACTCGTCAAGATGATCCAAACGAGCCCGAACTCGATGATGTTTTGTCGTTTCATTGCGAAGTTCCTATGCCTGCCTTCTAGCTCCATCAACAGATCAGACTCTGGTAGCCATCTAAAAATTAAGTACTCATGAAGACGAATCAACGAGCCTATATTCGTTGGGGTTGCGTCGTTTCATTACAGAGTTCCTATGACCACCTTCCAGCTCCATCATCAGACCCTGGTTAGCATTGAAAGATAAATTACTCGTCAAGACGATTCAAACGAGCCCGAACTTGATGAGGTTGTGTCGTTTTATTGCAAAGTCCATATTGCCACCTCTTAGCTCCATCATCAGATCAGACCCTGGTAACCGTCTTGAAACAAAATACTTGTCAAGCCGAATTAAACGAGCTGAAACTCGATGGGGTTGCATCGTTTCATTACTGACTTCCTTTGACCACCTTTTAGCTACATCATCAGACCCTGGTTACGACTGAAAGATAAACTACTGGTCAAGAGAATTCAAACGAGCCCGAACTCGATGAGGTTGTTTAATTTCATTGCGAAGTTCCTATGGCCACCTTACAGCTCCATCATCCGATCAAACCCTGGTAACTATCTAAAAACAATGTACTCGTCAAGGCGAATAAAACGAGCTGAAACTCGATGGGGTTGCGTAGTTTTCATTAGGGAGTTCCTATGACCACATTCCAGGTCCATCACCAGACCCTGGTTACCATTGAAAGACAAACTACTCATCAAGACGATCCAAATGAGCCCGAACTCGATGAGTTTGTGTCGTTTCATTGCGAAGTTCCTATAGCCACCTTCCAGCTCTATTATCAGATCAGACCCTGGTAACCATTTCAAAACAAAGTATTCGTTAAGACAAACTAAACGAGCCAAAACTCGATGGGGTTGCGTCGTTTCATTACTGAGTTCCTATGACCACATTCCAACTTCATCACCAGACCCTGGTTACCATTGAAAGACAAACTTACTCGTCTAGATTCATCATTGTTGAAATCTAACGTACCTATTTAAATTTAGTCATGTGAATAAGTATTGTATTTTAAAGGCTTTTAAATTGTTAAATATAAAAAGAACACCAGATATCTGGAGCATTTCTGTACATCTTATAAATTCCCTAATTGAAATAGTTGCTCCAGAACTGGCTTTAATTTTTAATAATTGTATTGATAGTGGTGTGTTTCCTGACTTGATGAAATTTAGCAAGTTAATGCCTTTATTTAAATCTGGAAGTACCGCAGATCCTTTTAACTTTCGTCCAATATCGGTACTTCCCACTTTCAGTAAAATCTTTGAAAAAATTATCTTAAATCAACTTCAAAAACATTTTGAAAGTAATGAACTCTTACACAATAAACAATTTGGTTTTACTCGCGGCCGGTCTACTACTGATGCTGGAATTAAACTTTTAGAGACTATTTATGAGGCCTGGGATCAGTCACACGATGCCTATGGTGTATTCTGTGTTCTTTCTAAGGCATTTGATTGTGTCCAGCATCAGACATTAATCAGGAAACTACATCATTATGGAATCCGGGGTACCGCTCTTGATTTTGTCACTTCTTATTTGAGTGGCAGGACCCAAAGCGTGGTGATCAACGACAAGCGGTCCCCCGGCTCTCTTGTAACAATGGGAGTACCTCAAGGTTCGATTTTAGGTCCCTTTCTATTTCTGGTTTATATTGATGACCTTCCTCATCTTGTTAGAGATGATCATGAGATAGTCTTGTTTGCAGATGATACATCTTTACTGTTTAAGGTTAAACGTGGACAAAATTCACTCGACGATGTAAACAGGGCTCTCTCTAAGATTATCCACTGGTTTAATGTAAATAATCTACTATTAAATGAATCCAAAACAAAATGTGTGAGATTCACTTTACCGAATGTTAAGTTGGCTACAACCAGTATCAGGATTAGGGATAAGGAAATAGAATTGGTCGATCAGGCTGTCTTTCTGGGTATAACCTTAGATTCAAAATTACAGTGGGGTCCTCATATTGGAAAGTTATCTGGCAGACTCAGCTCCGCAGCTTACGCAGTAAAAAAAATACGCCAGTTGACGGATATCAAAACCGCGCGATTAGTATATTTCAGCTATTTCCACAGCATCATGACTTATGGTTTACTGCTGTGGGGAAACGCTGCTGATGTTCAATGTATATTTATTTTGCAAAAGAGAGCTGTCAGAGCTATCTACGGTATAGGTACCCGTGAGTCTTTACGAAATAAATTTAAGGAAATAAAAATACTAACTGTTTATTCTCAATATATTTTTGAAAATTTATTATACACACATAAAAACAAAAATAAATTTGTCAAGAACTGTGATAGACATAATATAAATTTAAGAAATAAAAATAAATTGGCAATTCCTAATTTTAGGCTCCACAAAATAAGTAACTCTTTTGTAGGTAACTGTATACGCATGTACAATACACTGCCTGGTAATGTGCAAGACTTGTCCCTAAATAAATTTAAACACTTCATTAAATCCAAATTATGTAGTAAGGCATATTATAGCATTAAAGATTTTTTAAATGACAAGGCTGCTTGGCAGTGACATGATTTGCTCGTTCTCTGTGAATAATTTTTTTATATTGTATGTACAAAATATGATATGGTAAAAAGAGTACCGAGAGTTTTTTTTCCTCCGGCTTTTTTTCTCTCGGCCTACACTAGGAACATTATTATATTATTGTAATATTTAGTAAAGCCGATGATGAAATTGTAGATGTCTACCGAGACATTTTTTTTTTGACGTTCGTTGAGTGTGTGTAATCAATCACCGAATAACGAATAAAATATTTTTGATTTTTTTTTTTTTTTTTTAGAGTACTCAAACGGGCCCAAAATCCTTCCTTTGGCTACCTTCTAGCTCCTCCATTAAATCAGCACCATGTAATCATAATATTGCATTGTCACATGATTTACTATTATTTTGGATCAAATTTAATTTGCAAGATTTAATGACAAATATCGAGACAGGTGAAACAAAATAAAAGCTTGTAAAAACTGAGTTAACACATCCAGCGCAATGAAGTAAGTTAGCGCAATTGCGCGGCGCCTACTACTTAGCTTTATGTTGTCGGTTTTTTGTCACAGAGTGCAGGCGCATCGTATAAAAATTTACTCTCATCAAGAAGTTATAGCTTTAAAATACAAAAGTTATTTTGAGTCCTTATTTTCTATATTTATTTTTATTTATTTAAAAATAACTAACTACTGATAATAACTAAATACTGATTCATTCACTGCAAATGTAACTTTGTAATCCTTTATATTTATATGGGATTACAAAGTTATTTATGCAGTTGGTGTATCTAGAAAACTGGACCGAAATTGCAAAATATTTGAATTTTTCCTTGGTTTATATACTAAACACTAATGGTATTCTAAATTTGAAGCTTCTATGTCTGCTAGAAGTGCCTTAGAGTTTTGATGATCGGTCAGTCAGTGAGTGACAAAATTCGAAACTTTGCCTAATTATAATTCTTAAACTACTGGTTCAAATTGAATGAAATTTGAAATATACCGTGTTTATACAATGCCTGCTTGGGTATTGAAAATTCAGACTTCTAGTTTTATCCGCAACGAAGTTATAGGGGGTCGAAAATGGCCTGAATTGCTTCGAGAAAAGGATAGTACGGCCGTGCCACTTTTTTTTTTGCTCGACTTGGCGGAGGCACTGCCGTGACTCCAGATTCCAAAAACTAACGGTTTTATGAGCGCGTAAAGTTTTAAATGGAGTCCCAGGGACCTACCGGGTAAATTAAGGGATAATGAAATATAAATATTACATATATACTATATATATATATATTATAAAAAAAAATTCATCATAGAAAGAAGACTTTTTATATTTTAGTAATTCAGCAAAAACTTTACCATTTTATATTACGATAATCATTATAAACTTCCACAGCTAGAATTAAAATTTAATTTTAGGTACTTATGTTCTCATTACGAATTTGTTTCGTTGAAGAAATCATTATCATGAGGATGACTTTGATACATCTGGTGGAAATTATACAATTTTAATTATCATGCTTAGGGCATAAAGCCACTAAAAATGACTTTAGTTAAGTTTTTTCAACAGGAGAATTTTTTACTTTTTCTTTCAAACGTTTCCAAGTTATACTTTTTGTCATTGATAATATGAAATAATGAACGAAGACGTTCCCAAATCGTTTGAAACGAAATATCCTTTATAGAACTTTACGTTCAAAAATATTAAGATGATATATTTTATTTCTGATAAAGGAGCTTGGCAAATGTTTAACTACAATCACTGAGAACGTTATTTTTCCAGCGCGGAACAAATCTGAGTTAAGCGGCAGTTCCGAGGATTACTTTCAGATTCCGCCCAGTGGACACGAAGCGAATAATTGTCTTCCTTGCATTTGTTCTAAAAGAAATAAATAAAAGGAGCTAGTTCAACACAACTGTATGCTTAATTGAAGAACTTTGTTCTCTAGCAATTCTTCGAAGCAAAACTTTTTAAGTATTTGTTAACTAAACTAACGTGGTAAATTCGTTATTTTGGTTCTTTTCCTCTGCGGTGAAAGATTGTTTAATATTAAAACATAGTTGTCACATAGTTATTTTAGTACTTTATTTATGTAAATATAATGGCCAATGTCAATAAAAAATCACATTAAATTTACATACATTTTAAATATTTTTTTCTAACTTGATTCTATTATTTAACTTCTTGATTTTATTGATAACATTTATGTATTTTTAACTCTTTGTAAATATTATTTTTAATTATGAACGATGAGTTGATAGTTTCAAGTCCCGATGCAGGATTTTAATCCTACTGGGGACCTATTTGGATATGTATATTATCCCAAAATTTTCGCAAAATTTAAATTAAATAGAGGACATAGTTTCAATTATTTTAATTTTTATTTTTTATTGAATTATAAATTCCATAGTGTTATTAATGGATTAACACCTCAATTACTTTGCCGAGCCAGTAATATACACAGCATAATACATACTATTTTGTCGAAATTTTCCATGACCATTTTGCAGAAATTTGGTTGAATTTCATTGATGCAGCGTTTAATTTGCTTTCTCAATGCACAGGTGGATGTGGGTTTGTTAACACACACCTTTGACTTCAAATATACATATAAAAAAATCTTAAGGTCATAAAAATCACACGATCTAGGGGGCCAAATCTGATCACCGAAACGAGAGAGTACACGACCTGGAAATTTCTCATGCAGTAATTGAATTGTTTCACAGGCTGTATGGCATGTGGTACAACCTTATTGAAACCACATATTCGCCACATCAATATCATCCAATTTTGTCACAAAAATCTGTTATCTATGTCGTGATATCGTGTACCAGTAACAGTCACTGCTTGACCAGCCTCATTTAAAAAATAAAGTATGTTCCAATGATATTTCCATCCCAAAATCCACATCAAACAGTGACACGTTGTGGATGTATTTGTTTCTCAACGATCACTTGTTGATTTTTAATAATCCAATTTACGAACTCTATGTGCTGCGCATCGTCATTAGGCTTAAGTTATTGTGTTAACTAAATTTTGTAGCATGAAGACCAAGATCTTTAGTGAGTATACTCTGTAAATGTCTTGAAATTTGTAATTATTGTCTATGACGTCGACTTGTCTCATGCATTGCTACGATATTGATATTTGAACGACTTGTTTTCGGATGACGGTATATTATTCCATTATTACCATAGAGTAGTACCGCCCCACTGTCTGTGTCAACTACTAGTTGACAAGAGTTTACAAACTAACCGCAATAACCGCAAGCGCCCGTGTGCTGGTAATGGTCGCTATGGCTATATTACTCATGTCAACTTTTTTTCGATGCGGGCATTAGTACGCGAAGCGCGCCTGTCAACTACAGGTTGATTAACGTATATTACACTATCACCGGTAAGAAATTACGTAACAAAACGTGAGAGGCCTTGCACAGTTTTGTGGAGTTGGTAAACTACAAGGTCATTGCCCGGACACACGAGCGGTTATAGGTAAAGGAACACTATCTCGTATGGCCGTTTGACGCAAAGTGTCTACAAAATAGCATTAAGAAAAGAGAGCGCGGGTGTAGTTCAGAATATGATCTAAACTTAACTGAACTTAAATACTTGAAGTTTTCTGAGTGGAAGTAAGTATAATTTAAAATATTGTCATATACTGGAGTAGTTAGTAAATGTGTTGTAATAGAAAGTTAAAAGGCTAGCGAATTAAATAAATTATTAAATCTAAAAACGTTCCTCTGGTACAGCAACGCTATCATTATTTACGGTTATTTCGGGGACATTTTTCGTAAAACAAGATAGTGCACCTTTATTTATATACTACATGATTATAACAAACCCTAAATAGTCAGCTGTCAATTTGTGGCAAATTCAAATCTTGCGTTAATTCTGGGATACCTTAAAACCTAATACCTATGATATTTACGACATAAGTAATAAGTAACAAATGATATAAAACTTTTAAAAGTTAGGTATTGTATTTGTGTAATACAAAATACAGATTTTTTTATGCTTTTTTTTTTTTATTGGTGTAAATCAGTATTTTTTTATATAATAAAAATTTAAATTTCCTACATAATAAAGAAAAAACTATTATTATAGTTGGCAACTCTTAAAAAATCACAATCGACAAATTAACAAAACCATTCATATAATATGCCTTTATATTAAAGAATACCAGATTTTATTAAAAATTTATATATAAAAACATATCCTTACCTCGAAAATAAAACAGTCACGAGAGCATTTTGTTCAAACATATAACTGTACTTTAACATTTTGTATATTGGTAAGAAAAAAACTCTTTGTTCCATTTTTTTCAGTCAGTGCTATTAGGTAAGCTTTTCTACCTTACATTTCAGTGTAAGATGGTGTTTTAAAGACATAAAAGGCTTTGTTGAAAGTAAAAATAGGTTGCATTTGTGACCGACTCACGTGAGAGCTTCTTAAATATATACATATATATTGAGTATCCCCTTTTCCATTTTATGTTTTGTACATCACATATACTTGAGTTTAACATGATCTGGTAATAACAACAATAACCGCGACCACATTCATGCTTCTTTTCGACTTTATTATTATTATTCACACATAATGACTGTCTTATTGGCGCAGTTAGAAGTGACCCTTTCCGCTCCAGGATCGTGGGTTTGATTCCCATCCCAAGTCTGGATATATTCAAAATATTATAGTAATTATAGTAGATATACATTTGTATTGTAGGTATAGATTTGTATATTATGTATGTAGGTATATATATATATATATACATATATATATATATATACCAAAAAAAATGTATGTCGGTCGACTGTTATCCTAAGATACAAAAAGGCATTAAGTTGCCTAACCTAGGAGCCGACAACCTTTTTTTTTTTTGACGCTGTGAAATGCGTTTACGCATCCCGCCACCCGAAGGCGACGGATATGTGGGGCTCGCTGACTGCGAAGTCAGAATACCCACTAAAACACAGCGGTGCCCTCATCGTCGTACAAGGACGCCACGGGATCGCTGGCGCATGCCACCGTGACGCCCCGACGGTCGGCCCGCCTATGCGGGCCGCCTTCGCTTAAAGAGCGCTCGCGGGCACCGTGAGCGCTCTATTTCCTCTGCACCAGGGACCGGCGAACGGGAGAAACTGCGGCAGGTCATGACGACATAGCCGCAGTCTCCTCCGTGACCTGGGGCGTTGGGCTTTGGGGAGCGGTCGGGGTCTTAGCAACCAGGAGCTGACAACCCTGAGTGTATGGTAAATATATATATTCGTATCTAATGATTGGACTACTTCTGGTGCTGAAGACACCGAGGACGCCCTCTATACCGTAATGAAACACCGAACATAATCTGGAGAGGAGAAGAATTGTTGTTCTGGTTTCACTACATATAGAGGGCCCCTTCGACAACGCTTGGAACTAAAATTAGGGTCAACCTGGCTGAGGAAAAGTACCCCAGTAACATCCGGTGGCTCTTGGGCAGCTACCTAAGCGACAGGCGTGCTAGGGTAAGGTACTTGGCTGAGGAGTACATAAGAGACACTAGGAAGCGCTACGTGCAGGGGTCTATCGGCAGGTCGATTTTATGGAATCTACTTCTATATGGTGTTAATGTTCGAGGGTGAGACGGCCCTCGAGATCGAACGGGGAGCCAATGCCATCCTCGAATATGTAAAGGGCATTGGATGTATCTAATAAGCTTCGGTTTGCGCCTCACAAGACCGACGCTATGGTTGTAAGAAGCAAACTAAAATATGATGCCCCATGTCATCAGATGGGCAGGGTCGACATTGTCTTGTCGAACGAAATCAAGCCGCTGAAACCAAAACCCTCAAGTTTGCTTTGCCATCCTATTGCACAGTCTACCAGGCGGAACCCCTAACGATATGCCAGGCGGTACGGATAGCCGGGGACCACTTGATCGGATCCATCGGGATATACTCCGATTCCTCGTCGGCACTGCTCACACTTAAAAATCCAAAAACTCTCCACCCCCTGGCCGTTGAGGCGCGGGGATATCTCCGAAGGGTTTTGCTCCAAAACAAACATGTAAATTTGTTTTGGATCAAAGCCCACGCAGGACTAGAGGGGAATGAGCATCCCGACCATCTGGCCAAGGAGGCTGCGCTGAAGTTAAAACACGCCTTTGACTACGATAGCTGCCCGGTTTTATTCATCAAGGGGAGAATCCGTTTGCAATCGCTTGATGAATGGATCCAGAGGTATCAAGCTGGCGAAACGGTTGGCATCACCAGGGTGTTTTTCCCTGACGCGATAGCCGCACACAGGATCATAGGTAAAATAAAGGTGTACAGATTTATTATACAGGTCTTGATAGGGTATGGCGGTTTCACCGAATATATGCACCGATTCAAATGTAAGGAGAGTCCGTCGTGCGTCTGCGACCCTGAGTGTTCGGAGTCTGTTCTTCACGTCCTTCTGGACTGCCTAACCCATGACCTGGAAAGGCATGAAATTGAGAGTCAATTAAAAGTGAAACTGAACAAAGATGTATTACCTGATTCAATTACAAAATAAAGACACTAGAAAACTAATCCTTGAATATTGTAAAAAACTTTGTAACACAGTAAAATATAGAAATAGGGTTTCAGTAAATACGTTATTTAGATATAATTATATTATATTTGTAATAGCATAAGAATAGTTGTAAGTAAATTATAGTTAGGAACATTTTTATATAGAAATAAATATTTATATAGAAAATTTGTTTCACATAAATATGTTAGAATTAGTTAAAATAGAAATTACGGTTAAAAGTATAAGTTAAGTTCACTTTTCTTATGTGCCTCTTTAGAAATTATAAATTGTACGAAAACCGAAAACTGTCATTAGCTATACGATAAAAATATGTAAAAAATACTATAAGAAAAAAAATGTTAAGAAAATAAAATTTATAAACCCATCCTCCACTCATTTCCCCGTGTATATTAGTATAATAGTAAATAGCGGTTAGATAGCCAATTTAGTTGGGAATCTACCCAGTGTGTGAATGTTGATGAATGAAAGAAGAAAATTTGTATGAGAATAAAAGTACGAGAGGCATGACAGCGAGAACTGAATATGAAAGAGTAAACAATAATTAAATTGTAAAAACAGTCTATCCCTATCATGTCGGAGGTCGTTGTATAATAAATAAAAAAGGATTAGTGTCAATGTCTGAGATACAGTCCTGTACGCTATTCATATTTACCATTAGAGGGTTACGAGTAATATAACACACGGTCAGTGTACCATTCCTTTTTTTTTTGGAATTTGATCAGATACAGATATACAGGAATATCTTATATTAGAGAAAAATATAAACAATAATCATACAAAATATCCAATAATCCATTTATTCTATTTCTAAGGATGCTAATTTAAACCTAAACGAGAATTATCAATCAGTATCCAAATCTTAATAATAAGACCTCCACAAAAGATATCTTTCCAATAAAATCGTATATAACGATACAACGTACATTTTGTTATTGAACGCAGGTAAATCTATTAGGTGATTACGTCCCTTTCCAAGGGAGAGAGCATATTCATCACTGGCATTATTTATACTTGTATGTGCTTAGAACTGGTTTGGTATACCTTTTTTTGGTAACATGTAAAAAACCCGCGATTTCGTTCAAGGAAAAATTACATTTTAATAGTAGAAACTAATAAAGTTTCGTAAAACGTAAAATTTAATAGCTGGTTGAATTTGTTACAAGTCAAAGTACACCATTATCATCGATATTATCATCATCTTAGGTACTACAGCCGCTGTTGGGCTTTGTCTTGGTCAAGAATAAATTAAAAATTCATTTTCTCTCCGAAGTGACTAAGAATTTATGAGACGTCGAAAGTATCTTTGTATGTATATTTATGTCTCTGTTATGTATGTATCTATGTATGTATGTATGTATGTATGTATGTATGTATGTATGTATGTATGTATGTATGTATGTATGTATGTATGTATGTATGTATGTATATATGTATGTATGTATGTATGTATGTATATATGTATGTATGTATGTATGTATGTCTGTTTATGTACGAATGAATGTATGTACGTATTTGTATGTACCTATATAGTATACGTAGTGTATGTATCTTAATTTTTCTCTTTTCTTCTCTTGCACAACAAACCCCGCGGTAACTTTTATTCTTACCATCATGGGTTTACTGGTAGAGATCTCTTCTAGAGATTAGTTCGCCCTTGCCAAAACTCATTGTACATTACTGGATATTGTAAGCAATTTTTTTACTGTGCAATTAAGAATATATATAAGAATATTTCTACAGCCCGATGTGTGTGCTGTTTCTCTCTCTAACTCCTCACTTCTATACTTTTAGGTCTTGTTTCATGCATACAAACACCTGAGCTTTGGTTTGTCGTGACTCTATTGGTTGCCCGGTTTCCCGGTATTTGGTATTTTAACATCATCTATTCATTTCTCGTTCCCGCCCATCTTAGGTGAACTACCTTAACGTACTAAATAATATTGGACTTGGTACATTTTATAGAACTTGTGCCGTTTTCTTAATTTTTAAATCTGTGCTCTCACCATCTTTGAGAGTCTGTGGACAAGCGTCTGTATGTTGTCCTCTCTGTTTCTGGCTCCAACGAAGGCATCGCTAAATGTGATGTCCTTAAAAATCATCACGTGCTCGGTGGTGAAGGAAAACGTCGTGTCGAAACCAAAATTTTTCGGAAGAAATTCTATGTCAGATTTGTCCATAGCCTCCAACGAGCAATACAGCGACATGAAATAAGCTCCAAAACTTCTCCTTCATACAGGAAGTCTATGGTCAATTTCATATTATTTTCAGGATATCAAAAAGATATATTAGGCTTGATCCACATTATAGTATTGATCTCAGTTCGTTCTGGGTCCGATCTCGATCCTTAGACTTGAGTATTAAGATGTAGATAGGACATCCTGCGGGGCAGCTTACGTATGTTAGTATTATGTGTACAAACGAAATTCAGTAACATTTTTGCTTTGTACATCGAGATTAGTGACTGGATGTGACTTTTTGCTGTTGGTATATTAATATGACATCTGAGCGATATTGGACAAGATAATTTAAAGAAAAATAGACGTCGAACAATATTGAAAATACCCTAAAAATATATTCAATAGAAAATACAATGTACACAAAAAAATATCAGAAATTTTCTTTTTTAATATATTAAAAAAAAAAAATTATAAGGCTCAAACGTGATATTGTAAGTTACTAAGTAAAACTTTAGTATACTTCCTGTTGTGAGAATCCAAATTATTGTCTGAAAACTAAAACAGTAAATATGTTTTCCTAGTTAAACGAAAGCTAGCATCATGACAAGGGATAATATAAATATAACAAAGTTATGAAGTTATTTTAAATACTTTATAAAAGCTTTTAGTAAAATAACTATTTATATAACTGGTAAAATCCATTAGATATGTCTGAATTCTATGCCTAAAAGGCTTATCCACACTCTTACTCTCATCCGATATATCGTACTGTAATTAGATCGAACCTTTCAACCTGATTAAGAGCACACATGACATAAAACGATTGGTTTTTTTACCGAGTCACACTTTATATTCTTCCAATTTTTCAATAATTTGAAAGATAGCCTGTTTTAGGTGAGTTGGTGTTTTCAATCAAACACAGGTATGCTTTCAATCTGCTGTATGTAGGTATGTACTTTTTTGTTTTCTTTCGTGTGTATTCGTGTACATGTTCTTATTTACGTACACGTACGTGAGTTTTTAAATGTGTGTTTATCTGCAAGATTTAACGATAGCTCGAAGAATATTGGTATTGTAAGAAATAAATCTAAAAACGACATGTCATGTCGTTTATATTTTATTAAGCTGGACTACTAGTTATTATTACTGATTTAAATGGAATTGAGTCAGGTTTTGGTCAGTGAGTGTGTTAGTGTGCGTAGATAGTAAATAGATGAAAATTTATTTTATTCCATTAAAAACAAAGCGCCATGTAAAGAATGGAGGAAATACGTGACATGGAAAATTATATTATAATAATTCTGAAAAAGTTTTTATTTTTTCTTTTTTGAACGCGCTGTTCTAGATATCTACAAAAAAATATTGTTGTCTGTAATGTCGGTTTACGGACGACAATTTTACGTGATAACGTCATAAGAAAACATTGATAAGAAAAGTGTATGTGTACTTATGTACGCACGCAAGAAGTTACATATAATAAAACGATGCGCCAAGTTCATGGCGCACGCCGTCTGTAATTTTCACTTACAAGCTTGTAGCGTAACGTAATTGTTATTGAAGTTATTAGGGGCTAGCGACAAATGCCGGCTATGGAAAGCAATTTAAGTATCTTAAAATTTTACCTTAAATTTTTAACTTTATTTTATCAAAATATCGTTCAACTGATATGAACTACAAAGTAATTGAATAAAACTAACACATTGAAAAAAAAAAAATAATTTCTGTATATAAATTTTAAAGTTAAGTTATCTATATCTTGTAACTTAAATATGATTCATAATAAGATGACAAACATATGGCATTTTCTAATAATTGATAGGTAATAGATGAAATAATAAACATAAATAAAATGCAATACCAATATTATATTATATGTAACTTATTAGAGTTAAGTTAACATACCGATTCTGCACATGGAATAAATTTGAATAAATGTTCGCGATATTTAAATTGAATACCTAGAAATTAGTAACAATAAGTGCCTCACACTCCCGGTGCGATGATAATCTTGTCCTGGGGTCCGAAAAGATACAACACTAACATAAATTTGTATTTGTCATGAGCGAGTTCGAACCCACGCACGCCCAGCGCGACAGCCAGTTGCTGTGATCTCTGAGCAACCAGATGTAATGTTTGAGACTTAATGCATAAAATTATAAAAATAGAGATAGGAATTATTCTACTTTAATCGATAGTAGAATTTTTATGATGTCAAAATATTAAGATAAAAATGATAAAAATAGCACATATATTCGTGACGTAACGAAAGCGATCGTTATTATTGACTAATTTAAAAAATAAGAGTGATGTCACGTCGCGCTGAAACATGAACGTAATGGCAACGAACATCCATTATGGCAAAAGGCTGGTGTTGGAATACAGTGACTTCTTGTAACGTTTCACCTCATTTTTCTTAGGTTTCTGCGGATAATGTTTATATGGAAAGTCTTAAATTTAAGACTACTTATAATAAATATTAACACTGAACAAAAAATATATACATATTATTCTACTTTAATGGTTATTAGAATTTTCATGATGTCAAAATACAAATGATGCCCCATCAATAAAAAAGTTTATAACACCACGACCATAATATCATCGATTATATCATGTAGAATAGGTAAAACAACGATATGAGCTTTTACCTCTTTTTTCATCTAATTATTTTCTTGAATAACTCATAAAAATAATACTAAAAAAATTATTATAATTAGAACAGTAAGTTACTTAGCCATATCTTTAAAAATATTATCGAGGTTTAGTTACAGTAAAGCTTCTATTGCCAAATTTAAAAAAAATGGTGTAAGAACGTTTGTGTACCAAAGGATATTATTCTATCAACGATTTTCTAGAAGACAGTACGCCTTGGGAATGATGTGATCGCCTCCAGGCTATTTCAACTTATAGAGAATATTTGTCAATTTTAATTTACTTTGAAAAAAAAAACCATTACGTTAAAAAAAAAAAATTAGTCCCGCTGAGTTTCTTTCGCCAGTTCTTCTCAGGTCGAAGGCTTCTTCTTTCCGAACTGGTGGTAGACTCATGATGTTCAGTAAATAATTGTAATAATTTTATGCTGAATAAAATATTTTGACTCTTACTTTGACTTTTGAAATTGAACTGTAACCTTTTTTAATTTAAAAGCTTTGACATATATTTTCTAAAGCGAAAAAAAAATTTGTCAAAGCTTTGAAATTCAATATTTATTCAAAAAAGAATCGTTTCAAAAATACTCAGTTACTCTATATCCTTGTCCTTGAAGTTAAGTGCAATATAACGACGCGAACTGCGATGAGTGATAACACAATATGTTTTCTTGTTTGAATGCAACTGATGTACACAGTTCTCAAAGTAGTTTTATCCATCATTTTATAGTAATATTATATAATACTGTCGGTATGACATTCAAGCAAAAAAATGAGATGATTAAATCAAACGTGGCACTGTGAGGCTTTCCGTAACGCACAGCGTCGTAACGAACTTCACTGTGTCGTATTGCATCGTTTCACTCTACACTGCTTATGGTGTGTGGCACTTCTATTTATTATATAATATAAAATGTATCTAGCAACGTTGCGTATCAGAATATTTTCCAATACACAACGTTGTTTAAAAAGTTAGTTCAAAAATATTCAGCTACACTATGTCTTTGTTCAGTGCAGTCGAGTGCGACATAACGACATGAACGGTGAATGATAATACGATACATTTGCTTGTTAGAATGTTTCTGTTGAGTAGTGTTCATTTGTTTTGTAGTATTTTAAGGATCGAATAGGAGCTACGATAACACCTGCTTAACTTAACGAAGTTCCTTTGTCGAAGTTCTGTCACTTGATCACACTTGTGGCTTTAACGTTAAAAAAACTTGATTCCGAATAGACTCCTATTTTGTACATGGGTGGGTTTTATTTTTAAAATAGTTGTATATTTGATGTTTTTTTGTATGTCTTCGACAGACAATCTTCCAATTACGAATTGAATACCCATCCATTTCAAATTGATCTTCGAATTCATAATATCATAGCTACTGTCGGATTAAATAAAAATGTCGAAAGATCTCGCTGTGTTGTTGGAATTGTATTCAAATCAGTAACCTACTTTTAGCTACTAATGATGGTGGATGGAAAGCATTTGCTTGTTGTGACTACGGGTGTTTTAATAAAGGTGTGGTATTTTTAAGCCTTATGATACAATATTAATAATGTTTTGTATCCTCATTACGGAGATTTCATTGTTTTTTAAAACGTTTATACTTTTGTATTTATTCTTTGCTTACTATTCTTAAAAAAACTTTAAACATTTGTCACAAAACGAGTGATGTGTTACTCTGACCTAAATACGAATGGTTTCAGTCTATGGTAAAATATTTATAAGCCCAAGTTGTTTTTTTTTTCAATGTAAAATGACGAAAATTAATTTATTTAATGGAGGTCTCACTTCGCTTTTGTATATTATAATATATACACATTCACATATATTTTATCAGATACACAGGACAGACGACTTAAGGAGACTCGTCGGAAAACTGGCCGCTTTGAAGGTCGATTGGGGAGGCCTACGTTCAGTAGTGGACATCCAATGACTGACATGATGATGATGATAATGATATATTTTATCATCATAATATAGTAAGTTGATTGATTCCAGGTGATGCTAATCGACGAAGATTTAGCACAGTGATGAAAGCAACCGGCTGTAGCGCTACTATAATATGTTTGTGTTGTCGTACCGTGCGTTGTTGTTTGTATTTTCCAGTTATGCTATGGATTCCCGACACAGAATTGTATCTTACTGAAGGCAATTGAGAGCGAGGCGTTTTTTAAATTATTTGTTTAGTGCTCCTAATTCTTATAGATGAGAACATTTTTGATAACGACGGTTGTTATTCGTTCATGCAAGAAGTACTGAATGTGTTCTGTATACTCGTTCAGTATTATGAATGCGAAATTTTGTTCACACATAGGCTACAATTTATGAATATTTTGTGTCATTTGGCAATAATATAACATAGTTTAAAAATTATCACGCTAAAACGCGTAAATGAAGTTTATACAAGTACCACGGTGCTTACGACCTTATTTTCGCGAGAATTCACTAAAGTGTCGTCAAGTCGAAAGAATTTACTACTGTGCACTCTGCGAGCGCGGAGCAACATTTTTTGTATGAGAGTGTTTGTAACCGAGATGTTGTTAGAATTTGAAACGGATAGTCTAGGGAAAAGCAAGCCAAGTGAAGCCTGGGAACGTAGGCTACTTTTTGTCAATACAACCACGCGGGCGTAGCTGCGAGCGGAAGCTAGTATATTGCAGCTTTAGCTATTAGCTATTAGCTTATATAAATATATAGCTTATATAAATATATAGCTTATATAAATAAATATTCGAATCTATAAAATATCTTCTTTCTAACAAAAAAAAAAAAAAAGAATGATTATAGAGACTACACGTTAATGAAACACAAGTAAGTGCTCATTTTGACTTTTATCCAATTTTCCGAGGGAATCGTTAGGAATTTCGGAATAAATGCTCATGAAACTGTCAAGGCCTTTTCCGATAAATTTTCAGATATGGAAACACGCTTACAGTTATTAGAAAATGATCGATCTGAGCTATTCTCCCTAAAAAAACGAGTAGAGCAAATGGAATCAACTTTGAAGGATAACGATCAGCGTGCGCGCCTGAATAACGTCGAAATAAAAGGTATCCCGCAGAAAAGCTCGGAAAATTTATTAGATATTGTAGCAAAAATCGGAACTTTGGTGAACTGTAACATCTCAAATAACCAAATAAATTATATATCTAGAATACCAACAAGAAATGACAAAAGAAAGGACAGTAAAAGTATTATTGTAAGTTTCAATAATCGCTATATAAGAGATAACTTTGTGGCTTCCGCCCGGTCGCACAAACCACTAACTCCAAAGGATCTGCAACTTCAAGGAGATGGCAGAATATTCATTAATGATCATTTAACACTAGATAATAAATTGCTATTAAATAAAACAAAGATACTTGCCAAAGAAAAAGGTTTTATGTATGTTTGGGTCAAATACTCTAAAATATGGATCAGAAAAAACTCCGAATCGCGAGCCTTTTTTATAAAATCAGAGTTAGACCTACTCAAAATAACAAACTAAAATCAAAACTAGTAATATTAAAAAGTTTGAGAAACGCTATAAACATTAATACGGACCGAACAAATTCTTTTGTTCGCCGGATACTCGATGTATTAGACTCGACCAACACACTATTGCGTTTGACTACCCTCAGTGATTTATTTTTTACTATGATTTTAAGATTTTGTATATTGGAGTGTCGTACTTATTCTTCATACAGTAAAATCTTATATTCTATGCGTTTAACAACATGTGGATCTTTTTGTGTAGTACGTGTGTGCGAAAAAATACAAATCTATGTTAATTATTATGCACTAAATTTTATTATGATTGTAAAGATTAATTTCTTGATTTATGCACTGGCTAATATGGAAACCTTACTTTGTAACACTAGCTTTTGTCGCGTTGTTAATAAAAAGTTATTCTCGTCATTATATTATCAAATTATTATTACTATAACAGCTTTAAATAAAATATTAAAATCTCATATTAATCAGTGTTTTTGCTTGTGTGATGCTATGGTAATGTGTATTTGCAGATCCCTGTGGTTGATTTGTTACTGTTTATTATCTAATAATAATTATAAAAACATTGGCGATGTCGCTATGGCTTACCAGACTTATAACTTAAGATATAAATGGGGATCTAGAATTTATATATGTGTGTATTATATTGTTTATATTATGATTGTGTGTATGTGTCTTGACCGTGATATCTTGCTTATGTCACGATGGTTAATTTATTACACGAGGACACTATTATATAAGAAAGAATATGTTATTATACTTATTAATCGATCTTATTGTTATATTATTATTCTTATACTACACAACACGTTTTGGACTACACCGTTGTTAGCAGATACCTATTATAAATGACTACGTTAAGGATTTACCACCAAAATGTTAGGGGGTTGCGCACGAAGACACATACGTTTCTTAGAAATGTTTTACAGAAATCCTTTGATGTTATTACATTAACAGAAACATGGCTTATCGATGGTATAAATGATTCGGAGATTTTCGACGATCGTTACCTAGTGTGGCGACGAGATAGAAACTATTCTCGGACGGGTCAGTTGAGGGGTGGAGGTGTGCTCATTGCTATTAAAAAGGACTTAATAACGGATGGATGTAATGACTGGTGCTCATTGGCAGAAGATGTGTGGGTTGTATTAACTTTAAGGAACTCACAGACCACACATAAATTATATATATGCACTGTATACATCATTGGAGAAAATCATGGCTATTCATTGGGGGAACAATTAGTAAATTTTTCAGAAAAATTGACAGCTAAGTCGTCTGGCCGACCTAATGACAGTTTCCTCATATTAGGCGATTTTAATATGCCCAATTTAACATGGGTTCCTCAACCTGGGGAATCGTACTTGTACCCCACTAATATTAGCGGGTGGCACCAGATTACCTTTTTTGATAATTTAAAATTCTGTAACTTGGAGCAGTACAACCACTTAAAAAATTTAAATGGCAGACACCTAGATCTAGTGTTTTCAAATTGCGAGGTTACGATTGAAGCCTCCTCTGACCCTTTAGTTAATGAGGACCCAAATCACCCAGCCCTAATTGTAACCACCCATTTTACCGATCTTAAGCCTTTAACCACTATTCCACGAATTAAGTACCTGTACGAAAAAGCAAACTATAATGCTATTAATGATAAGTTAAGCAAAATCGACTGGCCCAAGACTTTTTCTAGCAAGAACATAGATGAAGCTGTAAAAAAATTTTACCAGACTCTTTACAATTTACGAGATTCTTATGTACCGACGAAAATCATTAAAGTTAATCATAAATATCCTTCTTGGTATAACCCATCTTTGATTAAATTACTAAAAGAAAAACATAAATTTCATTTAAAATATAAAAAATATAAAAACATTACTGATTTAAATACATTTATTTTGCTAAGAGAACGTGCAAAAATTATAGAAAAAGAATGTTATCAAGTTTACATTGCGAAAATTGAAAATAATATTGTGGAAAATCCGAAATCCTTTTGGTCATTCATAAAAAATAAAAAACATTCGTCAGTTTACCCATCCGTGATGTCATATGGTGGTGACTCACTGAGTTCTGGTGAGTCAATATGCAATAAGTTTGCTGAATACTTTCAATCGAATTTTCAAGAACCGTCTTCATATCATATAATATCTCCAGATCATACACCTTCATCAGAGGTTATCGTAGATATAGCCAACATTGAAGTCCTTGATGATGTGATACTTGAACTTCTGAAGCGTTTAGACTTGAGTAAATCAGCAGGACCCGATCATATTCCTCCATTATTTATAGTTTCTTGTGCAAAGAGTTTAAAAACCCCGTTAGCATTATTGTTCAGACTGTCATTGGAGACCGGTACACTGCCCGATATTTGGAAATCTGCATTCGTAACGCCAATACATAAGAAAGGCCCAAAAAATATAGTGGAAAACTACAGACCGATTTCCAAGTTGTGTCTTTTTGCCAAGGTTTTCGAAAGGGTCGTGCACAAACAAGTTTATGCTCATATCAAGAGTATTCTAAATGAACAACAACACGGTTTCGTTAAGAATAAATCAACTATTTCTAATCTTCTGTTATGCAGTGATTTCTTAACAGAACACATGTCTAAAGGTTACCAAGTAGATGTAATCTACACGGATTACAGTAAGGCATTTGATAGAATTGATCATAAAATGCTATTGCGTAAGCTACAGATGGTTGGTATCCGAGGGAATCTATACAGATGGTTTTCATCATATATTACAAATAGATGTCAAACAGTGGTTCTTAACGGATATACGTCATCAACGTTATTTATACCCTCGGGTATCCCTCAAGGCTCGATTCTGGGTCCTCTCTTATTTAATATATTCATTAATGATATTTCACATTGCTTTAATCACTCTAAGATTCTTTTATATGCAGACGACATGAAAATTTTTTGTCCTATTCGGACTCAAAGAGATGCATGTCGTTTGCAACTTGACCTTCAGACATTTGAGGCATACTGTCAGCTTAATAATCTCGATTTAAACGTTAGTAAATGTTTTGCCTGTACTTTTACTCGTAGTTTAACACCACTAGCAACCAACTACTTTCTGAAGGGGTCAGCGTTAACCCGAGTTGATGCTATAAAAGACTTGGGAGTCATCTTTGATTCCAAATTACTGTTCGATAATCACATTGACACGATTATTTCTAAAGCATCAAAGGCTCTAGGCTTTGTTATGAGACTATCCTCGGAATTTAAGAATATAAAAACATTAAAAATACTTTATTGTGCATTTGTGCGCAGCCACCTCGAATATGCGTCCGAAGTTTGGAATCCCGCTTACGCTACATACATTAATCGCATCGAAAGTATCCAAAAACGTTTTCTTCGTCATCTGCAATTTAAATGTCAAATATTTGACTCTCGTTACGAATCAAGATGCAGACGTCATCATATCCTTCCTCTGTATCAGCGCAGGCAAGTGAGTGACATAATTTACCTTTTTAAATTGTTGAATGGGGTACTAGATTGTCCTGAGCTCTTGACAAAGGTTGGATTAAATGTTCCATATTACACACACGGGAACAAACATATGCTTTTACACGTGCCATTCGCATCCACAAATTATAGAAAAAATTCATTTACTGTTCGTGCTTGTAAGTCTTTCAACTTAATTTCCAGCGAATGTGACGTTGATTTATATCATACTACTTCTGCTAAATTAAGGCAGTTACTAAGCAAGCGCTTTTTCCGTCAAAACTTTGAATAAAAGTTTAAAATTAACTGAGCTGTTATAAACACAGGACTTTGTCTGCTCACATTATTTTTTATGACTTATTTTACAAATATTGTTCTTTTATAAATATTGTTTATAAATTTTGTATTATATATATTTATGTTCAACACAACACTATTGTTAAGTTATTGCTACACGTGGAAACTTGTCAATGGCCTTCTGTTGTTATTAATTTATATTATTGTTAAGGTTAGCTGTAAGTTTCCCAAATAAAATAAAATAAAATAAAAATAAAAATAAAATAAAAGTACATAGTGTTAGGACACTCGTAGTATGAACTCAAATCGCGCTTGCTTGAATTAAAATCCATTCGGTAGGCTCAGCGTGATGCGCAGCCAAGATACAAACAGACACACAGACAAAAAATTAAAAAAAAATGCCTTCAGTATCGATGGATAAAGTATCCTCCAAATTTTTTTTCAAAATGCCTTCATTGTGCAGAATTGAACCTATTACATTTCCAAGCTTAATCAGTGCTACATGACGTGACGTGACGTGACGTTCGGTCTGGTGTAGTGGTGCGAGTAGTCGTCTCAACGCAACGCGCCGGAAATTGCGGGTTCGATTCCCGCTCGGGACAGATATTTGTTTTTTTTACAAATATTTATTTCTAATCTGCGTGTATGTCCTTGTGGGTTTCCCCAGCGTGCCTCGGAGAGCACGTAAAGCAGTCGGTCCCGGTTGTCGTCATGGATACCTGGTAATTATCGTTACTCATAGAGTAGCGTGGTGGATTAAGCTCCAACCCTTCTTCTAAAGGGAGAAGATACCTTCGCTCAGCAGTGGTTGTTTACAGGCTGATACAGTATAGTACAATTATAAACTACCTTATAAATTTACAGTAAAATATTAAATATAAAACTTAAAAATATTCATATCTTAGAAAATTAACGTACAAAAGAAAAAACAAAAAAATTTTTTTTAGACTTGTATTTTCTAAAATAAAATAAAATATTATAATAGTTTTATATTAAAATATTTTCATAAAATAATCTCATCAATTTGATAATGTACGTTATTAATGCATCAGTCTATATGAAATGTATTGTACAGTCTTATAACAAATATTCATTTAATTAAACTGTTCTATGAAAAAAATCTATTCTATTGTATTAAAGCCAAAATAAATATGTCCTATAGTGGATTAGCGGTACCGTAGTGTACTCGTAGTATCGAATATTGCTTTTGACAATACTATCCTTTCCACGCGCAAATCCATCCAGATACATTCGCTGGAAGCACTAACGATAATTTTCAACACGTATCCTCGCAGAGGGCAATATTAAACATTCAAAGTAGTTTTAGAGGCTTTTAGTGGCTCACCCGTATTCGTAGGCTTTGCCAATCACATCGGGGTCAGGAGGAAATTAATCCTCGTGTTACGTTGCCAAACCTGTCGAGTGCGTTTGGATAGGATTCAAGTGTGGCCATATTAGAATCGCTGTCAAAAGGCCCGATATGTCAAATAGTTTTGCGCCAAAATATCCTTTATAGTATGCGATGGAAATATCATAATCCTGTAACGAGTTGGGACAAATGAAAACTCATTTGCGGTTATGTTGTAGTCAACAGGCTTCACAATTATTGAATCTTGTGTACAATAATCATTTATCTGTTCGATACGCGGTTATTACGGTAACAATCTTTGTGATTGCGATGGTTCAGATTAGAAAATGATTGTTTCTAGATCGAATCATTTAATTACCGCTTTTGGATGTTTGCTTATTTGAAACGTATATCGTGAGACATAAATAAATACGTAATTAAATAAGAATATACAATGAAAACTTAAAAAAAATTACAATTTCGTATATCAAACAAAATTCTGTATAAATAAATAAATTACACATCAAATTATTGGTACATGAATAAACTTAGATAGTAATTACTTCAATTTTATATGAATTTTATGTTTCTTTCAACCTAACTAATACCTTTAAATGACAAAACAGCTGATGGATAATTATGGTTTTTAAGTACCGTAATCAAAATCTTCACCGGAGGGTCTTAATTTTCGCACATAAATTACCGTGTAATCTTCACTTGTCCTTTCACACACGTCACGGTCACATTGCATACGTCTACGATATGACTGAGCAAAACTGAACGAGTTTTAGTGAATTACGTACAACAAAGGTATACTGCTGTTGTAAAGAGAAAAGACTTAACCATGGTCTGGGAGCGAAATTGATGGGGGGGGGGGGGTATTGGTGAGGGGTAACTCCTGGTGTCTTATTCCCCTTTCAAATGAGGTCCAACAGTCGGGGTCTGGCGTAGGTGGTTTCGGAGTGACACCGGGATGATTTTAGGGGTAGAAAAGTGGTGGAAAATTAAATTATTTAGAAAATAACAAATACCTAATGTAAAATAAAATTATTCAAAAAAAAAAAGAAACAAAAAAAATAGTAATTCAAATTATATTAGTCAGAATTCATTTATTCTATTTTATTAGAAGGGAGATGTTTTATAAATTGTCCGGTTGATATTACAAGGTTAACCATCAGAAATAAAATAACCCCAAATACATAACTTAGAACTTGGAACATACAGAAACCTAGAAACATACGGTTAATTTTAAGTTGGTTTATTTACTCAGTCTTATAGGCTTGATATAGAAGTAGCAGTTGCGTATGAAGTCGTTGGTACATTTTCACTAGTCTAAGCAATTAAAACATTTTGGTGGTCACAACATTTTCAAAAGAATTCTGGCATAAAATAAACAGAACAATTGTCTTATGATTTCATTTCTTTCTTTTGTTCATTCTTTCATTCCTTGTTAAAAAAAAAAAACAAAGTCAAGATAAAACAAAGCAAAATAGATTTAAATAATATAGCTATTTAGAGATTCATTAAGAGTATTAAACCGTAGCACCATTACTAAATTGAGTAGAACCAAATGTGTTTACCGTCGATATAACTTAAAATCTATCGCAAAATCCGGTATAGACCGCCAGATCGAATCCTGTATGTTTGTCTAACACTTGTTTACCCAACATCTAGTTTGGATGGGCAAACTTCATTTGTGTTCAATGTGGGACCAATTGACTTGCTGATTCGATGGGTTATACATCCCAGTTTCGGTTAATCTTGTTTTGTGGAAAAAATTAAATAGCCAATAAGTGAAAAATAAACAAAACCTCACGTCAGTTCAAAAATAAGTGAAAGTAGGAGTGAACACGGTGAAACTCACTTATCGTTACTAAATTTAAATTTGCAACACAAATTAATAATAAATGTTAAGGTCTCATTGTGCAAAATATGACGAATGTAATACAAGACAAAGCCTACGGCAAAGGACAGTCGCGCATCACCAAATCACGCTGGAACACTCCAACCAAAATTGAGGACTTGCCAATAATTAACTGAGACTATTATGAACAAAATAGTACTGCACTTAATAGAATATTAATTTTCATAATTATTTATTAAGACCTATACTCAATAAGGGAATCCACCACGCTGCTTTCATTCAGTCTGGGCGATGGATGGATTTTTGAGCAGTACTTGAAAACTTTGCTATTTTATTTCAGAACCCGTGGCATCGTGATTATTTATTTACTTTATATGATTTATTATGTTCGCTAAAAGTTGTTACAATAATATATACATATAATAATATAACACAATAATATATATAATGATAATAAAAAATATATAAATAATAATAACACATTTCAATTTTAACTTTACAATTTGCAATTTACAACCATATTAAAGCAAACACGACATACAAACTATCATCTGGATATTAATAAAATTCACATTCAAGCAAATTCGGCCAAACATCAGCAAATTTTTCAGAAGAATGATAATTAAAATTTGAAATATAACATAATAAGTATGAAATAATATCAAGCCTGGACTGAGTCAGCCTATAAATTTCCTACTGCTAGGCAAAGGCCTTTTGCCCATACTCCGGACGTACGACCAGACTAGAAACTAAAATTTGAACATATACAAATATCTGCCCTGAGCGGGAATCGAACCCACGACCGCCAGCATTACAAGCACCGCTACACCAAAACGATTTGTCTAGTGTTTGATCAAATTAAACTTATAAATGTTAAGAACATTCATCAATGAAATTCAATTAAAATAATTAAATCAAAGCCAATAAAACCAAAGAAAAGAAAAAGAAATAAATAAATAAAATTCAATTAAATAATTAATCAAGTTAAATTACATCAACCAAAATCCAGTGATTTTTTAAAATAAATTAATTCAATGAAATACCAATTTTGATCTCATAAAAATTATCTGGTGCCAATAATAATCATACGTGATTTTGAGACACAGAGGATAGAACTATGTAAACAGACACACTATTGTGTCTAATTCTAATTATTGTGTATAATTTCTCACATAATATGTGATTTTAACCACAACACGAACATCTAAATTAATTACAATAAATGATTAGCTACTGCATCAAGCTTTAGTGTAATTATGTTTACTTATCCCACATGTAATGAAAGCTTACCCCAATTTCACTAATATTAATATAATTACCTAAATTTAAGACAATAAATTGTATTTTTCTTCGTTCCATTAAATTAATACAAGAAAACTCTTATCATAGTGTCGTCTATTGTCTATATACCGGTATTTTAATTTATATCGTGATAAAATCTTACGAAAAAGATTAACTGATTTGATTTAAAACGACCTTTAAATATTCCATTGATGCAGAAAGGATTTTTGGCAGAAAAAGAAGATATCGAGTTTAATTAACAACATTTCTCGGTAGTAGGTTGGCGTTAGCGGATGATGTTTCTTTCAGGAATATAGATCGTTATTAAGTATTCATGGTAACAACTGAGATACGGTACAGACAAATATCTGAATGGGAACCCAAACCGCGACCGTCGACATTATTGAAACCACTTTACCAGAACAGTCGTCACAAAAAAGAACAACGCCTACCTAAGTGGCACTAAACCGGAACTGTGTCCTTTAATAAATCATCAATAAACAACTTTCTTCCTATAACTGGCATCCAACTTTGTAAGCAAATATTATCAAACTAAAAAGTACCTGCATAAAATATTCACGACCAAAGAAACACCAAAGGCAAATAAAAAGACAGCAATAAAATATTCATCCGTGGCGACTTTGTTCCAAATTCCGTTGAGAATTTCCAATTTATTGGACACCTTCCGTTTCAATTTGCCTTCTGGATGCGACTCGTCTCCAGGGAGCTGTTCAAAAAGCCTGACCCGAACCAAATGGGGACATAATGTCTCCCAAGTCTCTAAATGTGGGTTTTGGCAACGAATTCAAGAATTTTAAGCAGCGATATCATTTTGCGATTTTAAAATATAGGCTTGTACGAACAGTATTGATATTAAAAGAATGTTACATATGTAGAAAAGACAGAAAATTTTCAACAGATTGGGCAAAAAAAAATGTTGGGTCACGAAATTTTCGACATTTTATATTTTACTGTCATGACACAAGCGAGGCATTTCTAGTACATGTTCCTACAACAACGCAATTGGTCGAGTTTTGCATAAATAAGAATTAGCTATTTGGTATAAGAATTAATATAGTACCTGTAACTGGTGACGTTTTAAAGATATTCTAAAAGTATATTTACGTTTAATACTAGACAGTAATTATTGTGTTGTTTATTTTAATGAGGATCCGTGAGATGTCTCAAATAAATTAATCAAAATTAAATAGGGGATCGACCATTTTCTGAAAGTGTTTTAAATTAATCTTTATGGATACTTATTCCCATAAAAAATAAAACTTAATTTTTTTATAGCCTTTTAGGTACTCAAAATCATGTTTTAATATTGTTTGTTTAAAAATCCCGCCAAAACGCCACGTTGTGTCATCTGATAGACCCGTGACGTGACCGTGACGTCTGTGGTCATAACAAAGTAGCTGCATAATAAGTTCGCGAGAAGTTTTGTTTCGTGGAGTAGACTTTTTATTCATTCTTATGGAACAAAAAAAAAATCGTTGGCGTGCAGTACCTCAATGTATGAACACATCAAAAAGTACTCCAAAAAAAATTTATTTGATGTGCCAAGAAAAGCAGATATACGAAAAAAATGATTAGACTTAGCGAGTAGAAAATGCGACGGAATTAATTTAACCAATTTACTTTTTTGAAGATCATTTTGACGTAAATGTACTACAAATAAATAGAATGAAATGTGCTTAAATCAATTTGTAGTAAATATGAGTTTTCGTTCAGATTTACTAAAATTTAGTATATTCTGTTGCTCACTTTAAAACGACTATATCCACAATATATGTACATTATAAAAGTTTAATTATTAATGAATGTTCAATTTTGAATCACCGTGGAAAAATCTTGTCTTATTTAATAGCAATAATTTTGTAGACTATTCTATTTTGTTTTACAACACTAGTAAAAGATAAAAATTGAATTACAAATGCACCAAAATTAATAACAGTAAAGTTAAACCGATTAAATTACTCTTAGCATCTAAAAAATACCGAGAAGACAATGATTTGTATTTTTGCAAACTTAACAATGAGGGCTGTTAGCTTCACAATGGTACCCAATTTATCGTACGTAACCCTAAAACTGAACTAATTGGTTACTTGATGGCTACCCATTAATTCTGTATAATTGAATAAGGTTGATTAAGAAGGGTTGGATGAACGACTTTGGAAAGAGTTCTTAAGGTAACTTAAAATAAACAAATCAAATTCCTCTTGAAAAATCAAGATCAGAATTTGACGGGAACAATACCGAAGTATCTTTCTCAGACAAATTACCATCTTAAATCTAAAAACAATAGAAACCCAGAGACTTAATATTGTTTCCTTTTAAAAAGAGAATGAGGTTTATTTCATAATATAGTAATAAGATTTATATTTAAAAATTCATACTTATGTTACAAAGGAAAAATAATTGTAATAGTATAAAATATTTTCAGAACGTAATAATATTAACACTAGAAGTGCGGGCGTCCCAAATTTGACCCATTTCGATGTTCTTCCTGCTCTAATTAATATCTTATTATGCGTATAATCGTAACTTTTTATGACTTTTCAAGAAATATGATGATTATTATTTATACGAATGTAATGTAATGTAACTTTACTAAAAAATTTTTAAAACTAAATTTTTTTTATACAGATTTACCTCTAAGCTCGATTGGGTCAATTTTGAGCCAGTAATGGATCTTAGAGTTTAACTTATATTTCTTCTAAGTTAATCTAAAAATGTCGTAAAGTATAAAGTTCAAGATTAGCCAGGTAAATAATGTTGTATGCTGTAGATAAGGACTTTAAATATATAGTAAACGCATTTCCGTACCTAGACAAGAATGACGTCAGGTCAAATGAGGAACGTCTTGGGGATTACGTAGTAAAAAAAATTGATGCAGCTATACCTAAAGAAAGGAAGAAATATCACTTATGATAATTTTTCCACATCTATATCTCGTGCTGCAAATTTTAAATCAAACGGAACAAGTATTGTTGGTGCAATAAATAAAGCTCGTCGGGGAATACCTGCTTGCGTCAGTGGTACTGAAAAAAAACCGATATCACTTTGACAGTTTATCAAGGAAAGCATAGTAAAAATGTTCTTCTTTTTAGCACTATGCACCCAGGTATTCAAATAGAAACTAGTACAAAAAAGAAACCGGATGTAGTATCATTTTACAATAGTTCAAAGTATGGGGTAGATGTTGTGGATTAAATGGCTCGCAAGTACTCTGTCAAAGCCCCATCTAGGCGTTGGCCAGTTCACACTTTTTGTAATCTGCTAGACTTAGCAGCAATAAATTCTTGGATATTTTGTTGTGACTTTAATGGAAAAAAAGTCAGCAGAAGGGATTTTATCTTACAGTTAGGAGAAGAACTACCCATATGCAAATAGCAGGAAAACGTCTAATACTCAAATACATATACTAAATAAAATACCTGGACGTCAAGAGCAACGTACTCATTGTCAGGTAAAGTCTTCTTGTGCTGGTAACAAATCGTGTGTGAAATGCCAAGCTTGGGCATATCGAAAGAGTTTTCCATTGAACTTTATTCATTTGTGATTTTGATTTCTATTTTAAGCCAAATTACATCAAAAATATGTGTAATACGTAATAAAAACATTCTATCATAATTACAAATTTTATTTGTTTACGTTACTTCATATTACTGTAGTTAAAATAAAATGGCCAAAATTGACCCATCCGCACTTCTAGGGGTGTCAGGATGTTCCACGCTTCTAGTGTTAAGAAATCTTAGCTGCTACCAGATCTACTTAATTTTTTTTTTAAGAAAATCTTATTATAAAGGACAATCTGAAGAGGATCTTAAGCATTGAGCTACAGTTTGTGCAGTAACTAGCAAAAACAGTAGTAGTTCACCGTAAAATTAATGTCAACCAAATTCACCAAATAGGTCCGTAAGAGGCTGTCCATAAAATAAATGAATTCCAAGTAAGTCTAAAAGATCTGTAGCGACAATTTTAATAGTAGATAACTATTAGCAATAACCGGTTATAATTGACTAACTAAAGACATCAATCACAACATCTTAACTTTACATACTGTTCTCTTATATTTACGCGAATTTTACTCATATAATTAAAAGTCTAAATCGGATTTTATAGCGTTTATTTGTTTTAAAACTTTACAGTTTAACGATTTTTAATTAAAATAAATTATTTCCCGACGTTTCGGACCCTTTACAGCGTCCATGATCTCGGGGAACTGAGGTGGTGGGTGTCCGAATAATTATTCGGAAAATAATTTAATTTAATTAAAAACCGTTAAACTGTAAAGTTTTAAAACAAATAAACGCGATAAAATCCGATTTAGACTTTTAATTAAATCTTAACTTTAAGGAAAAATTTACTAAGCTTTACCATATGACACATAATCAAGGGTAGACACGCTTAGTGACACGCAGTATATCGACCGAAGTAGTATACTATAGCACCAACTTGAGAATTGTTTCATATTTTACTCGTAGTTTATCTCAATATTTTTATCAATTCACATAAAATAATTTTATAGATACATAAATTTAACATTATAAGAAAATTTAGGGTGTAAGACTATATTCTTTCGCATACAACGAACCACGAAGTCAGGATAGAAGCAAAATAATATTTCTTGATTATACCGCCCAAGAGTCTACACTCGCAAACACTAGCGCTTTGCAATTACTGTTAGTAAAGTGCTCGGAAAACCGCTGTATATATATAGCAAAATAAACAAAGAGAATATTTAACGTGAGTAAAGCTAAAGTAATCCACACAAGAATTTATCGTGTTTCTAAGTTATTTCGAAGAAGGTGCGATGATGTAAAGAAGGAATATACGAGTATAATTTATGATTATATTGTCATCAATAAAAAAAAAAATTGAAATTCATTTTTATAGTAATGTATGTATTTTATGGATTCGCTTAAATAATATACTTCGGATTTAGAAGAATCTATAAAAGTTTTAGCACTATATTTACTTTTAGCATTTATATTACTTCAGTTTTAAAAATTTAAGGTTTATTTTGCCTGTATGATTGATAAAAAATATATAATAATATATATAATAATAATCTCTAAATTCTAAATATAAAATACTTTCTGATAAACACGAAAGTAAACGACGAAAAACGACTAGGTACATGTTATTCATAGTAGAAACAGCATAAATATATATTTTTTTTATTTAGTAAAAAACTAAATTTTTCAATTACTTTTATCTTTTTCCTTTTCTTGTTCTGTATTATTTTAATATGTAATTACGTATGAGAAACACAAATTATCGATTAGCGATACATCGACGCATTAAGATATCTATACCCCGTTGGGTTATGCCGTTGCATTTATATACACACAGAAATATATTATAATCAGCTGAGGTTAGCCTAGAGCTCTCTAACTTCAAGACCCTTTCCGAAGCTGAATCTTACCGGTATCTAGGAATGTCACAATGCATAGGGGTGCGTATGCAAGGTCTTTTTTGGACGGCTGACAAAAGGTCTTTGGAGATACTTTTCGGGCACCAACAAGTTCCGCGCTCATAACGGCTGGATCATGCCCACTTTCTTGTACACATTTGGCATGCTCAGATGGCTCAGACCGAATTTGATGCCCTGGATAGAAGAGTCCGCACGACTATGACTCACCATCGTATGCATCACCCGAAATCGTCAGTCGTGAGGCTGTAAATCACACTGAAGTGTGGTGACTGACGCCTATTAAGCGCCAGTCCATGCATAACCGGGAGGTGTGCAGCCGCAGGGCCTACTTTGAAACGAGGAGGGAAAAAGCTATGCATGGTGATGTTATAGTAAGTGACAAAGGTCTCACCCCCTTATGCCTGGCCAAAGAGGAATGGCGAAGACCGGTTGTATTTAGCACCTCTAACCGGGAGACCGTATGAATGGAGAAGGAGCTGCATGGACGGTTTTACAAGGTACTCCATGCACCTCATGTGGATGTTAAGGCCTCCGTGCAGTGGATGTGATTCGGGGACCTATTTGGAGAAACCGAAGGTTTTGTCTGTGCAATACATGATCAGGTAGTTGAGACGAACAACTACCGAAAGCACATTCTGAAGGATGGCACTCCCGACATCTGCCGAGCTTGTCGCTATCCCTTCGAGCCACACAGACATATAATATTAGGGTGTTCAGCGCTTGCCAACACTAAGTACTTGCACAGAAATAACCAAGCGGCCAAGATTATTCATCAAGAGCTTGCTCTAATGTACGGTATCCTGGAATAGAGGATGCCGTATTATCAGTACACACGAGTGCCAGTACTCGAATGTGACGGAGTCCGGCTCTACTGGGACCTGCCTATCGCAACGGACAGGACGATACTGGCGAACAAGCCAGTACAAGGATAGGGCACGTCAAGGGTAATAATAATATATTAATTAATTGCACACCACAGGGAAAAAAATAATAATACAAAACACAATTATATGAAGAAAGTTAATATGCACAATAAGGCGGTCTTATCGCTTAGTAGCGATTTCTTCCAGACAATCTTACGGGTTTGAAAACAAAGTCAATATATATATATATATATTATATAGTGTGGTGCTGAATATAACTTAAAAAAATAAAATAAATACATAAGCTTTTAATTATAATATAAAAACATTTACATAAATATACGTACATATACTACATAAATAAATATACAATTACATAATACAAATAATTATACAAACAGAATTACATTTTCTATACACATTATAGTAGATTTGATATTTGATAGTAAACTTATAAGTGCGAGTTTAGTCTACAATTTAAAGAAAAAATACGTAAAAGGAAGTAGTATTAGAGTGAGTCAGCGAGAGCTAATGATTTTTGACTAAATTTTTAAAGTTGCCAACGATTGAGTTGATTGATAATGGTAAAGCATTCTATAAATTTATTGCCTGTATTGTAAATGAGCCTTTGTAAAATTTTGTGTTGTGATGCGGAGAATAAGATTGTTGGACGATCTTAGATTCTTACTCAATATTCGTAGGTATCAAAAGTTTTGTTTTAAGTAAATTGGAGAAGATGAGTTACATAATACACAGTACAGATTATTGACACTTAACAGTGCGATTGATTCTTCTCAATACAAGTCTTCGTATCAATTTGAATTTAAACAAAATCATGTTCAATCGTAATGTCGTTGCGCCACCTCTGGCGAATAAACAAAAAAGAAAGAAACGCTTCCAAATAGACTAGAAAGAATACGTTTGGGTTGGGGGCATATGGGAAACAACGTCAAATATTGTTGCCGAAGTACCATAGAGTCTCAATACATAATTCCTATTAATTTCCTTATAATTCCTTATTCGGTGCGTCCTACCTGTAATGTCATAATATGGGATACATGAACTTGCCCACAAGTTAAAAATCATTCAAACCGCTATGAAAATAATTTATTTCTATATATTTGATGTATTAGTTTCATAACGAATTCATTCGATAAATAACTAAAGTCACTGACATAGCCTACAATATGTGTAAGTTGGCCACAATAAGACTGGCAGAACTATATTGTTGGAACAAACGTATTATTGAGTCGAGACGCAAACGTAGTGTAGGACATACTCAGACAAGATTGAGTGTTCCATACGAGAAGCCAGGGAACATACGTATTATCGTGTGATTGGGGAGGGCTATTATTTCTATCAGTCGATTGCAATAGGCTGATGTTGATGATAAATATGATAACGATGTAATTCTGAATTTAATAAGCTGCAATGATCAGTTTTACTGATTACACGAAAGCAATGTTGCGTGCAGCAGCTAGTTATTATTAATTTGTACCGAAATTGGACCTTTTATTGTAAAAGTAACATAATAAAGTCCTATAAAGGACAACCTTCAACTATGTTTTAGAAACCATTCGACCCCAAAAGTAACTGAAATTCGTATCCTACTCCATGTAAATGTACACTTGTCTAACAATGAAACTGAGTTATTGTCTCATTGAATGTAAACCGCCATTGTTCTTGTTGAAGAAACATCGGCCCTTTGAAGCTGTAACAATGATCAATCTTCGTAACAGGGACTGGAAAGTTTATAATTTTCTGTCACTTGACCATACTGTTCCTTGTCTGTTTCTATTTGTTTACGGACAACTAGGGTATCGAAAAATTGGTTAATTTGAAGCAATTTAATTTGATTACAAAAGTTTTGATATTTGGATTTCCGTCGTTCATTAATCACTTTGTTTAGTTGTCAATTTACCATTAATAATGACATTATGGTTCAGTAATCAACAAAAAAGAAACTATTATTTAATTAATTAACCAATCCCAAGGAAATTAAATTTTAGCTATTATAATTTGAGTATAAATTAAACTGACAAAATAATTCTAGCAAATTATTTAAAATATTTTATTAGTACTATAATATTGAATTAAATCCTTACCGCTATTAAAAAGTTTATAAAATAAGAAAAATAAATGGATGCTAGAGAAAAGTACGCCATTGCATTAGAAGAGGCCGCAAAAATCCCAACTTTATGTCCCCGGTGCGTGTTACAAAGCTGCAGCGAAACAATAGCAAATAGCCGTCATTGTGTACTTACGAGGCTATATTGTATCTAACATTTTATTTTTACACAAAATCAGGGTAAATATAACCGAAACAGGCCATAAACAGTTTAAATGTCGTATCAAAATCCATATAAAATACACACATTTTGAAACATTTAAACTTGGTTGATATTGGAAACATATTAACTACTGTATCTTAGACAATAATATAAATATAATAGCCAAAAAATATGTAAATATATATAATAAATATTATATATATATATATATATATATATATATATATATATATATATATATATATAATAAAAATGCTATTTATTTTAAATAATAATATAATAAATAGTTTGGTTTTGATTCTTCATATAATAATATCACATTATCGGAAGAGATACAAAAAAATTAACATTAAAGCTGACTTTTGTGTAATGTAATTCTTATTTTCTTCTAATAAAATAAAGACAAATAAAAAAATGTTGATGTTATTTGGATTATTGTGTTATTGGATTTATGATATGTTTACTAAGCAAAACCTTTTGAACTTGATTTGTTATTTCAAATTACTTTCAGATATAGGAGGAATATATATTTTTTTATATTTGTATTTTAAAAATGATTATTTAGATATGTTCTCGTAATTAACTAAGATGCTAAATAATTTTGACATTTTATTTTAATACTAATAGTTTGATATCGTACGTGATTTTCTTGAAATATTCTTTCAAGGTTAACGATATATTTATGATATATGTAAATCTCTTTATCTATACGAATAATCGTACGAAGAGTATATATAGTCATATGTATATGTATATTGTATATGTATACATTATACGTATATAAATTCGTATGCACATACTCACACGCACATATTTTACATAAAACATAAGCCTTATTTAAGGCTTCACAGCACTTAAATAAGAATTAGTTTGAAATGTTATATTCAATAAAAAGAATTTTGATTTGACTCGATTTAATATCGAATATTTGTTCGCATTGCTTGACGTGATAATATCTGGTATGTTCAAGATCTATTCAACAGCAGGTGGCGCACCCGGCTCGGTTGTTACCGCAATAACATAAAATAAAAGTTAGCTATTGCGCACGCTACCACTTTGATTTCTTTGCGGGTAGTATCTTCTGTGCATCTGTGCAGCCAGATTTACTTGAACGAGGAAAATGTGCAATTTACAGCTTTGATACTAAGTGCCTAAATTTTTTAAATATGTCTTTTATGGTACATAAATTATTAAGCGCTACGTTTGAAAATATGATTAGCTATTATTTAAGTTGCAGTCTCAGAAGCATTGTCTATTAGTTTATACATAATTATAATATCAGCTTTTCATAATTAGTATTTAGGTACGTTAAATTATTTTCTTCATAATTACTATAAACAGTAAAAATGTGAAAAAAGCAAACCTTTGCGTGTTACACTCACCAGTAATTAAAGAATAACTTTTAATTAAATGTATTTTACTTGTTCTTTGAGTAATTTAATGCAAGTATCCTACATTTAAAATTAAAATAACTCTTGTAACATGTGACATAAGAATATATGTAAATTTAAATATATTTTCCTCATACGTTTTTTTGTTCAAGAAACATTAATTTTTTGGAAGATTTATTTTTTTATTATATGGTAATTTTTTGTTATATTTTGGCAATGCTATGATTAGCATTGCCAAAATATAACAAAAAGTTGAAATAATTTTGTTAAAAAAATTTTAACGTTATAAATGCGGTTTATATTATCTGAAGTAACGTAAAAATTATATCAATAGGTACCTCATATTCCTATTTCAATTTAGGTATTTAAAAATAATGGAAACAGAAACATGAACCCTGAAGTTATATACTTGTAATTACTTTGGATGACCGTGTAAATCGATATATTGGATTTTCTTCGATAAAAAATTTATTTTGAAGTACAAAAAAAAAAAAAAAACTCTAGAAATCAAGCATTGCCCTCCGAGGATATGATGTATCGGTAAAAATTTGTCACGCGAAACCAAACTTAGGATTTATTTATTAATTTTTCTCTTGCCAATATTATGTTAATATGGAAACTGGTTGTTACCATTAAAGCGCAAATAACTGGAAGTTATGGTAATTTATGGTTATCAATGTTATCATATTAAGTTCATCAGTTATGGTGTAATAGTGGCAAAAGTTCCATTATTGTTACGGTCGCTGGTTCGATTCAGACGTATTGGATTTCTGATGTGAATGTCTGTCCTTTTGGTTCTCTTTATCGTTTCTCTTAAACTTAGCTAGTCTTGATATTATTTTTAAACATCTGATACTAATTTTTACTCTCGGCAGCGAAATTTGTCTAATCTAATTACAACCATTCTGGTGTAGATTAGCGAGAAGTTGCCTAAACATCGACGGTAGTGGGTTTTATTCCTGCTCCGGGTAGATATTTGTATTTATACAAATATAGTTATTTCAGTGTAAGTGATTGAAGATACTATGTCAAACATTAAGTTTATAAATATACCTCTTCTTATTTAGTGTTGTAAATTTTGATATTAATTGATTATTATACATTTGTTTTTCATCATGCTACTTTTTATGGAAAAGAAAATTTAAAGCATTAACTTGTCTACCCTTATCTCATGATAAAAAGGCACAGATTATTGAAATTAAAAGCCTGATGTCCTTAAGTAGATGCGGAACTGTCGCAATTTAGTGACAGATAGACAGACATTTCTAAAAAGGCAGAAATGTATATTATAATTTTTATTTATAGACCCCTACAAAATTTTTGAATATGTCTTTACATGAATCGAATAATCGAGGAATCAAACCCGCTCACAACAAGCCAGCTGTAGTCATTACATATAGCTAGGGTACAATTTAAATCAAAGAAAATTTTAGTGTCGAATTTCAAGTCGCTGAATTTCAGATAAATATGAGTTTTTGATAATCGAGATGCCGTAAAGTAAAACTCGTACCCGATGTCAAATCAAAGGCACGTGAAAACGCAGGAGTGACTCTGTCGTAAAGTGCGCTTATTATGGCTCCCTCTCTTTTGGTGAAAAATTTTGTTTTGAGCGGCGATCTACTCGAGCCGAGTAAGGTCGAGATCACAACGGTTATTAAATTCGTATCTGCATACAATTTTGTATATATACATTATTAAAAAAGTAATTCTGACTTTATATGAAAATTGACCTCGGTTGATAAATTTGTTTTTCATTTCAATTGTACATTAAATCCTGTAAAAACAATTAGTTATACTGCTGATGAATATAAAATTCTGAATTGAAATTTATGTAATGTTACTAATATTTCTTTAATGGTAAATAATACCACAATAACACTATACGTATTCCGTCTTATGAAGTAAAAATACTTGAAAATTATATAAGTATAAGAATATTTACAAAACCCGTGGCGAGAAAGTGAAGAAAAAAGGATTTCTTTTCAAACATATTAGTCCGAAGCTTATGTGACTACCGCTTCAGTATTGAAAAATGTCATTCAAAAATTCATCTATAGGATTGTGGACGTTCTGTGTGCCCCCTAACTGCTTTCTAATCAAGCGGTTTTGAGTGCGTACACTTATGAAGTGGCTTTTTAAACATCAAAGGTCGAACTCCAAAGAGATCGGGGAACGCGAAAATTATTTATTAGTTGCCAAAAAGGTGGATTTGTGGCTTCTGATACGCTATTCTCGTCGTATCTGGCTCATCTTTGTATAACGTATTGCCTTTGTAGGCCGAAATAAAGAGGCTTCAAGATTTTCTTAATAATGGCTTTGAACGTATTCAATAGAAAGATGTGATATCTTTGAAATCAGTTTCGATGAGGTTAAAAATATTTTATTTTTAGGACAGGAAACAATTAAAGGTTTTTGTGACCAATTTCATACTTTATTTTAGATGAGCAATAATAAATACTAGTGGTCACCCATTGGTCGAAATTTGACCTAATCTATAATTGAAAGCATTGTCAAAATCATAAAAATATGATTACCCATAACATGGTGAACATATACAGCAGTCATTCGACCTGTTCTGTGATAATAAACGAAAAAAAAAATCGTTGCAGGACCTGTATTTAAGACCGTGTTGACAACAGACTTTAACAATAAACAAAATTTATGTATATATGACATTGTACATATGTGTGTTCCGTAGTGTGTGTAGTGTTTTTTAATGAATTTAATGTATTTTTCGAGTATTATTATAAAAATATTAGCATTCTGCTCTTCTTAGCCATATAAACTTTAACTGTGCCAAATTTAATTCTTTTCCGTCCGCGTGATTTTCGTAAAAAAGAGGAAAAAAGTTGTTGCTTCACGTATTAATATGTAGATAGCAATTTGAAGTACTAAAGACGTAACATTCTGAAGACACTGAAATTTAATAAGCGACCTTAATTTATTTCAATGTTTCATAGCCTTGAATCTTTCTTGGAATAGATGCTATAATAGTTCTCTGTAAGAAAGAAATCTACTCCGTGGCGCTTTGTTACACAAGACGAGGTCTTTCTTTGTCGTAATTACAAACACCACTAAGAAAAAACACACCATATTTCACTACTTACAATAAAACCAACAGAATCTTATTTGTATATAAATATTTTTTTAAACTTTACTTAGGAGGAGGTTTACTGGGGTAATATGATTTGTTTATAGTGATAAAATGTATTAAAAAGTATTCGATATCTAAAACTACGTACTAGTATATCATTTGTTTCGTTTGTTTGCAGCATCTCTCTTGACTTCAAAGCAATATATACAATTGAAAGAATACTCGTAAGGTGATAGCTGACATCTAAAGTCGAAATAAATGTTATATTTTATTCTGGGAAGTAAAAGGATACGAGAAGGCAGAGAATGTCGTTATTTTTAGCCTACCAACGCAATAATATTTAATATATTGTTTGAAAATTCTCAATTAGAGATGTTATTTTTGTCGTTTTGTGTAATTTTTACGAACATCATCTACAATTTTTTTTACATAAATGTTTGTCACAGTCGGGTATTTTTCACGAGAGCTATAGTTATAGATAGTAAATTATATAGTTATAGATAGTAAATTAAGCATGTTATGAAATTGTTTTAAAATAAATTGTTTTAAAGTCAATTGTTATTACTTCTTTTTATTGGAATTAATCTGAAGTTACGGGGCATAGCCGATCTTAAGATACCCTTTATCTCATTTTATAAAAAAACAGTACACTAGAGTAAGCTTCTTTCAGTACGATACACGGAAGCCCACTTTTATGCTATGATTTGTATTTTACACATTATTTGACAATATTACTTATAAAAATTACGATATTAGTTGTTTAGAATATCAATATTGGAATATTTCAATATTGATATTCTAAACATATATATATATATATATATATATATATATATCGCTTAATAATTTGTTAAAGTTAGTTTTTTTCATTATATCTACATAATTATATTAAGGCAGTTAATATTAAATGTGGTACGGCTCAACGTGATTCTGATAGAAGCCGATCTTCTAGAACTCCTTATTAAATTTAGTCAAAGGTCTAGTGCTATAAAAGTACGTCCAAGTTTAAATAAAAAAAAATATATATATTTACAAATATTTTTTATTAAATTTTATAAAATTATCTGTTTCAATTACGATTTTGTTATATTCAAATATTGACTTTCCCTTTGGTCTTCAAATACGGTCGAATTAAGACGTACTCTTTGGTGATCTCCATTTGATGATCGTACTGAAATAAAATTATTACCTACTAATTATATTTTATTTTAAAAGAAAATCAAACTATATTATAAATAAGATATACGAATACAGGTCAACCAGCGATATTTTAAAAAGGGTTTTGTTGCACATAGTTACAAAATATGAATATTATAAAAGCTTATTGGGTGATTGTTTTTTTATTATATATAATAATAATAAAGACCGCTACTTATAAAAATAATTAATAAAGTATGTTCGTTCAGTCATGTATATAACTTACAACCTTTTACTATCCACTCTTGATAACAATAACCAAAACCATCTGTTATCTACTATATAAATTGATGTATACCTGATCTCAATGCGATTTTATCAACGATATCAGTAAATTCCCTCGTTAAAACGTCAACCATACTGGCGTTACCGTACCAAATGTCCAACGCACTGTTTGCGATCCACTTCGACGGCCTGTAATCTCTCGTAGGCTTCACTTCATCCGTCCTTAATTTAGGCCTCCTCGTATCCACTATTAATACTAGACTGAAAATCAGTATTGCTTTCATACTTATAATAATTTCTTTCCTCTTTGACTTTTTATTTTAATTATGTTATTTCTTCTGTCTTTTATTTTTATAGATACTTTTTCTTCTTTTTTTTGTTCTGGTCAGTGGACATTCATAATTTGAATGTAATTTTCTTCGTCTGTTGCATTAAATACGTCGTGTTTGGTTTACTGTCGTATTCCTGTTGATATTGAAGACAATGATGTAGTCTTGAATTGATTATCTTGTTCAAGCAATTTGTGCTTCTACGTTTAAAGGAAGTTGTGATTTTGTTTTCATTTCGCACTTATTATTATCACAATAAAAGGTCATATCATAGGTCATCTTCATAATTTAAGACCGAACATCAAAGCATGATAATTATGTCATATTATTTTTGTATATTATATTTGATTTGTATATATATTTAGTTTGATAAATATCATTGATCTAAAAACAGTGTCTGTTGTTCTCTTATATTTACGCGAATTTTACTCATTTAATTAAAAGTCTACATCGGATTTTATCACGTTTATTTAAAACTTTACAGTTTATATATAATAATTACAGTATAAAATATTTTAAATTATTTCCCGACGTTTCGGACACTTTACAGCGTCCGTGATCTCGGGGGACTGAGGTGGTGGGTGTCCGAATACACCAAGAATAAAACTTTGTAACAACAGTGTCTGTTGTTACAAAATTGTATTCTTGGTGTTGTCTAGTAAAAAATTTTTTAAAGATTGTACAACTTCAATATTTTCATCTTTCAATCTCAATATGATTTATGCTAACATAATAACATTTTAGGGTTTTAAGACGAAAATGTTTTTACGTAAGCCATTTCTTGAGGAAGATATTGGTCTCCCCACGGTCCCCCACTTCTGGGTCTCCCTACAGTGCCTGCAAGAGTACATAAAGCCATCAGTCTTGGTTGTTGTCAGTCTCATTACTCATGGTAGAGAATTTATTCGCCAGCTTAAGCTCCAATTTTATGGGTAAGAAACCTTTTCCAACAGAAGTACGATTATAGGCTGATTCAGTTTAATTTATTTTAAATAGTGTTCAAAGTTATAAGAGTCTAGAAATGATTTGAGAGACTTTACACACTGTTGTTTTATTATAGGAGAGCTGCGAATACATTAGTTTAAATAATCCAATTCACTTAGTATTGGTGTTATATGGGTATGGCCGCGAAAAATTGTACATATATTATTTTTCGTGTGTCCCGATTTTATCTTTGCCATAATTTCAAAATTATTTGATAAATGGCTTATAGTGTACATTATTCTAAATGACTTTCTGTTGTTTAGATTATTTTCACGTAATTTAACCTATCCCTAAAAAAAATAATTGTAATGCAATTCTTCTATTGGTACTATTTTCATTCCCATACAAAAAAAAAAAAAATGTCCAACTACATCCTTTGTATCAAAAAATGCCAACACTTTACAAATATAATTGTTTTTTCATATTTTTAAATTGAACTTACGCTTTCAGATACTTTCTCAATGTGTTTCTAAATGTGCATTAAAAAAATTGATTTAATTGACATTATAAATCGTTTTTAAAAAGCGTCCACTTTTTTTTATACTTACTGATGCGAATGATAACGCAGTAGTCACGGGATCAATTCTAATACAGCTTGATTTGTTTATGGTCTCGGTTTGTGTCTTCCAACCGTGAATCAAAGAGTTTGCCCAGCCGTCGGTCATGATTGTTATCAGTAACACCTGATAATAGTCACTACTCCTGGTGGGGAAGTTATACACCAATTTGTAGTGGATCATTATGATGAATTAAGCTCTTACCCATCCCGAGTCTAAATGGAGAGAAGTCCTTTTCGCGGAAATATCTGTGGCTCAATATATTTTACAGTTTTCTATAGTATATTTAAAATTACCGTTTGCAGCGTTTACTTATATTATAAATATATTTTTATATAAAAAAAAAATCCTAAGCTCAAATAAGAGTAAGAGCTTACCATTTTTGTTTTCGACATTTAAATCAAAATAAGATATACGTTAACACAAGTCCATTATATTTAATGGATAGAAGAAACGCCAGTATAATTTTTCCATCCATTTTTACATTGTACTGTATTACAAATTAAAAAGTCTTTAAGAAAAGGAGACATTTTTAAATCTTTGCAACACTGCGTTGTATCCTTATTTCAGCGCAGTTTTAATTTGGCTTCCTGCCTAAGCGTTTACTCTATAGCAAGTATGTCTTTATTCTCTGTTAAGTGTTTGTTATACAAAATACGAATTCCTACGACTGCTCATTTGAAATTTAAGACAATTTATTTAATTTGTTGTTTTAAACTGCTTTTTTTTCCCGAAAAGTACGAAGTACAGCTATCTAGTTTATTAATTAGGATAAATAATACTAGTCCGGTCATTTTAGACAAAAAAATAGTGATCAAATAAATAAAATTCCGACAGAGCCAAATCTTCATAGAGACCTTAGGTTTACCACAAGGAATAAAGTGTCAAAAGTCCCCATCAGTCCCATGTGAGCTTAGGGACTTATTCGGGGTCCAAGGTCAAAATTTTAGGTTTTTTGGATTTTTCTCGAAAACAGTAAGTTTTATCGAAAAAGTACCTCAGAGCAAAGTTGTAGATCTTAAAATTTTCTATAAAAATGGTCCCTATGATTTTTTCTCTAAGACCCACTATTTCCCAGATATTGCGCTTGTAAGAATCATGTTCTACATAGTATGCACACATTTCCACACCACCTGTGAGGTAATGTACTCGGCGCGTTTTTTTTTAACGTGGTATCCCCGGTAGGCCTATTCCACGAACCTTTATGACGTTATTTTCAGGAACAGTAATTATTTAATAGTATGAAGATTATTGATATGGGTTACTGAGTTTAAGTGTCGTTCTAACTTTTTATTATTATTTTAATCTGACTCATACTCTTCATATTCAACTTCAACAATCATGTTTTCTTCAATTTCTTCTTCTCCTTCCTGTTGATGAACGCTGAAAAACGATGAAAAAATCATAGGGACCATTTTTATAGAGAATTTTAAGATCTACAACTTTGCTCTGAGGCACTTTTTGATAAAACTTACCGTTTTCGAGAAAAATCCAAAAAACCTAAAATTTTGACCTTGGGCCCCGAATAAGTCCCTAAGCTCACATGGGACTGATGGGGACTTTTGACACTTTATTCCTTGTGGTAAACCTAAGGTCTCTACGAAGATTTGGCTCTGTCGGAATTTTCTTTATTTCAATTGTCTAAAATGACCGGACTATACAGGCAGATATATAAATAAAGACAGTTTTTTTTTTGTAATTATTTCATGCAAAAAACTACTGAAGCGATAGCGATAAATCTTGGTTCAAAATTAATTGATTGGCATATACACACATATACGTAAACACACACACACTTCCACCACCATCACTACCTCAGCCATTGGATGTCCACTGCTAAACGTAGGTCTCCCTCAGCATATCTGAAGTGTTTTGCCAATACTCGCCACATTTGGCAGGCGGGTTGCCAAGTGCAGTCTATTGCGGCAGGATATGGTGACGCTGCTACCCATTACTATCCTGGTTTATGTACAAATGTTCGCATCACTATGGTCTCAGTCACCTTTTACGACACCTCGGTAAAAAAAAGGTTGGGACTATTCTTCTTTACCGGTCACCGCATGTAACACACATAAAAATATACAAAAATATTAAAAAGCCATTAATATTTCAAATACATAGTACAACCCTTGAGTTATTGTTACAACTTATTTTTGCTAAAATATATGTCATGTTGTACAGTTACAATCACGTATTTATTTTATAATATTACTTATATCGTACTTATATTACAAAATGAAAAAAAAAAACAACTGGTAGATATTCCACAATAATTATAATCTTAAGTACATGTACTAATTAAGTAAATTATTGAACTGGTTTCGCTTACATTATGTAATTATATATGGTATTGTAACCTGAGCTTGATCAAATTATACTAAACGCAAGTTATATAAATAGCCAATATGTACATATTTAGAAGTTAGTCTTCTTTTTGTGTCGTTGTTTATTATTAATACACAATAAAAAATTGATTTCGTTTTGGTTATATAAGATATTAGCCTTCTATTCTTAGTCTATTACTTCCTCTCCTTATCACAATCTGCAATTCAATTACAGTTTTCAACAAATTGTCGTCTTTTATCAAGTGACTTAATATCTAAGGGTGGTCATACATGGGCTGCTTGAAGCAGCTAGTATCGACTGCTACTACACACATACACAAAACCGCTCAAACAGTTACGACTGCTTCAGGCGGTTGACAGCGTGGTGAAATTTCACCGTGCGGTCAAGCAGTCGCCAGGCATACACTGAATGCTCGAGGCCTCGAGCTGTCGACTACTCTCGCGCAGTTACCTCCGCAGGCGCTCTTCATTCCACTTCACGCACGCCTTCCTTGTTTATATTTTATTTTCTTGTATTTCTAAATCTTTTTTATTTTTATTGATTCCTTAGTTCAATAAAATAAGAACAAATTTTATTGGTCTTTATTTTCTGCTTTATATCGTATAAATAATATTTTTTCACCATTTATACTAATCTCTCCCGTTAGGTCGGTAATAAATATGAAAGATTAAAAAAAAAGTAATTGACATTGACAGATAGAGGCAAAAATTGGTTTGAGGCTTGAATAAATTATCTTCAATAATTTGATAGTAATTTGTATTATTATGTATATATGCTTATGATAATGATTTACTATCGTGTATCATGTATGACGTTTCATAGCATATAACAGTCCTTAGCTGCTCCATAACGCAAAAAGAATATCGAAAATCAAAATGAATATAGAATTTATACTTCAGCCAAATTCGATATGGAATGTTTACAAACAAACCGTTGCTTAGCAACCAACCATAGGCAGATGTTTACAGCCTATTGGAAAATAATTATAATAATTATATTTTTAAATATTTATACATAGTAGTACAAGCTACATAAAACTTGAAATAAATAAGTCAGAAAGTTAGATATATTAATATATTATCTATAATTATGTGTGAATTTACTTGTTAACGTGGGAATACTAATTTCACTCTGAATGATTTCTAAATATTTTCATAAATATGTTTATATACCTATATTAAAAATAGCTACACTATCCGTGAATACTTGAATAGCATTCAAAATAAAACAACATTTGTTTTAAAACGGATTTGATATGATTAAAAATCTATTTTCAGACACTCATTCTCTTTTATTATTTATTTTACTTTACTTACGTTGAATAAACATAATAATTATAATATTTGAAATTGTGCATAAAAATCGATAACAATTTACCTTTAACAATATAACGACTGATCAAAAAAAGACCAAATGTTGCTTATCTGGGAAATTTTCCCGTCAGTGCAAAAATTTAGGGTTGTTAGATGTATATTAGTAATTACAATTTTGTTAATTTTTGTTATAAGCAAATTTTTTTATATATTACGTATTTGGGTGTTAAGTTAAGTTCTAGGAAACAATGTTAAAGTAAAATTATTAATGTATAACTAGGAAATTGGTGATAAATTACAATTTTTCATTACTAAAAGTATGACAACCCTATACACGATGACATTTGGTTTGTTTACATAAATTCCACATCGAATTTGGCTCAAGTATAGTTAGTATGTTCAAATACACAAAATTGAAGCTGTAACGAAAATATTTGTTGCTCGTCAAAACCAATTGATTTTTGAAATAATTAAAATATACATATAAACTTCACAAATAATGTTTTTCAATTTAACAAGCATTATAAAATTTTATCGCGGATTTGCTGAGCCTCGTTTTCCGCAATTAGCAATAGCGATGGCTTTTACAAAATGAAATTTAAAATCAAATAGCTATTTGTTTGTTTTGAAATGTTTTTAAATTTTAAAATATTTTTATTAGTTCGTCATTTTTATTTTAATTGTATTAAATGAATCACATATCGACAATTTAATATATGTAAAATAAATACGTAAAATTAATGCTGCTGGACTCCAGTCTTCACACAGATGAGTTTCGAAATACAGTCGTATTAATGTAAGTATTTATTACCAATTTTACCGCAATTTTACACAGAAAATCAATTATTTGCATTCGATTTTTAATCTTATTAACAAAAACTTTTACCCAGAAACGATTTTTAGACTCAATTTATATTAAAAAAAATTAGTTGTCTGTAAAATCTGTTAACGGACGATAATTTTACGCGATAACGTCATAAGAAAACATTGATGAAAAATCACATACTTTTACGAATTGAATTGAATTATTATCACTGAATTATCATTATTTTGAATAATACAAAGAAATAATTAATTGAAAATGACCAAATCTTCTATAAATTAACATTTAATAATCTCACACGCGATCAATCAATTTTTTTCTCTTCTACTCAGACGCATCAACCGATGGAGTGGAAGAGATAGATGTGGCACAAGCCAAACGTTTAAGCCGATCGTGCCTCTCTATCGCTTGTTCTGCGCTCTCGCTCGCGGATCGTGACAATGAGTCATGCTTTTTCATGCATGCAGGCGGCGTTTATCGATTTATAGAACTTTATCAGGTCAAAAAAAAATCCAAACATATTTGGTACGGAAAAATTAATTAATAAATAGTAAGCGTAATACATTACCTAATTGTATTCTCAGTGTAAAACCACCAGTAGAGTGCTCCTTGCATATAACCAGGGATATATTAACCCCGGCCTTTGTTTTGCTATGTTTTAAATTTACGACCGCTATTGTTCAAAATGAAGAAACAGATATCGCCACAGGCTCCAATATAAACAAGTAAAATAACAAATTACTAAACATTCTAGAACAAATTACGTAGGAATTTTCGGGTATTGAAAATTAATCGAGTATAATTTATTTTATAGGAAACTATTATAAAACATTTAACGTTGTATTAATTAAGTTTTAAATGGAAATGTATAGAGTTGTTGAAACGTTTTCAATATTATAATTATAGACTTTTGTTCTTTATAAACTTTAAATTATATTAGCTACTTTTCACGAATTTGATCGCGCAGATGTAGATCATGCATACATTTGATATCCTATTAATATTATAGTACCTGGACGACCGAGCCTTGCTCAGTTAAATAATATTTAGATACATTATAATTATACTGATGAAACATAAATAATATTTTCGATCTTACCGACATAATAGTAAAATAATAGGAATAAGTAGAAGTAAAAAGAGCTCTTAATTCAAAAAAAAAAAAAAAAAGGAAAAAAAATGGTCTGTAAACACCTGGATTCGAACCCAGGTGTTGTGATTTCGAATCCGCCCGATTCCCATCCGGGCTATTAGAAGCTTGTCAATGACAGCGAAATTTACCTTCGTATTCTAATGATATTTTTTAATTGCGTAAAAAAAGGGATAAAACGACATTTTCTAAAAAAAAATCCTAGCTAGATCGATTTATCGCCCCCGAAACCCCCTGCATACTAAATTTCATGAAAATCTTTGGAGCCGTTTCCGAGATTCCGATTATATATATATATACAAGAATTGCTCGTTTAAAGATATAAGATAAATGTGAAAGTTTGTCTGTATCTTTGTTACTCTTTCACGCAAAAACTACTGAACGGATTTAGATAAAACTTTACAATAACATAGCTTATACATCAGAATAACACATAGGCTACAATTTATAAAGATTTTGTGTAAGTTGGCCATAATATATCATATTTTAATAAATATCACGCGAAAACGCGTAAATGCTATACAATTCCATGGCGCTAACGATCTTCTTTTCGCAAGAATTTACTAGAGTCGACTGGGCAATAATATTACTGTGCAGTCTGCGAGCGTGGAGGAACCCTTTTTGTATGAGAGTCTGTTAGCGAGCTTTTGTAACAATTTGATAGGGATAGCCTGGGGAATGACATAGGCTTCTCTTTGTCAATACAACCACGCGGGCGAAGCCGCGAACGGAAGCTAGTAAGATATAAGTAGTGTAATTACTGGCACCGAGACTTTAACACCTTATGTCTCTGGATAGGCAACACATAGATGAGTTGCCTGGGCTAGTTCCAGGTAAACTAGTTTATGTTCATGGGCGACGTTAACCACTTACCATCAGGTGGAATGTCTGCCAGTTTGCAAAGTGAATACACTTAACATAAAAAACAAAAATAAAATAAAAAAATTAAGTTAAAATCTTCTCTTCGTGTTTTGAAATAAAAAGCCAAAAAATAAATAGGTATATGTTAAATTTTTTAAGTTCTATTTACATACAATTGACAGATATTTCAAACATGCCCCATTTCGTATCCTTAAAAGTAGTACACTGGTTTAGTGTAAATAACTTACTTCTAAATAGTAAAAAAACTAATTGTATTAAATTTTCATCACCTAATGTAAGACAAGTCGATATGCAACCAGAACTCAATGGTGATAAACTGAATTTAGTTAATTCAACGGTTTTTCTTGGAATCACTATTGATTCAAAGTTGCAGTGGGGACCCCATATCTGTCGATTGGCGGATAAACTGAGTTCTGCAGCATACGCGGTTAAAAAGATACGTCTACTAACGGATGTCGATACAGCTAGATTAGTATATTTCAGCTACTTCCATAGTTTAATGTCCTATGGCATTTTGCTATGGGGCAATGCGGCGAATATTAATACTATTTTCATTCTGCAGAAAAGGGCTATCCGTTACATATATAAAATGAAATGTAAAGAATCACTGAGGGAAAAGTTTAAAGAGATCAATATTCTGACCTTTGCATCGCAATATATTTATGAAAATATAATGTATATACGTAAAAATAGGCATTTGTTTGTTAGCCGTAGTGATCATGCCTTGAATAATGTAACACTCAGGAACGGCCACAAACTAGCGCTTCCTAAATGTCGGCTCAGCAAAAAAAGTCGTTCCTTTATTGGAATGTCTATTATAATTTACAGTAAAATACCGGTTGCGGTTTAATCTCTGCCTTTACAGAAGTTTAAAAAAACTATTAAGCAAACTTTGTGTCGAAAAGCTTACTATGACATAAATGAATTTCTAAATGATAAAAAGGCATGGGATTGAATATATGTAACTCGGCCAGGCTATCAATATGCAAATTGTCATTAGATATAGTTATACAATTTTGTGAGCAGGTGGCATGTGGTGATTTCGGCATAAACGATTGGCTGTCTCGTGTTTGTCCTAATCATTTCATGGTCATACTGTGCATTGTTCATTTATTTTGTATGACGCTTAATTTTTTAAAAGAGTACCGAGAGTTTTTTTCCGCCGGCTTTTTTTTCCTCTCGGCCAACACTAGGGACATTAGATTAAGTTATTTATTGTAACATTTAATAAAGCCGATGATATAATAGTAATGTTATGTCTACCGAGACATTAACTTGTAATAAATTGACGTATTAGTTTTAAATGAAATTTTTTTGACATTCGTTAAGTGTGTAAATCACCTTATGACGAAATAAATATTTTCATTTCATTTTCATTTCAAGAATTTCCAATAACAGTAACACACTTGCTTATTCATTTCTAACCTGAAGTTCAATATTAAGGTTTCATTGTTCCAGCATCAAAAACGTCAAAAGTTACACATAAACACTCATTCCCCATTTCAAATTAGTAAAAGTGAAATTTCAAAACAAAAGGAACGAAGGATACAATAAGGAAAGAGGAGGTATTAATTTATTTTTATCAATCAAAATAAAGTTCCATCTTTATCTTTCATCTCCTATTTGATCTCCTTAGAAGTAGAATTTACAAAAATTCTTATCATTGTCGAGAAGGCTAAAAAATTTTGTATGTCATAACGATTATGCATCAGTCAATCAACAGTTAGTAAGGACATGTTATTTTATAAGTATAGAAGATTTGTTTGACCCGTTGGCGCAGCTGGCAATGGCCCTGCTTTCTGCTCCAAGGCAACGGATTCAATTCCCATATCATATGTATTATGTATAATATATTTAAATATGGATTGGTGGTGAGTTTTGTATGTTCCGGACCCTTGACACAAGATTTACATAGTACTACATAAAAAATCATAAATAAAAAGAGTTTTAGATAAAGCTTTTCGTTACTAAGATTAAATTTTTTAGTGAAAATAATCGATTCTGCTTCACTGCGTGTTGACAGATAATTCTTAACATGAGTAACGATCGCTATCAAGTGTTTATGATAACAATCGGGACCGATGGCTTTACGTGCTCTCCGAGGCACGGTGGGGAGACGCATAAGGACATACACCCAGATCGGAAACAAATATTTGTACAAATACAAACATCGGCCCCGAGCGGGAATCGAACCCGCGATCTCCGGCGTTTAGGCGCCTACTCGCACCACTACACCAGAACGGTCGTCAAATAAAATAAATAACTCGTACAAAATAAACTACATTTTTCAAGAAATAAAAACCAACAAATACCTAATCACATTGAAAATAAAATCCACAAATAAGAAAGAATTAGTCCTATCTGATTTCAACTTTTTTTTTTGGACAATCTGCTTTTTCTTTTTTGCTTTTAAGTTAAATTTTTAAGGCAATCTGATTTCTTCGTATTTATATTTTAATCAATTTGTAATCATGTTGTCTTGGAATCAATATTGCAAGTAGAAGCTCGTTTCACGCGGTTTAACTCTAACAATTTGTACTGCTTGTATACGATGGAAACGTGTGCCAAATTTCGAGACGATTGTTAAGCGCGATGAGGCGTGCAAGAACACTTAAATGCAATTTCTAATTCATTAGTATTTAATTAAGACTTATGATTTAAAAAAAAAATAGTTTTAATGAAAAAATTTGACTAGCATTCTTGGATTCATTCTAAGCAGATAATAGGTATGCGATATAATGTGTACTCTAATTTTCTGTTACTTTATCAATATGTGTATTGTAAAAATGTAATTACAATTTTTAGTTGAAATAAAATGATTTCAGTCATAGAACAAGAACAATTTGTATTTATACATATTAATTAGTAAGTTAAATAAAAATATGAATTTTAATTAATATTTCGTACTTTTCAGGACTTCAATCTTTGCAATCAACGATTTAGTTATGAAATAAAATAGTTACCGATAATTAAAAATCAATCATTGTGAAAATATTTTTATTCAAAATACAATTTTCAAACACAGAACACGTAGGTAGGTACTACTGTTTACAAAATTAGGTCGATTTAAAAATTTATAATATCAATATTTCTGACAAAGTACAAAATCTTCCTTTCATTTAGCCATTTTATTATTGTGATTGGAAGTCTTTCATTATAATAACTACGGTACGGTCGGCTCTTTTCCTGAAAAATATAAATACTCTCAAGATTAATATATGATTTGTAAGGGTTTGGATTATTTTCGTTTCATTTTACTATTTATATCTTTGAAAATATTATTGGCACAATATGTATTCTTAAAAACAGCCAATTACTTAATTGTAGAGATACATGTATATTACAAACTATTATGAAGCTTACATATCATATCATTGATGTGACTTTAATCTATTATAATGTAACAAGCGAGATGCTAATTATTGTATTTTGTACCCTGTTGTAGAAATTATGATGACAAAATGTGTTTTTGTTACGTACGTGTAAAAATTATAACACATATAGTGAAAACTTAGACACGAAAGTTAAATCAAAGATTGATGTATTATTTTTTTTTTTCGTGATCTATTTTACGCTTAACTGTTTGAACAATTTTACGAGCTGTTTTTTACTTTCGGTTTATATTTTTGTTTTAAGTTGTCTTCGTTAGATTCACTCTTTTTGACGTACCAAAAACAATCGAAAAATGCAGGGAAATTGTTTTACTACTTTTCATTTTCCTTTTTCTAAATGTCCTATTTATTGATATTAAAACCAGCCAGATACAAACAGTACAACCAAAGATGTTTTTACTAAATGTTACATACACAAAATACGAAGAGACTTTATCCCCGACCGATGATAATAATATGTTAAAATACAACATTAAAGACTATATCAACAGGTTGTGTACAACAATACATACAGTAACTAAACACAGGTCGGTAAAAAAATAAAATAAAAAGCCGGGAACAAAAAGCTTACTATGTGATTTCTATTGGCTTTGGTTTTCTGAGTCCAAATCTGTTTACAGATTTCAGCTATCGTCTAGTTCTTCAGATATTTTTCTTTAAATAAAATACTAGTATTTATATTTAAAAAAAAAGATAAACCATAAAAAATGGTAACTATTTGGTAGACCGCTTTCTTTTATAAATTTTAACTGCTGTTTCTTGATTTATTTCCCAGCAAAAATCAGCTAGCATTGCTGGGGTCCACTTGCCGCTGTATCTTTTTTTCATATGTGCAATGTCTTAGTGGAATCTTTCACCATACTTATCAGACACGGCAACATGATTTTCTGGGGAAAAACTAAATGCGAAAGAAATAAATGAATTTTTAATAATCAACCAATATGATGATACGACGAAAGAAGTTCTTCTATCAGTTCTGTGTAATTTTCAGTCTTTTTATTGCCAAGACGATTGTCGTAATCATTTTCAAAAGCTACCCTTGCTCTTCTTTTTTCGGGGCCAGTCAACATGTCCTCTTTTAATTAATCTTCTCCATCCCTGTTCATTGCTTTGTCCAAATTTTTTTTAAGCCTAACTTTATATGTAGTGGTAGCAAAAACATTTTTTGGCTGTCAACCAAACGCTCGATTACGATGTCTTTATTTCCTGCAATCACATGTTTGTTGAACATTCATTATGTTTTCACTCATTCGATTTTACTCTACTATCCTACTCGCATAGAAACCTACAAAATATTGAACATTCACAAATACCGCTGCCTGCAACTATAAGAAAACAATTCTAGTGCAAACAAAAAATGCTATTGCGTTGAAATTAGACGTGCTAAGCTAATTTTAACTACATATTTGGATTTAACGTATCCATATGTATTACTTCCACATATACATTTTTTGTTCTTATTTTTATTCCGACAAGTGATATTATAATATGTGGATAAAAATGGATATATGCATATAATTGTTATTTTACATAGCACATGGCGAGGAGTTGCGGGGCAGACACTGACCTATAAAACTTATGGATTTCCGATAAGCTATCACTAGCCATTTGTCATTACGTTCCCATTAGTTTTCTAAAAATGTAAATTCATTATGATCAACTTTATGTATCTATATTTTGAAATCACCGTTTTTAAGACATACATATCTACGTCGTATAATTTGCGGGCCATAAAAAAAATGTTGCCATTTAGGATTTCCTTGGAATATATGAAAATTATTTGAATTAGGAAGTGGAATAAGAGAGAGTTGTCAAATCAGTAAAAATATTAGTATAGAGTTGAAATTACTAAATTATACACTCCCGATCACTTGAATAGAACCACTGATGTTTACGTACATTCGAGAGAATCTATAAAGAAAAAAATTATAACTCTCTGAGTTTTTAATACTTAGTTACATGTACTGTTTAAATATTATATTATTGGACATAATTTTGTTTAATTATTTTGAGATAAATAATACACATAGAAGAACGACCGATTTTACGCGGTCACATGAATAGAACCACAAGCTTAGCATGTCTAAGAATTTTCCCCGTAACATTAGCACTTGAAAATTCATCTAGCTCGGAATCGAATCAGCGATTATTTTCTTCGGTGAAATGAACACAAAATAATTCTAACAAAACGTTGGTACTATATTGAAATATACAAAGTCGAAATTAACTCTAACTCCGAAACACCGAGACAAATCGTCGGTTTTACGTCGAAACTTTGAACTTAATACTCGTAACTTAAACGTGCATCTAACTGTCAAACTTTTTGTCACCCATTCATGAATTTAAAACACACTAGTATACAATAAAGATACTCGTACTAAGTTAAAATAACTATTTTCCCCTTTAAAACTTTAAGATATTTTCATTTCGTAGTGTTGTATTTTGATATTAAAATTATGATTATTTTCAGTAAACCTTTTAATAAGGTAACACAAACAATTTAATAGATAAATTAATGGTGGTTTAAGTCTTTTCGTGTTTTATTTATAATTGAATATTTCTAGACAAAACCAGGTTTACATATTAAATTATTATATTAACCAATATTCAAACATTTTAACAAAATTTTCGTATAAAATTTTGGATTTAAGTTCTATTTCAATTTTCCGTTGGTCTACGTACTAGCTTAAACGGTAATATTAAATTACAAACAACTTCTTACGGATACGGTATTCCGCTTAAACTTAGCTACATAACTAGCTACATTAAACTATAACTAAATTAAATATATATAACACAATTAGAACTGGAGAAGCTTATAAATATGTATATAAATATGCATGTTTAAATATGTATACACTACAATATATATATACATACTAAAATGTGTATGTATATACATAAATATGGAAGAAATTGAAATTGGAGTAAATATGCTCCTTTTTTATTATTCCCCTTTTATTACCATATTTTTTTTGAAATCCGGACAAAAAAGACGTGATATCGTAAATTTGATGAGCGTCTCGCTCAATGGCATTATACTGATCAGAAAAATGAATCTTATTACTACATCTTTTTTGGTCGTAATGTTGAGAGAATGTTCTTAAATATATTAGAAAAAAGTATGTATGTACTTATGTGCACACGTAAGAAGTTATACTTCTTTGGAGTTACAAGATAAAAATCTTTATAAAATTTTTATCTTTCGCCTTATTCTACCTTATACAAAAAAAAAGAAAAAAAAACAAAACGGTATTTAATACATTGAAAGTTTTATTATAACGATAATGCGTTATAATATAATAAATCATTTTAGTTTATTTTACTAGATATTCTAGTTTATTTAAACATCGTAAAAAAACTAAAATGTTGACTAGCTAACTTTAGGGTGTCGGTATTTTGTGACGGCGTGTGAGTGCATCATAAAAATTTACTCTTATCGTTTTTCCCTAACGCACCAAAAGAAGTATTATTTCAAAAAAAAAAAAACACTATTCAGACTTTCAACAATTATTAGCATTTTTTTTTATTATTATTAAAAGATGTAACTATATCAACATGAATGATGTTATCTTAACATTGATACAGAAACACATACTCAACAGAAACACAAGCGCCCATAGCACCAAAAACATCTCCTATATAAACATTTGTCATGATCGGGAGTTGAACCTACGAACGCTAGCGCAATATGCAGTTGCTGCTATCACTGCGCCAACTTGTCCGTACAAATCGAGTTATCAAAAGTGTGTTACAAATATATTCTCACCTTTAATTTCAACTATTCTATCGATAGCCCTCGATCCAACATTCCAAAGTTCTCTCGCGATCAAATTCATTACCGTTTTATTTGAATAAATAAAATCCATCGCCTTTCCTACTAGTACGTCTGAAGTACTGAATTCGTCGTTTTCAATTTTTTTATAACGCTTCTTTAGTTCGTCGAGAGTTTTAAATGAATATGTGACTTGGTTCTCTAGTATTATGAAGAATAATGAGACAAAGAACAATACACGTTTCATCGTGGACGCCGTATGAAATGAAAACTGTCGGAATTCACTTGTTGATATAATCTAAATAGCTTTACACACAGAATGCGGTGCATCAAAGTATGGTGCGGTCTAACATTATGGTGTGAAGCTTGATTGAAATTGATGCCGCCATGTGAAGCGCTAGTATGGCTCATCAATCCCAACAAAGTCGTAAACATGATTGTAGAACCGCACTGCACCGTATCGCGTTCAGTGTGAATAGCTTTCTTTTTCTCTGAAAGTAGGACGATGCTCATAAAGCAGTGTTTACATACCGTGCTAAGTGAGCTTTACTGCCATACTTTAAGTTGGTACTTATAATCATACCGCGTTCCTTTAAACTTATAATTTTACTCGCAATAAATATTGCCAGTTTTATTAACATTTTTGTTCTTCTTATTTACCTATGAGTCATACCGTATTTTTTCGTCTATAAAATAAAATTTCATAATAAATAAGGTTCTTGGTGTATAAGAATTTTTGAAATCGGTCCAGCAAGCGACGAGATTGAGCGCTCGAAAAACTGTATTGAATGATAACAATGAAAATAAATGTTATACAAATCAGATACTAAACATACATATATATGATATAAAATAAGTAGATTCCTCATATTTATGTAACTGATGTCTAAAACTTTTAGCACTATACAGCTATCATATCCAGGGACGGGATAACATTTTATTTGCATCGTAAATATCATATTATAGGATGAAATATGACAGTCTAAACTAGCTTACGCTCTGAAAATAGACGACAGGCGAGTAATACTCGACGAGGTTTATATGATTTTGCGAATAATTTTCATGATCACTGTGAGATTCGTTCAGTTTTAAATGGAATATTTTGATGTAGTACAAGATATTTTTTACATATCAATATTTATCCAAAAGTAGAAAATATTGTTCGTTTTGTTTAATTGCTTGTTCGAATAAACCAATTATAGATTTAACTTAGCGTTTTAATAGTTTCATAGTTTTAAAATATGTAGTTGGCTAGTTTATTCAGGAAGTGTTGGGTTAGATCTGTAGACCGTGATGTATCACGGTATAACGGAGCTAATCCTTAACCGTTATAAATAGTGGATTTACTAAAAATGTTTATATGAACAGTGTGAATCTGCTCGGATCTTGTTGTGTGTGATAAAAAAGGCCTTAATTGTTTGTGGGCATACATAAATCGTTTTTTTTTTTTTTTAATATTAAATAATTTTAATATGTATTAAAATTTTTGACTCTTAATCAACTTGAGTCAAATTTAACGGTATTGTCTGGTATTACTTATTGTAGTACATTTATAAAATATTCTTATTTCTTAAGAGTCCAAAGGACGCATGACAAAGGCAAACTATAATAAATATAATTATATATTTTTATTATAAGTATATATAAAGAATGTATCTATCGGGTTTTTCAACAAGAACTTTGTTTTATATTAATGTTATACATTCTAACTACGAGTAAATTTGCATATTATCCGATATTTCATCTCTGCTGAGTAAATTAAAAATATAACCGCGATGGCACATTTTCTGTAAAAAAAATATTTCGCAAATAATTATTTAATCACTAAGCTTCTCATAATAATAATATTTTTTTAACAAATAAGTCTTGCATAGATTCTAAGTAGCTTTAAAGTTTTTATTTGAAACGATCGAAATTTAAAGAAACCTGAAATTAAATGGCATTTTTCCTTCTCCTCTTTCCCTGGTCGAACTCTTAGACCGTCCCGAGGGTTGGTATGTGACAACTAGCGAAATATTTTGTAAAGAATTCGATGAAATTTTCGCATTTTCCTTACACGATTTAAAATACAAAGTTGACTTATCTCCATATTTATATTCCGCAGGATACAGTCTGTCTTTTAATTCTTTTTCTAATGAAAAGTATTGTTTTGTTCTTTTTTTTGTTAATTGTTTAATGTAGTTAATTTTTTTTTCATTATTTTTAGGAATAATCTATTTATTTGCCATATAGAGAAAAAATATTGACTATTAGAGACAATAATATATTTAAAATTTCATGTTTAACCAGTATAGTGTTCATCAACGTTAATATTCATGATCTCATTTTATAAATATAATCTTTTAATGAAATATTATATATATCTAATATATAAAATTCTCGTGTCACAGTGTTTGTAACAAAACTCCTCCTAAACGGCTGGACCGATTTTTATGAAATTTTGTGTGTATATTCATTAGGTCTGAGAATAGGACGTAAACTATTTTTCATACCCCTAAATGATAAGAGTGATCCACCCCAAAAGGAAAATATGCACTACAAATAATTTAAATAACAAAACAACGTTTGTCGGGTCAGCTAGTATATATATTTCATTATCTTGTCAAACTATCAAATAATTATGATTTTGTGCGCAACAACAAAACTTAACATCACAACACTATTGTTCGTCAAAGTCAAAGTCAAAGTCAAAGTCAAAATATTTTATTCAGCATAAAATTATTACAATTATTTACTGAACGTCATGAGTCTACCACCAGTTCGGAAAGAAGAAGCCTCTGACCTGAGAAGAACTGGCGAAAGAAACTCAGCGGGACTAATATTTTTTTTTACGTAATGTTTTTTTTTTTTTTTTTCAGAGTATATTGAAGTTAACAATAATTTCTTTTTAAGTTGAAATAGCCTGGAGGCGATCACATCATTCCCAAGGCGTACTGTCTTCTAGAAAATCGTTGATAGAATAATATCCTTTTGTACACAAACGTTCTTTCACAATTTTTTTAAATTTGGCAATAGAAACTTTTTGAACGTTTTCTGGGAGCCTGTTGTATAAGCATATACATAGTCCATAAAAAGAATTACTGACTCGGCGTAAGCGAGTTACAGGCATTACAAGTTTATGTTTGTTCCTAGTATTAATGCTATGCATGTCGCAATTCCTGGGAAATTCGTGTATATTTTTATGGACATACATAACATTTTCGTACACATATTGAGAAGCAACAGTCAATATTTTTATTTCTTTAAATTTATCTCTTAATGATACTCTAGGACCTAAACTCGTGTTCCCCGAACCGTTTTAAAGACTTACAAACGCCATTTACTATAAGGTCACTTCTCTTCTACTGAGTAAAAAACATTATTGAATGCGATTCATTTCCGGTAATTTTGTCTAAGTTATAGTGAGGGAAATTGTCCATCTATGGACGACCATTAATGGTCAATGACAACGATGAATATTTATGTTAAAAAAAAATGTTTGAAACCAGCTCACACTATCCGAGTTTTACAGTCAAACCTTTGAAGCATTAAAAGGATTGGCCAATGTGCATTTGTGGATGACCATTAATGGCCAATGATAACGATGAATATTCATGTAAAAAAAAAATCATTTAACGATGATGTATGCATGTATTAAGCTCAACACAGGAAATATTTATTTTTATTTTATTCAAGTGTATTGTGAACTACTAAAACATCTCAAATTTGTCTTTAGAAACTCAAAAGTTAATTTATAATATATCCCAATCAACCAAAAAATATTAAATGTGTAAATAAAGTAATTCTGTACAGTATAAAGGTTAGATATAAAGATTTTTATCATGGGCGTTTAATTTCGAGTGTGCCAAATGAAAAAAAAGTCTGCTAGTTTATTATAAATGTGAATTATTATAATTCCTGAAAATGTTTTTGAAAATATATTTCTTATTTAATTCAAGAATTAGCTTCATTATTGGAAAATGTTCCAAATATTATACAACAATATTTCATGTAAATAAAGAAAAAAGAAAAAAATATATATTTATAACACAGATGTTAGAAAAAATATTGCGCAAATTATCTTCTACATTATAAAATTGAATATTGTTAATAAGAGAGTTAATTAAAACAACGTTTGAGAAACAAATAAAAGCCTAGCACGAGCTTTTAATTGCTGAATTCAACATTGTTGTGGAACAAAAACATTCGAGTGATACTTATTTCATACTGTATAATCCGATAGCGCTACGGTCTTGCGATTATTAAATAATTTATTATATTTTCTTGGCTTGAAAAATTCAAAATTCAAACAGAACTAACAAAGACAAGTTCCGGTTGTTTCACATGAATGGGAAATATATTATTTATTTTATTATTAAATGTACTCAAGTCAAATACAAATAACACTAACATTGTTGTTTGAACAACTTATGTGCATAATTGATAATGTATTTTTTTATATATTTTTTAAAATAATATTCTTATAAACTTACAACATCATACAGCAAACAAATGTATGTATATTTATAATAATCAGTGTCTTCTAATATACTGTCGGGATTTTGGAATCTTAAAAGTAGCTCTCAGATAATGCAAGACGTACGTAAAGTTATTTAAATTGCCGTGAAACGGAATGGAAAAGAATATTGTAAGTAAATTGCACACAGCATAATGAACTTAATGACAGTTGTATAAAGCACAAAATATATCATACGAGACTAAAAATAAAATAACGAGTTTTTCAAAGAATTCTCGCTCATCGTACGTAATTGTAGCAGATACAACTCATATAGGTATGTGTTTTTGTGTTTGTGTAATGTAAGACACCAAATGGACATTAAAATCATTATGCGAAGTGTTGTTACTTATATCTATATTTTCGTTAAGGAACCTCGCTTCTATTCCGTTCTATGAGAATGTATATATTGAATTTAAGCAGAGTTGTAAATTATTGAGTCATAGATATGGAATCGATCATTATTCGAGAAACTTATATAAAACGCAAAAAGTGACAATCAAAAATGTTTTTATTATATATTATAAATTATATACATATATTAACATGATAAAAATTGTATGATAGCTCAATTTTTTTACAATGTTTGTATTTTATAAAGGTAATATTATATAAAAAAAATATTATTATAAAATATACTTTCGTTAAAAAGATCAGCAAAATATATAGGTACATATAATAAAATGGTAGGAAAGTCAAAACTGTACATTGAATATTTTTTAAGAGAATACTTGGGGTGTGATCTACAATCGATACCGAAGCCAAAAATATAGTTTTTAGAATTTTTGTCTGTTTGTCTGTTTGTCTGTATGTATGTCCGGGATAAACTCAAAAAGTACTGCATAGATTAACTTCAAATTTGGCACGAATATTATTAAGAAGTCGGGTCAACATATAGGCTACATATTATCACGCTATCACCTACGGGGAACGAGCAGTGAACCCTTATTTCTGCAACGCATTCTGTAACAACGTGTAATCTAACTACGCATATTTGAATGTTGGTATTATGTTAATAATTACGATGCTATAAGCTATCTTTACACTATAAAAATCACGAAATATAAGTAACTGAGGCTGGTAAACATAATGAATGAATGTGTGTAAGAATAAATGTAATATAAAAAATGAATATAAGTAGTATCAAGACTAAACCTTAACGTAACTTAAAGCAGCGCCATCTATGAGATTTCAGAAACGTCAAGTTGAATTATATGTGTAAACCCTTTTTGGATATAAATAATTTAAATTTGATCATGTTGGCGAGGTTAATAGTTGTTTTTAAAAGTCATGGATGGAGTTTTGCATTTTCTTCTTAAAAATTGTATCGTTAATTCGTTTCAGAGATGAGCATGACAATTAAAAAAAATGTGTTTATATAAGTTCTAAGCTGCTTCATCTATATCTTATAAAATTCATCAAGTTTGTCTGTATGTAATAACAAACAGAACTCAAAAAGAACTGCATAGATGCATAACAAAATTTAAACTCAAAAACGGCACGCTATTGCTGTAAGCTATTTGACCTAAATAACGAAGAAAAAGGAAAATTAAGCATGGCTTATATCATAAAGATAAGAAATGTTTATGCTTCTTCGGAACCTATTACCTGCAAAGTTGTGTAACCCGCCTTAAAGTCATCTCGCTCCACAGACACACCATTGAGGCGGAAATTCTTACGGGTTGTGGCGTCGGCGAGGCAGTATTTATACCACGCATTCCTCTCATACCTCATAACTTCCCGTTCCAGTTCAAGTGCTTACAGTTCACCGTGAGTGTTTGCTTCGCGATGACCATCAATAAGTCGCAGAGGCAGACACTGAGGGTAGCTGGTGTCGACCTCAGGACGAGCTGCTTCTCACACGAGCAGCTGGACGTCGCTTGCTCCCGCGTCACCAGTCCTGACTCTCTTTACATTTTGGCTGCGGAGAGCCAAACCACTAATGTTGCTTATCGAGAAGTCCTATAAGTATGTATTTTTACCCTGTTCTGTATTCCTCATTATTTTCTCCATCTGCTTCAGTCACAACTTATGACTTAATTCAGCAGAATCACCATAAAGTCATTTATTTAAAGCAGGCTGAAAATAAGCACTTTTTGAAGGTCAATTTTACAAAAGACAGTCTCCCTTTGTTACTGCACTTTCTGTACATAAATGAAATGTAAAGAAGAAACGGGTAAATGAATGTTATTTTAAAAGGTATAATCGTAGGTATTTTTGTTGCTGTATAGCGTTCACGCAGACGACGTCGCGGGGGCAGCAGCTAGTTATTAGTAAAAGTAGAAAATGAATTTGTGTTAATATGTAATTGATGGTTAAACGTAATTTTTTTTAAATTAATATCATTAAAATAATATATTAAAAGTATGAAAAACATAAGGAATAAGAGCCTCTTCCTTTTTTAAATATGCTAAAAACCGTTAATTACAAATCAAAATAAAACATACAGATGTGAAGTCAGTTCTCGAGTACAACTATGACAATCACATTTTAACTGGCGAAATAATCTTTGCGTAATGAACAAATATTTAGACAGAAAATAATAATAAAACAAAATGTATTTGGCTTCTATTGCTTTATAATAACAGAAATCTGAAATATTTTCTGATATTAATTTTCTAAGTAGACCGTGTATAAACAGTGCCGGATTAGCCTATAAGCTATTTAAGCAATTGCTTAGGGCATCCCGTCTTGGGGGGCACCAGAGACGACATGACAGAGACGAAATCATGTTGTGTCGACCCCACCTAGCATGGGATAGAGGTGTGCGATAATTATCGATAATTCGTAACTACTCGATAATTTTTCATTCGATAATTATCGATAACTATCGATAAGTTTTTATTCGATAATTATCGATAATTTTTTGCGATCCGATAATTATCGATAATTTTGTGCCATCCGATAACTATCGATAATATTGTGGTATTAGATAATTATCGTAGGTATTTTTAGTGCTGTATAGCGTTCACGCACATGACGTCGCGGGCAGCAGCTAGTAATAAAATATCAATATAATATCATACGACTCTTATTTCTATTTTCGAAAGACGATAATGAAAAATAAATGTTAGAATATTTCTCTTTTGCCGTAAATCTTAAAACCCTTGGCTGATGTGAGAACTCCCTAGCGAGATCACTGCCTGCGCCGATGAGATAAGAACTGTTTACAGCGGGACACTAGCCGTTGTCTTATATCTACAGTTTCGTAGCCAGCTTGTCGTTGACGATACTTTTATCTATAGCCCTTGGATAAAGATTTTTTTTAAGGTTTATAGCAGAGGATTTGCATTTATTCTTACTCTTAGATAATTTGAGTGTAATTGAAAGGTTCTTAAGCTTTTTTTTTGTGATTTTAAAACAACTTTGTTATTTGGAAATGTTGAATTATTATGTCTATTTTATTTATATATTAAAATATGGCCATGATATACTGTTTTGAACACGAAAATTATTATCATTTCTAGCATTATTGTATGTATTGTATGTAATTGTAAAGTGTGAATAAGATATCTCGTATTTATCGTAAAATTACACTATATCATATGTTATATATATATATATATATATATATATATATATATATAAGTATATCATTGATCACATTAACCTACTCGTAATTAGATTTGACAGTGTTAGTGTGTCACAATTGACAAATTCCGGGTAATCATAATTAAATAATACAAAAGCTTATGTAAACCTGTCTGTTTAACTTATAATCTCAATAATTATATAAATAAATAAAACCTTCAATATGGACTTGAGAGTGGGAAAAATGTAGGGATAATAAATAAATAATGAAATACTACAAAAAAAATTACACAGACAAAATTGCGGGTTCCATTTAGTATCTTAAATAATTATACTGAGAACATATTCTCATCATGCAAAAAAAAGTCTATTTCATTTGATATTTTTTGTTGTATTTCAATTTATCTCTAGTGCAATATGATTTATAATGCGAAGGGATTTGATCAGATTACGGTTTGATTAGAACCATTCTTATTACGATATTTCTGAATTCCCAGATTTATTTCGATTCAATGAAATACGAATCTTACCCTGATGTATTGTGTGCGAATATTAGATTTTTTATTTTTTACTTATTACTATTATATTATATATTATACTATTATATAATATATAAAATATAATATATTTTATACATATAACTGTGTAAGCGAGCTAATCTAAGAAAATAATAATGTTATTTGCAAAGATATTTTTCCATAGAGAACCTTTTATTCAGAAAAGTATTAACTTTATAACATTAAATGCAAACAAGCAAATATTTAACGTGAGTATAACTATTTATATATTTCTATCACTCTGTTACTACTCTATATATCTATTGTTTATGAATTACTCCATTTAGATTATTCATATTCTCTTATTCTTATTATCTATGCTCAAACGGCGTTTTTCGGGTCTGTGGACATAGAGGGCAAAGCGCTCTCTCTGGTTCCGGCTCGCGTCTTGACATCCACGCTTATCGAGTGTCTCCTTATAAATATACAAATTAAATAGTAAATAGTACAATTACGCTTACACGTCACGTATGATAGGAATAGAAATCGTTTTAATATTTTAGATAAACATCATTTTCAATTAATATACTATTATGTTAAATTATGTTAAATGTTACTTAAATATAAAAACGATATTCTACCATTATACGATAGATGGCGCAGAATATCTATACATATAATAAAATGGTAGAAAAGTCAAAACTGTACATTGAATATTTTTTAAAAAGAATACTTGGGGTGTGATCTACAATCGATACCGAAGCCAAAAATATAGTTTTTAGAATTTTTGTCTGTTTGTCTGTTTGTCTGTTTGTCTGTTTGTCTGTTTGTCTGTTTGTCTGTTTGTCTGTATGTATGTCCGGGATAAACTCAAAAAGTACTGCATGGATTTACTTCAAATTTGGCACGAATATTACTAAGAAGTCGGGTCATAACATAGGCTACATATTATCACGCTATCACCTACGGGGAACGAGCAGTGAACCTTTATTTCTTTAACGCATTCTGTAACAGCGTGTAATCTAACGACGCATATTTGAATGTTGTTATTATGTTAATAACCATGCTATAAGCTATCTTCACACTATAAAAATCACGAAATATAAGTAACTTAGGCTGATAAACATAATAAATGTAAGAGTGAATGTAATATAAGAAATGAATATAAGTAGTATCAAGACAAGCAGCGCCATCTATGAGATTTTAAAAACATCAAGTCGAATTACATGTGTAAACCCTTTTTGGATATAAATAATTTAAATGTGATCATCTTGGCGAGGTTAATAGTTGTTTTTAAAAGTCATAGATGGAGTTGTGCATTTTCTTCTAAAAAATTGTATCGTTAATTCGTTTCAGAGATGAGCAAGACAATTAAAAAAAATGTGTTTATATAAGTTCTAAGCTGCTTCATCTATGTCTTATAAAATTCATCGAGTTTTTCTGTATGTAATAACAAACAGAACTCAAAAAGAACTGAATAGATGTATAACAAAATTTAAACTCGAAAACGGCACGCTATTGCTGTAAGCAATTTGAGCTAAATAACGAAGAAAGAGGAAAATGAAGCATGCCATACATGTTATAAAGATAAGAAATGCTTATGCTTCTTCGGAACCTATTTCCTCAAAAGTTGTGGAACGGGACCCGCCTTAAAGTCATCTCTCTCCACAGACACACCATTGAGGTGGAAATTCTTACGGGTTGTGGCGTCGGCGAAGCAGTATTTATACCACGCATTCCCCTCATTCCTCATAACTTCCCGTTCCAGTTCAAGCGTGTACAGTTCCTCGTGAGTGTTTGCTTCGCGATGACCATCAATAAGTCGCAGGGGCAGACACTGAGGGTAGCTGGTTTCGACCTCAGGACAAGCTGCTTCACACGGGCAGCTGTACGTCGCGTCGCTTGCTCCCGCGTCACCAGTCCTGACTCTCTTTACATTTTGGCTGCGGAGAGCCAAACTACTAATGTTGTTTATCGAGAAGTCCTATAAATATGTATTTTTACCCTATTCTGTATTCCTTATTTATTATTTTCTCCATCCGTTTCAGTCACAACTTATGACTTAATTCAGCAGAATCACCATAAAGTCATTTATTCAAAGCAGGCTAAAAATAAGCACTTTTTGAAAGTCAATTTTACAAAAGACAGTCTCCCTCTGTTACTGTACTTTCTGTAGATATGAAATGTAAAGAAGAAACGGGTAAATGAATGTTATTTTAAAAGGTATAATCGTAGGTATTTTTGTTGCTGTATAGCGTTCACGCAGACGACGTCGCGGGCAGCAGCTAGTGTAATATAATTTTTTGAATCGCGCTGATCAAAACTTCGGCCAAAAGAATGACACTCGCCCGTATTTAATAACACGTTTTTCTTTTTTGCATTTAATACCTTAGGGTACTACGGTCTTGATTGTTTGTTTGTTGTTAAAATATTTGGTCGTTATGTGTATGTTGATTGTACAAAGTTGGATGGTTATAGCTAGTTAAATTGTAATCAATATATATAAAGAAAGTCGTGTTAGTTACACCGTTTATAACTCGAGAACGAGTGGACCGATTTTTATGATTTTTGTGTTTTTGGATTTGTCTTCGTCGGGAATAATACTTATTAAAATGTGATATTCATCAATGAAAAAATAATTAATAAAAAAATCAGTTCATATGTTTCATCCGTACTATCTATACATATAATAAATCTGTTAAAGAGTCCGTTTTATAATCTTAATCTTAATATATAAAAGCGAAAGGTCACTCATCGCGATATCTCTGGAACTATAAGACCTAGAGACTTGAAATTTGGTAGGAATATTCCTTTTGCCGAGGAGAGGTCGAGAAGGATTTTACGAAATTTTACCCCTAAGGGGGCAAAAAAAGGGGGGGGCAAAGTTTGTATGGGACAACGTAGTTCCTTGGTCCAATCTACTTCAAATTTTGCATAAAATATTCTTTAACAGAATTATATTGATTGAAGACGTGTTTCGTATTTTATCAAAATTCATCCCCTAACGGGGTTAAAAGGCTTTTGCTTCGAAGTTGATTTGACAACTCAATCTGTCTATTATACAATATTTTCCAGTATCGACGTAGGTGTAGGTGATAAAAAATATAAATTTTAAAATTTTAGTTAAATACCCGTGCGAAGCCGGGGCGGGCCGCTAGTTATAAATATAATACTCGTAGGATATAAGGACATTTCTGAACGTTTAATATCAATAGCGTTTTTCATTTTCTATTTATACATACACTTTATATTAAATTTATAATTCGACTGAGACTATTTTTTATTAGTTTGATGTAAAATATATACAATAATAATCTACCTTTATGTAACCTTTTTTCTCCAACCCTACTGACTATCGACGCGTGACGTCACAATGCCATCGGCAAAGTTTCTGCGCACTGATAGTAATTACAGCACTGATGGCCTGGCCTTGAATCTGTGACACATAGAACAGTGTATACTCATAACTTTGTCCTATACATAAGAAGACAGCTTTGTCCAACTGTGGAATATTTATAGTCTGTTTCTTGTTTATATTTATTGTTCTTTTGTTATTTTACTTTTTTATTATCTAAAATAAAATACACTCCTGTAGTGCTTCCCTTAAAAAAAAAAAAAAACATTACGAACGGATACTACTGGTTAAACTTTTTAATTTATCAAAAGGAAGTAAAAAAAAATCAGTTAATATGTATATCATTATAACATACACTATATACACTTTGCAAGAACGGTACAAAAATACGTGTATAATTAGTTTTTATTCCAGGCAGATATAATACTGACAAATGACGTGACTGCGGACGAAGAAGTCTTAAATAAGTATTAGGTACTTAAAGATATTGTGAGATATATGCATGATATATATATTAATTTATGGATTAAGATAGATCGATAGATAAACACTTTACTACTTTTGTACTCACATAAAAGTATACACAAAATTAAAAAAGAATACGGTGCAAGAGCGGCCTTATCACTAAGAGTGGTCTCTTATTGGCAACCTTTTGGATGGATTAAATGAAAATTGGACAAATGGAAACGGTGTATAAAGTCTATTATCAGAGGTTTTCGATAATTGAATTTTTAAATAACAAATACGTAAATGACATACATACCCATATACGAGTACATAGACTCATACATACATATTTATTTATTTATTTATTACAACTTTATTGCACAATACATTAAAGAATTGTACAAAAGGCGGGCTTAATGCTAAAAGCATTCTCTACTAGCCAACCTTAGGTGTAGGTGTGCAAAATTCAGTATTCGTAAAATTCACTTTCAGAAAGAGAAAAAAGGATAAAATAAGACAACGTTAATGACAATCGGTATATTATATACACAATACTATTATATAAAATAATATTAAATTATTGTTTATTTAAAATTATTTTATTAACAATGAGAAAAATTTATGGATTTTAATTTATTTTAAAATTATTCCATAGGTACATTTCGTGCTTTGTATTCCGAAGATATTGTAATTTTTAAATGATAACGGAAACAAAAAATAAGGAATTAATATTCATACCAATCTGAAAGATCCATTTGCAGTTAATTAGTAATATAAACGTAGGCTAATAAATAAAACATTGTATCTTATTCATTTGAATGAAACGAAATTTTAGCGATTTCCAATTAGTTCTTTATTGATTCGAAAATCTCTCGAGACTAGTGGAGCCTCTTCGTTTTAATGAAACCGTTCTTCTGTTACATGAATACCATTAAATTTTAATAGTAATTTGAATAAATATTTATGGTATGCAAGGCGTCCGAGCGTAAGTGCCATTTTGCGTTACAGTGTAGACAAATAACGTACTTACGGTACGGCCTTAAAGATTAATTTTGTTTGAAGATTTAATGCTTAAGATCATGCTCCGGTTCGTTGTAGCTGCAGGCCGAGGTAGAAATTTATTTGTTTTCGTCCGCATAGTTTGTTTATTTACCATTGAGTCAACTTCGGACCGTTGACATTGATATATTGGCGCGTTTTCATAAAGCAAGCATTCTGAACTCTTTCCTTGAGTTTACGAACCGGTACGATTAATTTTGTTATTTATTACTCGATCAGTTTATTTTATTTGTAATTAAATGCTGCTGTCTGTTTTTTGTAATAACTTTGTTTTCATTAATTTCAAAATATTCGACATTCAAGTATTTTTAATTAACGTTCAATGAATTTACTAAAAAAATGAGTTTTGCTACATATAACCTTCGACTAATTCAGTATCACGTATAATTGTATTTCAATTACTGAATTATGTTGGTGGGCAGATCTCAATTATCTGTATTACATTACTTGTACCTGAACTGACAAAATCTTAACAAATTACCTGTTCTCTGTCTGTGTATTTAATTTTATCTGATTGTTTGTTTGAATTAGCGTCAGCCCTAAAGTATTAAGTGTAAAAAAAGGATGAGAATGATAAAGCATATCTTGGTCATCATATCTTTAATTCATCAAAATCGGTTTAAATAAAATGTCGGATTGTGATTTAATCTTACGACAGTTTGAAGTACGACATTATAATAATAGATGATGCTTTATCACTCGTGGTAAGTTAGTATTATTAGTAATTTCAATCACTTTTATAACTCACTTACGCCGAGTTGCACGAAACAAATTTTAAAATTTAAGTGTTTATTAAACTAATTTAATCACAAGAATCGTGATTATCTGTTGCACAAAACGTACATCTGATTTAGTTAACAAAAAAAAATTAGTTTAATTAAAGACCTATCTAACGGATGATTAATTCCAACAGCTTTAAATTAATCATGAGACCAACTAATTTTAAGATTAATTGCAACTTAACTAACGGAAAATTAGCGACGGTTTCGTGCAACTCGCCGTTACTAAAGTAAAATTTATGTGTGGGCGACGCCGTGGACAGAGCTAGTTTAAATATAAAATGTATCCCTTTACGATTCGGGACGTCAAGAAGTTTGATGGGAATTTAATGAATAAAGTGGGTCTGCTGATAGTCAGACATTTGCTGTTTTAATATTAATGTAAATATAGTTTTTTTTTTTTTCTTTTAGTAACTGCTATGCTCCTTTGAGACGTACTCGTAATAATCCTACTCCATTTAACTTTTTCAATTTTTTTTGCATAATTTTTAATTTTTCTTTTAAATTTTATTATTTTATTTAATACCATAAATTTCTAATGACAAATATACGAGTATCTGTGTAGAAAAATTGTGTTCAAAATTATGCTTAATTACTTTAATTATTTTTTTTCAGTTTGATACCAAAAATTCTTACAACCAAATTGAACACATAATTTTTGCAAACTGTTTTCAATTAATCAAATAATTTAAAAAAAAAGTTTGAATGCTCATATTTTTTAATTATGTTCATCGAAGAAATTCATGTATCTGTTTACTAGTTCGAATATATTTCATCCGTTCCGTTTAACTATAATAGCAACAGAAGCAGGTTCCGTAATAAATAATTTGAGGAATCACAGTCTGATTTATGTAGACCATAAAACAACGCCCGTTGTATTTATGGCGACTTCAATATTGCAACGTTGCTTATAATAGCACGATTTTCATGTTAAGTATAATATGATATATTTAGAGGAATAAATTTAAAGATAAGCGACTGAAAACACAGCATACTCTTTATCAGCTAAGTCGCTGTAAAAAACAAGGTTTCTATTTAAAATATTAACTAATATTAATTTTCTTTTTCGTTCCTTGTCCATTTTTTTTTTGTAAAATCTTTTGTATCTGTAAGATTTTTCCAAATACCGAAGTCGTCGAAAACAACAAAATAAGATCATGCAATATTAATTGTAATTTTAGATTGCTATCAGAATAAAATTTTGAAACCAAAAGAGACTTCTAAAATAATAATCTTTAAAGAGATAAAGTTGACTAAAATTTTAATTTATCGTAATTATATTTGTGTTTGTCTTGTAAAGCTAGCCTTAATGATGCAAAAAGTCAGTTTTGGAAGTTTCTGGTGATGTTATCGATTAATTTTTAGTGTACATCCAAGGGCCCAAACATTTGGAAGCTCAAGCGCCCCCAAAATTTATTAGTTCCTGGATAGTATACATATATTTTAAATAAACTTATAATAAAATTATACCAGATCCACTTCTATAGATGGAAGATATTTACATTTATTTTGGAGGGTCATCTATAATCCATATCGAATCTTTGAATTAATTGGAATGTATTCTTTTTTTCTCTTTCGTCTATCTGTCAGTCTATTTATATCTTAGTAGTGAATCATAAAAAACTACTGAATGAAAGGTGAAATTGAATACGTCCAATTTATCCCGAAATTCAGTATAATTTGGATATATCTTTGGAGAAAGAAAGTCAAAGTATGTACATTGTTTTAGTTCATTAATGCGTGTTCCTATTTCGTTAATTCTGTTTTGTTAGTAAGGACACATTTTAAAGATTGTCCTATCAATATTTCAAGAACTTTGTTTTTCAAATATCTAAGAACCCAGAATATACTGGATCCATGGAACATACGTGGATGAGATGGGATCGCAATCGCGAAGAAAGTTAATAAAGCTTTGGCAAAATATGTTTATCAATAAGTCAGTCAACTACCATAATGACAGCAGGTAATGCTAGGAAAAACCCGAAAAAATCAACATTGCAAGAATGAAACAATTTTCAATAGTTCCACATTGTTTAAAAGTTAATTTTAGCGTCCAACGATGTATTACAAATAGCTGACGAACAAATCATCTGACCAAATTTGTTTCCTCGGTTAATTAATATCCAAATGGGGATGTCAAAATTCCGTTACACAAAAAGCAATTCAGCTCCGAAATGACACGCCCAGTTTATTAGGCACCCTTCCTATATTCTATTATATTGATTTAGACTGTTATCAGACTGCGGAAGGAAAACTATATACAGCATGGATTTTAGACGTGACAGACACATTATTTTAAAAGGTTTTCTAGAACAGATTAGATCTGATCCATTTTTTATTTAATTAAATCGCTTTGAATCATTCGTTGTAATGATCAATGACAATATAGCGATAATTTGAAAAAAAATTCGTTAATCCACTTACGAAGTAATATAGTTTTTGTAATAACGTATTGTTAATAATTTAATAATGAATGATCTATAAATAGTTTATCATGCATTTCAATGTACGACCGCAGCTTTATTCCCACCTATAACTGTAGCGCACGCTCACAGTATCGCGAAATTTAATTAATGCTCTTGTATTTGGCGCGATAATTGAAGATTGCCGCGGTATTTCAAACGTGTGTGACGATGCATAAGTGTGAATAAGAGATATGAGCCCTGATAAATGCTGAGTACATTCTCGCGTTATCTGCGTATTACGTTTTTGCGACGTTAAATTATTTATGAGAGTTTTAATTCTTTTCACGTGACGTCGGTAAAATCAAAACTAGAAAATAATTTACTGATGTAGCGAATGAATGTTTTGAAATATGGTTCGAAAAGTGGATCAAATTCAAATGTCGGATACAACCTCCTTCTTGCCAAGGTGTCGTAAAAAGTGACTAAGGCCATAATTGTGCGAACAACGGTGCACAAAATCAGGTGGTGATTGGCAGCAGCGTCACCATACAAGACGCCTGCCGCAACACACTGCGCTTGCTAACCCGCCTGTCAAGTATGGTGAGTATTGGTAAACCTTCCCAATTTTACCAGCAATTCAGAGCCCAGACCCTCAGTCCCCGGCGGTTCTACTATTCCTAGCTACGGTAGCGGCCTGGGTAACAACTTAGTCGGAAGTTACTGCTGGCTCCGTTGCCCAGGATGCACCACGAGGAGGTCACCAACATAGCACTCCATACAAATAATAGCTAAATTATTATTATAATGGGACATAAACCGAGATGAAAGGCAAAAGATGAGACGATGAGCTGAGGGTGGGGCAGTTCCGATACGGGCAACGTTACCCCAGAGGGCAGAGGTTAGCTGATTTTATGGAGAAGGATGAACTCTTTATGATTAAGTCTTTCTTCCTAAATCCGTCTCACAGAAAATTGACCTGGATGAGTCCTGATAGTTCAAAATAAAAAATGAGATAGACTTCATTATAGCCACTAGGCGACGATTATTCGATGACGCATCTGTGATCCATAGGATGAAAACCGGAAGTCGTCACCTATTTGTTAGGGTCACATTGGATATTAATGTTAAACTTAACGGTCCTGCTTGATAAATTCTGCACTCCGAATATCTAACGCACATATCTTAAGCCCTGTGAGCTTTTATTTGGAATTATATCATTTCGGATCGAAGATTTTGAATTTTCGGTTTTAGCGAATAACGAACGAAAGTTGCCGACATAGCTCCGCGAATTCAAAAGCTGAAGTGGCAATGGAGGTTCTTCACTTTTTTGGAATACTGTTTATGATTTCAACAAAATTATAAGAGTTTTCGTTCACAGGCTTTTTCAGTGTTATGCAATGCAGCATGTTTTCCCCTTTCATGTCATGGGCTACTTTAAGTAGTCTAAGCGAGTATCTGTACTAAAAGATCACAAAATTTCAGCATATTAAATATCTAATATGTTTTAAGAAAGTGACGTGAGTGCGTACGAGTACATAATAATATGATACTCTGGTCTCTGATTCTAAAATAGTGTATATGTAAGTTTTACTGTAATTTTGTGCAGTAATCGACTTATGGATTTTTCTTAGGAAAGATTTTAAAAATGCTAAAGTTCTACCGTTACAAAATTAACTCTTTTGATCTTCTGACAACTGATTTGGTATCTCTAGCTTTCTCTGTGTATGTGTGTGTAATATGGGATTTCTCTATGTACTGTACTGTACTATACTGTTTCAGCCTGTAAACTACCCACTGCTAAGTGTAGGCCTCTTCTTCATATAGAAGAAGGGTTGGAGCTTAATCCAACACGCTGCTCCACTGCGGGTTGGTGAATAATTTCCATACCATGAGTAACGATCGTTATCAGGTGTGTATGATATCAAACGGAACCGACGGCTTTACGTGCTCTCCGAGGCACGCTGAGGAAACCCACAAGGACATACACCCAGACCGGAAACAAATATTTCTACTATTACAAATACCTGTCCCGAGCTGGAATCGAACCCGCGACCGCCGGCGCACGGCGTTAAGGCAACCACTCGTACCACTACACCAGAACGGTTTCTCCATGTATATATGTGTAATGTGAGTATTCTTATGGTTTCTCCCTACCATCCTCAGAGAGCACGTAAAGGCGTCATTCTCGGTTGTTATCGTTGACATCTGATAGCTATCGTTACTTATCGCATGAAAAAATATCCGCCAAATCGCATTGGAGCAGCGTGATGTACTAAGCTTCAACCCTTCTTCAAAATGAAGAAGAGACTCAATAAAATATTTGTAAATGTATTCCAAATAGACAGATAAAAGCATTCGTCCATTTGTATTTTTTTTCTTGTTATGTTTGACGTGTATGTTTTAGAGTTAATGAAATCTATGTTTTTTTATTCAGTAAATAAATTGAATTTAACGTTTTGTATAAAAATGCTAAATTCAGATGTAAAAAATGTTTTTGTAAAACAACATACTTTGTGTCATTTCAGTTACCGGAATGTGTCACTTTTATCATATTTTGGTGAAATTATTTGAACATTTTCACAAACACAAAATATTATTTTTGAAATGTTTAAAGTTTTTTTTTAATTATTATTATTAAATTTGCTTCACAGAGAATTTAGCTTCAACTAAAGTTTTAAGATTCAATAAATATGAAAAAGTTTTGATATGTATTTAATTAAATTAATTTTTATTTATTTTACAATTTATAGAATACATTTATCCGTAAAATTGCATACGCCAAAATTTTTTCTTTATTGCTAATTACAAAATTAAAAAAATTTAAATGTAAAAAAATACTTAAAAGTAATTAGGAAAACTTTAATTATAAGATATAGTATACTCTAGACCACACTTTCAAATAGATATTATTTCACGGGATTTTAGTCATAATCATATTTAAATAGAGATTATAATAGCTTGCGTTAGTTTGTAATGATGACGTTCGGACAAAATCATTGTACCAACACGGGTTTCAGTCTTTGATGTTTTGAGTGGCACTCAAGAGTACGTCTAGCGAATATGAAAGCCTCTCTCAAACCTTACTTCAAACGTTCCGAGTCGCTTTTACACCTTAGAGGAGGTAGTTACGGAGATCTAGACGATTTGCGAACAAAGTAAAATTTCTTTGAGGATTTTCCTAATTAAAAATATTGCGCGGATTTCATTAGTGCTTTTTGTTTGGCGATCGTGCAAACAGCTGAAAAGTCGGTTTTTTTAATCTTGATTTTATATTACATTTTTTAAAATCGCAATTAACGGTCACGGAAAATATTGTCGTTTTTAGGGACCCGTTCCCAAAGGATGCCAACGGAACTCTATTAGTTGGGCAGTTTCTTTATCTTGGTCTTTTTCTTTAATCACTTGTTTTTGTTAACATGAATGTATGTAGTTAAGAGTTACTCTTTATTTAATTATATTTTTGTTAGTTATATACTTTATAATATATTATATTTATATATAATTTTTTGAATTTTTTACAATTCTTTTTTACATTTTCTACAACAGTTTAATTTTATTGCTATTTCCGTGCAACTTGGTTATTTAATAAAATATGAAAAAAAAAGTGTGGTGTCGTAGGACACCAGATAGGAACGAAGTTCCCTATTACATAAATATTTATTTCAACTTTGATTATATACACATATATAATCAAAGAATTTCAAGTTTTAGTCCAGGTAAATAGAAAATAATTTCGGTATAAATTTTTTATTATGATTTTTTTATGGATAAAAATCAAAAAGTACTTTACAAAATTATCTTAAAACTTTTATTTTATGCACAATGATTCATAAAAATATACATATAATAATAATATACAAAGAAACTTCTTTTTATTGATTCACTTTCTATATTTTTTAATAATTCATTTTCCATATTTAAAAATTTTTGCGTGAAATTAATTCACAAAATAATTAAACACGCCACGCTTAGATCATGAAACGTTATAAATTTACATAGCACACTCAACAGCAAGTCTTTTTGGTCAACATGTATTTTTAATTTATTAGTATTATAATCATGTAGTTCAAAATTTCAAGTCAAGATGTGATCTACATTGATATCGTGTCAGCTAAAAAAGTTATAAGGGTCAAAATATCATGAAAATCAGTTTTGCACAAATATCTCGCAACCTAATTGCTCGGAGGTCAAAAGAGGTTAAAATAACAATTGTTCGTCGTGAAATTATCTATGAAAAATTTCTCTTGCCTTTTTCTGTAAAATTAACCGTTTCTTGAGTAGAGCGCTAAGAAAATGACTACATGCATTCGTTTCCTCATCACCTTCTAAGTAGAACGCAAGGCGTGTTTTTTTTTTCACCTGGTTTTCTCTTAATATTTGTGTTAAATCTTCTAACATTGAACTGTATAGTAAAAAGATTGATTCTATCTCTGATATCCTACGGGATGAGTAAAGACGACAGTGACATATTGCGTACCAAAGTGCGATCGTTTGATGTCCATGTCGAAACTTACGTGACACTCCATGATGTCAAATTACAAAATCATCCAAGATAAAGATCGATGTTGCAAAAAACATGTTTTTATTTTTAAGTTAAATAAACATTTTTAAAAAGTACCAAAGATAAGGTGTTTGATTATCATATTGAAGTAAAAAATATAGTCAAGCTCAAGTATATTATGTAAGCTGTAGATTTATTTACACAATCATTTGATTACATTTTATATATATATATTTTTTTTTTTAGTTTTTAATAATATTTAGTTGGGATAATCGTCAGATTGATTGAAGTATTATAATATATAATTATAATTGGAAGGACGGCGCTGTGGCTCGGTTATCCATACGTCATACGAATAGCGACTCGTTTGAGAAAAAAAAGTACTTTCATTACTAGTATAAAAAGAAAACATAAATAAAGTAAATTTTAAAACTAAGACGGTTGAGTGATTATAATCTGGATTCTTCCCTACGTTTGGATGTTAAAATAGTGTCTTACAGCTTTGTTTTTTTCAAGTATCTCTTTTTGAACTATATTTAAAGGGACTTTGTCAACATGACGTCTCGCAATCGTAGTCTTAAAAGAGAAAGTACTGAAATTATGTCGAAATATAACTTAATTAATGTCGGATGTATTTTCACACCTTAATTGACTCGGATCACCAAACTTCTCAACTATTCCAAAAACAAAGTTATTTAACTATACATGACTAGACATAATTATAGCGTCATGTATCAACTTTTGCCTTATTAATACACCTTGGGCTGGTTATTAATACACCAAGAAGTTTCGTGAGTCTTTTTTACGCATCAAATGTGTTTTGTTGGTTATCTCTAGATCGTAGGCTTAACAGTGTCACAACAAAATTCATCATGTAATATCGAAGTACCTCTCTATTATGAAAATAAGACACCAGGTAGGAACGGAGATCCTTCGGATAATATAGAAGCATCACACTGACTGATTGACATTGCCTTATATTGAAATTTCATGATTTTATTTAATTCAATGTTAAATTGTATGTTTTTATTTTTCTTTGATTACTTCTATTACAATGTTGTTATTTTATTTCTGTTCTCTGTGTTCTAGTTGTGTCTTTACTGTAAGATACTGTTGATTTTATGGATTCTTATCTGAAATAAACATTTATTATTAGGTATATATATTATTATAAATATTAAACCCAGACTCGGGGTGGGAATCGAACGCACGACCCTGGAGCGGGAAGCAGTGTCACTGCTTACTGTAAGAAAATTCAATTGAGCAATAAGTTTACAGGAAATTATAAAGAGATTCAGTGCATTAATTTAAAAGGAACTGTTTACTTAAGGATCAAAGTTTGATTAGTCAACGCAGCTTTCACTAGCTACTCATTTTTAGACACATCTGTAAAGTTGGGAAAATTATTCTTTCTTGTTTTAAAATAAAGGAACGTATTAAAGCTACTATTGACCAGAATAGTACTCTAGGGCTTTTAAAGTAATAATAAGACAGCCAGCTTATGAATAATGTATTTTAATTTATTTCTTTAGATATTTTAAATAGCAACCATAACTGCTTTAGAAAATAAATCTTTTCAGTTTTTCCAAACTATAAAAATTTAAATTGAAAAAATCTCTTAAACTGCTTAGCAAAAAGACTATACCTCAGGATCCTGACGACAGGATGAAAAATGGTGACAATGACATACTACGTACAAAACTGCTCGAGCTGCTGTGAACCTATATTTGGGCTTACGAAGGAATACTCGTAAAATAACACGACGACTACACGTATAGGAAGTATATAACGCAATTATTAACCCGGCGTCATGGGGGTGGAAATATGTTACACGGACGTCGGGGTGGGTCTCACAGACCCGATTATTAGATATAAGTTATTTAAATACTTTAGAAATAAAAAAGGTAATATTTATTAGTCTTTAGTTTTTTAGATATATGAAGTAAATAAATAAAAAACAAATATTATATAATATCATGTTTTAATCATATTTATTAGCTCATTAAAAAAAAGCGACAAATATTATTAAAATTTTTCCTTCTGCTTAAAAGTAACTCTATTATTAATTAACACATAGTATTAATGTTTTAATGGCACTTTATTGTAGGAAACTAGACTATCTTTGGAATTAAAAAAATTAATTACTTCGAATCAATATCTTATATTTTTTACAGTGAGCACAGAAAGGTACACTATGTTCCAAACAAATATATTTGTTGCAAATCTTACAGATTTGTTTTATGATTTTTTTTTGGCTGAACACTCTTGACGCCTCTTGCTAATATTAGTCTTTTTTGTCGGAGGTTCCCCTGAAGACTCACCTACAAATTTTCAATTTTTTTGTCCCAACTCACGTGGAACGACTGACATATTTTGGCGAAGTTTTAGGTGTTCCGTGATAAGACCGGGGCCCAGGTTTTTATAATCGCCATTTTGCTTCTAGCACTACACCTAGCAACTGATTGCTTATATTTTCCGTTCTGGTTCTGACATTTTGTCGAAGAGGCGTCTTATACCAAATCGTACTATCTTTGCCACGATAATAGGTCGAAGTCCATGCAATTGTAGAATGTTCCTCCAACTGTGGCGAACAATTTCTATCCGACAGCGTAATGTCATCATCATGAAACTCTGATATTCTTTCTTTGTATCACTAGGATGAGTATGCTCACGTAAATGATCTTCCTCAACACACTCCTTGTCTGACAACGCAGAATCAGAGTCAGACACTTGTAAAATCGACAGTATACGCTGTCTTTCTACCTCTTCTAAGTCAATTTTTCACTAAATACATACAAAAAAAAAACACAAATAAAATACATTGAATTATATATTAACAACTTAAATTATAAACAACAAAAAAACGGAAATATAAGCATAAATCCGCGGTAAACAATAAAATTGTTATGTGTACAAAATGGCGCGAAATTGTTACACTCACTGCGGGGATGGGTCTCACATACCTTTTTCAACTTTGTGCTCGTGTAACTCCTACTGCGACTGTCGCACGACTAATGTGTTACCTGCGACGCATAGAACAACTCAATAGCTCCAGCTACTGAGAAGAACGGCAATGTCGCACCTATAGTAACTGAACTACAAGTGAAACAAAATGTGATGGGTCTCACAGACCCAACCCCCCTGACGCCGGGTTAAGAATTGTTAAGATTATTTTAAGTTTATATATCTGTGTATATTCAACATATTATTATGTAAACAAAATCGTCAAAATGGGCTTAGCTTTTAAAAATATAATAATAAAAATAAATGTTTAATAAAACCAACTTTGTTTACCTCGTCCACACTAAGTGTAAATGTTTTTTAAGGTCTCTTTTATAATTTATTATTGTTTTGACATACTATTATAAATATTAAATACTAGCTGCTGCCCGCGACGTCGTCTGCGTGGACGCTATACAGCACCAAAAATACCTACGATTATACCTTTTAAAATAACATTCATTTACCCGTTTCTTCTTTACATTTCATATCTACAGAAAGTACAGTAACACAGGGAGACTGTCTTTTGTAAAATTGACTTTAAAAAAGTGCTTATTTTTAGCCTGCTTTGAATAAATGACTTTATGGTGATTCTGCTGAATTAAGTCATAAGTTGTGACTGAAACGGATGGAGAAAATAATAAATAAGGAATACAGAATAGGGTAAAAATACATATTTATGGGACTTCTCGATAAACAACATTAGTAGTTTGGCTCTCCGCAGCCAAAATGTAAAGAGAGTCAGGACTGGTGACGCGGGAGCAAGCGACGTACAGCTGGCCGTGTGAAGCAGCTCGTCCTGAGGTCGACAACAGCTACCCTCAGTGTCTGCTCCTGCGACTTATTGATGGTCATCGCGAAGCAAACACTCACGGGGAACTGTACGCGCTTGAACTGGAACGGGAAGTTATGAGGTATGAGGGGAATGCGTGGTATAAATACAGCTTCGCCGATGCCACAACCCGTAAGAATTTCCGCCTCAATGGTGTGTCTGTGGAGCGAGATGACTTTAAGGCGGGTCCCGTTCCACAACTTTGGAGGAAATAGTTTCCGGAGAAGCATAAGCATTTCTTATTTTTATAATATATATGGCATGCTTAATTTTCCTCTTTCTTCGTTATTTAGCTCAAATTGCTTACAGCAATAGCGTGCCGTTTTCGAGTTTAAATTTTGTTATACATCTATGCAGTTCTTTTTGAGTTTTGTTTGTTATTACATACAGAAAAACTCGATGAATTTTATAAGACATGGATGAAGCAGCTTAAAACTTATATAAACACATTTTTTTTAAATTGTCTTGCTCATCTCTGAAACGAATCAACGACGAAACTCCATCTATGACTTTTAAAAACAACTATTAACCCCGCCAACATGATCAAATTTAAATTATTTATATCCAAAAAGGGTTTACACATATAATTCGACTTGATGTTTTTGAAATTTCATAGATCGCGCTGCTCTAAAATTGTCTTGATACTACTTATATTCATTTCTTATATTACATTCATTCTTACATTTATTATGTTTATCAGCCTAAGTTACTTATATTTCGTGATTTTTATAGTGTGAAGATAGCTTATAGCATGGTTATTAACATAATAACAACATTCAAATATGCGTCGTTAGATTACACGCTGTTGAAGAAATAAAGGTTCACTGCTCGTTCCCCGTAGGTGATAGCGTGATAATATGTAGCCTATGTTATGACTCGACTTCTTAATAATATTCGTGCCAAATTTGAAGTAAATCCATGCAGTACTTTTTGAGTTTATCCCGGACATACATACAGACAAACAGACAAACAGACAAACAGACAAACAGACAAAAATTCTAAAAACTATATTTTTAGCTTCGGTATCGATTGTAGATCACATCCCAAGTATTCTTTTAAAAAAATATTCAATGTACAGTTTTGACTTTTCTACCATTTTATTATATTATAGATAAAGATAATTATGAGCAAAATCATCATCCTGAGACATTTTGAAAGTGTTTTGAAATAACATGAACCCGGTTTTTCATGGAAATAAACCAGACCTCTAGCGAAACTAATTATGTATAATTATTGTTTTTACGATCTTGAGTGAAAAAAAAATCTCACAATTAAAGGAAAATAAAGACCAGTTTTCTCTTTATATCTTTAATAATGTAAAAGTTATTATTTTAATTAATTGAAATTATTTACGAATGTAATAGGTAAACGAGTATTTTTGGAACACAAATTAATGTCCCCAATAAAGTTTTTATATTTGTTAGTTTAACTATATTTCACAATCAAACGATATGAAAGCACACACGATCAGGCGAATCAAAAGCGTGCGCGGTGAACCGAAGTGAAAACGTCGACGTTGCAGAAAAGCTCGTATCTACCTACTTTACGTTTTTACTGAAATATGCGAACTATTTTTGTGTTGCTACTGTTTTTCCAACTGTTTATAATTCTTTGAGCTTTGTTTTACCTTTCGTTTATGTGAAATTTGAAATGATTTGTAAATAATTTCAGAAAAAAATTTGTTGACTGCCACCACCAAGACTATTTATTATTTTGCTAAATATTTATTTATTTATCATGTTAGTGCACAATACACTTTAAAGTACACAAAATAAGAAGCGGGCTAAAAGTACTCTCTACGAGCCAACCCGAAGGCGCAAAGAATGTTTTTAGGTTCGCAAAAAAAAAAAAAAACTGAATATTATCTAATATTATATATAAAAAAGTAAATATTATCTGAAAGCTATAAAATAAAAAGATGATAAATTTTATACTAAATATACACAAATACACACATATACAAATACACAAAATACGGGTGTATTTACAATATAATATTGTCAAACGTCTGTGTAATAGACATGTTAATATTTGAAACTGACGTCTCCAAATAATTTGACGTACATAATGCGAATATTATTTAAGTATAGCACGAAAATTCTACAGATATTTACTATTTAAAATGGAAAAATATCTCGATAGATATCGAGATATATATATATAGATACTCCACTGCCCGTGTCAACTACTAGTTGACAAGAGTTTACAAACTAACCGCAATAACCGTAATCGCCCGTGTCAAGTAATGGCCGCCATGGCTATATTGCCCATGTCAACTTTTTTCCAACACGGGCATTAGTACGCGAAGTGTACCTGTTAACTACAGGTTGATTAACGTATATTAGGTACATTATCACCGGATAATAAAACTAAATACTTGGTTTTTAAGTATTTTTGTCGTAAATGTCATACCGTCTACCGCTGTCCTTACTCTGCCGACTTAAATTTACATTTACGAAATATATTTATATTAATAAAAGCTTGACTCTGGTCATAATTTAATTAACTTTGAAGTTAAAAAGATAATTCAAAATAACGGAAGAACGTAAAAGCTTATTTATTCAGTTTCGACTATATAAACAATTTATCATTTTTATTACCAAAGATTGTTAATGACAAGTGTATTACATTTTTTGATTAATTAATTCAGCCTGCTGATATAAATGTACATATATATATATAATATATAATATATATATATATATATATATATATATATATATATATATATATATATATATATATATATATATATATATATATATATATATATATATATATATATATATATATATATATATATATATATATATATATAGCTTTTGAGGTATAGATGAAAAAATCGACCACCATGTCAAATGCTCTAATAGTATGCTAGTTTCTATTAAAAATATTTCTATATTGGCAATCTTCGAATAAATTGCATGTTTTTAAAGCTTGCAATTTCTTATAATAACAAACCTCAATCAGAAAACATGCTCTAAAGTCAGACTATGAGATAATTAAAAAATTTCGATCTCGACGTCAAAAGATTCTGAATAAGTCAGCTATTTATAGCTCACTTTTAACTTTTTCCCTTTTTTTTTTCAAAGGAAAATAGTGCGAAAATTCGGTACGCGCCCTAAATCCTCATTGTATCATGGAACTCCATTCAAGTGGCTGCTTTAACATCAAAGGTAGTGCTCTAAAGACGCGATGCATATCTGTGAAACAGATTCAACTTTGTACACCTCTCCGCTTTACACCGCTTTAAGAGTTCTCGCCTTTCAAATGAAATATCCCTTTTAAGTGGTAGTATGTACAGCTAATAATAATATAATATCCTTATTATGAAAATAAATAGCTTTTTTAAAATATTAAATAAGTTATATCCCATAAGCAACAAAATTACGAAATGAACTTTTAATTTTTCCTTAACCAATTGATATTCATTTCAATAACTTATTTTTTGTTATTAAGTTGTTCGAAAACTCTTAAGTTAGAAAACTTAAGAGTTTGTACTACTAAAGCTAGTTACCGAATTTATACAATTAATTATACCGAGCAGAATCAACGGTAAAATCAACGACTTGAGAAAAAAATGAAAAACGTACTTTTTTACAACGTAGGTACGTAAAACGTACGTAAAAGTACTTTCTTACAAAATTTCATATTTAAAAAAGAAGAAAAAAAAAAACAATGAGACTTCCATATTATTTTAGAACTAAAAATTGAATCCTCGTTTACATGCTTATAAATAAATCAAAATAAAATAAAAGTTGTCAATAATTGATTCATATTTACTTATGATGTCATAAATATTGCAATGGACAATGTTCAAATCTTTCACGACATGTACAGAAAATTGATATTTTAAAGTATCCTTTATTAATTGAAACTAGATTTTTAATTATAGTATAGAAGTGATCAAAGCGGTGGTTGTGATGTTAAGTTGACAACCTGAGTTACTTGACAAGATAGATGAATGAAGTGAAGTGTGTTTAGCCGGAAACTGTGTCGTCAGATTGCTGTAAATTTTTTCCACCTAAATCTTCACAAAAATAAACTTTAATGTTAATATAAATTAATCAACAGTTTTATTATTGTTATGACTCATTTAATCAACTAGGTGCTTTGTAATAATGACGCTTTATACTAACTCGAAAATGATGACCACCCTGGCGTATACCCTATTGTATATTAAGCGGGAGGTCCCGGGTTCAATCCCCGGCAGGGTCAGTTTTTTTTCTGTTATGCTTTGGTGGGAGTCTTCGGTCTTGGCTAGTTACCACTCTATCGGCAAAGACGTGCCGCCAAGCGGTTGAAGGTTTTGCTACAATGCAGTGTAGAAACCGATTAGAGGGATGGGTTTAATTTAACTGCCAACTTCTAACAGGTTAGCGTGCTCCATTTTGGACTGCATCGTCACTTATCACTTGTGTTAAAGTGATTGTTAATTATACTATTGCCCACTCGATAGTATTGATACAATACTCGACTCGATAATGTCGATAGTATTGATATTATTGAAACTTGAGTAATACTACTGAGATCGACCAAGGTTGGAAAAAACATTAAAAAAAAATCCCTTTAAAAAAGTCTTATAAAGTTTTAAATCAGCCGTAGCTAAATAAACGTATAATTATAATGTACATAATTATGTCAATGCGTAGTATTATTAAAAATAGGATTTTTTTTGTAACAAAAAAAAAAAGAAAATTTAACAAGACTTCGGATTTTGTATACATAACAAATATGAATTTTATTAATTATAAGTCGAAATTGAATAATGTAACAAGTTATTGAATAACTTTTTAATTAATTTTCATCTGGTCTTGTACTAATACTTTATGGGATAAAGTTTTTTAATTATGCAAATGAATACCCGAATTTCTAAAAATCCATGAAAAACAGTTCGTATTCTCTTGGTTTTTTCTCATAAAATACATTTCTTGAAATTATTTAGTATTTAAAATAATTAAATTATTTGGTATTGAAAAGAACAGTTGATTGTTATTCGTTCGCAATCAAGATGTCTCTGTCGAGTGTATCCGCTTAAAATTTCCATGTTGTGGGTTGTGTTGTATGGTGTAATGATGAGAGTGGTCGCTTTAACGCTGGCGGTCGTGGGTTCGATTTCCATTTCTAGGAGATATTTGTATTTATACAAAAATTTATTTCCGGTCTGGTTGTGTGTTCTTATGGGTCTTCCCGTCGCGCTTTGGAGAGCATTTAAAGACGTCGGATCGTTACTTATGGCAGGGAACTTGTCCGACAACCTTTAGTGGAGCAGCGTGGTGGATTAAACTCCAAGTGTTTCTTCTATATGGAGAAAAGACCTTTTCTCAGCAGTGGAACGCGTACAGGCTAATTTAGATCAGTTCAATAGATGTTATAGTATATGGTTGTCGTCTATGTTTACAATTTTTCACACAATAATTGTAATCTAAATAAATATCGATGTCCAAGACAAGATACTACATAGAACATTTACAGCTCAATTACCAAATATTGTCATCGTAACCCTATTGATACGACTCCACTCTAGACGCATCTGTCCATTTGTCTGTTATATCAATAGAACCAAAACAGGTAATGACGTAAAATTTTAACAGAATTTGTGTTACTGTGATCGCTGATATAAAAATTAATATAACAATGTAAATAAAATCAAAGAAGGATCCAATTCAAGAAATCTTTTTTAGAGTACTTTAGTTCGATTTTTATAAAGATACATTGCAAAAGAAAGAAACCAGTCGTGTGATAGTTCAAATCTCACTATGCCTTTTTTTTTTATTCAAATCTGTAGCTAAATTAAGATGTTCAAACTAATTCTTCATTTTCAATGGAACTCTTAAATCTATTCCGAATATTCTATGAGTTGAGCTTAATATATACAAAATACTTATACTGAAGCTGTAATAATAATTATGTACGAGTATATATTGTATGTACCAACCACAGCGAAACAGCGTAGCGAACAAAGCTACATCCTTTCTCCTTGATCAGAGAAGATGCCTTTATTATGTATGTTGAGATGTTTGAAGTGTAATCTCTTAAAAAGAGGAAATAATATTTTTGTTTTTGTTCATATATGTACTATTTTATTAAAAAAATTAAGGGAGCAGAAAAAAAATTCCAAATTTTTGGTTGATTTTCAACAGGCTGTAACTTATACAAAAATGGTCGTACACAAAAAAAAGCAAATTGTAGCTCTAAGTGTCTAGTTTTCGGATCTGAGTTTGATCGATTTAACCTCTATATGGACCGGATAGCTTGTTTATTCAACTTTAATTTGGTTTTTTAGAAATCTCGATACGAGCATTTCTCGCTGAGATATCTGAGGTTGATATATTTGAGGTTGGTTTCAAAAACTTGAATAAATTCTCTACAAGGATCGGCAATTGAATTTCGAATAATTTTTTTTTTCAATCATTACATGAATTTGAAAAAGCAACCAAAAAAAGGCTTTTTGTGGATTTTTGGAAAATCAAGCGCCCAATCAAAAATATTGCGGAAATCGCTAATGTTAAGTGTGCCTTTTACTGTTCAATATACCCACAAAAACCCTTTTTTTTTTTTTTTTTTTTTTTGTTTTGTCGGGAAAAAATGTACCTGAACGCACACCCCGTCGTCCGGGGAGACAACGGGGTAGTGTGGGGCCCTCACCCACTAAAATAACCCGCCTTGCGCCCTCACCCGCCCTTACAAGGCGGACCACGGGTACCGCGTACGTTGCTCCGTGGCCCGCAGGCGGCAGCCCCATCGGGCACTCTCTCCTGTGCGACACCCCGCGCACTCGGGCATCGCACCTTCGCGGTAGGCTGTTTCGGCGGACGGCGGGCAATCCCCGACCCTACCGTCCGCAGCCTCGACTAGGGTGGCATAAGGCGCATGTGAGCGCGTCTGCGCCGCCCCGCGCGCCGGCGGCGAATTGGGTCCGAAAGGAGTGAGTCCTCCCGGGCCCTCTCCGCCGCCTCCTTCCGCGAGGTGACGTCCTCACAGAAGGTGGCGACCGCGGTCCAGGCCCTATCACCGCCGACCATCGCACGAGCAACGGCCGGCAGTGATAGGTCCTCTCCAATGACTGCAGCGAGATCCCGGCGCTGCTCAGCCCAGGCCGGGCACGATTCGAGCGTGTGTTGCGCCGAGTCCTCGCTGCAGTCGCAGTGGTGGCAGCCCGGAGTCGTCTCCCTCCTTGCGACAACGTGCAAGTACTTGCCAAAGCAGCCGTGCCCTGACAACACTTGCACGAGTCGGAAGGTGAGGACTCCGTGCTGCCGCACCGCCCACTTCTCCAATATCGGCTGAAGCGCCCCTATGGTCCGAAGACCAGCCCGGGGCGTCTCCAGCCGAGCTTTCCACCGTGTGAAGTGGTGCGGCGGGCATCGTCCCGCCATACGGTAATTTCGCTCGGCAGGGGATTAATACCCCTCGTTCGCGCCACCGATACCCTCCGATAAACGTCGGCGAGCGCTTCCGCCTCCAAGTCCCACGGGGGGGTTCCGGCCAATGCGCACGCGGCCTCGACACCTACCGTGCGGTAGCCGCGTATAGCCCTGACCGCCATGACCCTCTGTGGACGCCACAGATAGGCCCTATTGTGGGCAGTCAGGGACTCCACCCACACGGGGGCGCCGTACAGCGCCATCGACCGGACCACCCCGGCGCACAGTGGTTCGACTCCATACAAGAGGCGGGACATAGGATTCTTAAAAAACAAAATGCGTTATGTTGGAAAAGCAAAATTACCAATGCATTCTATAATCAAAGAGAAATAACAAATATAAATTGAGTTTTTTTGATATGACCCATAGTTTATGAGTAAATAATTAAAAACCATTTCTTTAGTATGGAGAGTAGCATAAAAATATTAATATCTCATGATTCCCTCCTGTTTTCGGATTACGGTTTTGAAAAATAGTATTAACATATTATTTGCTATATTTCGTCCTTTGACACATGGTGCCCCTAACGTGCCCCTTAAAAATTGTTGGGTATCGAATGTTTTATTTTAAATCTTTTTATATAAAATGAATGTTTGTCTGTATGCATGGGCGTAGCGAGGTACAGGCAGGGGGTTGGGGGGCAGCTGACCCCCTCCCCCCCCCTAGAAGAGTGGTTGGTCACTAATAAAAATGATTTTTACATCTTTTCTTACTCTAAGCAATGTCTATATAACGATAAGTGAAACGAATAAAAGAATACCTCAACTACTAACGTGAAATACTCATATAATATGTTAAAAACCACGATTAAAACAGTACAGTCTTGGATTTTCTTTACCTGCCCCCCCCCCTACAGATAATCCTGGCTACGCCCTTGTGTGTATGTCCTTTATAGAATCGTAAACTATGCATTTGATCGTGTGATGATCTTTACCAAAGTTATTGCACATGAAACTTTGTGGGCTACAAAATCTGAGTTAGTCACTGTCATTTCAAGGCATTTTAGTTGGTGGTGTAGCAAAGCGCGCAGGGTGTAGCTAGATATTGATAAAGGTACCTTACTGCCAAAAAAAATTAAATCAAACTTATTTAGTTTTATTTTCATAAAATTTTATATTATAATAAATTTACAAGTAACTATTTACATTTTAAGTATGTATTCTGTTCTATAACAACAACAATCAATCATTGAAACATAATATTATATTATGCACAATATTATACATACTCCTAAACCTAAATAGTTATACCTACATAGCACAAAGTTAAAAACAAAATCAAAATTATGAATGTATGGCATTCTTAATAGGATGTTTTTTATCCTAGAAGTTCCTAATTATTCATCATAATAATCATCCTCTTTACTAATTTCATCATCGTCATCGTTGTCATCATTATCCTCATCTGAATCATCTTCAGGTATTGCAGAAACATCAACGAATTCAATTTATTTTCTTTGCAACAAAAGCAAATCATCAAGTTCCTTAAATGAGGATTTAGGGATTTTATTCGTGAAGGTTGGACGCAAGCTTGTAGTCAGTGGATTTGACGAGAGAAGCAAATTATGAATGATGTCTTCATTAGTAAAAAGTAGTCAAACTGCTATGTTTTCGGGTGTAGTGTTCCCTGTACTTTCGGAAATCCTTGTTTCTCGCTTCAGATGCCTCTTTTGACAGGTAGCCTACAGGCATTATCGATAGGTGCTCCACAATATGATGGATGATATAAATCTGCTGTTTCACTGCAATACAGTAGAAACTTTTCCGTATTCATTTTTTCGCCTGATGAGATGCACTGCAGAATGACGCCCATTCTTCTTATTAGTTTAACATCTAAGCCTGTCAGACGTGCTGTTAATTCAGGGTTTCCAAAAAATCTTCTAACAGTGTTCCCTGTGTAACCTGTAACCTGCTTTACCACATCCAAAAGCTGGCCTGTTTCTCGCCTAAAAGCTTGTTGGATGGACTCACTTTATGACATCCATTATTCTGGAAACTTGCTCAGGGTTTTCTAATATTTTTTTCATAATGGTTGCTATGTAACCTTTTCTGGAAGATCGCAGCGCGCATTCCATTGAGTAAAAAAGTTCATCACTGCTGCAACCGACTCTTCCGTCTTCAATACGCCTTTTTTTTTGCTTGCTACTCAAATCTTCAAAACATTTGCGTACAACTAGTGATATAGAAGTTGAATCATCCGATTTCGATGGACTAATCACTCCCTCAGTAAGTTCAACACTAGCATTTTGTGGGGGGACCAAATTTTCCTTTAAAGAATCCGCCCATTTGATCTCAGAACTTAGCCATTCTGAATTCTTTTTCATTAATTTTTCTAAAGTTCTTTTGGATTGGCTCCATTTGTTAAAAAGTCTGTAGCAAAATCGACGACACCAGTCTTTTAACTCTCTTTTAGAGTGTTACCACTACCCATTTGCAAATTACTGTTTGACCTTAAAACATCAAATAAGTCTGAAGTTACGAAGATCTTCATGACTGCGCAAGGCAACATAAAGATCAAGATGTGTCACAAAACAACGAAAAGCCATGATAAGACTCGGACGAAATCAATATCTAAACTAACTTTTAGTTGACGAAATGCTTCTTAAATACACAAATCCCCTCCCTTTAATTATGGAGACTTATAGTGCAGACAATTACTAATCGCATAAAAGCAGTCATAATATGAACAATGCACGTAATTAGGTACGTAGATGACCTTCCTGATCGAACCCTGATTAAGAGAAAGCAAAATTATTTCCAGAAAAAAATATGTCATTAACTAATTGCATTAGTGTTGTTGTTCCTATATATTTGACTGTTCTAATGCACAATTGTAAAACTCATTATTTTACTAATTATACCTACCTAGGTATTCATTATTTTACTAAGTAGGTATGAGTTTTAAGAATTATGCAATCATGCATGTAGGTACATCTAGCACTAACATGGTATTATTTTTCCTTTATCATCATATCTCTTAAGGGGCACGTTAGGGGCACCATGTGTCAAAGGACGAAATATAGCAAATAATATGTTAATACTATTTTTCAAAACCGTAATCCGAAAACAGGAGGGAATCATGAGATATTAATATTTTTATGCTACTCTCCATACTAAAGAAATGGTTTTTAATTATTTACTCATAAAATATGGGTCATATCAAAAAAACTCAATTTATATTTATTATTTCTCTTTGATTATAGAATGCATTGGTAATTTTGCTTTTCCAAAATAACGCATTTTGTTTTTTAAGAATCCTATGTCCCGCCTCTTGTATGGAGTCGAACCACTGTGCGGCGTAAAGTCGTCGGCACGCTAGACTCTGTCCGCCCATATTCGGCATTAGCCTACCAAGGGCGGACGCCGTGCCGACGAGCTTCGGCGCGAGTTGGCGAAAGTGCTCGTCGAAGCACCACCTTCCGTCGAGTACCAGGCCCAGATATTTCATGTGGGCCCGGATACCGACCACAGTACTATCAACCGTTATCGAGGCACCGGCGGGTGGACCACGTCGAGGCCCATGGAAGAGCAGGGCTTCAGACTTGTTAAGGGCCACCCTAAGCCCCAGTGCCTCGATCCTCCTGACCACCTCCGCGGTACCTGAGGTGGCCAGGGATACCGCCTCTTCGTAAGTCCCGCCCCGGGCTGTGACCAGTGTGTCATCGGCATAACAGATTACGCCCAGCCCAGGGGGGAGCCGGCCACGGAGGACCCAGTCGTAACCGATGTCCCACAGGAGCGGTCCGAGGACAGAACCCTGTGGGACACCGCACGACATAGGCCTTCTGACAACGTCCCCTTCCCGGTTGACGAAGAGGACGTTGCGGCCGTCGAGGTAGTCCGCCACCAGCCGCCTTAAGTAGAGGGGCACTCCATGGAACCGGAGTGCCTCCGTGATGCAGCTGAATGGCAGACTATTGAATGCGTTGGCGATGTCGAGAGACACCGCCAACAGCACTCCCTTCGAGGCGACGGCCTCCGAAGCCACGGCCTTCAGACGCAGAATGGCATCGACCGTCGACCGACCAACCCGAAAGCCGAACTGGGTATCGGACAGGTCGGGGCCGACCCGCGTGAGATGCTGGACGATGCGAGCAGCGACTACCCTCTCCAGCAATTTGCCCACCTCGTCCAGCAGCACTATGGGCCTGAAAGCCGTGACTGATTGCGGAGGCCGTCCCGGCTTCGGCAGGAGCACGAGCTTCCCCTCCTTCCAGCAGTCAGGGAACCGTCCGGATAGCAGGCTAGCGTCGAAAAGTCCCCTGAGGCGGGGCTCCAGGTGGTCGAGAACCAGGGCCAGCACTCTGGCGGGTACCCCGTCCGGCCCGGGGGCGGCACTTTTCCGCATACGCGTCGCCGCCGCCCCCATTTCCGATTCACTCACAGGCGGTACATTTTTTCTCGTCGGCCTCCCGGACGTCGTCTGGTGGAGCCATGACCGGGGGCGTGTGAACCGCCTGCGTTGGGGAAAGGCTCTCAACCACCTGAGAGAGGAAGCCCGGCTGGAGGGTCTCCGTAAGGGGGGGGCCCTGTACGTGGAGCTTGTTAAGCGCTGCGCGATAAGGGCGTCCCCAGGGGTCACGCTCTAGACCCTCCATCATCTCCTGCCTCTTCGCATCTTTGGCGCGACAGATGGCCAGCTTCAACGCAGCACGCGCATGGTTATACGCCGCGTACAGCTGGCCCTCCCGCTCTTCGTCGCGTACTCGGCGACGTCGGCTGTGGGTGTAAGACCTCCGGGCACGAATACAAGCCTCACGGAGGTCCGCCAGCTCCGGGGACCACCAGTATACCCCCTTCCGTCGGATAGGGTGCCGCACTCGGGGCATGGCCGCATCGCAGATTTGTGCTAATGTACCGCGGATGCGACCAGCTTCGACGCCAACGTCCTCCGTCAAGGGGGGAGACAGCCAAGACTGAACAATGGCCGCCTCCACCAGTAGGTCCCGATCGAGTTTACCCACAGCCCATCGTGGAAAAACGGGAGCTCTGTCCGCCGCGTGACCCCTGCTGGGGCCCCGGAGGGACCGGGAGACCTCTATCCGGATGTAGCGGTGATCGGATAAGGTCTCAACCTCCTCCAGGACACACCAGCTCCTTACCCGTGCGGCGACACCGGGGCTAGCGAATGAGAGGTCCACTATCGATCCACCCCAGCGCCGCACGCACGTTTGGGCGGACCCCCGGTTCAATAAAACGAGGTCCGCCGCCGCCGCCCATTCTTCAACCGCCGCACCGCGAGCATCCGTCCTGGGGGACCCCCACGCCGTGGATTTGGCATTGAAGTCCCCCAGCACGAGCACGGGACCCGGTGCACGCCGTATTGAGGTCTCCAGATTGTGTAGGAAGACCTCATAGGCCGCCAGACTGCGATTAGGGGAGAAGTACACGCCATAGAATGTGACCCCTCCCCATTCGGCCGCCACATACCAGGTGCCCTTGTCTTAGACCAACAAGGGCGGGGAATGCGGCACCGTCGACCCGACGACCGCCACGGAGCCGTCCCGACTGCCCACCCAATTCGGGCGATCCGGGATGGAATAGGGCTCCGCAGCTACGGCGACGCCAACTGACCACTCCGCCACGGACTGCAGGAAGAGGTCCTGTGCCCTGGCGGAGTGGTTGAGATTCCCTTGCAGGATGACAATGTCACGGTCCATAATCAGACCATGTCCATTGCCTCCTGCCGCTGCGGCGGTTGAGCCGCGCTAGGTGGGGCAGCCAGGACCGATTGACTGCCACTCACCCCCTTCTTTGGGCCTGTTGCCGGAGGTCTGCACCCGTTCCGCCCCATGCAGTGCTCGGCAGGGCGATTGCCCGCCGCGCACGCAGGGCAGAACGGGGCAGCGGTGCAGGTTGCCGCTTTATGCCCTGTTTGACCGCAGCGGAAGCAGAGCCCGCTGCAGTCAAAGCAGCTAGTGCACAGCGGCCGGGTGTGTCCGACCGCCATGCACTTATAGCACCTGGCAGGCCGAGGCTCCAGCACAGTCACCCGCGCAGAGCTCCAGCCCACCAAGAGTCTACCAACAGCGGCCAAAGACTTGGCCGCCGCAACAGGACACGATGCCCAAACAGAGCCTACACCACCTGGGCCTGGGCGAATGGTGCCCACCCGGACGGCGTTTATTGGAGACCCAGTTTTCGAGGCAATAGCCTCCCGGATCTCATCCGCCGTCACCCACAAAAACCCTACGATGTTTCAATTTAATCCAGCCAACCGTTTTTTTTTCCCACTTGATCGAATTTTTGAAAAAAATTAAAGGAGCAAGAATTTCGCTCTGAAAATGTCATAATTTTTATCAAAAATGAAAAAAAAAAATTTTTCATTTTTCTCTCAATTATATATATATATATATATATATATATATATATATATATATATATTGATAATATATGATGAATATGATACCACTTCTAGAGTGAGGAATTTTAAAGAAATAATAATAAAAAAATCAAATTGGTTTACAATAATGCAAAATATCGGAAAACTTAAAAAATACACATTGAAGAACTTAGAAAGGGGGACGTCCTTTTTTTTTATAGTTGTAATGGAATAGGCGTTTGTCTTCCATCTCACCTGATGGAAAATGTAGATGAAGACGAAGGTGATACACGCCCATCCAAAAGAAACCTGTTCACTCTACTCTTAAAGGCTCCAGAGTTAAACCTATCAGGAAAAATAGACCTAGGCAGGTCGTTCCAAATCTTGGCGACTCTCACCAAAAACGAGCTGCCAAACCGTTTAGTTCGACTTTTGGGTATGTCAACAACGTAAGGATGAAACCTTTGTCCGCGCCTAGTAGTCCGATAAAGGAATGGAGATGGCTCAATCAGTTCGAAAAGAGCCTTCGAGCACTCTCCAAAGTGTATCCTATAAAAAACCGATAAGCTGGCAACTCGACGACGATGCTCAAGAGTGTCTAGTCTCCTATTTGTGAGCTCTTCGTTGTTAATTAACCTACGGGCTCTTCGGTCAACTGAGTTCAAAGCTTCCAGATGATATTTGGCTGCACCGTCCAAGAGGTGACTGCAGTACTCCATGCAGGATCGAACTTGGGCAGTGTAAAGATTAAGCAGCTGTTCAGAGCTGAAGTACCGCCGCAGCTTTGAAAGAATTGATATTTTCTTGGACGCCGCTTGTGCCATAGACTCAATTTGTTGGCCAAAGTTGAGGTTAGAGGTGATGGTAATACCTAGAAGCTCTAGATGGTTAGAAATCGGTAAGGATACACCTTCGAAAGTGGGTGTTAAATCGAAGCTACTCTTTTTCGCGGAGAAAAGACACGCCTGTGTTTTGGAAGGGTTGAACTGGACAAGATTGGCGTCGCCCCAATCGGACACCCACTGCAATGTCTCGTTCACCCGTTCAATCATAGACTCTCAAGGACCGTATCTCCTCAGAACTAGCTCGCGAGTTGGACATGTACCTCTCAATTACGGTGCTGTCACCGGCGTAACTAATAATACCGGGTGTTAAAAGATCGTTTATGTGCAGCAGAAACAAGGTTGCAGAAAGAACAGATCCCTGAGGTACCCCAGCATTGATAGCCATCAGATCGGAAGAGCAGCCATCCAAGACAACTCGAATTGACCGTTCTCTCAGGAAGTCACATATCCAGGCGCAGAGCTCAGTAGGTATGCCGTATGCTGGAAGCTTACTAAGCAGTGCCTCGTGCCAGACCCAATCAAAGGCCTTTGAGATGTCTAATGAAACGGCTATTGCTTCTCCGTGACCCTCCAAGGCCTCGCTCCAAAGGTGGGTGGCATATATCAGCATATCTCCGGTCGAGCGTCCCTTGCGAAAACCATATTGGTTATCACTAAGGAGCCTGTTTGCCTCAAGATATATCAGGAGACGATTATTTAAGATACGCTCCATAATCTTACAGATTATAGAGGTAATCGCGACAGGTCTGAAATTGGCTGGGTCTGCACGGCTTCCTTTCTTAGGTATAGGCTGAACATTAGCAACCTTCCAGGATCTCGGAACTTTGCCAGTTTATAGAGAGAGTTGGTACAGACGAGTCAGAACAGGAGACAACTCGGGTGCACAACACTTCAGTACCACTGCCGGAATGCCATCAGGACCACTGGCCTTATTAACGTCCAGGTTCAGCAAACATTTAAGTACCTCTTTTTGGTGGATTTTAACGTCGCTCATTTTAGGGCCAAACGGAAGTAATTGAGGTGGACATTTGCCGGTGCTGTCCAGACGAGAATACTCTGCGAAGAGATTGGCAAATAAATTTGCCTTCTCCTTGGCGCTGTGGGCCAGGGATCCGTCAGGTTTGCGCAGAGGAGGCAGCGAAGAGCGACAGAAGTTTCTCTCGACCGACTTGGCAAGGCTTCAGAAAGCTTTGCTCCCTGAGGGAAAGGAAGCTAACTTTTCCCCTATACGGCCAATGTGGTGAAAACGTCCTTTTTCGAAAATAAAAATATAGTAGCCGGCTGAAATAAATAGAGTAACTGAAACCACTTGAGACTTTTAAATACATTTTTTTTCATCCAAGGAAGTTTGATTGTAAGCATGACTTTTTAATAAACTCACTATAAGAAAATAAAATTCCGTAGGTACACATTCCCTCACGTCAAACTGACATTGAGCTGTAGTTCTAGCCCGGCGCTCAATTTATTGTCCGCACTGTACATCGCCCATTCTCGTAAACTATCAGTACGGAACGGGCGGACAAACGACTTTGTTTATTACGATTACACTTCTCTATAAACAAGCTTCTAATGATTGTAGTGGTGGCGTAAATAAGGATATTAAATATCCGCTATTAATAGTGTTTTCGACGCTTGTCGCTACTTATTTCACTTTGGAAACTGTACCGACGTAATAAAGCTAATGATCTGTTGACGACTTATATTTATACCATTCTAAGACTTTTACAAACTATGCTATTGTAATAAATGGCGATAAAGCCAGGTGAATCACTACTAATAGAAATACATTTTTACACGGCTAGGTCTGATCTTTGATCCGTCCGTGGTCTGTTTTTTTTAAACATATACATACGGTCATGCCTGTGTTTTAAATATCAACAGACTAATATATATATATATATATATATATATATATATATATAATATATATATACATATATACATATATATGTATATATATATATATAATATATATATATATATACATATATACATATATATGTATATATATATATATACATATATATATATATATATATATATATATATATATATATATATATCAACAGCGTCCAGTTCTAATGAGGCTGATGTTTCTTTTTTGAAGCTCTATAGTCCAAATATCGTGATTCATCTTAATATTATTTATTGTTGGAGTCCTCAATAAAAAGACCTTCTATAATGGAACCAAGGAAACAATTTAATACGTTTTAATATTAATCATTAACAACATATAATTTTTTTACAACTGTTTGTTTAGATTCATCTACAAGACAAGACCATTGTGATTTATTTATTTCTCAGTTTACCTAGTTGATATTTTTGTTACTGCTGTGTAATTAAGCAAGCTATACCTTTTGTATAAGGTGGACCATGGAAGGCCAATCTAACGAGTAAACACTTTTTATTCGTTTATTTACTGGATAAATGAAGGAAACAAATTATTAAGTAATACTTTGTTTTATTGTGTACCATATAAATCACTTTTTTTTAACCTAGCTTAATCACTATTTAATTAACTTAAGTTTTATTCAGCTCTTCCAAATGGCCTTGCAAGGAACAGGGCTCCAAAGAAGGCCAATCTTATAAAGCAGTCGTTCAACTGAAAAATAGAGTTGTAACAATTAATATATCCGCTTTTGCTAAAACTACATAATAAGCTCTTTCATTTAAGCGAAACATTAAATGCTCAATATATTTTTATAATCTATAAAGAACTCAACGAATATTACTTGAACACCATCGTATAACTAAGAAAATATTAATGGAAATTATATAAAAATAGTAGTTATGAGTATTATATTGATATTAAATAGCTTGCCAATGCGTTTTATAGTGAAATTATATACTTTTTTTTAAACCTAAAATGGCCTTATTATGGGTCCGTTCTTTGTAAGGCCATAATGTTCCTAAGAAGACGAAACTAAAATAAAAGACTATAAAGAAATATAAAACATTGTTTTAACTTTAACGGTACGTATTTATAATTAAAAAGTAAGTGTTTATCTGTTCATAATTTGTAGATGTTCCTTGTAACGTCCATGTACCCTAGCAAAGCCAACCGTCAAATTTTCGATTAGCCTTATAAGGAACCACCGGCTTTCCTAGGAACACTATCAGTATTTTAACTTAAATCGAGGCAAAATTATAATTTTTTTCTTTAGTACCATAAAAAAATCCTTATAAGACAATTCACAGTAAAAAAATATAAGAAAATAATAGGTTATGTAATTAAATACTAACGTTTTGCCATTCGCGCGAATAGCAATTGTAACGTCGATGGCGCAAGTCTACGAAGCATGAGATCGCATTGCCACAATAGCGACGCTAGCGACTCGCCGCCGCTACTGTGGCCTTAAGTTTGATGGATCTTAGTGTGTAGTAGAAGGAATATGTCCTTACATATCAATAACTACGATTTTTCAATAGTTGGCCTTCAAAGGAGCTTGGCCTTCCATGGTCCACCCACCTTATAAGGTATCAGCAAAGTGTATACATAAAATAATAAAAAAGTAGCATGGCTAATTTTGTACATTAAATATTCCCCCAATATAAAAGTTAAAAATATTTATTTTTAAAATGCTATAAAATCCTGGATATATTTAGCTTTTGAATTTCTTACATCAAAATATTTATTGATACATTCTTTCTCATAATATTTTGATACCTTCGAACTAAACTTAACTAACTACAACAGGAATATAATTATTATTTCTACGTGTCAATTTTATAGATCAATGTGTCAAAAAGATGGATTAAGAGAACTTTCACACTGATAACGGATACACTGATACGAACTGTATATTCCAGTGTACGCCTAGTCTGGTGATACTAAAAATGCTTATTAGGGTGGCGCAAAAAACCGACTAGTTTTTTTTTTTTTAAATCTCGTGTGAGAAAATGTTAGTTTTTGATGTTTTAATAGCCCTCTCCAAAGGACAGCTCAAAAAAATTGTAGAGGTGTTTCCAAATTTTTTTTTTTAATTTCAAAAATCATCGTATTGTTCTTAATTAAATAAAATAATTAAATTAAGAAAATTATTTTTTCTATATTGTGCTTGATTTATAGCTTTTTTTGCGCCATCCTAATTCTTATGTTTAAAAAACATGCTTATACTTATAAACATAATATACATATTATGCTGGACACATAATATGTATATTATTTGTCCAGATTAATATATAAATGTTTTTTTTTAATGAATAGCCAGTAAAACAATTAGTTAAACACGTAAATAACAGCATAAAACTAAAAAATAAGCAGACAATTCATCTGACATTTTGTAGTCACCGTAGCTCATATACAACTGTAGCACCACGGAAGCTACAAATTCGTTACTGGCTTAAAGAGATGAAGGAAAGCAGGAAGAAAATAAGATAATAAATAATAAAAAAGTTGGGGCTATTGGCTTCAGATTCTCTCACTTACCGTATGCAACCCAGCTACCGGTACCACTTTACGTGGACTTTTTATGGGAATACTACGACATACGAACAAGCTACATAGCTGCAGTTAATAGGCTACAGCTAGACTCTAGCACAATCCAAATGTAATAGTATTACAAATGACCATGTATACTTTGAAATCTGAATATCTGCTGATATACCTAATACAAAGCTGCTTTAAAAAAATAAAAAAAAAAACAATTAAAAGACTTGACTAACATGACTTTATATAAGTTGCAGTCGTACTAATTCTTATCACATCTTTTAAATACAGATACGCAAATTTTTTAGCAGTATGATTATTTTGATAATATTTTTAAGTATTACTTATAAAAAAGTTTATATTTATCATTTCCACTTTATGACAATACATATTTATATTTTAAATAATTCTCAGAGATTCACAATCAATAAAAAGAATATCGGTAGATGCGGTTGCTGCAGTTAGTGTGAATTGCTATTTAAGCTACGTTCAGCGCCCGGGTCAGGCTGGTTCATAATTTATGTGCTATCGCATGTTCCACTCGGTCCGATCATTTTTATGAAGTATGGCCCATTATGAGTGGTTGCTAAGTATTATTCCATGGAACTTAAAGATTTTTTGAAGTAATTTATAAGACGCAAAAGAACGAAGATTTTAAAAGCCGAGTTAAAATCGCTCATTGATGAAAATAGTTTATTATACTCGTAATTATGCAATTCTTATTTTTTGTAATAATTAATTAATGTAGTCTTATGCTGTTTTTTTATTTTTATTTTTATAGTATGCATTTGACTAAGTTCGAATATGGGGTAAGCTCGTAAAACCTATAAATCCTGGGAAATACGGGACATTTCTTAGTGTTGGCGACATACAAGACAAACTAACTACTTGAGAATACCCCGCTCATTTTTTTTTTTTAATTTTTACAAAATAAAATTATTTATTGAGGTGTAGCAACCCAAGGATACTTATAGTTTGCCCACGTTAACTAGAACTTGAAGAATTAATTTTTTTTCAATACTACAATATTCCGAGGGCGGAAGCTAGTATATTTATAAATAGCAATCGATTTATGTTTTTGTCATAAGCTTACGAATAATCAGTCAAAAAATTAAATTAGAATAGCCTCGTTACTCATAGAAAAATAGTCCGATCTTAGCTGAACATCGTTAACAACGTCCGATCTTATCATAAATAGATTAAAAAAATTAGATTTTTAAGCCAGATCGTTGCAAAGTATTGATACAATTATTTATAAGGAACCAGTCTGAAGTTTGAAGCTATATATACCCTATTCTTAAAAGAAGGAATTACTACAATTTGTTTTTTATGTTCCGGGTCAAGTGCCATCTATAGGATTTATTTCACATTACGTCGGGTGTTGGAACATGTAATGGTCCTGCCTGTTAAACCTTCCATCACGTAATAATTATAATAATTACTAGATGGCGATGTCGCGACTAAATATGAAGTATAATGTTACAATAAAAAATATATCACATTTTATGTGATATTTTATTTATATTTGTCATGAAAATAATATATTCAAAACAAAACGAAAAAAAAATGATATAAAACAAACCTTTAAGGTTCAAAATAACCTCTAGTGGATATTCGGTAAGTTACGTGAATTTTATTTTCTCAATACAGTAGCAATTCTTCCAAAGTTCCTAAATGAAACGTAAGATGGCGTTATTTCGAATACCTAACGTCATATTTAACGTGATAGAGAAATCAGCTTATTTTAAAAATTGCAAACAAAAGATAGAGAGAAGATATTTATTTGATAGACTTGTTTGATTTGTAAGCTGTTAAAAAAATTAAAAAGTTTAACCAGCGAGTTTTTTCAAGTACCTATTTTTATTAATAACCCTTAAAGCTAAGTAAGCTTAATAATAACCATCAACGGCAAGATGACTTTAAGAAAACGTTATGTATTTCGTAATAGTAGCTAAATCAATACACTATCAATTTCTGCCACGCTTGTAAAATCGGCCGCAAGATGATTTTTAGTTACATATGCATGGAGAAGGTATAGCAATGCGACGTCAATTCGCGCACGCTCATTCACAGGCAATATACAAACGCAATAAATGTGTATGTGTAGTACGTGCCAGCTTTAATTATTTTACATGTATCTCTTATAATTTTTTAATTAAACAAAAATACGTTTGCAACATTTCGTTTTATTCTTAATATTTTATTACGGAAAAAAAGACGGCATCGTATTGTTTTTTTTTTCTAAAATAAAAAAAAAGAAAGCAAGCAACTGTTTTGGTATTAAAAACTGTAAAATAGGCGATAAGCGTTATTCTGTGTCACATACGAATTATTTGTGCCTATTTCGAGAATCGTTCTTAAGGAGTAAACTATAGTCGTGCCTCGGAGCTGACACACACAAATTTTTTTTTAACTATGTTCTACCAAATGCAAACTTTTGTATTTATAATATATTGTAGTAGACTCTGAGACAAATGTATAATATTTTTTTGGTTGGTGTATATCCAGTAGTTTATATAAAAAACCACCCCCAAATAATAAATATTGTTTTTCACACTTCTGAAAAAAATAAAAAAAATATTAAAAAAATACTAAATATAGAACTCATTGATATATATTTTTTCGCGGTGGATTCATTTAAATATCTGTTGTAGTTTCTGAGAAAAAAAATACAACCGTTAGGGGCTGTTACCCCATATCTCCTTTATGAGTGAAAGCAGAGATCTAAAATCACGAGTACAAGTACTTCGGGTGAAGAAGTAATATTTAAAAGGTTTAACTATGTCTAAGGACGCCGGTGCAATATCCCTATAGTAAGTCGGCTACCCTTTGTTTTTAACATGATTTTGCTATATCTACTAGTACATAATTTATTGAAGAAAGTTAAAGACTACAAAAGATCTTGCTGTGACAAATAGGACGTTAGCGGTAGATAGAAACGACAACCAATCTAGCAAACATGGTACGTGGAATTGTGAATAGTCGTTGAATATAGCCTGTATTCACTAATGAGCAGTTGTCACGTTCTTTGCTTTCAATTCATCCCAATAACTTTTATTTGTCACAAGTTTTTATTTATAACAAGGAACGTTTGATCACAAATTGTGTTACATATAGGGAATTTTAAATGATGTTTGTAGAATAAAGTTTATTTTTAACAAAATTGTCTTCTTTTTTATTTAATAGAGCTTAATATTTTAATTTTGTAATTTTTTTTTATTGATTAATTTCCCAATAAATATATAGAAGTTATTGAATGTTGTTATTATAAATATCAAGCCTCCGGTATTGAATGTTGTACTGTGTGCTTTTACCGTCGGCCGGTCGTTCTTTTTTGCCCGAGGTGTCGTAAAAGGCGACTATTGATATATTGGAGTGAACAACTGTACACCAACCAGGATGGTGATGGGCAGCAGCGTCACCAGCTTTTGCCACAACAGACTGCACTTGCCAATGCACTTGCCGAACGTGGCGAGTATTGGCAAACACTCCCAGAAATTACTTGGAAGCCTACGCTCAGACATGGATATCCAATGGCTCATGTGGAATGTGCACTTATTTTAAAAGTCGCATACTTCCACACAAATTGTCTTCTTTGACATCTGTCAATAAATAAGATATCTATCTTATTTATTGAACTTTAACCCTTAACCACCTAGCATACGTCTCACAGATCGCGACAAATTTAAATTGATTAATACGAGTATTTTTGCGCCCGGGCTTTGTACAAACTCGTACGAACGTACGACTGTACAACGTACTGTACCTTTTCCCCGCGTCCCTCATGCCTAGTTCGCACTACGCCAGTATTTTAGACGAGTGGCTTGTTATTTAGTGGCTAAACTACGCGCTACTGCCCAGAAATCGTTCGGATTACGGTCGAGTACAGTACATAAGTGAGTGGTGCTGTACAAGATGAACATGCTGCAACGCAATAAAGTGAATAAATTGATTAAGCTAATCGTAACGTCGTAAAGTCGTGTAATTAATAAAAAGAAGCTACGGGTACGAAAATAGATCGATAGACGAGATAAACTAGGAGCTACTAATTGTCTTATCAAGGAATTAGCATTGGAAGATCCCAAAAAATACTTCGATGGTTTAAGAACATCGAAAGTTATGTGAATTTTCTGTTAATGAAAATACACTCTCAAAATTTAGCGTAAAGATAACTTTTTAAAAAACGCGATTCCTGCAATTGCAAAATTACAAGCAGTTCTTAGAATACACAGTTATACTTTCTTGCTACTGGATGTAGTTTAAAGGAAGTTTGTAAAGCAATCTATTAATCATTGATGGAATTTATCAAATTATAAATAAGATTAAATAACTATAATATATTTATTATGAAAAATTTATTTAGTAAGATATATAATAATATAATAATAATAATAAATAAATAAAAAATTGTTTACAACATTTTTAGTTATAACTTTTGTTATGTGTTTTGTTCCTATCACTCTGATTAGCAACATTAGCGTTCTTCATTGCTGTTAAAATTAACTCTGATTTAATTGTAACATTACTCTACGTTTCATTATTCTTTATATGGCCAGATGGAAACCTGGATGGATGGATGGAAACCTGATGTCAGCCCCAGCGACTGAATTTTTTGTGTCCTTTAATTTTTTAACTTCTGCGAGTAGGTTGATCTAAAAAAGATTGGATCTCGTTAAGTAAAATTATGATTATTATTCATAAATGTCTAATGTTGTAAAAGAATAGAATAATTTAAAAACTAAATTAAATATAATACAACCTAAACTTCTATACTTCTTATTCATTTCATTTTTTATAATTAATTATTGAGCATACACAATTTTCAAGTATAAATATAATTCTCAATAAACAAGACTTGTACTGAATTATTTTTAATAAATAAATATCTTTCCAGAACTATATAATTAAATAAAATACAAATTAAACTTCTATACTTCTTAGCTATTTCATTTTTTATAATTAATTTTGTTAAGCATTACACAATTTTCAAGTATAAATGTAATTCTCAATAAACAAATAAGACATGTAGTGAATTATTTTTAATAAACATGTTTCTAGAACTATATAATTAAGTAAAATACAAATTGAACTTCTATACTTCTTAGTTATTTCATTTTTAATAATTAATTGTTGAGTATACACAATTTTCAAGTATAAATGCAATTCTCAATAAACAAACAAGATATTATGTAGGTAATTATTTTGAATAAATAAATATCTTTAATAATATGTCATAACAATTAACAATTTAACAATTATTGATATGTGCCATTAATTGCACTGGGAAGTCAATACCACATATAGGAAATAATTATTATATGATCACATACAAACAACAACCAAAACAATGAATTAATATTTTTAAATTAATATAAAATAGATCGTATGTTTAAAAACTTATCTTCCAATAATCGTATGAATAACAAAAAAGAAATATTCGTACGATAATCGCATGAATAGACACTTCCAAAAACAAAAGAAGTAATAATAATTAAGATCTTTTTGTAACATAGTAATAAATATGCTTTATTGTAAATAAATATGCATTTGAAATATAATTATAAAATTATGCACTAACCTGATGTTTTTTATTTTCAATTTAATTTCATTTTCACCAAATCCTGGTGTATGAAGTATGATGTAATTCATTTGTTTGTTTTTATAATGCGGGGACTTAATATTCCACAAAACATTCATGTTCTACATATTTGGAAACAAATTTAAGTTGTTTCTTCGCTCCAGCGAAACGACATTTTTGCGGCAACTAATGAAATAATAAACTCGACTACTTCGACACGTTCGTACTTGTTTAGTCGGTGATCCAGAGAGCGCGGACGCGTGGTGGGAGGTGCTACTCGCCCGATAAAAATAGAATGAAATGGATCGACTCGACTTAACAACTTACTAACCTACTCGACTAAATTTTTGGTGTTCAGACACGTTTAGCTACTAAATAATTCGACACTCGACTAAAATACTGGCGTAGTGCGAACTAGGCATCAGAGCCGCGCAACCACTCGACGCAGTCGAACGTGCACGGGTTGGTCTCTGTCTGTCTGGAACATTTAAAAAAAACGATACAAAAGTTTATATAATTTGCTGTTATTTTAATAAATCTCAATTACCAAACCTGTTAGTTTAAAAGTAAAAAATAAGAAATATTTATTATTTAGTTCATAGATTTGAAAAAAGTGTTTCAAATTTATGTTATTTTCTAATTGCAATAAATAGTTTGATATGTTCGTAAACTGATTTTAAATAAAAAATTGTGTATGTCAGCTCTGACGCACGACTGGAGTTTACTCCTTAAGTACGATTGTCTAAACATACGCAAAAAGAGTTTATCCAACTGAAAATAAGATTAATACCATATGAAAGGGTAAATTAACAAATTAATGAAAATAATATACATATATAAATATATATTTATTCATTTTATACACATTTATTATAACTAATCGGATTTTATATTATAAACAATGTAAATATTTGCCTGACATGAACATTGCTCATATAAAAAGCTCTAAAGAAATGATAAAACAAATTAAATGTTTAAAAAAATGTATACATTTCAAGAATAATCAAAAATAAAAATGTATGAAAGTCGACCTATGCATGTCCACCTTAATACACTCGCAACCAAATTAGAAAGTTGCGCACCATAGGTGCGCACCAAAAAAGTAACGAGGTCATTCATCAGTAGATTTTACCTCTCATATTTCTCTCATACCGGGCGCCTTATATATGAAAATCGATTCTTAAGGAGTAAACTCCAAAAATCTAGGCCTTATCTTACAAAATTTTACATACCGTCGCTATTTTCCTCCGGGGTCTTACAGACGTATGCTAGGTGGTAGTGTGATAAAATCAAGTGCTAGGTGGTTAAGGGTTAATATCACGCGAAGAGTCATAGAGGCGATACTGAAATTGAATATCTCACATATAATACACCAATAGTCGAACACTATATAATTTGTATTTTTATTTTTAATTATTTACTAAATTAAATTATTTATTATTTATACTTGCTTATTTACCATTCAGACTACTCAACCGAATCAATGCATGTAAACAAGGGATTACGAGTGATATATAAGGAACTCCCACGAGGACCCACGCTTTCGCTGGTTTGAAATGAACATTTTCTGTCAACGTCGTACGACTAGAATTTTATTAACTAGGAATAAAAATGAGAATACCTACGTTTATTTAAGGATGTCACCATCACAAACTGTAGACAAGAATTTCTAAACTATAGCGTGACGCATGTCTAAGAGATGAGACAAATTTACATAAAAAGTAGTATATCGGGTGAAGTTCGCCTAAGTTTGCTTCGTGTCGAAACGGTGGTTGACTAGTGATGAGATTGGGTACAGACATCGATAGAATTATCATTCAATTTGTCATAAGTTCATTGACTTTGTTAAACGTATTTTAGGAACACTACTTTCCATGTAAGTTATATGACTAATTTATTACGGTTGAAAATTATAGTGACGGTTTTTCCAAAGAAGTAAATATTGAGTTTTTTTTGTCGATTATTCCCAGCAGAATCTACATTCCGCATCGATGGTAGCTTCAAATTAACTATAAATTAATAACTTCAAATTAACTTCAAATTAACTAAAAATTAATTAAGTAAGGTAAAACAATATTATGTGTACATACTTTGTAAACTGATAATTTTAAAGTGCTTTTGAAGCAGAATCTAGATCTGTATATCATAATGCAAATTAGATCGTGTAGAACCATCGGTTATTATGATATACACCTGATATAAGAATTGATGCATCATCGTAGATCCATTGAGTCATCTTGGTTATTATTGGATGACTGAGAAGCTAGGATGTCTAAAAAACATGAATCTTAACCGACAAGTTGGAACCCGGCTTAGAACCATTCAAATGCTAAGCTAGTTATAAAGTTTGTCTCGGTGAAGAAAAATACCTTAAAAAAAGTCTTCATGTCCCCTAAGACAAATTACTGACTGATTGACCGTTTCTGGCTTTATGACTCGTCCTGAGACGAATATTTTAAAGCGTTAACCCCTCTTTTCAATAGAAGAAGCTTTTAGCTTATAGTATATATATACTAAATTCTATTTAACCTAAAAATAAGTTGAACATAGCTCTTTCTTAGGTCGAGAAAACTGCTAAGAAATCTTTATCGAGTTTATCGATAAATAATTTATACATCACGATCGAAACCTCGAAATAAGTTCGACAAGTTGCCTTCTCCCACTAAAATATGTAGCGACACGATATTGAAAAGTTTTTGCGATCCAATGTTCTTATCTAGCCGAGTTACAGCATCGACTGTATTTTTAAATTTTATTCCTAGATAAATTTAATTTCAACGTTTTTGGACTTAAGAATTGGACTAACATTACGAATAGAAATTTTGGTATCAATTTATGTGTTAATATAATTTCTCAAATTATTTTACACAAATATTGGTGAATTCAAGGTTTTAATTGAAAATCATAATACATTCAATCATAAAACATCAATAATTGTTAAATTTCAGGATTTCTATGACAAGAGATGAATTTTACACGTTTACCATTAGAAATTGGTACATCGTAAAACTGGAGTTTTTTTTGAGTTTGTTATGGCAGGAGGAGTTCGCTTCTGCTCCACACCTCCGAGTTCATAAAAAATACTTTAATCAAGTAATAGAAAGGCACCAGGTGGTGACAGTATTTGACTACTACCGTGTCCTTTAGTGAAAAACCTAAGACATATCGGGTTCGATAAGATTAGAGATTTCGGACTAATTAGGATAGATATATTTACAACTTAAACCTAGAAATTACCAAAAATATTTTATAATGAAATATACGTTAATGTAATGTTGTCACGATTGAATAAGCTTGAATCAAAGTAAGAATATAGACAGCTATTTAAAAAAAGCTTTATTATTTATATACCTATGGACAGTGCATTAATGTTGAGAGGTATATTTTATGATCGATTCTAATTATAATATCTTAATAAATAAAATTTTATACACAAAAAAGTTCCAAAAACACACGATAAAAGATTTACTTATCAAATATATTTTAAGTTTTTTAACTTTTGATACAATCAAAGAATCAATTATCAAAACTGCAAATAATATATTTCAGGCATCAAGAAACTATAAAATAAAACGTGAAAAATAAAGTTAGCGTATTATAATAAAGTTAAACCATCTTGCAATACAACATTGCTCAGTGAAAAATTGTGGTTGAACTACAAACCTACGCAAACAGTGACTCTATTCCGTATTTCATTGTAACGCACATAAATCAAGCTCCTTCGTTTTATAAAAAGAAACCTCGTGAGTTTTGGTTAAAATAAAATTTAATTTTCTATTTATTTCCTCTGTTTGTGGCTAATTAAACCACGCCTGTCTAGACATCTTGACCTCGTATATTTTTGGATAATCCGCAATTTGAAGGGCACTTACAGTGGTTTTTCTCTTATTTTTGTACTGTAAGATTGTTTAGGAGATGCCCTTTTATTATTTTTGTACTTATGGAGTACTTACTTGCATAAAGCTTATAAAATGAATTTTAAGTTTCTTCAAAATATAAACTAATAGTGTTACTAATAAAATGAACACTGCGGCATCAATTGACCTATGGTAATATATTTGTATTGTTAATAAATTTTAATAGACAATAATTAATTAGTATTATCGTAAAATTTCTTTATAAGATTATTGGTTGTTATATTTTGTTACTCTTTTCTTGTTGTTGTTGTTGTTATAATCTACTTACATTAAATAAAATTCTATGCTCTATGTCTACTATGTACACTAATAACTTTCAAACTAAACAGTATTATTAATATTAATAAAACTGTGAGATTTCTATTGACAGTTAATAAGCTACTGTAATAGATTTTGCGAGAGAATTCTCCATCAATTTAGCAACCATTGCCGTAAAGACGATAATCTGTTTTCATACAAATCATATTAGTATTTTGAGAGTGGCGACGCTACGACTGCTTCAGACTTTATTGTTTTGAAATTCCGCGCTTATTTTGGTGTCACATACATTTGAATGCTTATTTCTGACTAGCTGTGCCCGAGGAGTTAACCGCACATAAATTTTAATTTATCCACACATCTACTACCACGACGATACGGTGGTCACTAAACGCGGTTCAGGAAAGGCCATCTATTATGATAGTGCGGTACTTCGAACTATTGTAATTTGCGTAAAAATAAACCGAAACCCGATGTTTTTATGTTATTTTCTCGTCTTTTTTCGTTAACTGAGTTTTGAATATGAATATTAATTATTAATTGTTATTAATTATATGCTATAAGACATCATTATACATACCGTTATAACAATTTTTGGTTCACATTTTAATACATCAACTCACCTCTCCTCTGACACCATCATTCAAATACAAAATTCAGTGAAACGATTTAATCAAGACTAAATGTTACCTCAAACTACTTTTACTATTTTTTGAAGTACTCTCACTTTAGAAGTGATGCTTCTTCAAACGAACAGACAGACAAAAGTTTCTACAAATTATGGAAACGCATACGTGTTTTTTTTTATTTTTATTGATTGTTTGATTCGACCTGCTGGTATAAATAGCTTAACCCGTTTATTTAACCCTTTGACAGTAGAATGGAAAAACACACCACCACATCCGCCGTTGGTTATCTACTGCTGAACGTTGGCCTCCCCATCATCTCTGTGGAGGTTTACCAATACTAGCCATGCTTGGCAGGCGGGTTGGCGAGCGCAGTGTATTGTGGCTGGATATGGTGACGCTGCTGCCATCATAACTCTGGTTGGTGTACAGTTGTTCGCACCACTATTCACTTTTACGAAAGTCAGCTTTTACGACACCTCGGCAAGAAAAAGGTCGGGACTATTCTTCTCTGCCGGTCACAGTACAGCTTGTGTTTTTGCAACATGTGAAAGTTGCAATTTTATAGGTATAATAAAATTGCAAATTTCGGTATAGGTGGTAGGTATCAATTAAGGTAAATGAATGCACTGATATCAGAATGCAAGCGAGATCTCTAGCTTAGTATGTCTCTTCATCTAAGCAGTGCAGATCAGGTCTAAAGCAAACTTGGGTCCAATGTTGGTGTATTTGTTTATTTAAATTAGTCTTTTGATCATGCCGGTAAAAACAATAAGAACTTAGTTAAAAAAAACGCAATTTAGTACATGAAATTTGTAAAAAAAAAACTGTATGTTATATACAGTAAATAAGAAAAAAAAATAGTTTTCAGGATAATAATAACTTAAATAAAGGATTGTGATCTTTCCTGAGCGCATAGTTAGTAAAACTGTATAAAGTTTCGATAAAAGTCTAATCGCTTGCTTGAATAATTTTTGTTCTTATCTCTTGGACGGCTTAGCTGTAGAGTAATTGGCTATTGCCGGAGTTAATAGCGACTATATATGTATCAAGCATTTCACATACCTTAAGCCCAGGCTCTCAAGCAAAATTAAAAGCCAATAAAACATTTTATAGCACATTTTTAATTCAATATTGTGTTGTGCAATAAAGTATGAATGAATAAATGAATAATTTTTATATTTTAGAATAATGGCTACATAGAAACATAACGTACAATATCTGGAAGATAAACTGTATTCCGAAAATTCAACGGTGGTTTCACGAAGTTTAATGAAGCATGATATTTATGAATCATTCAATCAGTGAACAATTTCTTTATTCTAGTCAAGGCTTCAGAAGCAGTTTAAAATTATCAGTTTACAAAGTATGTACACATAATATTGTTTTACCCTACTTAATTAATTATAGTTAATGTGAAGCTACCATCGGAATATAGTTTCTGCTGAGAATAATCGGCAAAAAAACTCAACATTTACTTGTTTTGAAAAACCGTCACTATAATATTCAACCGTAATAAATTAGTCATATAACTTACATGGAAGGTAGTGTTCCTTAAACTATATACCTAAACGCATACTCCATTATCATTAAAAAGACCTGAATACAAACGAATAGAAAGAACGAAAGATTTGATAATAGAGATGGGGATGGCTAGAGTTTGGGAGAGGCAGAGCTGTTTCTACATATATTCAAACTATGGGTATTATTTTTTTTTTTGTTTTAAAGTCAAGAATTTACGCAAGTTGGTATACCAATCAGCTGAATAATATCGACCGAACCATAATTTCGATACAGAGAAAAAAAAAATAGCTGGACGAAAATTTTACTTCAAATTTGTTGAAGATTATTGAAAAGTAAGTTATATGCTTAATTTCAACAATAATCTGCGACACTCTTGAAGAATATGAAAAGCCTTGGTTATTTTGACGGTCATGCAACGCACTTATTTATAAAGAGTAATATAATAATAAATAATAAATAAATATGTTTTAACACACACACAAGGCCGTCTGTTCCTAAGGTAGGCAACTTAATGCCTGTGTTTTAGGTAACAGCCGACTGATATACATTTTTTTTAAATAAATATACTTATAAATAATACATATATGAATAAACATATATTACACCCAGACTCGGGGCAGGAATCGAACCCACAACCCTTGGAACAGAGAACAGGGTCACTGCAAACTGCGCAAGGGGTTAGTCGATATAAAATCATTGTATGACCAGCGTCCATAATTTCTTAAAAAAACTAAACGACAGTGCACTCTTTATATGGCTTATATCTAACTAAAATTAGGCAATCCTCAGTTACGAATTAATCCAGGCTGGACCTAATAAAACAGCCTTATTTTGTGAAACTTTTTAACACTTATTTTATTTACACATCGATTTCATGGTTTTGTACTGAGATGAATTTGTCATACGATAATATCGAAAGTAAAAAATGATAAATTTGATGATGAACATAAAAATGAGACTAAAACTCTCAGAATGGGAGATGATTTCTACAACGTCTATTGTGACTCGAGCAGTATCAAATACGATTTCTACCTCATATAAAATATTTTTTTTATGCATAAGATAGTCAACGATATTGAATGTCTAAACAATAATTGCATCAACCTCAATATAGTAATACTCTATACGTTGAACGTGACTCTACCAAAATAAATGTTAATACTCCACCACTAAACATACACAGGATTTGCCCAAACAAACCTTTACCCTCTTAAATTTGAACATTAAAACCTACGGGAACATAATAATTTGCAATTAATTATATGTACAACTGACAACTATTATTGTGATAATTGGTAAAAAAAAAATCATAAAAACAAACTAATAAACGAATTGAGATAATATAATCATAAATCGTACGTATAATTTTATTTTGTTTTCACAATAACTTAATTATTTTTGATAGCCATTATTGGATTATGTTAGAAAAATAAACATGGTATTGATTACAGTATTTTTATTATAAGAATGCTTGTGTTATTCCTCTAGGAGCCGTTTTACTTATACATGTATATTTTAACAAGTTTACTTTTTAAAACATACATGTATAAGTAAAACGGCTCCTACAGGAATAACACAAGTTTTAAAAAGTATAATATATCTTTTTTATGCCTTTTCAATTAAACTTTATAGAAATAATATTATTATTGTAACTTTATTTACCGAATTTATGTACCGAATTCTCATGCCTAAAAAATATCAAAGAAAGTCTCAATGTACAACTTTCTACACCGTACAAGATATGAAAATTGCAATCGTATTTCGATAAAAAACAAAGAATTAATACAGTATGTGGCTTAGAACGTCTCAAGTCTTTAGGTTTAAACAATGTTCCTATTTAGTAAATATAACGTCTAACAGCTATACCTACTATCCCATCAAAAAGTAAAAAATAATAATAAATTAAGAATAATCTATCCCAAAGATTGAGAACCTCAAAAAGCTTAAATTTACGAAGGCGGGCAAGATCGCACTACGAACGTGCTATATATTAAAGTTTTTTTTTTGTGTTTACACGTAGGAAGATTTATTTGGAAATAAAAATCGATTTATGTTTTTTTCATAACCTTACGAATCATCAGAAAAAAAAATCGAATAGCCTCATAACTCACTGAAAAATAGTCCGACCTTAGCCGAACGCATCCTATGTAATAAATTGTTTATCTAAATTAAACACGAAATGAAAATAAAATCCATTGACCAAAATAAATATAAAGACTTTTATTAAGTACAACATTGGTTATAAAAGAAGTCATTAGTTATTGTAACAATTTACTCCACGTAACACGAGAGAATCCGTTTGACCGGCACCACCATACGTCTTCTCCGCAACACAACAGGGTAAAATTATTGTTATTGTTTAACGGCGGTTAAATTATCTCTATTAATTGAAACTTATTTATTCGATTAATAGAAATTACCCGGATGACCGAGCTTTGCTTGATATTTGTTGTTTTGGGTAATCGTTTTTTTTTTTTTTTTTGGGAACTGCATTTAGATACGAATTACATACTAATGAAGTAAACTAATTGGACTCGTGATTTTTTATTTAAATAACCAGTTCATATTTTTTTGTTATTATGTTGGAAAGATCGAAATATTATTTATATTTCATCAGTATATAATTTAAAAAAAAAAAATCGGACTCGAACCGGGGTCGCCCGAGTGCCCTCAAGTCGGAACCACCCGATTTCCCACCTGAGTTGTTATAACTTTGTAGATGGTGGCGAAATTTACCTTCGTATTCTAATGATATTGTAGCAGTTTTTCATTAACTGAAAACACGGATAAAAGGACTTTTTTAAAACTGAATACTAGCTAGATCACTTTACCGCCCCCAGAAAGCCCCGGCATACTAAATTATACGAAAATCGTTGGAGCCGTTTGCTTTGAAAAATCTTTTCTACTTTTTCTGAATATATAGTTTTGGATTATGAGCCTTTTAAAAAAAAGGAAATTCGGTTGATTTTTTATCATGTTACGCAATATCTTAGTCAATTGTAAGCCGATTTTATTGAGTTATTAACCCGGTGCAAATGACGTGAAAATAATTACTAGGACGATGACGCCGGGTCATATTGACCCGAATTTTATCGATATTTTTTCAAGAAATTTAGTAATTTACCTTAGTTTTAGTGACTGTTTATTAAAAAGGGTTCTTTGATTAAGTATTAAAATAAAAATAATAACAATTAGTTCTATTAATCAAACTTTTATTAACTTTTTCAATAACACATGCAAAAACAACTTAGAAACCGTAACATATTTATATTTTGAATTTTTGGTAACGTACTCTTAGCAATAATAGGAATCAAAAATCTTATATACTTATAGAGAAATCAAATAAGCTTTATAATATAAAAATAAAAACGAATCAGTCTCCTACGTCAGTCATCATTCAAGGCCACGGAACTGCTTCAATTATTGCGGTATGGAATCAAAAGGTCTCTGAAGCGAGTCTAAAAATTTCCACTCCAATGCCGTATGTTTGCCATAATTATTAATGCCATTAATTTTTGTCTATTAGACCGATAAAATCCAGATAAAAACAAAAGCACTTTTACACATCATATCATGGGTAATGAATAAGTTAACATTATAACTCAGTCTTGGCACCTTGAGTTACAGGTTTTACACCAGGCCTTACAGATAATATATTTTCAAATCTAGTACGTACATTCGGCCATGCAGTTGCTTTTTGCCACATTGTTCTATCTTATCCTTTGTAAAACTGGTGCCGTAATTGGTGTTTTACTGACCTAAGATCGATATTATCTGAATCTGACCCCGTGTCACTAGCTTCTTGTTCACTTTCACTGTCATTGCTACGTTTCGACAAATGGCCGTCAATATCCACGTCTGAAATAGCTTGGGAGTCTTCATTGTCAGAATCACTCTTCTAACAATGCCACAATTCTAGCTGGGTCATTTGTTAATGACATTTTCACATAAAAAAAAACTATAAAAAACAAGGGTAATTAACATTTAACACCAAATAAGCAAATAAACGTAAGTCATGAAATTACTACGCCAGCGATGACGCTGGGTCATAATTACCCGTTTTCACTTGACTCACGTATATCTCCCAACGCGCGTGATGTCGCACTGTGTGTACCGATGGAGCGGGTAGAGAATGGCCGTATCTCCAGCTATACAAACGTTCAAACCATACGACTGACGCAAAAATAAAATATGTCAGTTTAAAATTGCCTCGGGTCAATATGACCCAGCGTCATTGTCGCCGGGTTAAGGTATACTTTAAGAGTATTAAGATCTTACGACAAAAAAAAATGTACGTTTATAGTCAAGATAATTTTCATTGGTTTTATTTGAGCCGCATTCATGACTTTTGAGATATTTTGAATTATATACTCAAGTACATTATATTTATAATAATATCCACGAACATTTCATACCAATCGGGACTATATCAATTCAGATCACCCGAACGTAGGCGGATTGGGGGAACCCATTAAGTTAATGAATCAGCCTGTAAATGTCTCACTGCTGGGAAATAGCGTATTTGCATATAGAAGAAGGGTTGGGGCTTATATAGTACTCTACTGCGAGTTGACGGATAACCGCTTCACTGCCCGTGTCAACTATTAGTTAACAATAGTTTACAAACTAACCGCAATAACTGCAAGCGCACGTGTCAAGTAATGGTCGCCATGGCTATATTGCCCATGTCAACTTTTTTTCGACACGGGTATTAGTACGCGAAGTGCACCTGTCAACTACAGGTTGATTAACGTATATTACATTATCACCGGTGGGAAATTACGTAACAAAACGTGAGAGGCCTTGGGCAGTTTTGTGCAGTTGGTAAACTACAAGGTCATTGCCCGGACACCCAAGCCGATAATTTTCCGACCTTGAGTAATGATCGCTATCATGTGTCTGTCATAACAACCGGGACAGACGACTTTTACGTAATTTCCGACACACGGTATTCATTATAACTTTATCTAATTAAAATAATAGTAAGTAAAATTAAAGTTAGATATATTATTACTTTAAATTTAAATAAAATTATAATAACGTTGTTACGAGTTAGTTACGGATTTTTATTAACTCCATCCCACGTTTAATTAAAATCGTTTTTATTATTACAATGTGAAGAAGTAACGAATATATTATAATTAAATCTTTCGCATTTATTACATCGCATTTTTCTTTTGGAGGGTCCTGGATCTGCAGGCAACAGGATCCCTTCAGCGACAGGCTGGCCTAGGCGAAAAGGCCAGACTTCTCCTACATGGGGACTGTCTGGCTAACCTCTGAACAGTCCCGACGACGTCGTGTCTAGCAGGACCGGGTTCCCATCCCGGCTCGACACGGGCACAAGGGCGTTACTGGAGGCGCATTAAGTAGCGCCTCCTACGCACCCCCATTCGTCGCCCGCGGATGGAGGCCACGTCGGCGGCCTCCTCTCTCCTCCGCTCGTCGGCCTTCTTCTGGGACATTACTGTCTCGCAGAAGGAGACCATCGCCTTCCAGGACTCGTCGTCGCCGAGCATCGCGGTGATGATGCTCGGGAGCGACAAGTCCCCTCCGAGGACCGACGTCAGACCTTGACGCAGCGCCGCCCATCTCAGCGTAGCCCTCGGTGGGGGTCCCTTGCGTCCGGTCCCGCGGAAGAGGAGGGCTTCGGTCTTATCAATTCTGACACGAAGCCCTAAACTCCTTATGCGGCTGATCACGAGATCGACTCCGACCTCGGCCAGCCGCGCCGCCTCCTTGAAGTCACGTCCCTGGGAGTAAACGAAGGTATCGTCTGCATAACAGATGACACCCATCCCAGGGAGGAGACGGCCTCGAAGGACCCAGTCGTACCCGATGTCCCACAGTATCGGACCCAGAACTGATCCCTGCGGGACACCGCAGCCGACTCGCCGTCACTCCACGACCCCGACCGGTTCTCGAGGCCTACCCTCCGATCGGAGAGGTACGCCTCCAACAGCCTCCTTAGATACGGAGGCACTCCGAAATTACATCGCATATACTAGTAATTAATTAACTTTTTCGTCTTAATATCATCGTTTTTTAAACTGGTATAGCCTCCTCAGTCCCAAGCCAAGAATTCTTAACAGGTACCACTTTGGGTATCTTCCACGTAACTCCTTGATAGGGATATTACTCTCTTCAGTGATGATTGTGTGTCCATCTCATGCGGCGTACTCCAGCAGCGGCGGGCGCCGAATGCTGAGTCTCTTGAGACTCTTTCAGCACCAAGCCAACTGGTGGGGATAATAGAGACACCGGCCGGCTAGGTGGCGATACCGGTCGGCGGGGTTTTCTGGTGGCCCGCATGCTACCACGTCCAGCGCCAGCTCCATACGAGCCCTGGATTCCCCCAGGCAGCGGCCCTATGCGTTTTCCTTTTATCATGTCCATCCATTAATAAATTAAGTGCTAGATTACTGCCTCGGAGAGTCAGTAAGTAGTAAGTAAGTATTCAATAAATAAGAACAGACCGATCAGTCTCATTTCCAATCTATACAAGATTCTCAAAGGTAATTTTAAACAGAATTAGCTCAGTTGGGGACGAAAATTAACTGAGAGTATAATAATATAAATGTTTGTAAAGAAATTTATATTTATCCAAAATAAAGGCTATTTTGTATTTGTATTAATTAAATACCATGGGTCAACCAATTACATTTATTAATATGATACAGATTAATAAAGATACAGTTTCAAACATTAGGTTATAGAACATTGAAATAAATATCAAATTATTAAACATTATTAAATGAAGGCCTTAAAATTAATTCATTACATACAATGTCTAAATAAATCAATTAAATGTAAGTCATAAATAATAAACATAAGATTAAAATAAATATAAATTGAAACTGAGATTAAAGAAAGTTAAAATTCAACAGTTTGAAAAAGGTAAAAGAAAACGTTAGGAATTTGAATTATTAAATATATCATATAATTCTTAAAAATAATAGTATTTATGGCATAGCGAATTTTACGAAATGTATATTTTTTAGATGTCTTAATATTAATTTTACTGTCTCTATAGTATTCACTTTCATTTATGTTGAACTTTATAGTACAACATTGTCTAAAATGCTTTTAATTTATTTTCTAGATTTTATTTCGCACAAAATACACTAGTTCCAGTTTATTAGACGGTGGATTACCAATGACCTTCAGTAAACCTCTTTACTGCGGGCCGCCTTGTTTGTTGACTGACATAAACTTCATGAAATTGTATGACCAAAGACGAAATCTCAGCTATGAAGTAGAACGCCGCATCTTAACTGCTTAATCAACTTTTGACGTATTCTGAAAGTATTTGATATTCGGTCTTTTTTAAATATAATCTAAAACGAGAAGCGCTATGTTTTTAGGGTTAATATGAAACGTCGTCATCATTCGCATCACAACAAGTAAAACGAGACTAGATTTTGTGACTATTATTTGTGATTTGAAGTAAGTAAATAAGCATGAAATAAATTTAACTGCTATATACATTTCTGTACTGTGACATATTGAACTGTGTGAGACAGACACACACACACACACACACACACACACACAGACAGAGACAGACTCACATACATAATATCAGCCATTGGATGTACACTGCTGAACGTAGGCTTCCTCCATCGACCTCCAGAGCGACCGTTCGAAGCAGCATCCATTCAACGGCTTCCGGCGAATCACCTCAAGTCGTCTGTCTATCTCGTGGACGGCTATCCGACACTGCGCTTGTCGGTACGTGGTCTCCCTTCGAGAACCTTTCTGCTGCATCGGCAGCCCTACCCATTACCACTTCAGCTTGCTAATCCGTTGGGTTATGTCGGCAACCTTCATTTGTCTACGGATCTCATCATTTCTGATTCGATCGAGTAGAAAATTACCGAGCATAGCCTGCAACATACGCGGTTCAAAGGATACGTCTATTAACGGATGTCGCCACAGTTAGAGTATTTCCGTTCAGGGTACGGAGGTGGAGGTTCGGGCCCAGATGAGGTACCTGGGCCTGACTTTGGACGGTCGATTAAGCTTTGGTCCGCATTTCGCGGAGCTCGCTCCGAGGCTCGAGAGCGCCGCCGCTGCGTTGGGCAGACTCCTGCTCAACGTAGGAGGACCGGACTCCCTTTGCCAGTGCTTATACGTCGGCATAGTGTGGAGCATGGTGCACCCATATGGTGCGAAGCACTCACCGCCAAGAACAAGACCCTCTTAAGGAGGCCTCAGAGGGTCATAGCGGTCAGGGCGATACGCGGATACCGTACGGTGTCATGGACGGCGGCGACGCTTCTCGCGAGCGATCCGCCCTGGGAACTCCAGGCGGAGGTGCTCGCGGAAGTGTACCATTTCCGGTCAAGGCTCAGAGTTAGAGGACAAGTCCCAAGTGCGGACCAGACGGCTCGGGTCAGGGCTCAGCCTCAGAGAGCCCTGAACCATTGGTGGAAGGAGGACCTGGAGTCCCCAGCGGCATGCCCAGAGACGGTTGATACCATACGTCCCCATCTTCGTTACTGGGTCAGAAATTGGCACGGGGTGCTGACCTTCAGTCTGACGCAGGTACTTACCAGACACGGGTGCTTTGGTAAGTACCTACACCAGATTGCGAGGAGGGAAGTCACTCCTGCCTGCCACGAGTGCGGCGCGCCTATAGACACGGCGCGTCACACTCTCGAGGAGTGAGCCGCTTGGGAGCCCCAGCGCCATGCCCTGGTGGCCGTGATAGGCGGAGACCTCTCGCTGTCGAGCGTGGTCCGCTGCATGCTCGGCAGCGAGAGGTGTTGGTCGGCCGTGGCCTCCTTCTGCGCGGAGGTCATGGCATTGAAGGAGGTCTCGGAGCGGAAGCGTGAAGCAGACGCTAACGCTAACCCGCTCCGCAGGAGACGACGGGGGTGAAGGAGACGCCGTTACGCGCTCCTTTACCCTCCGAAATAGAGTGGGAGGGGCACCTATAATCCTCCCATTCGCCACCAGGGAAATAGAGCGCCCACGGTACCCGCGAGCACTCTATAGGCGAAAGCGGTCCGCATAGGCGGGCCAACCGTCGGGGCGTCACAGTTGCATGCGAAAGCGATCACGTGGCGCCTCACTACGACGATGAGGGCACCGCTGGGTTTTAGTGCGGTATTCTGACACGTTCTGCCGTGTCAGCGAGTCCCACATACCTGTCGCCTTCGGGTGGCGGGATGCGTAAATGCATTTCCCAGCGAAAAAAAAGGCTATCAATATGCCCCTTGTCATAAGATATAGTTATACAATATTGTGAGCAGGTAACATATTATGGTGATTTGGGCATATACTATATATTGGCTGTCTCGCGTTTGTCCTGATCATTTCATGGTCATACTGTGCATTATTTATTTATTTTGTATAATGACGTAAATTTTAAAAGAGTAACGAGAGTTTTTTTTTCTCCGGATTTTTTTCCATCTCTTGGTCAAGACTAGAGAAATTAGATTAAGTTATTTATATTTATATTTAATAAAGCCGATGATATAATAGTACGGTAAGTAATGTCTCGGTAGACATTAGCTTGTAATAATTTCTAGAGTTTAACTAGTAGTAATTAATTAACGGTAGTAGAAATTAACCATTTCTGTATTGTACGTGTTTTTGCTACCTATTTTAATTTTTTTTTTTTGACATTCGTTAAGTCTATGAAATCACCTTATGGCGAAATAAATAGGCCCACCCGTTGGGAAACTCCATCGAGGTCACTAAGTATAATACTGGGGTCTTCCAGGGATTCTGCCATGACCACGATATCGTCGGCAAATCGAAGGTAAGTTATGTACTCAGCTCGCTGTCGTAAGTTATTACAAAATGTACATATATATACCTGTAATCTTCAATTATTTGTAATACTATAGCTATAAAAAAAAAAAAAAACAGGTACTGAAATTATTTCTATTAATATCATTTTAATGTATTACGTAAAGTTGGATAGCAGTATTTTTCTATTCATTTCACTATCATTTGATTACATTTTCGAAAGCACTTTTACGTTACTTTAATTATTTTAAAAGGTTTTATCGAATCTTTGATCAGTATCAGCGTTACAGTTCCGTAAAACCCTTATCGAATTCTCTTTTAGAGTTTTGTAAAAAATAGTAGGTACCATGTTCACGTTTTGAATACATTAGTTGACCCGTGCAAAAATTTTGCACAATATTGAAGTCATTTATATATTGAATATTTCACATAAATTTATTAATGAATTATCCGTAATACTCGTAATTCGGTCTGCGAGTTTTATTTTTTCAAAAGTTTTGAACTGCTAAATTCTTATGGGTGAATAAACCGCTTTCTTACGTAACGCGTAACGACGCCAGTTTGTCTGGCTTGGATCTTCTGTACTGTATCAGACTGTAAACCACCCACTGCTGAGCCAAGGCTTCTTCTCCATATAGAAGAAGGGTTAAATCTTAATCTACCACGCTGCTCCATCCGTGTATTAAACCTGCAACCGTTATCGTTCAAGGTATTTTCGTCTACCATACATGAGAATGGTCACAATCACTGAAAAATATACTCTTCGACTTATATTACTGTATCAGCCTGTAAATCACCCACTGCTGAGCGAAAGCCTCTTCTCCATGTAGAAGAAGGATTGGAGCTTAATCCACCACGCTGGTCCACTGTGGGTCGGCAGATAATTTTCCTACCATGAATAACGATCGTTATCAGATGTGCTCTCGGAGGCACGGTGGGGAGACCCACAAGGATATACACCCAGACCGGAAACAAATATTTGTACAAATACAAATACCTTTCCCGAGCGGGAATCTAACACACTACACCAGAACGGTCGTCGTTTAGACCTTCTAAATGTATAAAATTGACTGATAAAGGTAAATTATGTATACGGGTAATATAAAGGGTAGGACGTATGAAAAAATCTTTTTGTTATTTAAATGGTTAAAAAGAAATTAAACGGGTAAAGATCGTAATTTTTTCATCCGTGATAATTGATGACACTTTTTTTTTTTTTAATATTGAGAATAGGGATAATTTTACAGATTACAATTCAAAAATTATAGCCTTTTTAATATTATAAATAAATTAGAAAAAAAAAAACCTGTAAAGACAAATTAGATGTAGAATAATGATGTAGTTTTTTGATTAAAAATATATGGAGTAAACATTTGATAAAATAAAAAATAGCCATTTAAGAATATTTTAAAAAGTTTTAATATATCTGTTTTATGTTCTCTGGGTTTCTTATCTTAATATTTATTGGGAATATGGGAGTCAGGTTTAATAAAAGACAAGTGTTCACGTTGACGTCACAGACCAGAGAGAGTAATCTATATTTTTAATTTCTTAATTATATGTACTTAAACTATTGACAAAAATGCGGCTTACACACTATCTAACACCTCCCTTGAAAAGTAAATTTTTAAGCAGAATTACAGTTGTTGAACAATAGGAAGATAAATTAATTTATAAATTATTGTTGTTACATTATACACATTGTTATAACTATTATACATTTACAATCCTTATATGACTATATCTATTACATTTTTCTCCTAACAGACAAAAAAGAAAACATATATTTTATTAGACAATGCTTGTAACACTATGAACAAATGACATCTCTATTTGAAGTTGACTATCTCTATTGATTGCATGACATCGCACAAAGAAAAAAAGTAGTACTTTTCGATTATTACTACACCCACAAGGACACACACCCAGACCAAAAAAAAAGGTACAAATACTGTAATATAATCTACCCCGATCGGGAATCGAACACATGCGACCGCTGGTGTTAAGGCGACTACTCCCACCGTAGTGGTGGGAGTAGTCGCGATACAGACATACAGACACAAGAATAGTTGTCGATATATGAATAGCTCCCCTGCAAAACTGTCACGCGTCCAGAAGGGTGCACGTCTCAAATTAAAGGGCGAAAAAACGTTTTTTTTTTTTTATATATTTACAGTATCGACTTGGAAACAAAATCTTAAATGCCTCCATTATTGAAACCGGGTGAACAACTCTTATGGGCTCGGTACGGACGTGATGCGAATGTACTGACATAGTAAGGGAATATAGGAATTTTTTATAACCCAATATTCAGCCAGAGTTCCGTACAGCAAGTCAGATTATTTTTTTATAATTTTTTTTTGTGGTGGTGTGAATGAGTGTTAGTCAACGATTATTGTTTTTTTGACTCGTTATAAACTTTTATTAAAGCGTTTATAATTTGATAAATTGATTTTGTATTAATTGCTGATAATTGCTACTAAGGTTACTTTTCTATGAATTCAATTTTTCATTAAAAAATTTCTTCATTTATATTACCTTCAATTTATTTCTTTATTGATGCATCTCAGTCATCCTCATCATCATCAGTATAAAGTTTTTCTTACATACTGTTGGTCTATTCGAGAACACGCCACTAACCAATCGACACAAAAAAAAACCAAAAAAAAAAGAAACGAACGAATAAAAAACACGTGAATCTGCGTACGGAATCGTAAAACTATTTTTTTTTTTTAAATATTCCAACCCAAATATTTTACAACTCAATAACAAGGGATCTCAGCCCAGGATTATCATTCGGTATGGAATTCCTCGAGTGTCCTTTATGACGCCCTCAAAGGTTATGGGGCATATGCATTCTCAATACACGATAGAAATAAATTTATGCGCTTTAAATATTTACGCATGTTTACATTCTTTGATTGTATATAGATGTTACATAATTACTTATGAATTTTTATGTTCCAATCTGTACCGATCACGAAGCAATTACAAAGAGGAGGTGTTGTAATCAATGTAGTCTAGCATCCACCAATGTAGTCCACACATCAAACCGTAGTAGGTCTACTCACCACCAGTTGTCGCTTTCGTCAGTACAGCTGTCGTTGCTGGACAATTAAGTTGCTCTCGTGACTAACTCCTTTTTATATATTTAAAAAATATTCTCGACCCGCGCACGTTTTGAACATGAAGTGCTGTGTTGTATCGTGTAGAAATTACACGAACAAATCAAAATCAAATGGAATAAACATATCTTTCTACTCGTAAGTAATATTTAAATTAAATATATTATTTATTTTGTCTAGAAAGTTCGGTGATTACCATGCCTCTATCGGCAAGTAGCAAAACTACTGGTCTAGCCAGGGCCGTACTTAGAATTGAAATGTATCTCTACAATACGATCCCAGATACTGTTCAAAAGCTTTCAATTAACAAAGTTTAAAAAAATTGTCAATGTGCGTATGTGGTGAAGGTTATTACAAAATAATTATTGAAGATAGCTCACTCACTCATCGAATAACCGCTCAACTGCCCGTCTCGACTACTAGTTGACAAGAGTTTAAAAACTAACGAATAACTGCAAGCGCCCGTGTCAAGTAATGGTCGCCATGGCTATAGTCAACTTTTTTTCGACACGGGCATTAGTACGCAAAGTGCATCTGTCAACTACAGGTTAATTAACGTATACAACATTATCACCGGTGGGAAATAACGTAACAAAACGTGAGAGGCCTTGGGCAGTTTTGTGCAGTTGGTAAACTAAAAGGTCATTGTCCGGACACTCAAGCGGATAAGATGTTCTTCCGAGGCAATTTCAGTCGAATTGTTGTAGTGAAAATTCTAATTATGTAATTTTATATTCTGGGCTAAGGTTCGAACCTATAGTAGTTGGTTTTGACGTTCAATATTTGAATTTGAATAATCAGATCTAATAAAAATATTCTTTTTTGCTATAATAAGAAATCTATGAGTATCTACAATTTATAACTGTTGTTTATGAAAATAAAAGCATGTTATGTATCATATTATGCAGCATTATTCTATTTTATTTATACTACGTCTGGCTTGGGAAAAGGTTTACCAATTTTGGTGTCCTTTCCGTTTTTTTTAATCACTCCGATGATAAAAACTTTATGGCATATGCAAAAGCAAACTGACTTTTAGTATGCAATTATCGACAAAAAGGTCGATAATTGCGTATTGAGAAAAATCTCAAATCGATATTACACATGGCTACATAATATCAAGCTTTAATTTTCCAGCATAGGATGACGACCTCTCATTGTACTAAAATCCTACAAGGCGAAATCAGCTTATCAATACAATAGTAAATCATGATAATATTATATAGCAGTGTGTGCCATCCAATTTCAACTTACATAATATATGATTAACTAAAAAATTCTGAGTACGGCCCTGGAATTTGCGCTAGACATCTAGTGAAATATAGTAGAACAATTATAACGTCTGTCAATTTAGTCAATTACTTGTTTTAGCTACTGGTCGCTAGATGGCTTGCCGCTATTTGAAGCCCCTCGCACCCCCGCGCAGTTGCGACACTACATTATATGAATAAAGTTTCTTATGACACCTCCTCTTTGTAATTGCTTCGTGGTACCGATATTAATAGTACCTTAATATAAGTCGACCTTTCTGGCACAGTATATTAATATATATACCGTATCTTTGAAATGAGATTTGAATGCTTTATTATTACATTTTAAAGTATAAAAAATCCGTATTCTAATAATTATAAAGCTTAATTAAAAATACTTATCCATTAAAAAGACACACATTATGTACCTACCTACTAGTACCTAAGTAAAATTATTTTATAGTCTTACCTTTCAGAGTTTCCAGGTAATCTAAAAAAAGTTATCTCTGGATGCGTGGCGAATTCATGCAACTAAAAACAGCACAAATAAATCCTACTCGTCATATTAAATATCTTAAGATTTTTTCACTGAAATTATTTTCAGTGAAAAAATCGTGTGGTTGTTAAAAAAAAATCACACGGTCCGTTTGTCACTGCGGCACAGTCGCGACTGTTTGCGTCCCGAGCGCATCACGAGATCGAGGTGCGTAGACATAGCTCGCGCTTCGTCCGTTTGTATGAAGTTGGAGTACTGTATATATTAATATACTGTGGTTCTGGTGTAGTGGTGCGAGTAGTTGCCTAAACGTCGCACGCCGCGGTGGTCGCGAGCTCAATCCCGCTCGGGACAGATATTTGTATTTGTACAAACATTTGTTTCCGGTCTGGGTGTATCTCTTTTTGGGTCTCCCCACTGTGCCTCGAAGAGCACGTAAAGCGGTCAGTCGCGGTTGTTATCATAGACACCTGATAACGATCTTGACCTATTATAAGGAACTTATCTCTCCAAAGCTCCAACCCTTCTTCTACATGGAGAAGAGGCCTTTGCTCAGCAGTGGGTGGTTTACAGGCTGATACAGTAATATAAGTTGAAGAGTCTATTTTTCAGTGATAGTGACCGTTCTCATGTATGATAGACGAAAGTACCTTCAACGATAACAGTTGCAGGTTTATAACACGGATGGAATGGAAATTTATATTTGTACAAATTATGTCTAGTCTGGATATTTGTTCTTGAGGTCTCCTCACCGCGTCTTGGATAGTACGTAAGGCTGTTGTTTCTTCGTAAAATTATTCGCTACTCAGCAGTGGAGCAGCGTGGCAGATCAGCTCCAATCATTCCCCATATATTGCTTGTATGGAAGGGTCCAGTAGCTAAACGTTTGCAGACTGTTTCTATTTATTTCAATTCAGATTGTTTATTTGAAAACACTAATCATAAAAATCCTTACTATGATTTTATGACAATAAAATTATAGTAAGGATTAAAAATTATAGTATGGAAGTCATTGGAAAATTACGATATAAAAGTCGCTTAATATTAATTTTACCAAATTAAAATATTCATACAAAAGCCTAAATTTTGTTAAGTTAATATTTATTTATTTATTTATTTATTTATCTTTGGGAAACATACAGCATACAATCACTACATATAAATAAACGATTCTAAACAAATTTTCAAGCCAATAAAGTTTCCACTAAAAGACTAAGTGAAATCAAAATTAGTACAATAGTAAATTTAAAAACACAAAACAGGAAGTATACCAAAAGTTAGTAATTACCTAATGGTTTCTCAACAGGCGAGTGAATTCCTTGAACCCATTGCTGAACAAGTCAATGTCATTATATCGGTTATTATAGACTTTGCATGTTCTTATAATAAATGAATTGCTACAATACTTTGTTCTGGAGACAGCGGTCGAGAAAGTAGCCTGAGATCGAGTGGAATGGCTGGGGCATTTAAAAGATATTTGACTTAGTAAGTATGAAGAGTCAACCAAATTATTAATTATTTTGTAGAGAAAAAGCTGGTCTCTGAGTTCTCTACGATGTTCTAGTGAAGCATCACTGTCAAAGGAAGCAGAGCCAAATTTATTTTTTAATCTTTTAAAAAATTTATTTTGTATATTTTCAATTAAGTCAATATATTTTTTATATTGAGGATTCCAAGCCGAAGATGCGTATTCAAGATTGGACCTAACATATGCATTGTATAGCAATTTATATGTATAAGCGTCTTTAAAAACTACTCCTTGCCTAAATATAAAACCTAGCATCTGATACGATTTAGTTGTTATATTATTTATATGACGGTCAAACATGAGCTTACTATCCAGCTCGACTCCAAGGTCTCTCACCTCCGTCACTCTCTTTAAATTAACGTTCGAGATTGAATAATTATACAAAATTTGATTTTTTTTTCTAGAAAAAGTAATGGCATAGCATTTTTCTAAATTCAAATATAAGCTGTTAAGTCTACAATATTGTTCAAGTCTATTTAGATCATCTTGTAAGTCGGAGCAGTCTTGTTTAGTCTTTATAATTTTAAATATTTTGGTATCATCCGCGTACAGTAGTATATTTGAATTCAGAAAGCATCTATTAATATCATTAATAAATATATTAAAAAGTAAAGGTCCCAGGTGAGAGCCCTGAGGAACTCCTGAAGTAATTGGGACAAATGATGATGTAAAACCTTTAATTGCAACTGCTTGAGATCGATCGCGTAGATAGGATGTTAGCCAGCGATGCAGATTAGAATATTAGAATATGAAAAAGAAAATAGAAGTGGAAATGCTTAATCAACAAAAATATCTCAAGTAAAATTTAGGTGTAAGGTTTTCGAATAAGTGTTCTCAAATCTCAAGTGGAAAGACGATCAAGGACAATATTCAAAACTCCACCGTACTGGGACTTCTTCACTATATCTGCTTAATAGCTAGGAGCCTTTGATATAAGTGGTTAAATGTTGAAAAAAAATACGACATGTTGGTGGAGAGGAGAATACAATTTGCTAATTACAAATATTTGTGATGTTGTTGCTGAGAGAAAGATATTTCTCTGTTCTTAATGCTTGTGTAACCTTCATAAAGCGAGTATTCTAGTGGATTCCCCAATCGAGTATCGTCGTGTGCGTTTTGTATTGTTGTTTATTTATTTATTTCTTGATAATAAATTAGCGGAAACTTAATTTTGTTTCGTATGAATTTTTGATCAAACTATTATATACTAACTTTTTATATTTTGTCTCTCTCTTTGAGAAGCGTTTTTGCACCAATAGCTGACGATATCGAGTAAAAAAAATTTTAAATTATTTAAAATAGTAAGAATAATGCTGTTTGTATGTTAAACAAATAAAGTTACATGACAGCGGCAGATAAAACTCTTTTTTTTATTTACGCTATGTCAGAGTTCTTTAGTTACGCGCGTACGCACACACACACACACACACACACACACACACACGCACACACACACACACACACACACACACACAAACACACACACACGCACACGCACACACACACACACACGCTTACACGCACGACATTATACAATATATATTAAAGGGACTGATTTAAATCAGAATTATTATTATTAAGTTTTATTTTATTTTAATTTAAATATTGTGTTCCGTTACCGGAATCATTATTAATACCGATCATTAGGGGCCACGATGTTCGCGCAGGTAAGTGCACACGATGGTAACAGTTCACATTCAAAACTGTCATGTGTGACGTACTTGTCATCTGTGGCATGTTGTATCTATGCCAGCCGTCGGCGATCGGACGTTCCCGCGATCCGCCGAATAGAATCGCATCGGACGTGTAACGGTCAACATTTTCAAACACCACCGCTCATCGTGCACAAAGAAGCGCCTACATCATCATCATCGCATCGTGTTGGAATTGCTTCCCCCCATCGACGGCTGGATCAACGTACAGCTGCATACAAGGTACGTCATACATTGTACTTCGTTTGCGCTGCTTGTCGTGAACATCGTGATCTCTGTATGTATGTGACTCCGCCACCGCCCAGGTGCAATTTCCGTACATATTTTTTGGTGCCGAAACCTGGGATTCCGGCCTATTTCATAGTTCGATCTAGGTATATATGGTATTTTCTGGTGAAATCGTATCAATAATCGTAATAACCAAACGTGAAACATAATCGAACATCGAGGTTTAGTTAGTCCATCATCACCAAACGGTCCATTTTTGTACCTAGTATCAAGTAATTCTAACAATTATCACTATCAAAAGGGCGTTTCTTCAATTTCATATCGTAAATAAAGGAAATATCTAGTGTAAAATCGTAGGAACAAAATTATGCAATCATAACAATATCGGTGCTTAATTTCTTATCGGCTTACATTTTACATTAAATCTACAATAATTCCTTTAATTTACATTATTATACATCAAACATAATTATTATTTCGTTTTAAATATCATAGCAAATCCATCGAAATAAAATTTTAACCAGAAACAAAGGAGTACACGCCGCGATACAAGTTACAACAAAATTTGTTCAATTTTCATACAATTCTCAAACGAACTCGTGTCGCTCGCTGTACTTGTTTACATTAATTCTTTAGCATTCCACAGTGTATTTGAGTCAACACAAGTAAGTAGTAATTTATTCGAACTTATTTAAAGGCGAAACTAAAGAATATTTCTTTAGGAATTAATTTTTATCTACCTACATATTTCTTTAGAAATTAATTTTTGTCTACCTACATATTTCTTTAGGAATTATTTCTTATCTACTTAATATATATTTCTTTAATATTTCGTTAGGATTTATTATTTTTTTTCTTTTCGACCTGCGTAAACGTTACATTATCGAATTTTCACTATGTCTTATATATTAAATAAACCTTCAACACGTAAAATGAATGCGATTAAGAAAAGTAAATCAAAATCTATCGGTGTTAAGTATACAACAAAAGATTTACCTATTTTGCGTAGAAAACGAACTATTGCTTATAATCGTTTGCAAAAGGCGTTGGAACTCGGAAATTTATCATTAACGGATCATTCTCAGCGCGACATGTTTCTATCTTATTATCAAGAAATAAAAGATATTGCAGCAACATTTGAACAGGCGCATCTTACTATTTTACAAATTTTAGAACCTTCGGATTCTGATGACCTTGATGACACTTATGAACGTTTCGATGAGATGTATTATAATGTATTAGCTATCTATCGATCAATAACAAAGGGACAATCGGATAATTCATTACGCGCTTCTTCTAACTCGAATATTCGGTTACCGAAAATCGTACTTCCTCATTTTTCCGGTGACATAAAACGGTGGCCTGAGTATTTTGATACTTTTAATGAATTAATTCATAATTGCGCTTCCTTAAGCGATATCGAAAAGTTTCATTATTTGACTTCATCCTTGAGCGGTGAAGCGTTGTCCGTTGTCAAACCGTTCCCTCTCTCACACGAACATTATGAACATGCATACCAAGCACTCATCGCTCGGAATAAGTGTAAACGCGCCTTAACATTTACATGTTGGAAGGATCTTTTAGCTATTGAGTTTAAATGTACTAACGGAATTGAATTTAGGAAATCGCTTGATTTGTTTGAAGAAAATTTGAGTATTTTGAAAACTGCTGAGTTACCTATTCAACATTGGGATTTTATTTTAGTTTATCACATATTATCGAAACTTGATACAACCGTACGTCGTAGTTTTGAGGAAAAATATTCAGATGTTGACCTACCTACATATAAACAATTAATTGGTTCCCTTCGAAGTAAATGCGAGGCTTTGTTGCGAGATACACATTTTGCTGAAATAAAGCCGAGTAAACCGGTCATCAAACCTACTTCATCGACAACTTTTCAAAAATATTTCAACAAAACGCATACCTTGATAGCTTCAGCTGACGTACAACAAAATAGTAAAAATGTTGCCGTATCGAATAAATGCCCGTTTTGCGCGCAAGCGCATACGATCTTATCATGTTCTGAATTTCTTAAAAAACCTGTAGAAGAACGTATTAAAATAACCACCGAGAAGAATTGGTGTTACAACTGTCTTAAGCCGTCTCATCAATTAAAAACCTGCAATTCCATTTTCTCGTGCCGTGTTTGCAAGCGTAAGCATCACAGCCTACTTCACCGTGAGAAAGCTATCGAAAATAATAATACGTCATCGTTAGTGTCATATTCTAAATCTAATACTGCAGTTTTACTTGCAACTGCGATTGTGCAGGTCAGGGATGCGTCCGGTTGTATGCAATCGTTTCAGGCCTTGTTTGACAGTGGAAGCCAAAACAACTTTATAGCCACAGCAGCAGTGAATCGCTTGCGACTGCAGATGTCTCCCTCCTCTTCTCACATAAGTGGTATAGGTGAAGCACAAACTTCAATCGTAGGGCATGTTTGTTGTCGAATTGGTCATAATGATAAAGTTCTATTCAACTTAGATATGCATGTCATTAACTCAATTTGCGGGGACCAACCCATCGCCAAATTGAAAACAACCGAGTGGTCACATATTAAATCACTACCTTTGGCGGATCCAGGATTCGATATTCCTGGTCCAATCGATATTTTATTTGCTGCGGATGTATTTACCGAATCGTTACTAAATAAAAAAAATTAAAGGTGGTCTTAAGCAACCCACCGCATTTAATTCTGTCTTTGGGTGGCTATTGCTTGGCAAATCACAGCTAGCTTCATATTCGTTGTTAAGTACATCATCGCAAGTTAACAATGAATCAAATTCATTGGTTAAGCAGTCTTGGGAACTAGACTCATTACCACAAGAGTCATCCTTAACTCCAGAAGAATCATTGTGCGAGCATAAATTCAAAACAACTCATACACGAGATGAATCGGGCCGATATATCGTGACGTTGCCGTTTAAACCTGATTTGCAGCCAACATTTGAAGGTTCTCGTGATGTTGCGTTACGGCGATTCAATGCGATCGAACGCGGGCTTTCTCGTGATCCGGAATTGTATCGTCCATACTCTAACAATGGAAAGATTCAGGTACGTTTAATTTGGGGTGCTACTGTCGGTGACCTCCGCGTGGTGCACCCTGGAAACGTAGGCGGCAGCAGCTCCACAGTTGCGGAGCTGCTGCCGCCTACGGCTAACGACCGACTGGGGGGAACGCCGGATATGCGATTTGCGCTCCGGGTACTGCTCTGCTTATGCAGAGTCGACCTGTTGAGCGGCCGCATGGCGTAGTGGAACTCGTTTCCACGGGGGCTTTCCGGTGCCACTGTGCTTACGCGCAGGACGGACGCCGCGGAGGACGGACGGGTCTGACGTGCACTCACCCTGCCGTCAGACAGAATGGGTAGGCTAAGGCTTACACGTTCACCGTCCTCTCGTAATCTCGTTACGTGGTGTCGTGGTCACGTCTCGCGGCCACGTGCGGGACCGAGGGTCTTGCCTTAGCCGGCCGGGCCGCGAGGAAGAAAACCTCTATAAAAAATTACCCCGAATCCTAAGCGGCGACGCAGCGCGAGGGGATGCATGGCTGATGGGAAGTTCAGTCTTGACTGCGATCCTCGTCCGGGTACCGGCCGACACCCGTGACGAGTTACGCTAGGCTTACCCAGGTACAGGGGGCACTGCCTGGGTGGACCTTCTTTTCCCCCATACTCGTGGGACTTACAATGGAAACAGGAAAACAAAATAAAAAACAATTTTACAGGTTGGAGATGGCGACGGACAGCATCGGCGTCGATACGGACGTCAGTGTGCAGTCAGAGGACCCGGCGGGGTCAGTAAGCGCCGGTGGGAGGCGTCAAAAGCCTCATAAACGGTCTAGGCCGAAATCTTTCTCGCCGGCGAGTGGAAGTGAGGGAGGTATGCTCACCAGAGCGAGAAAAAGAGTAGTAGCTGCCAGGAGGCGCGAAGATTTACTTGTTACGGAGGATGAAATCGTCGAACAAGCACGCGCTGCTGAGCAGAGCCGGAAGGCCCTAAGCTTGGACGCGGGAGACAGTCGCACTGCGGATGCCCTGAACAAGCAGGCCCTGCAGGACCTAGATCTAATCCTTCAGGTTGCCGACAGGTCCAGAAATTTGAAACGCTCCTTTGTGCACGTTATTAAGGAAGCGGCCGGGTCAATCAAGGCTGTTGTGGAGGCCCTCCATACGAGGACAGTGGCGGAAGAAGTGGCCAAACTCCAGGCAGAGAACAGCCGTCTAGAGAAACAGGTTGCAGCTCTCCAGTCCGAAGTCTCGGAACTGAAGGAGATGGTTCGCTCCACACAGACCTCTTCTCCTCCTCAGCCACCTAGGAGCGACGCTGACGTACTGGAGGAGTTCAAGACGTCCATAGTAGCATCCGTTGGTCGCCTGATAGACGCCCGTCTGGCAGGCATAGAGGAGCGGCTCTTGCCTACAAAGACGCTCCGTCCACCATTGGCGTCGGACAAAAAGCGGGAGGTAGCCCAGAAGGCATCTGCGCCAACGCCAGCACCTCGAACTCTTCGTGCACAGGATAAAACCCTGCAATCGTCGGCAAGTTCAACAGCCGCGAAGACGATTTCTGCGTGCCCAAACGACGGCGATGAATGGGTCACGGTCGCCAGGAGGAAGAAAAAGGCAAAATCGTACGCTGCCGCTGCCGCTGCTCCTGCGCCGAAGAATCCGCAGCCGCAACCCAAGAAGAAGTCAGAGAAGCCCAAGTTAATCGCCCCCCGCACTCCGGCAGTGTTAATAACACTAAATTCGGAGGCTGAATCCAAGGGGGTGACATACTGCCAAGTTATGCAGCGGGCCTCAGAAAAGGTGAGCTTGGTGGACCTTGGGTTTAAGGACGGTGTCAAAATCCGGCGTTCCGCTACCGGGGCGAGAATCCTTGAGCTGCCTAAAGGGCAGGACCCGGCGGCCGTCGATCGTCTGACACAAGAGTTATGCACGGCACTTGATGGAGTGGCGAATGTCGTCCAACCCACTAAATACGCGAGCATCCGTATTACTGGGCTGGACGACTCCGTTACCAGGGAGATGGCTGCGGCTGCGATAGCCAAGGCAGGGAAATGTCAGGCTGACCTCGTAAAGGCAGGGGACATACGATCTGGGCCTGGAGGAATGGGTACAATTGTGGCGAGATGCCCGATAGCGACGGCCAAAGCCTTGACTGAAGCAGGCCGGCTCTTAGTCGGCTGGAGCTCAGCCAAAGTACACATTCTGGAGCAGCGTCCCCTGCGTTGCTACAAATGCATGTTGGTCGGGCATACCCGCCCCGTCTGTCCCTCAGAAACAAACCGTGGAGGGTTATGCTTCCGGTGTGGCCTCGATGGGCACAAGGCGAGAGACTGCACCGGTGCAGTAAGATGCGCTGTCTGCGCAGACGCAGGGAAGCCTGCTGCGCATTTGATGGGAGGCCGGGACTGCTGTCCTCCCAAAACCAAGGGTAGAGTTGTTTCTGGAGCCCAGACCACTCCTAGACAGGGAAGCCGCCAGGCTCTGGAGGAAGCTAACGCCATGTCATCATGATCTGCCGTAGCTTCCTCCAGGCGAACCTTAACCACTGTGCCAGAGCTCAGGACCTGCTCATGCAGTCCATGGCGCAGTGGGAGATAGACCTGGCAGTGGTGTCGGAGCCCTACTGGGCTCCGCCCCTACCAAATTGGTTGGGAGATCTGGACGGCACTGTGGCGGTGATTAGGGGAAACACCGCCGGCCCCTCCCTCATGCTCATCGAACGTGGCTCGGGATACGTGGTGCTGGCGTGGGGAGAGTACGCTGTGGTTGGTGTGTACTTCTCCCCCAATCGCAGCCTGGCGGAGTTCGAGATCTTTCTCGACACCGTCAGAGCTGCGGTATGCCGGCAGTCGTCGAGGCCAGTTATTGTCCTCGGCGACTTTAACGCCAAGTCCCGGGCCTGGGGAAACCCAGCGACGAACGCGAGGGGTCGTGCCGTCCAAGCTTGGGCCCTTCTTTCCGGTTTGTCCCTCTTAAACAGGGGGACCGTACATACCTGCGTGCGACTGCGTGGGGGTCTTCGGTGGATCTACCGAGGGGCCCAAGCAAACTTCCGCGCTGGGCCCTCAGCAAACTGGATGTGGAGTTGGCTCGGGAGGCTGCGATTGTTCAGCGATGGATCTCTCGAGGAGATGCTGAGGGCACCAGCGTGGAAGAGTTAGCGGGCCGCATACGCAGATCGTTGACTAACGTCTGCGATGCGGCCATGCCGAGAGTGCGTCGGCGCCCGCGGCAGCGACGTGCAGTATACTGGTGGTCGCCTGAGATAGCGGATCTCCGGGCGGCCTGTTCGGAGGCACGTAGGCTGTACGTACGCTGCCGTAGACGTAACGGTGCCGATCCGGCCCTGGAAAATGAGCTGCGGATCGCCTACCTTCAAGCGAAGAAGGCTCTGCAGCTCGCCATTAGTCGGGCAAAGGACGCTGGCCGGGAGGAATTACTGGCGGGTCTCAACCGAGACCCATGGGGGCGTCCCTATCGCGCAGCTCGTAACAAGTTGCGCGGTCAGGGTGCCTCAGTGACGGAAACGACGCCGCCGGATCTCCTCCAACGGATAGTGTCGGAGCTTTTTCCACACCGTCCGGGCCACACTCCGCCCGCGATGGCGCCGTCCTCTTTGAACGAGTCCGAGGTGTCCATCCCTCCTATTTCCGAGGGGGAAATGGACATGGCCTTGGATCGTCTGAGGGCCAGGAGGACGGCACCAGGGCCGGATGGTGTTCCAGGGCGAGTACTGAGCATCGCCCTGGAACAACTGAGAGGGCGGCTTCGGGTCCTGTTCGATAAGTGCCTCAGCACCGGACAGTTCCCGAAGTCGTGGAGGACGGGCCGGTTGTGCCTGTTACGCAAGGAGGGTCGACCATCTGACTCCCCCTCTGCGTACAGGCCAATCGTGCTGCTGGACGAGACGGCCAAGATGCTTGAGAAGATTCTCGCTGCCCGCCTTGTACAGCACCTCGAAGAGTCGGGGCCGGACCTCTCAGAGGCGCAGTTCGGGTTCAGGGCGGGCCGCTCCACACTGGACGCCCTGAACGCCCTGAGGTCTCTCTCCTCGGAGGCGGTGGCCAGTGGAGACGTTCTCCTGGCTATCTCGCTAGACGTGGCGAACGCCTTCAACAGCATCCCTGTTGAGACTATCGTGGAGGCACTGAAGTTTCATAAAGTGCCCCACTATCTCCAAAGACTGTTGGAGGCGTACCTTCGGGAGAGAGAGGTCCTCTGGGAGGGGGGCGATGGCCGACTGTATCGACGTCGCGTCGGGTGCGGCGTTCCACAGGGCTCCGTCCTGGGACCGACTCTGTGGAACGTGGGCTTCGACTGGTTGCTGCGGGCACCCCTTCCGTCCGGGCTGAGGGTCATCTGTTATGCTGATGACACCTTACTCACGGCCCGGGCGAGAAGCTTTGAAGAAGCAGCCCACCTAGCGGAAACCGGCACGTCGATAACGGTCGACCGTATCGAGATGCTGGGCCTGAGGGTCTCTGTATCCAAGACAGAGGCTCTCCTATTCCATGGCCCACGCAGAGGCCCCCCCCGTGGTGCGCGAATCACCGTCCAGGGTACGGAGGTGGAGGTTCGGGCCCAGATGAGGTACCTGGGCCTGACCCTGGACGGTCGATGGAACTTTGGTCCGCATTTTGCGGAGCTCGCTCCGAGGCTCGAGAGGGCCGCCGCTGCGTTGGGCAGACTCCTGCCCAACGTAGGAGGACCGGACTCCCCTTGTCGGCGCTTATACGTCGGCATAGTGCGGAGCATGGCGCTGTACGGTGCACCCATTTGGTGTGACGCACTCACCACTCGGAACAAGACCCTTTTGAGGAGGCCTCAGAGGGTCATAGCGGTGAGGGCGATACGTGGATACCGTACGGTGTCATGGACGGCGGCAACACTTCTCGCGAATGATCCGCCCTGGGAACTCCAGGCGGAGGTGCTCGCGGAAGTGTACCGTTTCCGGTCGAGCCTCAGAGCTAGAGGACAAGTCCCAAGTGCGGACCAGACGTCTCCGATCAGGGCTCAGGCTCAGAGAGCCCTGATCCAATGGTGGAAGGAGGACCTGGAGTCCCCAGAGGCGGGCCTAGCGACAGTGGACGCTATACGTCCACATCTCCGTCGCTGGGTCAGAAGGCGGCACGGGGTGCTGACCTTTCGACTGACGCAGGTACTTACCGGGCACGGGTGCTTTGGTAAGTACCTGCATCAAATTGCAAGAAGGGAAGCCACCCCTGCCTGTCATGAGTGTGGCGCACCGATAGACACGGCGCGTCACACTCTCGAGGAGTGCGCTGCCTGGGGGCCCCAGCGCCATGCCCTGGTGGCCGTGATAGGCGGAGACCTCTCGTTGTCGAGCGTGATCCGCTGCATGCTCGGCAGCGAGAGGTGCTGGTCGGCTGTGACCTCCTTTTGCGAAGAGGTCATGGCTTTGAAGGAGGCTGCGGAGCGGGAGCGTGAAGCAGACGTTAACGCTGACCCGCTCCGCAGGAGACGACCGGGGGGAAGGAGATGCCGCTACGCGCTCCTTCACCCTCCGCACTAGAGTGGGAGGGGCACCTTTAATCCTCCCACCCGCCACTAGGGCAATAGAGCGGTATTCTGGCACGTTCTGCGTGCCAGCGAGTCCCACATACCCGCCGCCTCTCCGTGGCGGGATGCGTAAATGCATTTCCCAGCGATAAAAAAAAAAAAAAAAAAAAAAAAAAAAAAAAAAAAAAAAAAAAAAAAGGTTCGTTTAATTTGTTCAAAGGCTCGTGTAGCACCTTTAAAGAGAATATCATTACCCCGCTTAGAACTTTGCGCTACAGTCCTTCTGTCAGATCTCTACAGATTCGTGCGGGACACTTATGTTGATCGAATCCCTTTGAGCGCAGCTTATATGTGGTCTGATTCTTCAATTTTATTATCGTGGTTAAGGTATCATTCATCGCGCTGGGTTACATTCGTAGCAAATCGGGTTAGCCACATATATGATATAATACCGACTGAATGCTGGCATCACGTGTCCTCGGGAGAAAATCCAGCCGATATCTGTTCCAGAGGACAGTTTCCGAATGAAATCGCTCACAACTCCCTTTGGTGGGCGGGGCCGTCCTGGCTATCAAAGGATCGAACTTCGTGGCCAAATTCATTTGAAAGTTTATCTCCAGCTGATGAGGCAGTCGTAAAAGCCGAATCAAAGTTATCATCCACGCTTTTAATTGAGAAGAAATTAACCGAATCTGATCAGAATATTTTCGAAATGTTATTATCTAAATTCTCAACTTTACAAAAATTGTTGAACGTTCTGGCATACATCAATCGCTTTATAAAAAACGCAAAACTTTCTAATCGCACTAATTCTAACCTTTATATCACTAACGTCGAGCGACATAATGCGCTTATGCAAATCGTAAAACATGTTCAACAAATTTCATTCTCTAAGGAAATCTTAAATATTCAAGCTAAAAGGCCGGTCCTTAAACAATTCAAAAAACTTAACCCTTTTTTGGACGCTTGCGGTATTCTTCGTGTTGGAGGCAGAATATCACGGTCAGGGCTTGAATATGAACATAAGCACCCTGCATTATTACCACCTGACCATCCACTAACTATTTTAATTATAGATTTCATTCATCGTACCTACTGCCATACGGGCATAAATACAATTCATTTTTTATTATTACAACAATTTTGGATTATTTCAGCAAAGCGTGTCGTTCGCAATCGTTTATCGAAATGTATTCAATGTTATCGAACAAATCCAAAACCGTTACAGCCTTTTATGAGTGACCTTCCATCCTATCGCGTTAACCAAATAAAGCCTTTCTCAGTGGTAGGTGTAGATTTTGGGGGACCCTTTCGCATTAAACTCGGTTCTCATCGTGGAGCAAAAATCGATAAGGCATATTTATGCTTGTTTGTCTGTCTCGCCACGAAGGCCGTGCATCTCGAAGTAGTTTCTACGTTATCTGCGGAAGGATTTATCGCAGCGCTACGCCGTTTTGTTGGAAGACGCGGTCGGTGTAACGTGATTCATGCTGATTGTGGTACAAATTTCGTTGGTGCTAGAAATCAATTGTCGACTCTTATGGAGAGGGCTTCGGCTGCTGAAAAAATCGATTTCAAATTTAACCCGCCCTCGGCACCTCACTTCGATGGCATTTGGGAAATCCAGATGAAAGCTACAAAATCTCACTTATATCGAGTTGTAGGCGATCAAGTACTCACCTTTGAAGAACTGGCTACACTCTTCGTTCAAATCGAGTCAGTTCTGAATTCGCGTCCATTATGTCCCCTCAGTTCCGATCCTAACGATCTGTCTGTACTAACGCCCGGACATTTTCTCACCTTAGAACCATTAACGGCCGTCCCCGATGAAGATCTCACTAATATTAAACTCCATCGGCTTCATCGGTGGCAGCTTTTACAAGCTTTTCATCGGAATTTCTGGTCTAGGTGGAAACATGAGTATCTTAATTCATTAACCGAACGCGCTAAATGGACAAAGGAATCAAAAACGTAATCAATAGGATCGATGGTGATAATTAAAGATGATAATCGTGCGCCACTTCAATGGTCACTAGGTAGAGTAGTTGATCTACACGTTGGCGTTGACGGGATAGCTCGAAGTGCTGTTGTTAAAACTTCGCAAAATCACTTGATTCATCGTCCACTTGTGAAGTTATGCCCTCTTCCAATCGAACAATAAGATTTTTTTTTTTATATTAGTTAAGTCATAGGTTAAATATTTTCGTTCTTTCTCCAATATTATATTTATTTGATTTACTTTATCGTGACAATTGCTCGTTCAACCTTGCTAATATCGTATCGTTCATTTAATTTTACTTTCATCGTATCGAATCAGTTATTTTGTTTCTATTCATTTTTTTTTTTTTTTTGTTTACCAGAAAATACCATAGGTATTTTGGTGGGCGGGATGTTCCGTTACCGGAATCATTATTAATACCGATCATTAGGGGCCACGATGTTCGCGCAGGTAAGTACACACGATGGTAACAGTTCACATTCAAAACTGTCATGTGTGACGTACTTGTCATCTGTGGCATGTTGTATCTATGCCAGCCGTCGGCGATCGGACGTTCCCGCGATCCGCCGAATAGAATCGCATCGGACGTGTAACGGTCAACATTTTCAAACACCACCGCTCATCGTGCACAAAGAAGCGCCTACATCATCATCATCGCATCGTGTTGGAATTGCTTCCCCCCATCGACGGCTGGATCAACGTACAGCTGCATACAAGGTACGTCATACATTGTACTTCGTTTGCGCTGCTTGTCGTGAACATCGTGATCTCTGTATGTATGTGACTCCGCCACCGCCCAGGTGCAATTTCCGTACATATTGTAAATACATTTTAGATAGTTTAAGTACATTCTCAATTAAAAAAAAATTTATCTGACTTGAAAAGTGTCTTAAGAAGTGTTGTTACTGGTTTTCTCTTGCATTTTACCTACTTAATATGGCGCCCACGATCCCCATAACCAACAAGAATATTGCTAAGAACTTACCAATCCGCAGTAAAGCAAAGCCTGGTGGAAGCTTTAATTTTTATACTAATGGGATATTACTGCATAGTGTACGTAGATAACTCGATAAGTTTTGAGACAAGAAAAAACCATATTAGATATTAACAATATTTATTTCAAATTTTTTTCGAAATACTTTCCTTCATTATTTATGGAAAGTTCCATTCGCCTAAACTAATTATTAAAACACTTTTGCCAGTCTTGATCCGATAGGTCCGAAACTGCGACTTTGTAATACGGTGGATATGGCAAAGTTTCAACACCGAATTTTTCAAGAAATGCTTTTGTTCTGAGGGACGAATGTACGTGACGAAGCGTTGTCGTTATGCAACATGATTCCCCGAAGCCCAGACTTTGGCCTCTGCTCTCGCAGAGCTTGGCAATGCTACTGTTGTATACCACTCCGAGTTAATAGACGTATGATTTTCCAAAATTAACGTCGACACATGCCCGCTGCGAGAAAAAAAACGTATCCACCATTTATTTACCAATGTTACGAGTTCTTTGTAGTTTTCTCGACAACTTTCCTTGTGAAAAGAACCATACTAACGACTGTCTCTTATTTTTCGGATCATATTGATAAATCCACGTTTCGCCGTCTATGATGATTTCCGAAACACGTCTGGACATTCTGTTTTCAAATCGTAGACGCATTTCGCGGTACCAATCCACACAGGTCTGTTTTTGAATGTCTGAGAGCAAATTGATGCAAAATAATGTTAACGCTCTGTCAACTAATGTCAAGAATCTTCTCGATTTCCGAGTAAGTAATTCGTGGGTCTTCTTGCACCATTATTTCAGTTGTCCTCACATTTTCCGTAGTTACTGCCGTTAGTGGCCGACCACTTCTATGGTCATCTTCTAGGTTTGTTTTACCCTTTTTAGGGTTCCCTAGCCAAATGGCATAAAGTGGAAGCCCTTATGGATTCGTCATGTCTCTCTGTCTGTCTGTCCATCCGTATGTCACAGTCCTTTTTTTCTGAAACTATAAGAATTATACTGTTGAAACTTGGTAAGTAGAAGTATTCTGTGAACCGCATTAAGATTTTTACACAAAAATAGAAAAAGAAAGAAATAATTTTTGGGGCTTCCCCTTAGAACTGAAACTCAAAAAATTTTTTTCCATCAAACCCATACGTGTGGCGTTATCTATGGATAGGTCTTAACAATTATATGGAGGTTTTTTAATATCATTTTTTTCTAAACTGAATAGTTTGCGCGAGAGACACTTCCAAAGTGGTAAAATGTGTGTCCACCCACCCCCCTGTAACTTATAAAATATAAGAATGATAAAACTAAAAATATATATGATGTACATTACCATGCAAACTTCCACCGAAAATTGGTTTGAACGAAATCTAATAAGTAGTTTTTCTTTTTTTTATATAAAAAATACACTATTATTAAAAAACGAACTACAAGAACTTTTATATGATGTTACTTGCTGCTTGATTAATTTTTTAAATTCGCTGAACCATCAAAAATTGTTGCTAGTCTGCCCAGACTCCCCTAATGCTGATTATAATCGTTGAAGACTAATTTTTTTTAGTTAAACTAAATTTAAAATCATAAAATATCACAGCGTGCAAATGTTTGCGGTTAAGGTCCATTGTTGCAAAGAAAAATGCGGGAACCGTCGTAATTTAATAACTATAACTTAATTTTGTTAACCAGAAACCTGGCTACTTTCGTTCTATTCTGAAAGACGGCCGGCTGGTCGAGTGGTCAGGCAACTGGACACTTTACGCAGCGGTCGCGGGTTCGAATCCCGCCAGGTGCAGATAATCTGTATGACGAATATAGATGTCTGCACCGGGTCATGGATGTGTATTTATGTATATATGTATTTATATCTTAAATTTATTTCCGTTCCTAGTACCCGTAACACAAGTTCTTACGAACTTAGCACGGGGCTAGGTTAACGTGGTGTGATTGTTGGTTAATATTTATTTATTTATTTATTTATAATATTTAAATAAATTTGCTTTTGCGTTCCATTTTCAAATTACGAGCATCTCAAAACTTATCGAGTGACCTACGTATTGTGTATTTTTTTTAACCATTTTATGAATTTACAGAGTTGTATTGCTTTCTATATTATAAATAAAACATACGCTGTCACATTCATGAACTCCACATTCTACATCAAAATAAATCATAATTACCCGGATTAAGCAGACGCAATCCGAAATAAACCGTTTCAATCTCGCGCGGTGTTCTAACGAATACGCTCCATATAAATCTCGTCCTGTTATAATTGAAACGGCAATATTGGTTAATGCACAGTTAATACACATTCAAATTTGACAGCCGACAGCTGCGGCAGCTAAAGGCATGATTTATAATATCTTATATATAAAATTCTCGTGTCACGGGGTTCGAACTTGAACTCCTCCGAAACGGCTCGACCGATTCTAATGAAATTTTGTGAGCGTATTGAGTAGGTCTGAGAATCGGCCAACATCTATTTTTCAAACCCATAAAGTAATAAGGGTTGTTCACCCTTAATTTTTTTTTTTTATTTTTGGACGAATTTTTTTGTTTTTAATTTTTTTATGATGTGGCATTAAAAATACATACAACCCTAAATTTTTACCCCTCTATGATCAACCCTTATATTTTATTTTAATTTTTTGGCAAAAAAATTTTTTTTAATTTTTTGATGACTTACAATAAAAAATATCATAATACTCTCAATTTTTCACCCCATTACGATCAACCCCTATTTTTTATTTGTTAATTCCTATCCAGATATTATAATTTCAAGTTCCTTTAATTATGATTTTTTTTTAATTCAATTTGATATCCCGCCCTCACCGTTCGACTACTGATCAACTATCAATCGATCAGTTATCCCCGCCAGGTGTCACCACTTATCCAGCAAACATTACGTATAGTCTATTTTTTTTCAGGATAGTCCAAAAAGGTAAACAAATATGGCGTATTCTCGACCACAGACAAAATAGTTAAATATAGAGTAATAGTGTAGTTTATTGAAGTGACACAAAGAGCAAATGAATGAACAATATTAATAAACAATTGACTAAAGAAAAATTCATTTTACATTCAAATATTTAACGATACCATATTGATGAAATTATTTAAAAAACTGATAATATATTGAATATTTTTGTTCAGAATTAGTAGAGGTACTGAGTTACGGAAAAAATATTTATCGAGCATCTTTATTCATAATATAAAATAACAGCTTTACAATAAACACTTTAATATAAAAGATTGACATTTGCAATATTTTTTGCGCTCAACATAAAAAAGAAAAAAAAAAGAATATATAACATCTTTATAACAAATCGCTTTATGGTAACATTGTTTTATAACTTATTAACAAATTGTAATTCATGAAAATGTAAAATATATACCTAAATAGTAAAGAACACGGAATATTTTATCATTCATTTTGTTCATTCACTTATACTCATTCACCTCTAAAAATATAATGACCACATCCCTATTTGCCTTAAAAAAAAGTTGTTGAAATGACATATGAAAAAATATGAATTATCTGTATTCCGATATTCGTATTTTAATAGTTTTAATGTGTTTAAATGATAAATTGATATTTATTTTTAGTGAAATTAATAGTAAATGGAGTTTTACAAATGTCCGTAAGCTAATGTGTTGTGAAAGTGAGTGATAAATGCGGAAAAATCGTAAATTACGTATTGACAGGGTTTGTTTACTAAATTGGACTATTCTAAAAAAACAGGGTATAGTAGGGATGAGGACGAAGCCGGTCTCCTGTCTTACTCGCTATACATTTTTCAGCCGTTTTTTAAGTTTTATATGTGTATCAATCGTAGCAGTGACTGTTATACCTATTATTTTAATTTTCCTTTGCAACTCTCATATTAATTTTACTGTCATCGTAAAATTATCATTAATTTTGTGTGCAATAATTTATTTACTATTTATTAATCTGACAGAGACAATTTTAACTCTCAGTTAATTAAGTGATCTCATGTAAATAAACACGTGTTGTAAGCTCCCGCCAACAACGGCCATTACCGTACCTGTATATATTGTACTTAGCATTTTTTGGGAATTGTTTTAAATCAAAACGAAAACGTGTACGTGGTTAATAAATCAAAACGAAGACGTATACGTGGTTAATAAATAAACCTGTTTTATCATTGTGAAAGGTAAGTCAAATAATAAGCAAATAAAAACTGTTTAAATTAAGTCACTGTTTTCTATCAATACACTGATAAAAGGATTTATTAACTATTAATAATTTCTTTAATTTCTTAAATTTAAATAATATATTTTAACATTCAATAATTATTTATTTGGGAAGAAAGTACATCTATTAATTGTTAATAAGTCTTTATTAATAGTTAACAAATATTTATGTCACAAATATCTATAGTATATTCAAAAAAATTAATAAATATTTTGTTGAGTGAATTTCTGCTGCTTGCAATTTTATATTATCTGAAGATTGCTTACGAATAAATTAACCTAAATAAAACATACTTTTATTCTTTATAATGCATTCGATTATAAATACTTCCCCACACACTTATAGTAGATAATTATTTTTATTTAACTATAACAATGTTTCCTAGAAATAACATACATGGCAAAACAACGTTTGCCGGGTAAGCTAGTATTCAAATAATATTAACTGGCGATATGCTGACAAATGAACAAGCAAAGCGTATTTTAATAATTACCAAATATATTTGAATAATGTTTGCTATACTTATTATGTATATATTTTGATACAAAGTAAACAAGATTACTTACATTTCGGCTTCATTAAATGTACAGAATTTTTTGACTGGCCTGTTGACAAAGTTGGCAGTGACCTGCTTTCTACGCCAGGTTGTAATATGTATAATTAATTAACCATCAATATATTATACCTTATTATATTTCGTACATTACATTACTCGGGAGGGAAGTGACACATTGAAACCCGGATCTTTGTTACGTAATAATAAAATATAATTATAAAATAAAATATAGTATGATTTAATAAAAATCCGAGGTTGCGATGTATCACTTCCCTCCCGTGTAACGTATACAATTTTTTATAACGGTAGGGTTGAAAGTTCGGTTGTAATTAAAATAGATAAAATAGTAATTATTAGTTTTTTAAATTAATTGACTCATACCTTATTTTCATATTCTCGATGATGTCGCACTAAGCAATATAATTAATTGTTTACGAATTTGATAATTTTGTTAATTTATTCTGTTATTTTGTTCCTATTTTAATTACATGTAAAATATGTATCTGCTCAAGAATGTTTGCTTAATTTGTGAAAACTTTTCTGGTCATTGAATATGTTAATGTGTACCAAAATTTTTGTGTTATAAATACTGTTTGTTTTCCAAGTAAAAAAAAAATATATATATATATATATATTTAGTTGTTATAACACTTGTATAATCATATGAAAATAAATAAATAAATAAATAAAAACTGGAAAATAGGAGATTGTTTTTATTCTGTGTTACATACAAATTATTACAAACAAAAAATTTGTGTCTGTTCCAGTTGTATTATAAGTATTGATTTTATTTAAAGGTCATATCAAAGCTTTGTACTAGTTACAGTTTACTTTTTGGTACGTTAAACTTGAATAAGGAACACGAGATTTTCGCTGCATAAAATCATGTATAGATCGCCATTTTCTTCTCTAAGTCAAAGTATCCTATCGGGGAACTATAACCAGTATTTGTTGCAAGATAAATCAGCCAGAACGAAACATGAAGGGTATCTTTACATGCGAGCGCTTCGTGCACAAGGGATGATATTTTGGATGGAAGCCAGGTGACCAGCTACGGCTGGACCTCTTTTGTGTATGCAATACTATATATACTAAATCTGTGGACTATACCTAAGTAATTAGACGGATGCATATCTAAAATTGTCTTAAAATTATATGAATAAGGACGGATAAATTGGTAAAGTTATTTTCATAATGCTCGCTTGGTATATTTAAATAAAATTGACGTGTTCTCTAGATTAAGACTGTTTCTTAAATGCTTACGAGTCAGTCATAATGACAATTCTCTGTGTTTTAAATTATTTGACTCGTCTTGATCCTTTTTGAAATGCTTTACAAAATATTTTTATTAAAGATAGTGGAGACAAATAAAGAAGGAAAATCGAAAATATTTATGTATAATAAAATATTATGTTATTTTAAACACCCAAAAATTAATTCAAAACATAATCTGCGCGGATAAAACTGACAAATTTTGTATATAATAATCATTAAATTAACAAAAAATTATCATCGGTTTTTAAAAATTCCCGAATACCTCGACGTAAAGTACCTGAAAATTAAAATATACACTCGCAATAATAGACCTTATGGTCAAATGTTTAAGATTAAAATGGTAAAATTTGTTTTTGATTCTACAGATTGTATGGTGAAAATGGAAACTGCCTATCGTCCGCCTTTTTCATGTTAATACCCGCGTTTAGGGCCTTCAGGATATGATGCCCTTAATGGAGTACACAATTACTGAGTAATCGTTGTTGTACGTAACAGCTCCAATATACAGCCGATTTTATTGAATTTTATCTGCCTATGTTATAAACCTACCCGCGATTTTTATTTATATATATGTAGATTCTATCAAGTGCCTGACTGGCAAAAGTGATATGGAGCGGAATATACTACGCAGTTATTACTAAACAATTAATTGATTGATAGTTCTTTAGTAGTTTTCAAGCATACATGAAAAATTTAATGTTTCATCAAAAGGAGATGATTATTATAATTTTGTTTAAATTCTTCGCCGTTAAAAATTTTCAGTTCAAATACGAGACAAGTCTTGATAAAGCAAAGACTGAAATATCTCATCAAAATCGTAGGCTTAGAAGTTATGAAAGAACTTTGCAAATCGTTGGCTGAGTGTTAATAGCTGACGGAGGGTGGACCTTCGGCCCACACTTCTCTATGGTGGGACCGAAGGTCGTAAAGGTGGCGAGTGCACTGGGCAGACTCCTCCCGAACCTCGGAGGACCCAGCGCCGCCTGCAGGCAGCTGTACTCTGGTGTCTGCCGGAGTATGGCGACGTACGGCGCCCCGGTTTGGGCGGATCGCCTCACTGCGAGGAATAAGGCTGCGCTGCGCTCTGCGCAGAGGATCATCGCGGTGAGGGTGATCCGGGGGTACCGTACGGTATCGTGGGCTGCAGCTACTGCTCTAGCCGGCGACCCCCCGTGGGAACTCGTGGCGGAGGTTCTTGCCGAGACCTACTCTTACGTCTCGGGTAGGAGGGCTCTTGGTGAGAACCCTACGTTGGACGGAATCCTACGGGTGCGTCGGATAGGGCAGGAAGCGCTTATGCGGAGGTGGGGGGAGGACCTGGCGGGGCAGCCGTACGGCACACGCGTAACGGCTGCCATTCGCCCGGTCCTTGAGCGGTGGATGCGTCGAAAACGCAAGCCCCTCACCTTCCGTCTGACGCAGGTTCTCACCGGGTACGGTTGCTTTGGTGACTACCTGTGCCGGACGGCCCAGAGGGAGCCGACGACTGAATGTCACGATTGTGGCGCGGCGGTGGACTCTGCCCAGCACACCCTCGAGGTGTGCCCGAGATGGGCGGCGCTGCGTCAAGGTCTGACGTCGGTCCTCGGAGGGGACTTGTCGCTCCCGAGCATCATCACCGCGATGCTCGGTGACGACGAGTCCTGGAAGGCGATGGTCTCCTTCTGCGAGACAGTAATGTCCCAGAAGGAGGCCGACGAGCGGAGGAGAGAGGAGGCCGCCGAGGTGGTCTCCATCCGCGGGCGACGAATGGGGGTGCGTAGGAGGCGCTACTTAATGCGCCTCCAGTAACGCCCTTGTGCCCGTGTCGGGCCGGGATGGGAACCCGGTCCTGCTAGACACGGTGTCGTCGGGACTGTTCAGAGGTGAGCCGGACAGTCCCCATGGAGGAGAAGTCTGGCCTTTTCGCTGAGGCCAGCCTGTCGCTGGAGGGATCCTGTTGCCTGCAGATCCGGGACCCTCCAAATTAAAGCGGCTGAAGGCTCCCGCAGGGGTTTAGTACGGTATTGCACTTCCAAAGTGCCGAGTCCGACATAGGTCTAGGATTGCCGACCCGGGCGTCCTGGATATCATCCGTAAATGGATTCCCCTGCGTCACAAAAAAAAAAAAAAAAAAAAAAGAGTGTTAATAGCTGATGGCTATCTTCATTTTCGTGTGCATCCGTGTTCCATGTAAGAGCTAATAATCTGGCTTGAAAGCATTGACTCAAGCTGTATAAAATGTAAAGAAGAACCAACGTTGCTGTTAACCCCGGTAATAGCCAATTAGTTCACAACTAAACCGTCAAAAAGATGTAAGCAAAACGTTGAATATTTTTATTATAAATTCAAGAACTAAACATTCATTTTTCGGTTTTTACTTTTCTGTTATTCACTGCAGTTCTGCTTTATACGATACCTAATATCTTTAGTACTTCTCAGTATTTAGATTAAAATATCTAATATTTATTTAGTACTACAGTAACCATAATAGAAGTATATAGGGTATCCGTCTTTTATATACTTTACTTCTAAAGAGGGGTTATGTAGGCGGTCCGCGTGAAATTAAAATTCTTAGCCTTTTTCTAAGTTTTATTTTGCCTTAATATTTAAGATACTCTGCTTGCGTCTACTGCATAAAGCCGTCCAACGACAGTCAAAGTCGATAAATTGCTTCATTAATACTGACTACCTAATGCAACTAAAGAACTGCGTATTGGAACCATTTATTTTCCTCGTAGAATATTTATTTATTGTAAAGCTGTGTAATATACTCATGATTTAGGCTCGCGTCGTAAATGTAGAAATTTTGTATAATTTATAATTTTGAGTAAAATAAGATAATGAGTAGTATTTTATGTTATTAATACACGTTCGGCGAATATACTGACACAGAACAACAAAATATTAAAATCAACATTTATTTTATTTGTTGCTTTATCTTTATAATATTAAAATGGAATAATAAACTGTGTTTAGATAAAGAAGTAATCGTATAATATTACTATAAGCGGCAGAATAAAAATAAAATTCTCGCACATCGTTTTTATCTTTACCGTGTGTTTCAAACTTCTTAAGTACCGATTACTTTTAAAACCGTGAGGTATTTTCAACTACTTTATAGGTAAAAAGGTAAGTTGAATTTTCTCTAGTCTGGAAGACTCTCAAAAGGTCCTTTGTGGAACATCTCCAGAATACTTTGAGAATCGCAAACACTCAACGTGTGTTTGCCGAGGCCTCGTTCAGTCGAGGTTCTTTGGCAGAAATGTTACTTTATTTTATTAATAAAGTATAAAGATGTACTTCTACAACATCCATAGTCTTCCACATATACCTATTATTATACACTTTTGAATTTACTTTATAAAGAACACATTTTATATATAGGGTTATATTATTGTTTAAATAAAAATACATGTATATACAATACACTAGAAAGTTCGTCGTATAAAAATAACTATTTTTCTATTATTTGGGTTTTGATGGTAGCCCAGCTCAGGTGTAAGCTCCCGCGTGACATCTACGCATTAGCGTAGTGTTCATAGCAACTGGCTCATACACTAGCGGTCGTGGGTTGGGTTCTCACATATAACAAATGTTTGTATGGGTTGAAGTTGAAGGCATTCGTTATCTCCAATGAGACCGTAAAGATCACTTCACCCTTTCACACAAATTACGCACAAAGACTTTTCAGAGCCGAAAGAGCTTAATATTAAAACCACAACCCCGAAACCCAAACTTGTTTCTGAAGAGGTGCAGACTCATCTCTCTTAGGTCATGAGCAAGACAAATAGCAAGAATCTTCTAAAAAAAGCTTGGCCGTCCAATTTAGTAACACAATAGGTCTGTAGGTCGAAGAAAAGTCTTAAAATCTACCCTCCTTCTTCTTCCTCTTTTAAGGCTTTGGTAATTCTCTGGCTCTAAGACTTTCTATTAAGGTATTAAGCACCTCGGAGATTTTCCTTGAGATACTCCGAAGCAATGCTGAGAAGACGTTTTAACCCGAAGTTGGTTCAACACCACTTCTATATCTTAACGACAAACAACTATTCCTCCATCAAAAAGAGGAGTCCATGTAGGTGGGACTTGTTCTGATAACTTTAGGAATAAGATTTTTATCTTACTCCACTAAAAACTCTTCTCGAACCTGTAATTTGGTGCCACTAAGCCCCTGTTTACCAAGGAATTTGACTATGCCGAGATAATAAGTGCGCATCACAGACATATATGACACCTATCTATAAACCGCTGCTTAAGCAGAGTTAAGAAATAGCTCGTATCCTGACAGGGAGCGATAGCGTAAGTAGTAACTTCCATTTCTGCTATAATGTAGAGTATATCCTGCCACTAAATACCCAAAACGTTAAAATTTTTAATTTTTAGAAATTTCTTTTATAATTAAATATACAATATACAACGTACTTAACTTCAATCTAGAGTTAATTACTTTATTATCTATTTATATAAAAATAAATCCCTATTTCCCTTGGTCACGCCATCACGCGTGAAAGGTTGGACCGATTTTGCTAATTCTTTTTTTTTTGTTGTGTTTGTTATTATCAGGCGAGGGTTCTTATAAAAGAAAAAATTAAGAAAATTGCGTAGGAAAATATGAAAATTTAAGAATACTTAACCACCATATAAAATTATTTCTAATCTAACCTTAGCGCTTATGACAATATAAACTTTTTTAATGTAACCTTAATTGAGAAAATTGCGCGGGATATTAGAAAATTTAAGAATAATTAAAAAAAAAATTGTGAAATCGGTCCAACTTTTCACGCGTGATGGCCTGACCAAGGGAAATAGGGATCCATTTTTATATATACAGAATGACTGGTTAGTCAATTCGAATGAGAATCACGTACCGAGTATTCTCTTTAAATATTGATAGTGACTTACCAGTCATCCTGTATAGATACAAATTCGAATTCAATATTCATAATTGAGACAGGACAGACAGTCTGTCGGGTCAGCTAGTACTATTTAAAAATCAATCAAGTTTCTTTTACAATAAGGAGCAAAGTCTTGATTTTGTTTATAGTAGAGGTGTATGACTGTAAAAAAATAACACACTTAACTGCAGCACACATACACGTACACACATGTACAAAAAAGCCACACATACGCACAAAGTCGTACAAATTGCATGCTGTAACTATACAGTAAAGTGCTTAGATTTGGATGTAATAAAAATGAGTGATTCGTATAAATATATATAATAAAAGGCGATTGCTTTTAGCGCAGGTTTTTATTAAAAACTTCTAAGGAATGTCACAAGCCTTATGAATAATTCATGCGTCTTTTTTTTTACGTTTCCACGTATTTATCGCCGCAGATGAAACTGGGAGCAAAAGTAGTACCTGTTTCATTCAGGACATTCCCATCGGGGAAGCTTGGATTTATTTTAAACAAATTATAATTTTAATCGCCTCGTCACAACAATGATTGAAAGGTGTTCGAAACACGATTTTAAAATATTTCAAATATAATTATGACCTTTATGTGATATTTCACCTTTCAATATAATATTACATGTGGCCCTTAGCCTGGCATTATTTTACTTGTTATAACCGTGTCAAGATATTATATTTACTTAAGAAAATTTCATTAATAAAAAATATTTTATACAGAGTTCGCTTTGTTACTGCTGAATTATAAAAGAAAAAAAAAGAATGAAATGTGAAAATACCTTTACCATTGAAAATATATCTTGATAAAGAAAAAGTAAAACAAAGAATGAAATAAAACAACTTTCAATTAATTACATATCTTTGGATTAGAACAAAGTCTTTTCACGAAGTAGGTAATTTAAGATTTCCCTCACAAAGGTCATGGCGAAATATTCAGAATTTCATTATGAAAATAATGAAAACTCATTGTCGTGTTAAACTGAATTATTAACACGTGACGATCCCTCGAGAATCGCATTGTTTATATTTCGGAATTGTTTATTTCGTTTGTTTTTGCGTATTAAATTTTTCTTTAAACACAATTTTCCCGTTTGTTTTTTGTCTCTACGAATGTTTGTGACATGACATATATTTATGAAAAAATAATTTTTTACAAAATTAAATTTGTGCGAAAATTGGATATGGGTGTGAGGGTTCCTTGATTGCCCTCTGGGATTCATTTCCTGGTGTCGGATACTCTTTATTAGCTCTGTAATTATCTGTCATGTATTACGTTTGTATCTGGTTGACTTGACACTTTGCGTAAAAATTTTATAAGGCCATTAAGCAGAAGTAAAAACGGTTTGATGTCATGATGTGATGTGCTTTTTATGCTTTAATTTAGTTTTAATAAAAAAAAATTATATAATAAAAGTGAATGTTTTTATTTTTTTATTTTACACATATTGAACTAATAATACTATAAAACTAAAGAGATTGTGAACATAAAAAATGTAGTCGCATTCAAGCGGCTGTTTAAGAACAGCCCAGTTGGTCTTGCCAAACTCAGTAAAAACCATGTAATATCTTGTCCAAATATTCATAAATCACAATCCTAGTTGATAAAATGGCCACAATATACAAAAGATAGATAAAACGTAGCTGGCAACTGGCGGTCATCCAAAATTACATCCACTGGTCCGCATAAAAAATGTTCATGGCTAAGTATACACTGTATTTTGCTTTGATGTCATAAAATATAAGTTTTTAATAAATAAAATAAACTTTCATATAATTCAAGGATATATATGTTGTTGTTATTTAACTTCATTAGACGTTCCGATCAGTTTTAATCACGCTGAGTTTCAATACTTGTCTGGTACTCAGACATTTTGTTTTTAAGTTTTATAGCCTATAATGTTCCTCGATAAATCAAATTAAATTCAATTATATTACTATCAACATTTTAATTAAACAAAATATTCCATTTTGTCTTATTAAATACTATTATAAAGCTATTTCGCCAGGTAGTATAACTGTAGATAACTACAGTTGTGAGTTTTACTACCACTTAAAAAATTTTTTTTCAGTACCTTACAATAACTATCATACTTCTTATTATTATTTCCAGTACCAATCACACAGTATACAAGCTTGACTCGCACTTCACTACTTTTAATTATAATAAAAATATATTAAAATAATTACTTTTTGGAAAAAAAATTGTTATTCCAGGTACAATCAAGATAAATAGTTCGTAAAATTACCAGGAAGTCAGATGTCCCCAGGAGATATTCTGCCATTTGCACTACAGAGGGACCCAGTATTACATATTTCTTCCCGAGTAATACGGATTTATTGTTACATCTATGTAAGACATTTTGCCACGTCAAATGATTGAAGTCCTGAGTGTACTAGTACTATTACAAATGCATATAACGAAAATGAAATCCCTTATTAACTGTAAGAAGCTCTTTGGTACCAATTAGTTGGCAGTCAGGTTTTTCAAAAACTTTTATAGTAAGTTTAAAAATAATTAAAATCACTACCCATATTTTTAAACCAGCAAGGAGTTTGTGGTTCCACTAGTATTTCCAATGATTATATCTGGCGGTGCTTACTTAAGTAACTTATATATGGTTGTTTTGTCGCTATATTATCATATTCAGACTATATTTCAAAAACATACACACAGAAATATATAAGAATAACACTTTAACTCTTCTCCCAGGAAAAATGGCCAGCAGTTATACATTTGTAGAGTATTAGTTCAGATTACCCAACTCCTGTAGGAAGGAGAGGCCCCGGCAGGTAGCGGTAGGATTTTTACAAGCTGATTCAGTTCAGCTCTGATTAGTATATGTAGAACATATTTTACTAAATATGTGCTATAGACAAAATGTATTAATTGCGAGCTAAAAACGTATTTTGAATCTGCGTTCCGCATCGACGAAACAGTAAATCGTTTGATTGATTTAACAATTATTAGTGCTGATACAAAGTATTAAAATTAACGTACTAAAGATTATTGACGAGATAATTTCGGTTACGTAACAATCAATAAATGCAATGAGTATCTAAAATCTGGTATAGGAATAAGATTCCTTTGAGTATTTATTTAAACTATGATGTACCTTTTTATAACAGTAGTGACACGTATTATTTATGAAAATATTTTGACACTTGATTGTAGTCAATCAAGACTATAATTAATTATAAAAGAAATATTTTATTTTAATTTAATATAATTTGGTTAAAAAACTTTGAACGTCTTTTCTTTGTTTTTTCAGGTAGGTTTTTATATTTTATTTTTTGTATAAAAATGTATAAAGGTAAATTTTTAAACAAAAACTTTCTTTATATATATAATTTTAATAGTAATAAATACTCTTGTCATGTGTCAAACTTTAAAAAAAAAATTACTAACCACAAGTCTTATAAAAGCGTCTAGGTGATGAATAAATTATGCATTTTCTTAATATTTTATAACGATATTTAAAAACAAAAACGAAATAAGAATTGTTTTACACATTTTTACCACTTTGGAAGTGTCTCTCGCGCAAACTATTCAGTTTAGGAAAAAATGATATTAGAAATCTTAATATCATTTTTGACGACCTACCCATAGATGTGGGTACACGTATGGGTTTGATAAAAAAATAATTGAGTTTCAGTTCTAAGTATAATGAACCCCCAAAATGTATTGTTTTTTTTTTCTATTTTTGTGTGAAAATCTTAATGCGGTTCACAGAATATATCTTCTTACCAAGTTTCAACTATATATTTCTTATAGTTTCGGAAAAAAGTGGCTGTGACATACGGACGGACAGACAGACAGACAGACATGACGAATCCATAAGGGCGGAACCTTTTTGCCATTTGGTTACGGAACCCTAAAAAGGCTTCAAGTGTTTGCTTACTAAGAATGAAACATCAACTTCGTCTTATTAACGGAAATCAAATAAAAAACTATCTAAAGACTTATCGCATTAAACTTGTAGTCAAATAATTATTGACATCTGTATTAAAGAGAAAAAAAAAACACCTAATATATTATTTAAAGATTAATGCTTTACCATTTTTATTACATAAATTAACATTTTTATATTTCATTTCATAATTAAATTTATTAAAAACTTAAAAATGGATGACATATTTCGTAAATGTATGAAGACCCTTTAATGTTTTGTATCGAAAGCAAATGTAATTATAGTCCAGAATATTAGTTGCGAAACATGACTTTTAAAATGACCTCATTACAGGACGTCGAAGCGGTTGAACGACTTTAAAATAATTACCTGCTTTTAAATTAGAAATTAAAAAATTAAAATGACTGCCTTTAAACTAATATCCATTTTAGAAATATTTACGCTTTATAACTTAACTTTCACTGATCTTACCTTAACTACGATGATCATAAAATATTAAATAAAAATAAATCAGTTAAATCAGTGCGCAATTAGCTGACATATATTCAAAAGCTAGTCAAATTCAGTAGCTCTGTTATGGAACTATTAACTAAAACTGAATGCACGTGCAACATCACTAAGTATCAACCTGTATCTAAGAGTGAGTAATTAAAATCCGATCTGGTTCAAACTGGATCGGGCTGAGTCAGTACAGTCTGAAGACAATGCAGTCTCCATTAGTTAGTGCTGAATGATTTCCAACAATAGTCCAAGGAACAATGAGACATTTTCCTCTACAATAGCTTTTCCTGAATATTGTATTTGACTGTACATTGTCTCTCAACCTTAATAGCTGGGGTGGTTAAACTTTTACCTAGTAAAATTTCACGAACTCGAGAGTGATACTTAAGTTCGCTTAGTTTTCCTTACCCGAGTTTGAAGTATTCTCATACATATTTAAGGAGTGTGCGAATGGGTGAAGTAATTCGACGAATATGGGGTAAGGAAGTTCGACTAATTAGGGAGTCAAAGGTTTATATTACGTGTTTCATGATATGATAACATTCGGTTAATTGATTGTAATTTTCATCGGTTCTGATGACTTTGATAGCGGCTTTGTATTATAATTGATTTATTTATTTATAATAAGGACAACCAATGGTATGCAGAAAGTTATAAGTTAACAGTTTAGAACAGATTAATCCAATTACAGGTCATCACGGAGAGTTATTAGTTTAAGAAATGAAATTCTTAAGTTATATAATTATTTTTTTTTATTAATAATATAATAAGGCTTACTATATAATTAAATATAACATATAATACTTTTGGTTTTTATCGTTATTTTATTTAATAATTGACTTTTCTTTGATATTCTTACTGAAAATGTTATTGATTTTTTTATGTTCGATGTATTTAGTATTTTGATGTGTATATATCGCATTGCATCAGCCTATCGCAGTCCACTATGTCCAGCACATAGGCCTCCCCAAGGTCGCGCCAAATATCCCGGTTTTCTACAATTCTCACTCAGCCTCCGCCGGCGATCTTGCATAAGTCGTCGGTTCAGTAGCACGGAGGGCGCCTTAGAATGCGTTTAATATATACATATATATTGATTATTCGATATTATTTAAAGCAATTTGTTAGAATCTCATTAAAACAGAGTAAAAATCTAAAACTAGTTTTAATAACAAAATTATTAACAAAACACTTTAAGTTAGTGGGCGTTTTCCTAATGATGTTAAACGATCATAACATTTCAGCTTCTAAGTGACCTTCATAGCTGCGGCCAATTTTATCACAACGTTTATGACAAGGAAAATCACTCGTAAAACTAGAAGTAAATTGGACAAATATTTTAATGATTAATTTAATTTTAATATTTTTTTAGAAAAATATGTTTCTTATTATAAAACCAAATTTAATAAACTCGTTAACGCCAATTTCATTACAATATCTTTTACAAACAAAATCTCTGGTATAGGTAAAAATAACTTGTTAAAAGTCAATTATCAACAAATATAACTGCTAAAAAACTTAATAAATATGATATTTCAATAATTAGCTAGTTTGGTTGTCATTATGTCTTTTTTTTTCAGCCTATTTTAGTTTACTCCAAATAGAGACAACCAAGTTCGGACCTTATTTTTTATACTATTATTCGACGGCCGGCTGGTCGAGTGGTCAGGCAACTGGACACTTAACGCAGCGGTCGCGGGTTCGAATCCCGCCAGGTGCAGATAATTTGTATGACGAATATAGATGTCTGCACCGGGTCATGGATGTGTATTTATGTATATATTATGTATTTATATAAATTTCTTAAATTTATTTCCGTTCCTAGTACCTGTAACACAAGTTCTTACGAACTTACCACGGGGCTAGGTTAACGTGGTGTGATTGTTGGTTAATATTTATTTATTTATTTATTTATTCACATAATTATTCCACGTAATAATACCATAATGGAGAATGCACAACTTATTCAAAATTTATTCGAAAAAATGAAAATAGAAATGGAAAACCAAACTAAGGAAATTATATCGAAGATGGATGATAAGCTAATACACTTAATTACGGAAATAAAAAACTTGAAAACAGAAAACAACGATTTAAGAGAGAAAATAGCAAATTTTGAAAAATTTAAACGTAAAAATAATATAATCATTCATGGCTTTAAAGAAATCGAGAAATCATCATCTGAGCTCATTGAAACAACCATAGGAAAAATAAAAAGCGACCTCAACGTCTCACTTGATATTAGAGACATCGACATTATACATAGAGTAGGAAGAAGAACTAAAGAACAAACAAAAGGTAGACCGATTCTCGTATCTTTCGTCAACGGCTGGAAGAAGAATGAAATAATGCATAATAAAAAGAAATTAAAAGATGGACATATCACGGAAGACTACCCTAAAGAAGTCTTATTGAAAAGGAGGGAATTACAAAAAGAACTGGTACTGGAGAGAAGTAAAGGCAACTTCGCTATAATAAAATATAATAAGCTTATAGTTAGGGAAGGAGAAGGTACATCAAACTCGGAAAAACGCAAAAGAAAAGAACCAAATTCACCAAACAATCATCAACAGCCCAGAAAACAGCATGTACCATCAAATACAAACCGAGTTAATGCGTTTGATTTGATGCGAGGAAGAAGTAGTTCTTTGTCTTCATTCACGCCATCTTCTGATTTCAGCACATAGGATAATGTCATCAGCCACCGGAATAAAACAAAACCAGAAAAACAGAAGATAAGCAACAAAAACGAACCATTTCCCAAGCCGACTGGTCCTCGTGGGAAATTAGACCAACACCCTCTTTCTCAAAATTATAAGGCAAAAAACAATATTTTAAAAATTTGCACATACAATGTAAGATCTCTGGCATCAACAGAAAAATATCTAGAATTATGTTACGCATTAGAAAATATACATTACGATATAATAGGCCTTTCAGAAGTAAGAAGAATGGGATGTAACATTGAAGAGTATAAAGATTGCATTTTATGCTATGTTGGAGAAACAAAAGGATTGCATGGAGTAGGATTTTTGATAAAAAAGACGCTAAAAAATCATATAACCAATTTCACTGGCATCTCAGAGAGGATAGCATTACTACAACTAAAATTTCATGACCTTTGCTTATCGATTATTCAAGTTTATGCACCGACAGATAGCTCTAGTGAAGAAGAAATTCAAAAATTGTACGATGATCTTACAACGGCACTCGAACTAGTCGACGGAAAAGTATTAGTAATGGGCGATTTCAATGCAAAAATAGGGGAACCCAAAACTGAAGATCATCCTATAATGGGCAAATACGGTTATGGAACAAGAAACGAGAGAGGTATGAGGTTAATTGATTACGCTTTTCAACACAGATTATATATCATGAACACGCATTTTAAAAAGAAAACAAATAAAAAATGGACTTGGGAATCTCCTGATCACAGTTACAGGAACGAAATTGATTTTATAATGACAAATAATCCAAAATTGATAACTAACTTTGAAATATTAAACAATATAAACTTTTCATCTGATCATAGACTTTTAAGAGCCACAGTCATTTTACATGTTCCGAAAAAAAGTAGAAAGAACTTCAAAATAACATCAAATTTCCTTTCTGATACTGATATAAACTCATACATAGACAACCTTAAAGGTTATAAAATTGAAAAGTTGATAAAAGAATCTACTAACTTCATGCTCAACTCTGAAATACCCACAAAAGAAACAGAAAACGCATAAAATCTTTAGTGACCACACGTTATCGTTGATAAAAAGACGTACTGAGCTTAAATGCACAAAAAATAAAACTAAGGAGATGAAAATGGAACTCAAGCATTTATTTAAACAAACAAGCAAAGAAATAAAGAAAGACTACAGGAAATATAGGAAAAACATTATAATACTAAACATAGCAAAGTACAGAAGCACAAAAAGAGCATTCAAAGAACTAAGCTTACACAAAAACTGGATACAAAAATTAGAAACTAAAAAGACAATAACAAAATCTAGAAAAGACATAATGGACCAGGCAACTGATTATTATAAGGAACTTTACAAAAAAAGAATCAGTGACAATTGCATCGAAGAATCGACAAGCAATTTTCCTAACACAGAAATGATTCCCGCAATAGAAGCAACCGAAGTACATAAACATATAAAATTATTGAAATGTGCAAAAAGCCCAGGACCGGACGGAATAAGTAATGACATGCTCAAACATGCGGAACCTGTTCTACTTATCCACCTCACTCGACTATTTAATCTTATATTGGAAACGGAAACAGTACCAAAACAATGGTGTTCGTCTGATATTATACTCATATATAAAAAAGGAAGCCCTTTTGATATAGGAAACTACAGACCTATAAGTCTAATAACATGTTTATACAAGCTCTTTGCATCTATTATCCTAAAACGAATATCGGCAGAAATTGACAAAGCACAACCAGTAGAACAGGCAGGATTTCGTTCAGGGTACAGTACGATAGATCATCTGCATTCTCTAGGACAAGTGATAGAGAAGTACAATGAATTTAAGAGACCTTTATACATAGCATTTATAGACTACAGCAAAGCCTTCGATAGTATATCCCATAATTCCATCTGGAACTCATTAACATCATTAAACATTAACAAAAAATACATGAACATCCTTATGAGTATATATGCCAACGCTACAAGCAGAGTGAAATTCGAAAACAGAGGAGAAGAAATAAGAATTGAAAGAGGGGTAAGACAGGGGGACCCTCTGTCACCAAAACTATTTATCACTGTCCTAGAGCGCGTTTTTCAAAATCTTAATTGGAAAACCAGGGGATTAAATCTGGGTGGCAATCACCTAAGCCATTTAAGATTCGCGGATGATATTGTTGTGCTTGCCGAAACTTATAGAGAAATAGAAGCAATGATACATTCGCTTGAACTAGAGAGTGCTAAAGTTGGACTAGAGATGAACACCTTCAAGACCAAAATAATTACGAATAGTATTAAATTTCCTATTAATTCAAACGGCAATAGCATAGAATACGTAGACAATTACATATATTTAGGTAAACAGGTATCTTTTAGTGCAACAAGGAACGAAGACGAAGTAGAAAGGAGGTGTAAAATAGCTTGGAACAAATTCTGGGCCTTGAAAGAAATATTAAAAGGCGACTACGCATTAGACATGAAGAAAACTGTAATTGATTCCTGCCTTCTGCCTAGCTTGTTATATGGATGTCAGACATGGACTTACACAAGTAAAGTAAAGACAAAAATTAGGACAACACAAAGATCTATGGAAAGAAGTGTATTAAAAATTAGGAAAATAAATAAAATAAGGTCAGACATCATCAGACATCAAACTAAAATAACTGATGCTTTAACTCATGCTTTAAAATTAAAATGGCAATGGGCTGGTCATATTTCGAGAATTACGGACAATAGATGGACCATAAAGGCGACACGTTGGAAAGGGCCTATAGGAAAAAGGAAAGTTGGTAGACCAACTAAACGGTGGGCTGATGACATTATTAAGGAAGTAGGGCACAACTGGATGACTCTCGCTACTTGCAGAAAATTTTGGAAAGAGAAAGAGGAGGCCTTTACCCAAGCGGGATCCACATCACAACATGATAACTAACCATACTAACATTAGGAATTAAGTGAATTGTATTAACACAACTAACATACATTTGAAATGTTAACATTTAATTGATGTGGAAATAAAAAAGGTTATATTATTATTATTATTATTTATTTATTTATTTATTTATTTATAAAGCTTTTGACGTTATAACGTCTTGTAAATCGATGAATGCCGGCTGCACGCACGAAGAAGTGTCACGTGTCGCGAGCGAGAACGCGGAACAAGCGATAGAGAGGCACGATTGGCCTAAGCGTTCGGCTTGAATGAAAAACAATAGTACAGATTGGAGGATCTAAAATATCACACATATTGTATATAAATTGTAAATAAGTTGTTAATAGCACATTGTTACTTATAAATTAATCTGTATAATTTAAGTAATAAAATATTTCAATAAACGAGTGCAAATAAATGTTAATTTATCGAAAAAAAAATTTAATTAATTGAATTAATTCATTCTTTGTATTATACAAAATAATGATAACTCGTTGATAATAATTCAATTCAATTCATAAAGTATGCAATTTTTTTTCAATGTTTTCTTTTCTTTTCACGTAAAATAATCGTCCGTAAACCGACTTTATTTTTATAGCTTATTAAAATCAAATTGAAATATTTAAAATATCGTTTATTGACTTTATTCACATAAATGTAAATAAATAAACATGTTTAACATACAAATACGGTCGACTGATCCCAAGCTAGACAACTAAATGCCTTTGTTTTAGGTAACAGCCGACTGATTGACACATTTTTTGAAATAAATATACATATAAATAATAAATATAAATATTTACTACACAGGATCGGGGCGGAAATCAAACCCACAACCCTAGAACAGAAAGTAGGAATATAATACGTGATACAAAAAAAAATAATATTCATATACATACATTAGGGTGCTTCATTTTAGAGCAACATTTTTTTTTAATCAAAGTCCCACCTGTGAATCTTGTACCTAGTCGATAAAAAAACAAAAACTTTGAGCCATAACGAAGCCCTTAATTTTGATTTTAAGCCGTTCCTCATCAAACAGTAAGTTTTCCATACAAAAACCTATGAAAAACTATTTTTTATTAATTTTTCTTCCGCTCGCACTATAAGATTTTTTTTCGTATTTTTCTACTCAATTCTTTAAACAATATTCAATTACCTTCAAAAAAATCCAGCGAGATAAATCTGTTAGTTGAATATTTTTTTCACATATTCATATATACATACCTATTCATATACATCATACAAAAATAACATTCTCATAATACAAGTATATCTCATAGTACAATATTTAGCTAACATAATATTTACATAAGAAAAATAATGAATTATACCAAAAACGAAATAAAACTGACATAGGAAGGAAAAGAAAATATAAGTAAAAAGGAACAATAATAAGCTGTTATCCTAACAACATAAGAATTAAATACGACTACTTTACCTCATGATACTAGAGCAACTTAAGTGAAACATAAACAGACGAAAGCTTGTAATTTATTAGAGACATTAATATTTTCACGGAGTGCAGACAAAACGTAATTATTCTGTTTGCGCATTTCAGAATAAGCTGTGTAAGAAATAACGCTCTTATAATTTAAGTACGGTATAATTTTATTTATAATTATAACTATATTACTATATTTATCAGGAATTTGGACAAGGATGTCAATCAAAAATACCAATTGTTAATAATGCAACGTTTCGATCATGTATTTGAAACAAATACCCACAAATTTGTGTGTAAGAGTATATATATATATATATATATATATATAAGACGTGAATAACTGATAAATTGTATTTCTGTGCATCACACGTCTTTAATGGTCACATTTATGTTTCAAAATAGTCATTAAACAAAAGTATGGGTTTAAAAAATAGTTTAAAATTAATTAAGATCGAGTTTTCAATATATAAGATGTTAATTACATACTACGAGTTGAGGTAAATATGTTTGTCCATATAAAAATAATATTGGTTGTGTACAGCTTTTTTTATAATGTGTTTTGTGTTATTAAATTTTAGATGCCTGATGAAGATCAAATACATGATCGAAACGTTGCATTATTAACAATTGGTATTTTTGATTGACATCCTTGTCCAAATTCCTGATAAATGTAGTAATATATATATAAAGAATGGACGCAAAAAAAGATTTTTATAATTATAACATTTAATCAAGTTTTTAAAAGTTTCACTGTGTGTGTTTTGTATAAGTTAATAGTAACTTTAGTTTTTTTTTTTTTATATTAGAAGGGGCAATTTGAGAGACGATTCACCTGGTAGTAAGTAAAAACGATATCCATAGACACCCGCTACATCAGAGGATTAGCAGGTGCGTTACCGGTCTTTAGGGAGGGAAAGGATGTTTTTTTTTCTCTTAATTGAGGTAAACAAACAGCATTACAATATGTACAACATAAATGTGATATAAACAAAAAGTACTTAATGTAACACCAACACCGTTTACCACAGATTATTAATGTTCCACCGGATCTGTGGAGGGAAGGGAAGGGATGGGCCACCGGATTTCTCACAAACCGAACGAAACACGACGACAGTGCCGTCATTTCACGTCGGTGTTAAGTGAGAATGATGTAGGTACTTCTCCGGTCGCGCCGGCCCATCCAGCTGTAAGAATTGTAAGAAGTTAATTGAAACGTTCTGATTTTTTTTTGTTTGTTGAGAATAGGACCATATTCCATCCATATGAATAATTATAATCCATATGAATAATAAAATCCATGCGAATAATTATGTGGTATGTTGTGATGTGTGTGTGTGTGATGTGATTATTGTAATAACAATTGTAGCGACATCTATCTCGCCATATACGAACTAGAAGAAACTAACGAATCCTACATCCCGCTATCGAAGTTTTCAAAGCGATTGAATATATATATACAAGAACTCGACAATAATCGTTAAGTGGCGTGTAGCCCACCAGACGCAACACCGTCTGGTCGAAGGATCCTTCCTTTTCAATGGCAGCCTCCTTACCTATAAACTGGTGACCCCGACGTGATCAGCCTCTCACACTACGCCAAACTGGTGACCCCGAGCATGAACGTCAGCGCAGCCTTCGTAAAATCTACGTCATCGTGACGTCATCATCACTTCCTCAAGCTTTCGAGCAGCGAGTCATACAGCCAGCCAGCATCCACGGCTACTACGGGTATTCTGACCACCAGCATGCAGCGGACGCGCATTCCTGGTCATCACCCACAGCCTTCTCAGCGACCTTGGCACAGCACACTGCATTTCGGCCGGTCAGCAAGCAGAGACGCACTTCTCTCCTGGTCGACGCAGCAGCCAGCCACTACGCAGCACTGCACCACCCCGACTCACTGGGGTATCACCGCAGACAGTTCCGACTCACCGTGAACTATGCGGCATCTGGTTCCGACTCACTGGAACATTCCACTGGCCCGGCAATCATCACAAGATGTAGTATGGACGACTCAACCTGCTATCGACCTCTGGTCTCGGAGGGGGAGTGATGTAGCGACATCTATCTCGCCATATACGAACTAGAAGAAACTAACGAATCCTACATCCCGCTATCGAAGTTTTCAAAGCGATTGAATATATATATACAAGAACTCGACAATAAGCGTTAAGTGGCGCGTAGCCCACCAGACGCAACACCGTCTGGTCGAAGGATCCTTCCTTTTCAATGGCAGCCTCCTTACCTATACAATCAAGATCGATGAGTTTACGTGCTCACTGAGGCATGTTGGAGACACCTACAAGGACAAACACCCAGGCGAGAAAAAAACCTTTGTATAAAAATAATTACCCATTTAGAACGGGAATCGACTTCACGACCGTCGTTAATGGAGCATTTTCACTACTATACTAGAATTACTGAACTAGAGTGCTGTATTAAAATTGCATTTAACAGAATTGATTACACTTGAACGTTTTCTTTGGATTTCAATGTAATTAGCTTTTATGTCAAATCGCAGTTACGCAGCGTAGAGGAAAAGGCTAAAAACAAGTCCTTTAACGTAATGGAACTTATTTATTAAGACTTTATTGCATAATAAAGCATTAAAATATACAAAAGGCGGGCTTAATGTTAAAAGCATTTTCTATCAGCCAACCTTAGGAAGTACAAGAATGGACGTTTGTAGGTGTGCAAAATTGGAAAATGAGCAAATTCATTTTCAAGAAAGGCAAAATAAGATAGTTTTTTTTTTTAATATATAAATTAAAATTTATTACAGAAATTTTACAATATTATACATATTTACAATTCAAAACTTAAAATAATTATTTACAAACAGTTTTGGTATCAATCATGTCCGCGTGGAATGGTGCTAAGAATACTAGCAGCATTTCCCCGTTGAATCGCAATTCCGATTCTTTGGGCAAAAAATGCACCAGCCCTCTTGTCACCAGTGGAGGCTATGATGATGATGATGATGATGGCAAGAGGCCTGATGGTTTAACGCTGATTCCCTGGGAGAGGGGACGGGCGCTTTTGTGGGACGCAACCTGCGTCGATACATTGGCTCCGTCTCATAGCAGGGAAACGGCTGTAAGAATGGGAGCCGCTGCGGAGAAGGCTGAAATGACTAAACGGCACAAATATTCGTCACTTATCCAAAGTTATGTTTTTGTGCCGTTTGCAGTCGAAACACTTGGACCTTGGAGTAGCAGCGCTAAAAATTTCTAAAAGAAATAAGATATTAAAATTATTAACAACAATTATATTAAATATGCGACCAATTAATACATATACATACAACTTATGATATTATATATTTTGGGTCAATTTTAGAACATTCGTAATATAAATAAATTATTATGAAAACTAATATTAAGATTCCCGTTGTAAAATAACGAATTAAATAGTAACACACAAAGATAAAGTAGATTACAGGTCTTGTTAATGATTTTCGAGGCAAATGCAATTGAAGGGTAAAAATTCGTCGATTGCTTAGAAAACGGATTGTGTGTGTGTTTAATCATATCGTTAAAAACAAGTCTGTTTCGACTTAGTTACTCTGTATTCTGGCATGAAAAATTATTCATTCAATCACAGAGGACTTTTAGGTCTTACAATGTAGAGCAATCTCCAAGGATCTCAGCATTGAGCTCTGACCTCTTCCTTCTTGTTTACCTGCGTACATAGAATAAAATTTAAATTAATATCTTTAATCACTATACTATTAATATTTATGGGTGCTTTTTCCTATTCTTTCACCTGTAGTGCATCAAGCGATATTTCAAATCAGAAAGTGTTACCTATATAAACGAAAGAAAAATTGTTGAACAAACAAGGACTATTAAAATCTTTGATTTTATGTAAGCTATAATTAAGTTTTTTTTTTATTATTCAATAATAGTGAATATTGTTTCAATACTTGGTAAAACGGTTCCGTAATCAAAATGTGGAACCCTGAAAGGAACAAAACTACATTCGGTTAGTTTGAGATAAACACAATATAGTGATTTCTCTCATCGATATAGTTGAATATTTTATGAAGGGTTACATCTTGGTAAAGATTTATGTATCTGACAATGTTTCAAAGTAATATTTTAGTTATATTGTTTTCCTATCTTATTTTATACTATTTTTGTTTCATTTCATTTTTAATTATTTTTTGTTATTATTTCTATAATTGATTATAACAGTGCCAACAAAAAAAAATGCACAGAATTGGGACGTTTACAGGCTGTTAAAGAACAAACAAGTGACATAACTGCTTATTCAACACGCACCCTAGTACTTTATGTAAATAAAGTCAGTGAGTACCATTATCCATATACGTCAGAACAGTTTTTCTTAATTAAGTAAACCGAAATTTTATGATATTGTTGACCCGCTTTACTGTTTCTGTTCTAAAATAAAAGTCTCATTTTCAAAAACAAATTATTTGAATGGAAACAGAAATTACTTCATAAATAATTTCCAAGAGCCTCCGATTCCAAATCTTTGACCGTGCCAATTAGACAGACGATTTCGTGAAACTTACGCCAATGTTCAACTAAACATCAAAATAGTAAAAAAGCTAATCGTACGCTAAGATGAAGATGATAATTCTCTACAGCGCAGCGCAGAATGGACTTGGCGAAGTAAATTTTATGAAAAAATAGACGAGTAAAATCTGATCCAAGCACGTTGTTACATTTGTTATAATTATCTGTAGAATATATCTAATTTTACGTCCTATCAATTTTGTGTAGTACCATTTTGTGCAGCATCTTAGCTTACGGTTCACCTAATCACACAGCAAAGCTGAAATCTCTGTGCGGAAAATAGTCTACAATTCGTGTTTGGGAGAGGAAATCTTTATAACAGCCCGTGAAGCACGTTCAACGAATTTCCCCTTTGATGTGCATACAGCAAAGGAAATTGTATTTGTTAACAAAGGGTTGTTATTGCTCCATTTCAAGGGAATTATGTGTACAAGTAAAAAATAAACGACATAATAATTTACCAGGATGCGTCACTAATAATCATGAAATGAAGGGCACCGAACTAAGTCAGACAGAACTGGTAAATAATTCAGAATAAATTGTTTCCTAATCCTAGACAGGTGACCTACAGGATAATTGAATCGTTTTGACAAAAAAAATTGATGCGCTGTTTGATCTGAATCCATAATTTATTTCAATTAAAAAAGTGAAATGTAAATTTTTCCTTTTATATAGGCTACAAAAAGCCGTTTTTCTAAATTTCATCCTAGATTCCTTAAGCCGAAAATTCTTAAATCTTACCGTTACCCGTTGGCGGATTGACCGTGATTCTGGCTCGATTCCCTATCCGAGTTTGTATGTTGTATATAAATAATTACCCTTTAACCTACATGCATTAAGTTAACTACCTTAAAAACAGACGAGCGTGTGTGTATGTTAAACAAATCACACAATTTAAAGTTAAAGTTAAAATATAATTGACTTGACTATGTACATTGACAAACCCATATGTTTATCAAATTTATATACTGGTATGGAACTTGGCGTATCGGCTAATGATAAAATATACACGGTGTCTTAATAATACTAATTAGACGAATTTTATCTCACGTACTGCTGGGACGTGACGATCGTTCGAGCCTAGTTCGCACAGTCTTCTTATTTTTGTGGAACAAGTCACAAGATTTTTTTTTATTTTATTTGAATTTATAGCGGTCATAGTAATATGTTCTTTAAATAAGCTTGAATTCCACAAGAATTCCTATTATTATTATTATTATGTATATACCTACATTGCACTTAACTAAAGAATTTGTAAATTATGAAGACTTTATTGGAATTAAGTAAGAAAGAATATATTTATTTTGCACATCATAAACATTTCAGACACTTAAGACTAAGAGTTTTATGCAAAACAAAACGAAAATACATACATAGTAAAATAAAATAAAAAATAACGATTAACAAGAAAAATATATAAAAATAAGAAGAAAACAAAACAAACAATATATTACATGAAAGCAGGACCTGATTTTTTATAGAGTCAACATATTGTACCAATGTAAAGAAAATCACGATAGTGTCGCATCTTTTCTTGCATTATATATATATATATATATAATGCAAGAAATAAATTAGTAGGTTTTATTTTCTTATATTTATATATTTATATTTAAAAAAAACGTTGAATACAAAATAAATTTACAACATTCGTGAATAATAAAATACAATATATATTACGGATTTCCAAAAAAAACTATTGCATAAATAAAAAAATTAAAAAACGCTAGTCACTCGCATATTAAACCGGAACTTATTACGAAGATTACTCATTGCTTGCGGGAGAGGATGTTTTTAACAAATTGACGCGTTTTCATGTGCTTTTTTAGGTAAAGAAAAACATATTTTTAGACAAAATATTCATACTTTACGAAATATTACAAAACTTGGCTTTCCTTTGCTGTGAAACATAGATATGTAATATTAGTGGGTTCAGAATCTCATAGACATATGAGTAGATACTCCTAGACAGAGATTTATTGCATAAGTTTTACTGCGCGTATGCCTATATGGTTATATCTCGCTTTAACTTTTCCTTTGATATTATTTATCAAAATCAAGCAAAATATCAGAAATAAATGTTTTAGTAAAATTTACATCATCATCATCACCATCATCATATCAGCCGTTGGATGTACACCGTTGAACGTAGGCCTCCCCCATCGACCTCCAGAGCGACCGGTTCAAAGCAGCCTCCATCCAACGGCTTCCGGCAACCTTCCTCGAGTCATCTGTCCATCTCGTGGATGGACATCCGACGCTGCGCTTGCCGGTACGTGGTCTCCATTCGATTAATAAATTTATATACTCTTAAATAATTTTTAACGATTACTATATTTTCTGAATGTATTTAAATAAAATCAACTCACAATAAACTACATAGTTCCTACCACCTCAAACCTTTATATTTCTCATAAATAAAATAAAAATTACCGCATGAAAACAAATGAAATTATATGTTATTAAAGCAATGACCAAAAGTCATCATGATTTATATATATCTATGCTGTAAATACGAAAGTAGCAATTTTTTAGGATATATAGTAAAATATGATATGTGAGTTTCGCTTAAAAATTCTAAATATGAACCCCCAAGGAAATAAAGGAATATCCGGAATATACGTGTATACTTGACACTTATTATTTAGGTGAAATATAAGATAAAAGATACAAAAACCTTTAAATTTAAACTTCACCACTACACATAGATCGTATAACTGAAACAATTCCTAGTCTAACATTGCATTAAATGCTGTAACATCTCGACCGCAGTTGGCGAGTTACGTGTTAACCTAAAAGGGTAATATTTTAAGAGAAAATAGCCGACTACTCTTGGAGTGCACTCAAGTATTTACCGGTGCCATTAACCCCATTAACGCTAGTGTTTGACCACATTGGGTGAAGTTAGGTATATACGTGGTATATTTTATACCAGCCAGGAACTATTGATAAGGGTTTCTTTAATACTGTCACTAATTTTAAATCAGAATTTCTTATTTTTTTATATTTGTCAAAGAAACACTTTTAGATAATGGTTTATGGATTCGCGACTGCACCGAACAATATACAATGTGTCTTCCTCATCTCACATGAATGGGTGTATAGTTACATAAGGGAGTATTATGAATTAAATATGACTACTAAAAAATAATAATTTGGAAAATCCAAAAGTGCCCGCCTCAAAAGTTCCAAAAAAACATGTAAAAGTGTATATAAGTACGTAGATGCACTTATTCTCATGTGCGAATTATTTATAAACAATTAACATACTACAAATGTGAAATTAAATAAGGTTCTATTCCTGACTATACTGAAGTGTAAGAAAAAAAGAAAATAAAACTCGATTAGTGAAGTTTAGTGACCACAACAACAGGAACTGCACATACAGAAACACGGACGGCCGAGAGAGAATTTATGTAAACAGTTTTTTAATTAGTTTAAATAATAAAAATGGCATTAAATGTTTCATGAGTGTTAAAAATAGGATTTTTTCTTAATATGTGTATACATACATTATTTTATAAGTGCAAAATATGATAAATAGAGACATTTTTAGTTCGAGTAGTCACTCGTTTTGCGTGAAGTGAGAGTAGAACCCACCAACGCTTCGCTTATGAGGTGTGCAAAATAAAAAATCATATTTCTACACATATTTGAAATTACGTTTGAAAGGGATATAAAAAATAAAAATAAAAACTTTTATTAAAGCAAGTTCTTTTTGTGGAAGATACATATACTGTATAATATATGTTACTATGAAGGTTTAATATTTCATGTCACGATTTGCAAACATAAAGTGATAGAGCTCTGAAGTATTATAGAGTCTTTGTCGGTATTTAAATAAAGACGTAAGGTAAAAACTCACGGAGTGATATACAGCTGTGCCTCCGTGGCTGGGAACCGCGGCTTCCATAAAATGCAGATATGTATGAAAATTCAGTCGTATATTTTAGTAGGCATTTTAGAACAAAGAAGGGTGCGGTAGCTCATGGTGTTGACAGAATCCGTTGGTTACTTATAGAACAGCATCAATGCGAATTAGCGCGAGCTCAACGACCAAAGGACTTTCCTGAAGCACCAAGCGTACGTGTAAAAATCACTCTATAAATTATTACTCTAAGTGTGACAATATAAAAGTTAGCTCTAGTTGGATGCTAGGATTTGAAACATAAAATATGTTACCTCTATGTTAACAAACCTTTATTACTTTTAAGAGGCTCAGGTTGAGGGGAGATTATTTTTTAACAATTTTAAAAATATAACTCTTGAGTTTTTTGCTGGTTCTCTTCGGAAGAATTCGTATTTCTAACCAATGTTAAATAAACCTACGTGTCTCGGAAGAAAATTTGAGACATTTATATCCAATTGACAGTGGAATAGCGTGATGAATTAATGTTTCAACCTGCTCTTTAGAAATTTGGAAATAAAAAATACTCAATGTCCTAGCTTGGTATATGAACTAAAATCGTACCTAGTTTCACATTAGTTAATTGAGTCGCTTTGACGTGATGCACGATGAAAATAAAGACCGACAAATATAGGAAAGATTAAACTTTTACCTACAGTATCGATATAAGGTTGTACTCTTATAAATAATTCCAAATTATCTTCATTGTACAGAATTCTATTTTTTACATTTTCAATTAAAATGTTGAAAAGGGTTTTGCTCAGCGTAGGGATACTTACAATTTGTTATAGTTCAGTGCAATACGGTACAATTTATGTCTTGTTGTCATACAATATTCCACAATAATCAATTTCTAACGCCAATACATTTTCAATCAAATTCTCATCTTCTACAATTTAACTTTATTATATTATTAATATATGCTTATAAAATTGTTATCGTTATATTATTAAATTTAAATAGAATGCGCCAAGACCTTCACAAACGTATTTGAGTGGTATGTTCTTTATTTTATTTAAAATATCAGTAATCTGTGTATTTTTAACCTATTCAGTATCACGGGTTAGAGGCCGCAAAATTTTATTTTACAACGTAATGCTCATAAAAGGTCTTTTTGCGTCGGAAAATTCGGGTTCGGTATTTCTATGACCCACCTTTATGGAATAAACGGTGTACTATGAAATAAAGGTAATTTTTTTGGTACTTCACAAAATAAACTTTGATATAACATAATAAAGTCACAAACTTTTACTTTCGTCTGTTAATATATATATATATATATATATATATATATATATATATATATATATATATATATATATATATATATTAAACTTTTTCTTAGTCAGTATTGGAAGTAGTAAGGAAGTATTTTGATGTTAATGTTTCTGTTCTATAAATATTTCCATACTATATCATTTCACATTTTATCACCAAATTTTGGTCTTAACTATTTATTTAAGTATAAAGTTTTAATAGAGCATTTTTGAATATCCGTTTTACAATAATATGTAATAGGTAGCTATTTTGGAACGCAGATTAAATTGACACAACACATCATTACTCAGCAGTTACTCACTTATTTGTCGATACATAACTTTCAGAAATTTAAATTTTATTATAATAATTTCCTGCATAATGGCCAGTGCTTCTTAATCCACTCATTCACTAGTTCAAATAACACATCTTCTAAATATTATCTATAATTACAAAAATAATAATGAAAAAAAAATGTAAATATACATTGAACGAAATCCATATTTTCTCACACAATACATTTATATATTCGGAACCTCAATAATTGTGCCGGTAACCTGCCAATCAGGCCGGTGATTTATGAGTTTCCCCATAGGACTTTTTATCTTGATCTCTTCGCAGATAATATGAAAAATTTTACGCTCAATGAGTATGATTAATTTTATGAGAATATTTTATGATTGAGAAAAAAAATATCACTTTTACGTAACATTATTTTACAAAATAATGTTAATAATGTCAACATTATTTTGTAAAATAATGTTAGGTAAAAGTGTGTTATTATAATTAAATTATTTTCTTAACCTAACCACTTTTAGAACTAATGGTTTGGTCATATTTCCCATTACAGATACCTACTTAAATGGTAACCGATCCGTGAACGTAGAAACTTAAAAATTATTTGCTTACTCTTCTCTCTCTTATTCCATCCTTCTACTTCTTTTACTTTCCGACTCTCAGGAAAGATAATTCTGATCTATACATAATCTATCTCTTTCTTCTCCTGTCTGCTGTTCGTCTCTGGAACAGGTTACCAGAGCCTATGCGTAAAGCTCCTTCACGCGACTCATTTAAGCAAAAAGTTAAAGAGTTCTTTTTAGCTAAAATTTAACTTAATATTATGAGATCAATAAACATGTTGGATGATCCACCATATCAATATATTTTTATGTCTTTCTCTCTATCTATATATTTAGTTTAGGAAATAACTTCGAACGCGCGGACACTCGTCACGGCGCGCGGCGCAACGCACAGCCCCGCCGGCTCGGTGACCGGTTCCCGCCTCTGCACCTGCGCCCGCGCATCTCCCACGCTCGTCCTGCGGCCGCCGGAGTCCATTCATCGGTCGACGGTCGTCGACGCAGCAGTCAGCCCGAAGCCTCTGGACACAGAACTTGCTCTTTTCATCTCTGTTTATTTAATTTCACACGGATAGGCATACTAAAAACACTGTATTTGTGTTTTGATCATTGTCGTCAGCTTGTTAAGTATTATGTATATAAGTATGTATGTATAATTATATTTATGTATATATGTATTAATTGCTTGTATATTTATTATAATGATTGTTACTAATTTTATTATATTATTTTGTCTTTCTTGAAAATGAATTTGCTCAATTTCCGATTTTGCACACCTCCAAACGTCCGCTCTTGTACTTCCTAAGGTTGGTTTGGTAGGTTAGCATTAAGCCCGTTTTTATAAATAAATAAATAAATGGTTTTTCTCAATATTTGGTAGTGATGAAAAAATATATAATTTTGGACATGAATTCGACATTGTTTATGTAACTGACAAATATTAAACGAGGAAGCGAGTTGCTTGAGTGTCAAATAAGAGGATTATTTTACCAATAAATACTTATAGCACGAGATATACTATGAATACCTTGCTGGTAAAAATAATGAAGAGGGAGTTAATAGGCTGACTCCATCACTCATTGTATTAAATAAAGTTATAAATTACCGCGCGTTTGTTATGAAATATTAAATTAGGTCATGTTCTACAACATAATGTAGTTAAAGTTTATTGCAAAATTATTAAAAGATGATGAAATTTTGAAAGATAATAAATGATTAAGAAGCTATATTACTAAGCTTAGATAGTATTAATAAACAGATTTAATCTAAATATCAAATTAAATTACAACTTATAGACATCATTTTAAGAAAAAAAAAAAAAAAAAACAAGACTCCTTTGTACAGTTATTTTTTTACGAAACAAAGAACACGAGCCGCTGTTCTGCTTCTAATATTAGAAAAATGACTGTTTTTTCTCGCCTTATTGCAAAAAGTAGTGACTAGTGCTCGTAATATAATGATTATACTGAATACTGAATAAAAAAATATTTTATTAAATAAAATACACATTATTCATTCTACAAAATATATATTCAAAAAGTTAACAATATTAATCTTTTTTGTTTCTTGCGGAAAAAATGAAAAAAAAAAACTTTTAAACTAAGTATAAATAACTAATCTTCGTCATATACGCGAGCTTTACACATATCACATAGTGTACGACTATTCTCGTTACATCAAAATTTTTGACAGTAAATGCAGCTCTTTTTGGTCTTGCGATTTTTGCGTCTTGGGCAAACCATGCAGATACCACTTGGTTTTTCTTCTTCTGTTGTAACTCAGATTCTGGTACAAAACGTTTCATCACTTGATGAAGAGGATATGATATGATAATGATATGTTTTTGACACACACACAAGGTCGTCTATGCCTAAGGTAAGCAACTTTATGCCTGTGTTTTAGGTAACAGCCGACTGATATACTTTTTTTTAAAATAAATATACATATAAATAATACATATATAAATAATAAATATATATCACACCCAGACTCTGGGCGGGAATCGAACCCACAACCCTTGAAGCAGAAAACAGGGTCAAACTGCAAACTGTGCTAACGGGTCAGTCAGGGAATGAAATATTTTGAAAGGTGCTTCTTCTTTGGATATGTGGACGTGTTAGTTGAAGAGCTAGTTGTTTCAAGTAGTCTCTGCGCGTGATGATTATACCCGTATTTTCTTTGTAAATGATTTGACTGTTGATTCCGGCTATGTTTAGGATCGTGAAAATAATCTCAGCGGCCATCTACATGCCACTCTTGCCACAGAATACTCTTTTAGTCGATCTACAACATCAACACATCCTTTCGTTTTATTATAGAAGGTGATAATTTCGGGTTTCGCGTTAGTTCCAGTAGTTGGATCGATTCGGTCGTCGTTATGAAGTGTGCTTATCATAAGAATTTTTTTTATTCTTTTTGTTTGGTACGTAAGACACCAGAACCTCGCTCTTATGAAAACCAATCCTCCATCAATTGCCAAAACTTGTTCGTCCCTTCGATCACAATCCATCTATAATAGAAATAAATAATAGATTACTATTTCAGTCATGTAAAATCATAATATTACATAAAAGTAGCAGTAAAACTGTCGCTAAGATGAAAAAAAATTAAGTCATGAGTAAAAAAAAGTAATTACGTCGATACCCGCGCGATGAGCAAAACGCCGCCTGATGGTACACGGCGCAACAAACCACCTCGTCCAAGTAACTGGCGCACAGTGGCGAGAAGTGAACTGCATACAGGGGTGGGGATGGAACAAAACTCAGCTACCAAATGAACGATGTACGTGCGAATAATTTTGACAAAATGGCGCGTGTTTTAAATTTACTGTGATTAAAATGCTCATAGCGCGAGTGCTCGCGGGTAAACGATCGTTATCAGGTGTCTATGATAACAATCGAGACCGGCGGTTACATACTCTCCAAGACACGGTTGAGGAACTCAGAAGGATATACACCCAGACCAAAAACAAGTATTTGTACAAATAGAAATATCTGCCCTCAACAGGCATCGAAACCTGTGTAATAATTGTTTACAAATATTTGATTTTAATTACGAATGTTTAAGACGATATTAGATAGAATTTGATAAGTTCACACTTTTAAAAGAACTATGAGAAGTATGTGTAAAGGCGAGATTAGCATAAAGACTAATGAGTTTAAATTCAAGGTATACACCACACCACACCACTATATTCACCACTATATTCTTAATTTTTTTTTTTGGAGTTCACTCGTTCAGTATTAATTTTCATTTAAGGCCCCAGTATGAAAAAAATATGAGGAGTAACTGCTACTGGTCGAATGACCTCGTTACGTTTACGTTGAGTATTAAGACGCATAGTCCGCGCGCGAGGTTCGAGGCATCGGTAGTTGAGAAGCGGGCGGGTGTGCGCCACGCCCGACCGTCGGTTCCTACCTCGCACTCTCCCGCTACTACGACCTTGACGTGAGAGCACGCTAATCGAGCCTTTTTGATGTTGAAGCCAAATTAATAACGGACAATTTATTGCCTAAGAAATCTAAACGTATATAAATAATAAAAATATAGCGTATATTTTCGCGTAAAAACTGTAAAATAGATGATAAGTGTTATTCTGTGTCACATACGAATTATTCGTGCCTATTTAGAGAATCGTTCTCAAAGAGTACACTCCAGCGGTCGAAGCTGACACACAGTTTTTATTATTTATTTTTATTTGGATTGTAAAAGAAAACATTTAAGAAATCTGCATAAATGCGGAAAAAATCCTAGATCTGAGTATCTACGAATGTAACAATTAACCAAGTGGCAAATTAAGCTTGCAGGTCTTGCAGTAGGATAAGAAAAAAAAAGTCATTACCAATCTTTGTTATTATTTTTTATTTCAATTCTTTATTGTACAATAAATACACTAATACAAGTGTATACCAGCCAACCTTGGTATGTGCAAGAAAGTGCAGAGTGTAGGTGTACAATAACAAATATTTATTATAATTTATTCATTTATAAGAAAAAAACCTAAATCAAATTATCGCAGCAGTCAGTTATTCCAGCTTAAAAAACATCACAGGGCTTGTATTTCAATTTGTCGGCTGTTACGCTTTATCAATTTCAAACTGTCACCGCTCGTAAAAACTACGCTGCACCGTTAGTTGACGTTGATGGGTTGACAGAAAACTACACGAAATAATTAAAAGTTTCAAATGCGAACGAGTTTTCTGCAAATAATGCGTCAAAACCTCGAGCCATCTGCTCGAGGTTTTTACGCATTTGTTTTACATTTGTTTTTATGAATTATAACGTTTTATGCTTTTTCGGAAAAGTCTTTTTTTTTTGTTCTGATAATTGAATAAAGAAAATATGGAGTATTTCGTCTTAGTCTAATTTCGTATATAGTTTTAGAGTGTAAAAGTTTTTTACTAGTTCAGCTAACAGGTGTCCTTCAATTGTATTTCATTACTTCTATGCTGTTTTATTTGTGTTATCGAAATTACTTTTTACGTTTATTTGTTTAAAAAACTTTACAGTTTAAAGATTTTTCAATTAAATTATTTCTCGACGTTTCGGACCAAAGATATTTGAAATAAGTAATATTTCTATGTTTCGGACCCTTTACAGCGTCCATGATCTACGGGGGACTGAGGTAGTGGGTATCCGAATAAAAGTAATAAAGCGTTATACGAGTATAAGAGAACAGTATGAAATTACTTTTATTTATTTATTTGTTGTTAAACTTCTTATAGTTTACGTCACATGTAGTTTGGTAATGGTTTATTAACTGAAATGAAATGAAATAAAAATATTTATTTGGTCATAAGGTGATTTAACACACTTAACAAAATAATCTATACTAATAATAAATCTGTTAGAACCTCCGTTTCATTAATACACTATATATCATCAAGAATAAATTTTAATAGCGCGCTTTTATTTCGATCAGCGCCATCTCTTATCGTGTTTTTCTCTGTGCACGTATCACGTATAAAGTACAAAACCAATTTAAATAACTTTAATACATAAAAATTAAACATAGCTCACAGTATAATTTAGTTTTTGTTTCATTGTAATTAAATTTAAAAATAAATATTTAAGAAAATAGAAATACGCCTAGACGCGACATAGACACCATCTGGTCTAACGAATCTTAAAAAGTCACAAAACTTATTTTTGAGTTATTATTTTGTTAAACTTAAAAGTTTACTAAATATATCGGATAGGAATATAAATCGTTTTAATATTTTAGATAAACATCATTTTCAATTAATATACTATTATGTTAAATATTAATTATGTTAAATGACACTAAATATAAAAACGATATTCTATCATTATACGATAGATGGCGCAGATAATTTTCTGAATCGCGCTGACCAAAACTTCGGCCAAAAGAATGACACTCGCCCGTATTTAGGAAACTGTTTTTCTTTTTTGCATTTAATTAAATACTTTAGGGTACTACGGTCTTGATTGTTTGTTTGTTGTTAAAATTTAAAATATTTGGTTGTAATCTATATATTATATAAAGTCGTGTTAGTTACACCGTTTATAACTCGAGAACGAGTGGAACGATTTTTATGATTTTTGTGTTTTTGGATTTGTCTTCGTCGGGAATAATACTTATTAAAATATGGTATTCATCAATGAGAAAATAATTAATAAAAAAAAAAAACAGTTCAAATGTTTCATCCGTACTATCTATATATATAGATATAATAAATTTATCACTCAATCCGTCTATTATAAAATATTTTCCAGTATCGACGCAGGTGTAGGTGATAAAAAATATAAATTTATAATTTTTAAAATTTTAGTTAAATACCCGTGCGAAACCGGGGCGGGCCGCTAGTTTAAAATAAATACGTCAAATTATTACATGTTAATGTCTCTAATGTCGGTAGACATCATATTACTATTATATCATCATATCTATTATATTAAGTAAAAATGAGGTTACTAAATGTAAAAAGATAATTTTAAAATATCTTTCAAATTATCTATTTATAATTAATAACATCTTTTTCGATTTAATAACCAGCACTGCCAGTAACCAGGTCATATTTTGTCTAGTCATGCGAATTATGCTATCACAACAAATATCATAATATTATCACAGTATGTGTATGTAATGTATATACGTGTTAAACACAGAAATTGAAGATTTAAATAAATTCGCATCGCATCGAATCAGCCTATAGCAGTCCGCTGCTGGACGTAAGCCTCTCCATGCTCGCGTCAAATATCCCGGTTTTCTGCAATACTCATCCAGCCTTCGCCGGCAAGCTTGCGTAAATATATTTAAATAAATGTAAATAATAAGTTTTGTCTATTCGTTTTTAAACGACTGAAAGGCTGCTAGAATTGCTGACACCAAATTTATGATGTGACTTACAAATTCAAACACTGAGTATTAAAACTTTTAATGTAGTAAAAACTACTCTCATTTTCGTTAGTATCACGTTAATGGCATAAGGGTAAATTATCGTTACGCAAATTTTATCAAATAATTGCTGTTTTTATACGTTATTGTCATTGATGATTGATGTTTAAAAAAAAATAGAATTTTTTTTTTCTTTTATATTTTCGCAAAGAAAATTCTAGACTATTAGGGACTTAATTAAAATTTGAGAATATATATAATTACTGTTCTTAACGTTGATTAAGAATCTTATTAATATTATAAATGCGAAAATTTGTTTAGATGTTTATTCTTTCACACAAAAACTACTGAACGGATTTTGATGTAACTTTACATTAATATAGCTTATACATCAGAATAACACAAATGCTACAATTTTTAAAGATTTTGTGTAATTTGGCCATAATATAACATAGTTTAAAAATTATCACGCGAAAACGCGAAAGTGACGCCTATTTCATAGTGCTTACAACCTTCGTTTCGCGAGAATCCACTAAAGTGTCGACTGGGCAATATTACTGAATACTGCGAGCGTGGAGGAACGTTTTTTGTATAAGAGTCTTTGTTACCGAACTGTTGTAAGAATTTGATACGGATAGTCGGAAGACTGGGGAAGGACATAGGCTACTTTATGTCAATACAACCACGCGGGCGAAGCCGCGGGTGCTAGTAGTAGTAAATAATTAAAGTTATAAGTAAAATTCTTTAAGAGAATAAATAATATGTGTTTGTGTCGAACGAGTTAATTAATAGCGGTGTTCACGCTACACTGATCTAATGCAGTAATTGCATGGATGACTGAATATGATATATAGATGAGTGGAATTCCGATACTATAATTTGGATCAAATATTTGTAATAATAATTAAAAGAGTTATAATTAATTTAAAGAAATAATAATGTTTAAATTTAAATTCATAAATTGTTTTTCTATACCTACTTTTTTTTGTTTCAAGTAATTACATATAATGCTAAAATAAAAATAAATAAAAAATACATTAAATATTATATTGTAATCATCACATACTTTTTTTTAAAACTAAATACATCAATTATAATATAGAGAATTCCAAGCCTTCATAAGATTGTATTTGATTTTTATCTTTTAGCCTATTTTATTTATATGTATGTCATCGTGGGTTTCCGGCCGTGCCTCGGAGAGTTCAAGTCCCGGTTGTCATCATAGATACTCGTAAATTGACTGTGCCTAAACTAAGGATTTCCCGTTTTATTTAGTGTTCCAAATTTATTTTATTTTTTATAATTTCTAAAATAATAAATAGAAACATCATATTAATATTATAAACACATTCAACCGATTGCAATGAAACTTCCTACATTGATGTGAATGTGAACAAATGGGCCACTTTTTATCCCGATAAATCCTTGAAATCATAAAATACGCAGGTAAAGCCACGAGCCGTATTCATATAGAAAAATATGGAGGCTAAAAATATGTTAAAATAATTCGTGAGTGTAAAATGTATTAAAATAGTGAGTACGTCCGATACGCTAGACCACAGTGGAAATCCGCTCCAAATACGACGGAGATATTAAAATTAATTCTTGTAATAGAAACATGAAACGAATACAAACAAAAAAAAAAAAATATAACGATATTAATTAAAATATTTTCAATAGCTCTATATAAAAGTTAATATTTAAAAGTTAATAAAAATCTAAAAATAGATTTTCATCTCTAGACACTCTTGCGTAGTTTATAACTACTTGTACTTGTGAAGTATAATTATATTACTTATTGCTTAAGCGATATTAAATAATAAAAATATATAAATAAATTCTGACTACATATTATAATATACTTACTATTAATAGGTATGTCTTATATGTAACTATGTCGATTATCGATATATATTTATTTATAGAGAAAACTTTCAGCTAGACAGTTTTATATGTTAAAATATAGTCAAACTAATACGACCAGTATGACGAAATGATAGTAATGACGGTGCTCTAAGCTGCCAAACAGTTAAACTGGGTAAAAATTCGTTGCTCAATTGTTATTATGTAAGACTTACAGTTAGTATTTATTCGATTCATAAATCAAATACAATGGAAACTCATTTTAATATTTTTATAGAGTACATAATTGTAATGTGATTTAATATTATATACAGTGCAATAATATATAGTAAAAAAATAATTGTCTGGTGTGTAGTGATTCGAGTAGTCGCCTCAACGAATATCTATATGAATATTTACGTATGACTACAAAAATTAAAATGACGTATCTACCATAAGCTTAAAAAAAAATTGATAAAACCTTCAAATAAATTCTTTCTTTAAATCCAACGAGCGAGCTCACAGTAAAATGTTATGGAGAATGTTATAAATTTTTCCTACAAACGTGAAGGCATAGTAGTTTGCACTGCAAGACGTCGCTCAGCACTTACTTCTTTGAACCAAAATTAGTCGTACGTTGGAGTCTATTGGAAAAGGTTGAATTATTTCAGGGTGACATGTCTTTTAGCAACATATAGTACATTCATACACATCTAATTTCTTCGTGTCGCTTTTTCATCTTTTTTTCCAGTATTTTAGGGACATTTAGGGACAAGGTTTTTTTACCTTAATTGAAAAGCGGCGAAGGAAATTCAGTCCCGAATATATAAAATCTTAGGTTAAAACTTGAATGAACAATTTTGTAATTTAACCTTATGAGACCAGATAGCGTTAATCATTGTGACATGAGAGAATCTCAGTCTCACAGGTACTATGAATTAACCATATCAGAGTATAAAAAACCCATTGCATTACATAACCTTACATATTTTAAAACTTACACTACAAACATGCCACGGCTTGCTATGCCAGTTTTATCGAAAATATTGTAACAAATTCAGAATGAGTTAAAAAAAAACAATAAAAATAGAAAAATAAAGTAAACCAAAATAAGTCACAATGCAAACCTAAAATAAAACGCAAGATATATTTAAAAGGTCCACCAGTTAAACATTTACCCTTGAAGCTCGTTCTATAATGCTCAAACAAAATAATTACTTTCCCTCCGCACTACAGACATTAACGTTGCTAATAATTTACAAGCTTTTCACCGTTTGTCACACTTATGTTGCTGTGTCACGAGATATCGCTACATTTAGTTCTTAAGAAGCAAATGGCTTGGCTTACAGAGCGTATGTTTCGTAAAATAAATACGACTTAAAGAGACTTATAACAACTATTTCTAAGTTAAATGATTTAGCTTAAAAATTATGTGGTATCATTATTGACGTGATAACGTCTAATAAATTGATGAAAGCTATCGAGTATTTTTTTCAAAAATGACGCCATTTTGTCACGTGTCGCGAGCGAGCGAGAGCGCAGAATAAGCGATAGAGAGGCACGATCAGTTCGACTTATAACGCATCTCTCTTACACTCCATCGGACCGCGTTCGAGTACATCAATTCTACATCTATGTTTTCTTATGACTTTATCACGTAAAAATTATTGTCCTTAAACCGACTTTACAGACATCCATTTTTTTTAATATTTATTTAAGGAGTTTGGTCTTAAAAAAGCAACTATGGCGCTCTATACGTCTTCTTTTACTAGAAGACTGGGCTTGAAAAAGTTCATCTTACTCGCAATAAATTTTTGTTAGTTCAGTATTTTTAATGGTTGAAAGGATTATTTGTTCGACGTGATACTCTTTTATTTTACCAAAATCTGCTGTTAGACAACGTTACATGCTATATGATATCACGCAGTGATTCATAACAGTTCAGTATTTCACTGAACCGTAAATGTCAACTATTGTGAAACTGGGCGTTTTATTTAATTTTTTTAATTATAATTATAGAAGAGTATTTTTGTTTTAATATGATAAACATTAAGATTATCGTGATAAAAGTGAAATCTTCATACAATTTGAGTAAATATTATTTTTATATTTACTTTAAGATTGTAAGAAAACTATCAGAGCTATAAACTGTATTTCTAACTGTTTATAAGTGCAATAAGCAGCTCAATTGACGTTATCGCTACTGTTGTGCTTAGTGTCGTAGTGAATTTTTTTTTTTATAATTTAAATATCATGTTATGGTTTAAAAATCAGGACTAGACGTATAGAAACGTAATAATAATAATAAATTTAACAAGCGTCGACAAATCAAATTTATATTTAAGGACTTAATTATAATATTAATATACAAATAAACTCTAAATACTGACTGCTATTTTAACCGCGTTTAAATTCGAATTTTTTCTTTAAAATACAAAAAGAAATTTTCATATTAACTAATACCTATAAAGAAAGTCCAGCTCATATATATTAGTATAGATGACACGCAAATATAATAAACTATGTTGGTAATGTGGAGTACATTACTAAATGTATTTATATTACGTTTACATAACTAAAAATTCTTAGACATAATAGAATATGAGTACTTTTAAATATATAAGTAGATATAAAAGAAATATCACCTTTCAAAGTAAGTTTCTAAAGCGTTCGAGTTCGCAACACTTTGTAGCTTTTTATAGACTGGAGTTAGTGTCGAGCTGAAAGAGATATTTCCTTGTTTTTAAGTTTATTTTGCACTTTAAAGAAAAATACATCACGTAATAATTTCTATATGTTTAGTGTAGAATTGTAGATACTGGGAAATGAGCGTGAAGTTTCAAAAAAGCCTTTTATTTCAGCATTCGTTTAGCCATTTATACCTTAATCTTATATTTTGCGTTAACTAAAGTTACTAAAAGTTAAAGTACCTACTGACGCTATACTGAAACATCGTGATGTGATACTAAAACACTGTCTTATATAAATGACGTCTATATTAGTCATTTATAAAAAATCATGTTTAAATTTGTTTTAGAACGAAGTTCCTTATGAGACGACGGGGCAAAAAACGTCAAAAAACGCCCGTGACAAGTAGGATTATTCCGTCTGTAGCGACATCTATCTCGCCGCATATGAACTGACGTATCCTACATCGCGCTATAGAAGTTTTCAAAGCGATTTAATATATATACAAGAACCCGACAAAAAAACGTTAAGTGGCGCGTAGCCCACCAGACGCAACACCGTCTGGTCGAAGGATCCTTCCTTTTCAATGGCAGCCTCTTTACATCCAAACGTCTAAAAACCTCTTAAATAGAATTCTACAAAAGAAATATTCGAAACTTAAATCGAAATATTAATTTGAATATTTATTTTTAATTGTAATTATTTAAAACTCAATAATTATTTAATTTACCAATTATTTTTTATAAATATTACAAATTTAGTGGTTTTATTTCTGAACTGGTATATTCTTAAAATATCCATCCATCTAGTGTAGACGCCAAAACCTATAAAGTAATAAGCTATTGCTTATTGCTGCGCAGGCCCCGAAGTCCACTAGATGGCGTTTTTTGTATAATATTTTTATGAATTATTGTAAATAAAATAAAAGTGTTAAGGAAATTTTGTAAAGTAGTTTTTAATTTTTAGCGATAAAAAATCATAATAAAGAATTTATACCAGAATAATTATTTTCTTTTTACCTTGACTAGAACTTGAAATATTAATACTCGTATCATGGGATAAAGAGCTTCTTTCCTATCTTGTGTCCCACGACATCACTAGTCTTTTCTTTTCTTTTTTTAATAAGTAGTACATTGGGATACAATTTATTAAAAAAATTCTCAGCCAGACCAAGTGCAGAAAAGTCTTTCATCTTTATTGGACTTTATTGAGGTTTGAAATGTGTGGAATTGCTAACAGTAGGATTCAAAACAAACTTCTGAAACGAGTTTCCGTCGGTAAAGAAAACTAAACATTTCTGAGTCGAGAGTTGGAATCATATTGGGTTAAATTTATCGGGAAACCTCGTTTGTGATAGGTTTTTAAATTATATTTTGACGAATTTTGTATAATTTGATACATGTTTTAATATAATTAAAATATATGTTTATATTGAAGTTCAAGTTAAGAAATTAAGTAATAGTTTAAATATAGACTTCGTTTATTTGAATACGTAATTTTATATTAGGAGGATTCAGTTGGGCTGAGCGGCAATTGGTAGGCTTTGTCGAGTCTTCGATTCGAAGATTCCACAATGTTTAAAGACAAAAGTATTCGAGCAGTGCGTCCTGAAGTACTGTTTTGACATATACGTGGGCAATAATTAAGGGATTAGTATACAAATTTAAAGTTACTCAACGTGCTATGGAACAGGCTATGCTTGGAAACTCTCTCAATGACAAAATCAGAACTGAGATTATCCGCGAGAGGAACAAAGTAACCGACAAAGCCCGCAGAATGAGCAAGTTGAAGTGGCAGTGAGCTGGTCACGTATGTCGCAGGACCTGTGCCTAGGTGCCTAGCATGCTCGCACGTCTACCCCTTTTCTCGTATTATCTCTCTATGTCTACAGTATCTAACATGCGTGCACATGATACTCTTCTCGTTACGTCAATGGAAGAGATCACAGGATATATAATTAAGTTATAACTTAATGATCAATAATAATAATAACTTAATGATAAATAAAAGATCACACAATCAGATATACAAATATTTGTTTCCGGTCTGGGTGTATGTCCTTGTGGGCTTCCCCACCGTGACTTGAAGAGCACGTAAAGCCCGCAGTGGAGCAGCGTGGTGGATTAAGCTGAAACCCTTCTTCTATATGGAGGAGAGGCCTTCGCTCAGCAGTGGGTTGTTTACAGGCTGATACAGTACAGTAAAGTACAGAAGCATCTGTGGCCTTCAATGACAAATCTGAGCCTTACCATAAATATAAGAGACGATCTGAGGGGAAATGTTACTGCCGGACAGTTCTCAGACCTGTTGGTTAAAATAGGAAATGGTGATTTCCCGGAACTGGATAATAATATAATGTATGAGTGTATATGAGTATGTATTTACCATAAAAGGGCTCTTGGTGAGAACCCCACGTTGGACGGGATCCTATGGGTGCGTCGGATAGGAAAGGAAGCGCTAATACGGAGGTGGGGGGAGGACCTGGCGGACCAGCCATATGGTCTACGCGTAACGGCTTCCATTCGCCCGGTCCTTGAGCGGCAGATGCATCGAAAACGCAAGCCCCTCAACTTCTGACGCAGGTTCTCACCGGGCACGGTTGCTTTGGTGACTACCTATGTCGGACGACACAAAGGGAGCCGACGACTGAATGTCACGATTGTGGCGCGGCGGTGGACTCTGCCCAGCACACCCTCGAGGTGTGCCCGAGATGGGCGGTGCTGCGTCAAGGTCTGACGTCGGTCCTCGGAGGGGACTTGTCGCTCCCGAGCATCATCACCGCGATGCTCGGCGACGACGAGTCCTGGAAGGCGATGGTCTCCTTCTGCTAGACAGTAATGTCCCAGAAGGAGGCCGACGAGCGGGTGAGAGAGGAGGCCGCCGACGTGGCCTCCATCCGCGGGCGACGAATGGGGGTGCGTAGGAGGCGCTACTTAATGCGCCTCCAGTAACGCCCCTGTGCCCATATCGGGCCGGGATGGGAACCCGGTCCTACTAGATACGGCGTCGTCGGGACTGTTCAGAGGTGAGCTGGACAGTCCCCATGGAGGAGAAGTCTGTCCTTTTCGCCGAGGCCAGCCTGTCGCTGGAGGGATCCTGTTGCCTGCAGATCCGAGACCCTGCAATTAAAGCGGCTTAAGGCTCCCGCAGGGGTTTAGTTACGGTATTGCACTCCCAATGTGCCAAGTCCGACATAGGTCTGGGACTGTCTACCCGGGCGTCCTAGATATCATCCGTAAATTGATTCCCCTGCGTCACAAAAAAAAGTATGTATTTACCATAAACAAAGCTTAAGGTCAAACTCTTAAGGTACCGGGAGTATACTTGGGGGAAAGCTGCTTCTCCCACAACCAGTTGTATGTGGCATGTTCCAGAGTAGCCTGGTAATTCTAGCACCCGAAAGAAAAACAGTTTTTTTTTTTATAAATAAGTACCGCGGAAGATGTAGTATTTCGATTTCGTTATTAAAAGATAATACCCCCTTGTAACTTTCACCGGATCAAAGGCCGAGCTTCGTGTTCGTAAAATTTTATTAAATTTTAATCTTTATTTAACCCTTAAATCCCTACTGTATAATAAAGATTGTTATATTTTATAAGTACGAGTATTCAAACATTTTAACATATAGTTTATATTTCTTGTATACCTTTTTCTTTTTCAAGTTTCTTTTTTTGTGAAAAAAAGTATTATTGAGAACTCTTTTTATTTATTTTATTTTTTAATTTAAATAACCAGTTCCTATTGCTTTATTATTATGTCGGTAAGATCGAAAATATTATTCATATTTCATCTGTATGTAATTCGTATCTAAATATAATTTAACCGAGCAACGCTCGGTCATCCAGGTACTAACAAAATTAATAACGTAAAAAACCTTTTAAAATTTTCTATTAGAACAATTTTCGACTTCTACGCGGACGAAGTCGCGGGCTAAAAACCGGTATATATGCGGCTTATATGCGGGTGTATGTCCTTGTGGGTTTCCCCACCAAGCCTTGGAAAACATGTAAAGCCGTCGGTCCCGTTTGTTATCATAACGATCGTTACTCCTGGTAGGGAAATTATCCGCAAACCAGAAGTGGAGCAGCGTGGTGGATTAAGCTCCAACCCTTCTCCTATATGGAGATAAAGCCTTCGTCCAACAGGCTGGGACGCTTAGAGGCTGATTCAGTATAAGCCGCATAAGATCACTGCTGTTCGTCTGGTCTAACAATTTAACGAAGAGTGTAATAATTTTGCGGAAAAAAGAAGGAACAAGATTGTGAAGTGTCTGAGCACATGACTTCGCGTCTAAGTAAGTCAGAAAGTCATTCCTTAGTAAAATAATAACAACACTTAACTGAATTGAATCATCTTGTAAGCGTCCCACTGCAGAGTCATGGCTTATTCTTAATATAGGACAAGGGTTAGAGCATAATCCACCACGTTGCTCCTGATAACTCTTTTCATTATAAAAATACAAGTATCAAAGAGACAGTTCTGCAGAAATCTAAAAAAAAAAAAGAAAAATTGATAATCAATTCGAAAAAAATATAACATTATAATCATTAAGTATATTTTATCATAATTTATACAAAATAAAATAATAAATAAAAGTTAGTCTATAAAATAAAAATGTCAGAAGCACAAACATTAAGGTATAAATCCTCATATTCTATTAAAATTGTACGGACTATATCATAGACAGTTCACACAGTGCATGAGTTTATTAGCAGTACTATCAAGATTAAAAGCTGTTGGCCAAGGGTTGGGCCCTTTAATTAAGAGGACTCGAGTCCCCGGATTTATATCACCCCGTCGTTCGGCCAAATGTGAAAGTTAATAAATCCCTTGTCTAACCGTAACTTCAGTCAAATTATAATCTCTATTAAAACACTTCGGATGATATATTAGTTATTAACGATATGTTCATGGGACGCTGTAATGAAATGTTATTGTTTTTTAATACGGAAAACTTTTAAAAAGGCTCTAAAGAGGTTTTACATTGATATATACGAGTAGGTATATAATATGTATGTATATTTGTATATATAAACATATATACTTTCTGGGTTATGGTATTCGCATGTATAATAAAATCCCACAAACAATTTTGGAATTGTCTCAACATAAATTTAAAGATTTCATTAAAAAAAAAATAGATAAAGCGTATTATTCAGTGCATGATTATTTAGGTGATAAAAATGTGTGGACTTAGTGGCGCTGTATTTCATGCAAGATATTACTAATTTTGTACTAAAACGCATTTTTTTAAAGAGCTTTTTTAAAAGAGCTAACTGCGAAGTTTCTTGCCGATTTTTCTCTGCAGAATCTACATTCCGAATCGGTGGTAGCTTTACTTTTACAAAAAATAATAGTAATTACTAATTTTGTAAAATGACGATTCGAAGGTACTCGTGGGGCCTATTTGAATAAAGTTGTTTTTGATTTTGATGAAAAATTGATAATCAATTCGAAAAAAATATAACATTATAATCATTAAGTATATTTTATCATAATTTATACAAAATAAAATAATATATAAAAGTTAGTCTATAAAATAAAAATGTCAGAAGCACAAACATTAAGGTATAAATCCTCATATTCTATTAAAATTGTACGGACTATATCATAGACAGTTCACACAGTGCATGAGTTTATTAGCAGTACTATCAAGATTAAAAGCTGTTGGCCAAGGGTTGGGCCCTTTAATTAAGAGGACTCGAGTCCCCGGATTTATATCACCCCGTCGTTCGGCCAAATGTGAAAGTTGATATATATATATATATATATATATATATATATATATATATACAATTTTAATTCACATACGAATGAAATTTAATAACGAGTAAGATTTATTTTTTAGTAAACTGGAAATATATAATTTCCTAACGAACAGCGGAGTTTGACCCGCTGACGTTTATGGTAACTGTTTGATCGTTAATTATAGCAGTCCAATGAACATGAATTGTACTCGTACTACTCTTACTACCTATTACTAAATAAATTGCATCAATAATCTACTTATCGTATTTTAAAAAGGTTTCTTAGTATAATAAAAATTTAATTTACTAACAAAGTTTTGTTGACTGATTCACTATCCTACAAAAGAAACTAAAAGAGGTAGAAACCTTAAGTTTTACAGTTGTTTCTTTTTGTGATGTAGAAGTTTACAAAAAAGCGATTCTTGGAAAAACTCCTTAGGAAGATAACTGAAAAAAAAGGATTTTTATTATTAAATAATTGATAAATTATTTTTAATTTTTATTCGTCGTAAAAGAATATGATTGTTATTTTTTTACACAGCTTTCAACCCCTTTTTTATCATAACTTATGTATCTGCATTAAATTAAACTTAACAAAAAATAAACTAAAATTACAAAGCAAATTAATAATTATAAATATAATTTATTTGTTTATTTTATAATAATAATTTATTTAATATATGTAGTCTCAGTGGATTTATTTGATAAGGTCAACGAATTGATACAGGCATGCATTGTGAATGAGGCGTATTTATTTACATACAACAACAAACAAACCAATCCGAGTGTAATTAAACGTCAAATTGTGAGTTGAGGAACTAAAACAATTAATTACTAGTAGGTATGGTACGAATAACGAGCGTCAGCGTATTTGGCTTTCGAAACCAATAAGAAGCTAACGTCATAAATGGTAAGCGTGTACACAACGCGATCTTATGCCTTTTCTTATTTGAGGTAAGTAAATAATTCTCATTCCTCGTTCCTGAACTGCTTATGATTCATATTGAGAAAAAAAATAATTTTTTAACACTACATTTAGTAATTTTTTTATTTATTTATGGTGGGTATTTATTTATGGAAGAGGTATGAAATATTAAAAAAATAAGTGAACTATTGCAGTTGTCTCAGAATTCGGTTGAATGCGAAAGCGACCCCGAGGCGTCCCACTACGACGGTGAGGGCACCGCTGGGTTTTACTGGCACGTTCTGCCGTGTCAGCCAGCATACCCGTCGCCTTGTGCGGCGGGACGCGTAAATGCATTTCCCAGCAAAAAAAAAAAGTTGTATCTGAATGATACATTTTACCGGTGGGAGGGATGCGCTGTGCCGCGCTCCCGGCTGCAATGGTATCACCATCTTGCTTGTTTCTCCCGTGAAACAGCTTTGTTTCGGAGAGAAGGGCAAGAGAGGCAGTGTAATTACTGGCACCGAGACTTTAACACCTTATGTCGCTGGATAGGCAACACATAAATGAGTTTCCTGTGCTAGTTTCAGGTAAACTAGTTTATGTTTATTTGCGACGTCAACCAGTCTGCCTATATAAAAATAAAAAAACTAACATAAAAATAAAAATAAATGACCAATGCAACTATAATGGTCGGTTTTATCAGTTTTTGTCATAGAATATTATCAGGTAAGATATAATTTGCACATTACCGGTCTTACTTATAAAAATCTCGTTAAGTAATACTTACTACTAATCCGCTCTTAAGCTATAACTTTATTAACCTTTGTTTACTTATAAACATTGATTAGCTGTTGCTTAGTTAAGAAATGAACAAAGAACGATACATAGATGGTTGGCACAGATTATACTCAAAATAATCGTAATAGATAGAGAAATTGAATGAACGAAATTGGTTAAAGTTCGATTTCTTCCATACTATATTAATTATGACAGTATCCGAGTGTCGTAAATTTAAAAAAAAATCCGACCTATATATCAAAATCAAAATAAAACGCTAGCGCAATATAATTACATACTAGCGACATCTATTAACATTATAGAAAAAACTCTAGCTCGATTATTATAGTGACCTCTATTGACAGTTAGGAACTTGGATCAATATTCTAATCAATTTTATTTTGACGGGTAGGAAGGAGTAGGATCATCAATTACAAAATTCAACAAAGATTATTTATTAATTTACTTAAGATTTAACCTGATTCAGTTTATGATATTATAATTAAAATTAGATACCTAATGATCTGTTTTAAACAGATATAATTATAACGCTTGTTTAGTATATTTTAATTTTTATATAGAAGAAATTTCATTTTAAATCTCTTCTTTTTAATTATCTTTCACATAATCCTTACTAACAAACAAACGCAAGTAAGTAGATCAGACGTTACAACAGAACAGCTGATTTATGTGAAATCTGCCATCTTGCCGCTTAGCGAGGCTTAAACCATGTCTCAGCAGTGTTTAATTTTGACGGCTATTTAAGCATTACTTAACGAATTCTTAACGCTAAATAGTGTTTATGAGTGAGGTTTTTGCTAATCAGTTGTTAAGCAATTGATTAAATATTAAGAAACATTTATAAGTAAGACCGTATAGGTACTGTATCAGCCTGTAAACAACCTACTGCTCTATCATGAGTAACGATCGGTATCAGTTGTCTGTGATAATAACCGGGACTGACGGCTTTACGTGTTCTCTGAGACACGGTGGGGCGACCCACACGGACATACATCTAAGCCGGAAACAATATATATATATATATATATATATATATATATATATATATGTATAATATTTATCAATTATTATTTTATTATACAGTTCATATTTATATAAGCACAAAAAATGAAATGTTAAAATAACATACAAATATTTAAAATTTCCAATATAAACGTAAAACTGTTTTTCATCTGACCTAGTTGAGAGGATTTCATGATAATTACGACACGATCAAATCAGTGAAATTTGTAGTTGACATATTAACAAAGATTGTTACGACAAATAAACAGCACCGTGGTGGCACACAAAATATTAAAAAAAAAGTTTACTCTTAATAATTTATTCTCGATTATATTAAAAAATTAATATGTATTGCCTATCTTGGTCATAAAATTATTTTAACTGAAAACAGTATATTTGTAACGTATAACAGCTAATAACATTTTATAATAAAAATACATTCGAATGATATTGAAAATGATAATATAATTAAATTTTGACAATAATAATTCTTTCTAACACCTTTTAAATGTAATGGAACTGTAGTGGTTAAACAAGTGCCAACGGCTAATTTCGGACTGCGAAAGCTACTAGTTTCGCAAAACAATTACTAGGGACATAGCCGAGCAAATTGGTGCTTTGATTAAATTGAAACCGCATCACACCTTGTCGCGAGTTTGTTACTGGCAGTTAGTTACTTGGCTCCATCGTGAAGTACTTATATTGACAGCAGCGATCGATATTTTAATATTACGTAGAAAATTTAATCGTCTACTTGTCTGTAGCATACTTTATGTTGTCCGTATTGTAATGCTTCAAAGTGAATAAATTGGTAATAGGTCACAAGGATGTTATTAAAAAATAAAATTTTATTACACACAATCTTGATTTTGTGAAATTTCCTTGTTTGTTGAAAATAAGTTATATACCTTATAGTTATCGTTGAGAATATAAATAATTTTATTTTTAATTGTCTCTTCATTCCTTTAGCTAGCAACGAGTTTGTGGCTCCTTTGGTTGTCGAATCCAGCTAGGAGGGCAGCGTTCGAGAATTTGAAAAACGTCTTTTCATCTGACATACCTCAATGCCTGAAGTCGAAAGTCTTCGACTAAGGTGTGTTACCAGTGATGATATACGGATCTGAGACGTGGTCTCTGACTATGGGCCTTTTAAACAAGCTCAGAATCGCACAGAGTGCAATGGAGAGGGCTATGCTTGGTATTTCTCTGCGAGATCGAATCAGAAATGCTGAGATCCGCAGACGAACGAAGGTTGCCGACATAGCCCAACGACTTTGCAAGCTGAAATGGCAGTGGGCAGGGAACATAGCTCGTAGAACTGACGGCCGATGGAGCAGAAAAGTTCTCGAGTGGAGACCACGTACCGGCAAGCGCAGCGTCGGACGGCCATCCACGAGATGGACAGACGACTTGAAGATAGTCGCCGGAAGCCGTTGGATGGAAGCTGCTTTGAACCGGTCGCTCTGAAGATCGATGGGGGAGGCCTACGTTCAGCAGTGGACATCCAATGGCTGATATGATGATGATGATTGGCTGTGGTGATCACACAACACCAGTCAAATGTTTTCTGTTTTACTGGATAATGTATTCATTTATTATTACAAATAAGATATACTATTATATTGTTTCAATTCCCTTCATGAATTCAACGGCTATATAATATACGACCTGTAAAATTCTTGCAAATATTAAGACATCGTATGTCTCATAAATTATAATATACACTTTATTATTATAATATTAAAATACTTTATATTACCTGACAGTTACTTTAAAATTCAATTTTTATATTTTTTATACACTTAATACTACTTATATGCATATTAAGAACATGAGGTGATCCGCGTGGTTTTACCTACTTTCATATTTTAGACAGCCGTTTTGGTGTAATGGTTTGAGTAGTATCCTCAATGTTGACGATGGCTGGTTTGATTTTCACTCGGGTAGATCTATTTGCATTTGTACAAATATTTGTATTTGATCTTAGTGTACGTCTTTGTAGATCTCCCCATCGTGCCTCGAGTGTAGATAAAACTGCCAGTCTCTATCATAGACACCTAATAGCGATCATTACTCATAGTGAGGAAACTACTAGTTATCCAGCAAATCACAGTGGAGCAACATGTCAGATTAACACTTCACACAGGAGAAATTTCTAAAATTTCTCCTGTGTGAAGATAAGGAATTTAACCAGGTGTGGGACGTGTACAGAGAGTTTCATTTCAATTCAGTTTAGATTATTTTCACTAGCGCATGTGAATTTTAAATGTTTTTTTGCCTTTATTATCATCCTTAGTAAACGGCAGTCTTAAGGAATTTTTTTTTTAAAATCGTATCGATGATCATGATATCCGCTTGCTGACATTAAACAGGTGTAGATTTCAACTTTATTATTTGTCATAGATAATTAATCTGTAGAGATAAACGAGTGCACTAATTTGCCTTTTCAGGATGTACCTACTAGAATTGAAACAATTAAAAATCGCAGTGTGACAAGTTAGCGCTGTGATCAAACTGAGACCGCATCGCACCTCGTCAAGTTTATACTGTCACCGGAATGGTTAACGCGTAATAAAACTGTAACATTGGGAGATTTTGTTACCATCTGTGGTACGTTATAGCTCCGTTATATTGAAGTAGCTGTGTTTTATGGTTTTTGATGTGATTAACCTGATTTTTTGAATTATGATATGATATAAAATAGGAAGACCTTACTACTTTAGTGGTGACAAAAAATCCATTACGCCGATGGTGGTGGATTTGTATTTGGACAACTATTAGCCCCGTTAGTTATCATAAACACAGTTCATTTTGGTGAAGCAATTATTGGCAAACCAATAGTGGAACAGCGTGGTGATGAAAGATTCAACCGTTCTCCCATATAAAAGGAACATTGGCTGAGCATTGGCATATTTACAAGCTATTTGAGTTCAGTTCAGTTAATGTAATATAGATTTATTTATTAAATATGTATTTATTTATAGGTTAGGTTATGTTTGGTTTAAAGAACTTTTATTTCTCAAGAACATTAATTACAGTTCACTTATGAGCATAGTATTGTACATATAGATACTTAATAAATATGTAACAAATAGTTCGACCGTATTTATTTAAATAGGTAATGACTTAAAAAAGGGAAAGGTAGCAATAAATAATCAAGTTTATTTATTTGTTTAATACGAGTATTATCGATTTTAAGCATGGTTTAGTTTGTATTTTCGTTTGATTGTAGGTAGTTTAATAAGATAATGTGCAAGTTTATGAGTCATTTTTTGTTGTGATTGTATTTTTTTTATTTGTCTATTTTTTTATTTATTCATTTATGTTTTTATGTTTATTTACACATTATATTTCAAGTACATATTGTTTTAATTTAGTTTAATTTTTTTATTTATTTATATTTATTCATTTATGTTTTATGTTAACTTATATAATTCGCCTCTTTAAAAGAATAACGTGATATCTTATAAACGTGATATTCACTATTTATTGTACACTCAAAAAAAAAGCCCGACTCCATCGCATTCTAGTACTGGCACCGATATGTACTAATAATACGGCATTCTCTGTTCCAGGAGATAGTATATAAGAGCAAGCTCTTGATGTAGAATCTTGGCCGATTGGTTATGTCTGTGCAAGTACTCAGTGTTGGCAAGCGCTGAATACCCCGAAAACACATGTCTGAGTGACTCGCCAGAATGGCGACAAGCTCGGTAGAAGTTGGGAGTGCCATCCTACAGAATGTGCTTTCGGTAATTGTTCGTCTTAACCACCTGATCCTGTATTGCATAGACAAAACCTTCAGTTCCCACAAAGAAATCGTCGAATCGGAGCCACTGCATGGAAGCCTTACTATCCACGTCAGGTGCGTGGATCACCTTGTAAAACCGTCCATGCAGCTCCTTCTCCATCCAAGAGAGTAGGCATGACCCAGCCGTTATAAGCTCGGATCTTGTTGGCGCCCAACAAGTAGCTCCGAAGAACTTTTGTCAGCCGTCCAAAAAGACTTCGCAAACCGCCCGTTTCATATCCGCCTCCTGCACCCCTGTGCATTGTAACATGCCCAGATATCGGTAAGATTCAGCCTCGAAAAGGGTTTAAAAGTTGGACAGCTCTAAACTCCACCAATTGTCCCTTGCATACATGCACAACCGAACACTTATCCACTTCCAGCTACATCCTGATGGAGCCGCTGAACTCAGTAGTGATTTTCAGCAACCCCATAAGGGGTGTAGCATTAGGTGCCAGCAGCTTGAAGTTATCCATGTAGAGAAGGTAAAATACTTTAGTACCTCTTCTCTGAAAGTAAAAACCTGAAAAAAAAAGACAATTACCCTATAAAATACTACTCCGTATCCTGATTCGGTCATCGACAAAGGATCGTGCTCCATTGCCCCATGCATACTTCAAGGAAGTCTCGAACTGCATTGTCGACCTTGTACAGCTCGAGGACCTTCAGAAGCCATGAGTGAGGCACCGAGTCGAATGCCTTGTTATAGTCGATTCAGGCGGCAGTGAACTGAGTGAAGTTCCGACAGTTGCGTCTGATAAGCTAGCCTACAACAGAGTCAACGAAAAGGAGCTCCTTTGTACTGCGACTGCTTCCACGGAATCCGTTCTGAGCTGCAGACAAGATGTTAAATTAGTCAATATGACGAGAAATTTTGCATCTTAGAACGGATGTCAGTGTCTTATAGATGAAAGTCAGACACGTTATGGGGTGGTAGTCGGTAGGGTCCGCGGTGTTGGTAGACTCAGGAGCTAAGTGAGAGATCCCAGTAGTGAAAAGGTTCGAAAGCGTCCTCCGCTCTATCGCCTCTTGGTATTGTTGAGCCAAGGTCGCATGGCAGACCGAGAACCCTTTTAACCAATAATGATGCAGGCCGTTGGCTCTCGGACTTTTCAAGTTCGGTGCCCACCGGACCGCATCAGCTACGTTTTCCGAAGAGATGGGATTTATCGGTTCGATCTTAGCACATGCTTCCTGAACCACCGCAGTCCAAGGGCCCTCCTAATGCTCTGCCTCCCGCGTATCTACCTAATGTATTCGCTCTTTGGCAAGCAGAGCACGGCTTCGGGTTTTCCAACATTCTGTAGAACCTCTTCTGATCACTCACGAAGAGGCGATTTTGTTGGAAGCACTCAACTCTCTCAGAGTCCCCATAATAAACGCTTGATATTTTTATTCATATCGTATGTCCATCTCATGCGGCACAAGCGGCGGGCACCGAATGCGGAGCCCTTTGAGACTCCGTCGATACCAAGCCAATTGGTGCGAATGGTGGATTCACCGACCGGCTAGATGGTGGTGCTGGTCGGCAGGGGTTGCTGGCGGCCCGCATTCTATTACGTCTAGCGCCAGTTCCAGACGTGTCCTGGCGCCTTCCAGGCAACGGCCCTATGCGCTTTCTTCGTTTCCTGTTCATCCACGTTTATTTTGAGTATTAGATTGTTCATTCGGAGAGGCAATCATACTCTCCGAGGAGGCTGAGTTAGTGTTATGCAGCTATAGTTGACCTTAGTCGCCTGTTAGGAGACCCTAGGCAGAGGATGGGTTGGTCCTGTTCTCATCTGCTGGGAACCACATGGCGTAATTTTTATTACTATTATTTAACCTGTTTAAAAAATTTATTGCAAAATATCTTTTGATTCATGATAAAAAATTACGCATTTTTACGAGTAACTAACATTATAAAACTACTCATGATACTGATGTAGCACTGGACAGGTTACATAGTTTTACGAGTGGATGGTCGCTGGGGACCCAAGAGACGACTGGGTTAGAAGGTCCTATCAGGTTGACAGATAACCTTAAGATAGACGCATTGGTTGCTTATTTTTAACGATAAAAGATCGAGCTCTTGAGATCCATAAATATATACAGAAACTAATAAGCATCAGCTGTTGACGAATAACACAATACTCCAATTACTACATATTCTGTGGTTTTATGTACAGTTTATTATATAAAACTATCTAACTTGAAGATGATATTGTATTATATATTATTATATATAGTATTTCTATTAATAGATAAATAATTAATATACGGTTTATTCAATATATATGTAACCTGTTTTATTTCGAATAATAATCAGTTTTTATTTTTTAATTGTTTAAATCGTTTTAAAGTAACGTCGAATTGCCAAAAAAAAAAAAACATTTTAGTAAGAAACCTTAACCTTAATCTCATTACCATGCCTTTTTAATATCTTAATAATTATGTCTATCAATCTAAAAATAAAACCGTTTGCATTGTTTGCAGTAATTGAAAGTAAAACTTTTTAATTTCAACTTCTATTGATATACTACTCGCCAACCCACAGTGGAGTAACGTGATGGATGAAGCTCCAACTCTTCTCCTTCATAGGTAAAGAGACATATGTCCAGCTGCAGGACGTTCAGAAACTGTTGAAAAAACCAATATAAATTCTACGCAACTTTAGTTGAAGTACGCAACTTTACTTGAAGTAAAGTTGCGTACTTCAACTAAAGTTGTTGATAGGGATATATAGGGATGAATATTGGGATATCGGAGCTTGTCTTTTGAATTTATCATTCGTATGTTAATAATTCTTTTTGTGATTGAAAGCCTGATTATTGAGAACGTTAATGTGCTATAAAATATAACGTTACGATTTACATTAGCAGGATTATAGCCGTACACCCTTTTGTAAGTGTTATAAAAAATCTAAGAGTTCATGAAAAAAATACAGTATTTTCTAAAAAATACTCAATATATGGTTTACAATGATATTACTAAAGCTAATGCGTTTAAATGCGTTAAAACATGTTCATTAATATATAAATATAATGAAATGTATGATGCAAAATCAAAATTGTTTAAATATTTTAAAAATTATTAACCAAATCAATAATTTGATTACAATCTGGAAAGACTATTTCAATGAATTTATTTCAAAAAACGAACATCGGATTGATATTTGCGATTCAATGATAAATCATCACTCATTATTGAACGATGGCCTTCCGTGTAATTAAACTTCTGATTTAATGATAACGTGTTATGCAAAAGTAAAATTGTATTTCGAAATATATTAATGAAACTGATTTATTCGATTTTAAAGCAACTTTACAATTATAGTCTTACATTAATGTAGTTTAAAGATTTTTTTGTAGTTGAAGCAATAAGGTAAGGTAATGTATGTAGGTCACTCGATAAGTTTTAATATGCTTGTAATTTTAAAATGGAACGCATATGTGTTATGTATTTTTAAAAAGCAAATTTATTTAAAAATAGTACGCAAGTAGACAGGTTGCTGGTTTTAAAAAAAAAAATTATGTTGTTCCAGTCATTTAACTACGAATGTTCCCGCATTTTTCTTTGCAACGATGGAGCTTAACCGCGAACATTTGTGCGCTATGATATTTTGATTTTAAATTTGGCTTAACTGAAAAACTTAGACTTCAATGATTACAATCATCGTTAGAGTAGTCTACCTCATATCGACCAATAGTTTTTAGTTGGTTCAGTGTATTTAAAAGGGGTTAAACATACCTCGAAGATAACCATAGAAGTGGTCGCCCAGAAACAGCAGCAACTGCAGAAAATGAGTGGACTACAGAAATTATGGTGCGAGAAGAACCATAAATTGGACATCGAGAAGATTCTTGGCGTTAGTTCGGAGAGCGTTAACATTATTTTGCATCAGTTTGCTCTCAGACACTGAAAAACCGGTGCTAAAATGTTACCTCATCCACCCTCACACAATCCTAATTTAGCTCCCTGTGATTTCTTTTTGTTCCTGATAATCGAGGAAAAAATAAAAGAGACATTTTTTTTTCGTGTGCCGAGGAAGCTGTGGCCGCCTACGAAGTCGCTATTTCGGACCTATCGGATCAAGACTGACAAAAGTGTTTTAATAGTTAGTTTAGATGAATGGAACTTGTATAGAGAATGAAGGAGAGTATTTCGAAAAAATGTAAAATAAATATTGTTAATATTTTGTACAGTTTTTTCTTGTCTCAAAACTTCGAGTTACCTACGTATTGTATTTATAAAAAAAATACTTATTAACGAGTAATAGCGTTATCTCTGATTAGCAATAGCAACTAAAATATTTCCCAAAACGCGTAAGTTTTGAAATTCTTTTTTATCCACTTTAGGTTTTTATGTAATATGTAGTGTCTGATAAAAAAAAAAATCATAAATTTGGTTTAATATGCTTTTTGTAGAACCTTTAAGATAATTATCTTTTATTTGAAGAAATTTTAAAAATAAAACTTTCAATATTATTGCAATCATCTTAAATTACAACGATTGTGATCAATCGAATCTGAAATAAATATTTCCATTGTCGCAATCACTCGACCCAAATATCTTTTATATTATATGTATTTACATATAAACAAAGCTATTCGATATGACATAGTATTTTTATTAACATAGTGCGAAATGAAAATGTATTAAGGGTACTTTTATTAAACACCACTACGTGTAAAAATAATTTTATAAATATTTGTAAGGTAATTGCCAAGTTTCAAAAAAATAAAATGCTTCTTTCTTGGGCAGCTGTCAGTTGCATTAGAAACTTCGATGACTTTGATAACAAAGTCACTTTAGTAGTTACGATACAAGGATATAAGGTAGTATGGCCTGTTAGATATTCATATACGAAGACATAATATATACTCGTAATAATAATATCTAATTTGTTTATGAATATTAAATTGTAACAGGTTATATGTGCTATGAAAATATGTATATACCGACGTGAAAAATTATATCACAATGATGATTTCAAATTTATCATTATCATCATCGAAATACGAATAGAAATGTGACATAGCATGTTTTTGTATAATACTAGCAAACCCGGCGAACTCCGTTTCGCCACCAACTTATTTTCGTGAGGGATACTCACACCACGTACTGCCGCTATGCAAAACCATATTGGTTTGTAGTACATACTATGTATCAGAGATGACGCTGTATGTGAAAAATGATTTTCCCTGTTTTCCTGCTTTTCTGTTGAAAATTTTCCTGAATTTAGTTTGCTATAAAGCTCACGGAGCCCGAGACCTTTCCAACGAATGCAAAACCGTGGAAATCGGTTCATGCGTTCTGGAATTATAACGTCAGGAAGGAAAACCCGACTTATTTTTATATTATAGATAAAAAGCTATTATAGCTTGGAAAGTTGCTATAATAGTTGGGTTAGTTGCAAAGGCGTGTGTGTAATGATAATGTATAAGAATAAAGATATAGCCTCTTACAGCGGATTTCATCGTTTTTATTTCTTCAATTCGAATTTTATTATTATGTAATCGATGTAAATGACGTGTCGCTTAATCGCTATAAAATAAACTTAAAAAAAAAATGAAAATAAGAGATCCATTGCATTCTTACCCGTTTAAGGTTCCGATAAAAATAATTGTCAGATTGAGCGACATTCATAGGTACGTTTCACTTTTTAAGTCGTTGTGTATTCTTTTTAGTCTTTTATATTTGCTATTCCACAAATACACAGTCATTTTATTAATTGTGTAGGCAATTTCTAAGTACAGTCAACCTACAATTTTTTTTCTAGTTTGATTGACAAGTACACCACCTATGTGTCGTGTTATTGTTAATGATTCTGTAATGTGTGATTGAATGAGACGACTTGTTTACTCCAAAGTTCGTTTATTAATGCTTTCTTATTTGAGCACCACAATTTATATATGTAACCGGAAGGCTTACATATACCTACACACTACAATTCATAAAATTATTTATTTTTATTTATTTAAATTAAAATGTATGTTACCTGGCTAAGTAGATATTAATATATTTAAGTACCCGTGACTTCATCCACGATGCCCACCCTTTTACTAAGCTTATAAGGTAAACACGAAAGCTTAAGATAAGCCGTACTTCCAAAGGTTTACACATTAGGGGTGTCAAGTTGTTTGGGTCTAATACTGAGGGTCATGATGGCTGTAATTTATGAACTAACAAAGCAGAGATTGTCAAATACTGACGGGACAAAGTTTATAATCTTTTCTTTGTAAATAATGAATTAAAACGAACCACGCGATAACGAGTTACAACTAATTACACATCTTGACACACTTTGACGACCGTTCTGTTGTAGTGGTGCAAGTAGTCGCCTCAACCACGTGCGACGGCGGTCGCGTGTTCGATTAATGCTCAGGATAGATACGTATTTGTATATTGCAAATGTATGTTTTCGTTCTGGGTGTATGTCTTTGTGGGTCTCCCCGCCGTGTCTCGGAGAGTACGTAAGCCGCTGGTCTCGGTTGTTGTTATATACACTTGATAACGATCCTTACTCATGACAGGGAAATTTTCTCCCAATCTGCAATGAAGGAGCGTGGTGGATAAAACTCCGACCCTTCTTCTACACGGAGAAGAGGCCTTCGCTCAGCAGATAAATGTTTACAGGCTGATACAGTACAGTACACATATGAGTTGTATCCCCTTTCTAAGAATAATCGTGCAGAATTTTAGGATAAAACGCATCCAGTGTCCTAGGCCGTAGTATGGACTTAAAATCATACCGAGTTTAATTCAAATGCATATAGTAGTTTCAACATGATGTGCGGCAACTATACAGACAGATAGAAAAAAAAATACATTTTTGGTTTCAGTATCGATTAAAGTGTCCTCCAAATATTTTTTTCAAAAAATGTTCAATGCACTAAACTGGACCTGTTACAGTATTATTATAAGATTTTATGGTTATAAAATAAATTAAAAAAATCTCATTATATAACTATTTTATAATGTATTTAATATTAGTATAATAACATGAAATATTGCGACGAGCAAAAATAGTTTTTGTTATATTTATAACTCACTAACAACCTCTTTTTTTTTACACTCTTTTACTATCTTGACCTGTATGTATATTAAACGTTACAATTATTATATTGGTAGCTGTTTTCAAAGTTGGAGTTATAATGAAAATGTTGAAAATTGAAATTTAATCTTATTCCAAATTCAACTCATAATTGATTATTGGACTTTCTATCACTAGGACACAAACTCTTAATACTTAAAATTATTTTCTATTTTTAGTTCAGTTTGCTATTAAAGCGTGTTTTTTTTAAATCTACGAGTACAATTTATTTTATATCAAGAGATACAAATGACATATAATGTAATAGAAATTGATTTAATGTTGACTATACAAATTCTTATTCATTTTTATTCCTAAAATACCTAAATCCATTGAGAAATATAAAAGAAAAAATATCTGGTATATTTAATAAAAGTCTCATTGTAAGTCGAATGCAAAGTTTTCGCCCGTGGTCGATGTGATTTGAATTCAATAACGGCATCGACTGGTCGCTTCTCGTGAAAATAAATGAAGGATTTTTATTTATTTCAAAAAATAGAAAAATGCCAAAAAACCACCAACGCGATCGGAACCAATCACCAGAGATCACTTTCACCGAGGTTTAAATATGTATTATCAGATTAAACCACGATGCTTGATGTTAGTGCTTAACTTCAAGCAATTTAACAAATGCAAAATAAAATAAGCTGCGAACTTTAAACACTAGATATTACAACAATTTAAGCTGACTTAAAAATAGAAGGCACGTAACTTCGGTTAGCTATGGTTCCGACATATAGTTTAATTTTTCATCTCTAAGGATGTGAGAAATCGCGTGGTGTGCCCGCGTATCTCCATTCGCTTTCATGTTCGAGGTTCGAACCAAAATACCTGCATGTTAGCATTTGCTCCACTAAATTATGGCATATTGCAGCTTTGGTTGTTGGTGCCTTACATTCGTTCCTTCACACGCTTTATTCTAAAAAATAAACAATGTTGAGTCAAACCCCGATCGTGTGAACAACGAAAACGGCAAAAAAACTAAGAACTTTACCTTATCTATCTTACACTTCTTTTACACAGAAATCCTGTCGAATGACTCGAGTTCATAACCAGATCATCTTCATATTTTTATGATACCTTCAAGAGAGTAAATACTTTGAAGCGAAACAAAAAATTACACAAATCTATTCAGAAATCTCGAAAACGACGTTTGACGTGAAAAGCCACATATATATAATGAAAAATACAAACAGATGAATATAGAATCTACTTTTTGGAGTTGATTACTGAAATCAGGCAGACAGTTTTATATTTACCACCCTTCAAATTTAGAGCCCACGTCAAATAACTTTAATTAACAAAGCTTATTTCTCTGTAGAGGAAATATTTTAATGAAAACGTGTTGATTTCAAAGAAGGATAAAATGTTAAATGTGGTTAATTTTAAATATTATAATACACAGAATGAATTATATAACATTAACCACTATGTTTCTTATTAGCTGTCCTATTCAAAGACACCAGTGGATATAGTAGCGTTATTTGTAGCTAAAAATCACTTGTCAATTAATAATGAATATGATAGTTATATATGTTAAATCCCTTCGAAAGTGGTGTACAATAAAGCATATTCTATTTTGTTTAATGAATATTTTGAATTTGATTAATCTAATAGATTTTTATGTATTTAAGCGTAGAAATCTCGGAAGTTATCAATCTTATCAAAAGTTTTTATGCGTTTTAATTTTAATTGACACAATTACAAAACAAAAATTACTATACGCTTTATCTCAGATCATACAGACAGACCATATCTATACAAACATTATAAAACTGAAGAACATTCTTATTCGTTCAGTGCGCTAATCTTAGGAACATTAACAGACCAAATTATGATATTCTTAAGTATCGCATGGTTGTTGAGAATGGATGTTACAGCATATAAAGCTTTACGTTAAGGCTCATAGAAATGAAACAGTCACCAAAATGTCAACTTATCTTACAAAAATGAGAACTCAGTACAGATGAGAACACGTGAGACATGTTTGTAATAAATAATAAAGAAAAACTAAGCAGTGCTTTCAACTTAATTCATTTCATCTTAACACCTTTAAAACCTTAGTAAACTATTAAGAAACTTCTACTGAGCTCTTAGAAATCATATGTACATATTAATTTAAACCGTTAATAACTATTTTATCATTTTACATTACATTTATCTCAAATATATTTTTCATAAAATGAGCGTTATAGTACATAGTTATGCAGGAATATTAGACTTGATTATTTACAATCAATAATTTATCCCTAACGTTTTACGTAGTAATTATTGGAATTGATTGTATAAATATTTAAAGATTTCGATTGACGAAAGTTAACATTTTTCACTATCAGGTTTAAATTAAACACGTCAAATATCTACGGATAAGGAAATTAAATAAAAATTGTAGCACGATCTTATAGCTAGTTTAACGTTCTTTTAATTAGCATTCCTTTAAAACAATTTCTACGAACTCTTAATGGGAAAAACAGTACAAATAAATAACATTACATTTTAAATATTTTATTCCAATGTTCTTTAGAAAATCTCTCGGTTTAAAATTCTTTAAGACTGTAACTTGTAATTGGACTCTTAATTGATTATTTAGATTTAAGTAAATAATTTGTACGTGGAATGGTAGCAAAAATACTGACAGTTATTTGAATGGTGATTTCAATACTTGTAAGCCGTGGAATTGAATATTGGGGCTAATACTACAAGGTGGTTTCGTTTGAAAATAGTGTTTACATGTACATCTATTAGCCTGTAAACAGCCAACTGCTGAGCGAAGGCCTCTTCTCCATATAAAAGACGGGTTGGAGCTTAATTCATCACGCTGCTCCACTGTTGGTTGAATTGATTGTTTGATTGAAAATAGCACAAATATTTTATTATTCATTTAAGTTTTGTTTTATTATGTATAATGATAATTTCAATTTAAGATGGCTTTTATTTGTAAATAAACAGTTATAGTTCATTTAATTAAAAGTCTAAATCGGATTTTATCGCGTTTATTTGTTTTAAAACTTTACAGTTTAACGATTTTTAATTAAATTAAATTATTTCCCGACGTTTCGGACCCTTTACAGCGTCCATGATCTCGGGGGACTGAGTATAGAAAATCTACCCACACAAACAAGTATTTGAACGGTGCTTCTCACCACCATCCTTGACAACTCTCTGCCGTTGGTTTGTCTCTGTTTCAGAGAGCTCGCGGGATCTGTGACGAGAAATACCTGGACGCAGAGCTACAGCATATCAAGCAGGTACTGCGAGACAACAAGCTCCGAGCACCGCGTCAGCGTCACAGATCCCGGAAGAAGAAGACTGCCACAGTTGAACGCCAGCCTGCCGTACTACCATATGTTAAAGGAGTCACTGACAAGATTGGCTACATCTTGAAGCGAGCTTCAATCAAAACTTACTACAAACCGCCAACGAAGATAAGTCAATTATTACCATCTGTCAAGTGCCAAATACCTTTACAAGATGCAGGGGTCTACAAATTAAACTGTGAATGTGGTCTCTCATATATAGGGCAAACTAAACGGAGTATAGAGACACGCGTCAAAGAACACATAGCTGACATGAAATAACAACGGTCGATAAAGTCTGCTGTGTATCAACATACTCAACAAGGTACCAACCACTACATTACGACCGGCCGGCTGGTCGAGTGGTCAGGCAACTGGCACTTTATGCAGCGGTCGCGGGTTCGAATCCCGCCAGGTGCAGATAATTTGTATGACGAATATAGATGTCTTCACCGGGTCATGGATGTGTATTTATGTATATATGTATTTATATAAATTTATTTCCGTTCCTAGTACTTGTAACACAAGTTCTTACGAACTTAGCACGGGGCTAGGTTAACGTGGTGTGATTGTTGGTTAATATTTATTATTATTATTATTTTAATTGCTACATATTATATTATTATTATATATTATTATTATTATTATTATTATTATTAAGCCACAAATTCTCGCAAAAGAACATCGATTCCTACCAAGGATGATTCGCGAGGCTATTGAAATAAAAAAACAACCTAATTTCAATAGAGAGGATGGTTGGAACGTACCACCAGCTTGGGAGCCAGTTCTGAAATTAATTGAACCCAAGGAATATAAGAGCACAGCACGAGTTCCAGACACAACAAGTTCATTCTGTGTGAATAGGAACGGTTAAAAGTAATAATTTATAATTGTATAAAAAGCGGGGTATGTAACAATTGATTCATTATTCGGACACCCACCACCTCAGTCCCCCGAGATCATGGACGCTGTAAAGGGTCCGAAACGTCGGGAAATAATTTAATTTAATTAAAAATCGTTAAACTGTAAAGATTAAAAACAAATAAACCCGATAAAATCCGGTTTAGACTTTTAATTAAATGAGTAAATTTCGCGTAAATATAAGAGAACAGTAAGTTATAGTTCAGTTTAAAAAATGAATAAAAGAAAAGACAAGATATAAGATATTACATATACATAGGTTATTATTCAGTAGTAGTATATGTTTCATGCCGTGCGGTGACCAGCAGAGTATATCCCCGATCTCCATCTTGCTGAGGTCTCGTAAAAGGTGACTGAGCCCGTAATAGTGTTAACAACTGTGCACCAAACAAGATGGTGATGGGCCGTGGTGTCACCATATCCTGCCGCAACATACTTCACTCACCAACCAGCTTGCTAAGCTTAGCGAGAATCGGCAACCTAGCAAGCAATAGAGCCCAAGCGTTAGTTCTGGGGCTCGATGGAGGAGTCCTACGTTCAGCAGTGGTCATCCAATGGCTGATATAATAATTTTGATGATGATGACATTATTCTTCAGTCCTCCAAACTTCGGAGAGTAAGACTTGGAGAATTATATCAGAAAGTTTTAAAGCCAATAGTCGAATAGTCGAAGAATAGTAAATAATAATAATCGGTTAGGCGAATAGCGAACAATAATAATTTATTTCTTAAAAATGACGATATAATATATACAAAATATTTAAAACATAATGTTTACGCCGTATAGTGTGTAACATTATACACAGTGAAACTTTGAATAATTTGAGTAAAGGTGTAAAAAAGACAATCATGATAAAATATAATTCTGATATCAACTGACACCGCTAGTAATTAAGAAATCTGTTCAACAATAACACGCAGTTCATTATCGTCGAGGCCACATAAAATAAGTGTAACGGATCAATTTCATACGAGAAATAATTAAATCGTGACATTCGTTTAAATTAAACATCTGACATGAATTATGGCGTTATGAATTCGTAAGTTCATGTTCAGCATAACGGCGTGTTCCCGGGTAAAATAATAATAAACGTCTCACACTCAATATCCCCCAGTAGGATGTGAATCCTGTGTCGGGAAACACACACAATAAACAAGCACAAACGCCTAGACCACGACAAACATCTGTATGGCCTATACAAATATTTATCATGTGCGGGGATCGAACCCGCGACCGCCAACGCATCAGGCAGTTGCTGTGACCACTGCGCCAACCCGTCTTCAAACGGAAATTGTTTGTTACGAAAAGGCCTTATACACGATGAGGTGTGTAATTACACATCATCTTGTGTAATTTTATGTAAGTTTACAATAAATCCACTGTACCTACACCGTGAAATTGTAAGTCGAATGGATAAATAAAATACATTGGTTAAGTTAGGTTATTTTTAGATGTTTCAAGATATTAAGCGAGCGAAGCGATCATAATGCGGCAGCTGCTGTCTCAGAAAATTAAAATAATTTAATGTAATAGATGTAAGTTTTGTATCGACAACCGCTCTAGTGTAGAAGAACCGTTCTGGTGTAGTGATGCAAGTAATATACTTTTAAGTTTTTACCTTAACGCCGGCGGTCGTGGGTTTGACTCGGGGCAGATATATGTATTATACAAATACAAATATAAGCGATCCTTAATCTTGATAGAGATAGAGATGTTAAGCTATATCTTAAATTAATTATTATGGATTAGAATTATTGACTAGTTTTACTGAAAATTGAGCAGTGCAGTAGATTTAGTTCACAAACATTCATAAGGGACGACGGCTTCCTCAGTTTCTCCAGCCTTCGTTTCCCAGATAATTTGTAATCTGTTACATATACGGTAACCAAAATCAGCATTCGATTTTGGATCGAATCGGTATAATTAAACAATATTTTGTTATCACATTTATCCGACGATATTAAATTACCGCACACTTTAATTGACGCGGAAGCGTGATTTGCTTTCTGTATTTCCATCAGTGCATTGAATATAAAAATGGCTGCGATCAGTAAATCAATTTTCACAGCTTTTATAATTATCAGTTATAGTAAAACTACATAAGAGCAAAAACTAATATTTGTACGCTTATGCAGATAATGTTGTTAATAAATGAAGCATGCCTTTGTTCTGTATAATACAATCCTATTGTAAAGGTTATTTATGTTTCCATTACGGTCGGTCATAGTAGTTCCAGCAATAACCACGCTATCATTAATTTAAATTGAATTATTAAGTTCTCCTAACTTACCGCCCGTTTAATTTTGAGCTGCAATGTTTCAACTCTCCCTCTACCTGCATTTGCATTGTTATAAGAAGCGTCTTCCATTCTATTATATTCTTGTTAAAATTATTCCTCAAATTGTTCTCTTACTTATTATTTGGTGATTGTTCAAATTGTCTTTGATATTTAAATTCAAAGTCTTATTCAATAGCGATGTATCACGAATCCTTAACGGATTCATGACTTTCTGAGTTGGGCAACTATTGTATATACTGTTTTATTTTTAGAAGTTTAATAAATAGTTCGCTATTCGCTGTCCTATATTATGCCTAAATACAAGGTAAACTGAATTTATGAGTTTTAAATTAATTTAAAAAGTTGTTTTGGTACTTAGCGGTGAAAAAATGTTACATGCATTTTAGACTGTGTAGGGAGAATTAGTCGCATACGGCTAGTATGTAGTATATAATTCTCTAATCGCTCATGTGACTCACACTTGCCGCCGCTGGCGATCACCCGTTGCGCACTCTATCCCTGCGCTTCCGCCGCATCGGCAACCAAGCGTAGACTACGGATCGCGTCCTACTAGTAAACGGCCGCACACTCACATTATTCATACCACTAATATTATTTTTATTATTTGTAATACTACAACTTCAAATAATCTAAAAGGTCCATATATACTTTCCACTGTGTCATTTTGGTTATTTAAATTTTTATTAAAAATATAAGGTTAATTTTTATCGTATACCCTGTTTTACATGTTAAGTTTTGTTTCTTTCTTTTTTTGTGCTTTTACCTACTAACAGTAATGTAATAATCTTCTGTTTTTTTTTTGTAATATTATACATTATCGCAGTAGCGTGTGTAAAGGCTTAAAAGGCTTCTTATTTTTATTTTACATAAATTGCCGACGGCTAGGTGTACGGAAAAACTTTTTTCTGAGTCTGAAAGCATAAAGCTTACACCGGTAGATGTAAGACTGAAATGTAAAACGTTGTTGTATGATTAATATTATTAATTTATAATATTATTAATTAATATTAATAATATTTTTATTGAAAAAAAAAATCTTATTCTATTAATAATGATCGAAAGGGATATATTAGGCCACAAGGGAACATTTCAGTGATTAACAGTCATTCCTTCTCCCCTTCCATATTAAACTGTAGCCCTAAAGTTAATAAAGCGGGAGTTAACCACATTAAAGCGTAGATTGATGTAACAATCAATTGACTAGTTCGGAACGATTACGGCAAAAGTTTATACCATAGTGAAGACTAACTTCGAGGACATCCGAAAAGTAATATTCTTGTCTTTATCTGTACCTATAATAAAAATTCGACAACCGTTCTGGTGTAGTGGTTGCCTCAACGCTGGCAGTCGCAGGTTCGATTCCTGCTCGGGGCAGATATTTGTATTTGTACAAATATTTGTTTCCGGTCTGGGTGTATCTACTTGTGGCTTTTCACAAACACCTGATAGCGATCGATACTCATGATAGGGAAAAATTATCTGCCAACCAGCAGTAGCAGCGATATATCTTTGGTCGATTAATTATGCCTTCCCGAAAACGATCTATTCTTACTTCTGTTTCTCCTGAAGCCAAACAAAATCGATTGAGAAGATCACAAGAAAATTATCCAGAGTGTGGCGAGCGTTGAGCATTATAGCGTTTTATAAGTACGTGGTCTCGATCGCTAAAAACTCCTTCTGAGCGCGAATCGCGTTTAGATGTTTTAACATATTGTCTATTAAGACACCGTAACGCTGCCTCTCGGTCCGTTGAGAGGAAGGCAGAACGTGAACGTAGTTTGAGCGTAGATAGCGCTCGCCATTTTTTCCGAGGTGAGGAAACTGAAGAAGAACGTGAGATTCGGTTATCCTCGGATCGTAGCCACCATAAGATTTCCCGATCACGTCACGTCACGATCGTCACGAAATGTATATGTATCAAAATAAAATAATTTGATGCGACCGAAGTCGCGAGCATAGCTAGTTTATTATATTAACCATTAATGTTAAATATATATAGTTACTTGTAGATTTTATACAAACGGTTAAAATTAATTATATCGTTAAAAGTAGTTTTTTTACCGGTGGGGGGGATGCGCTGTGCCGCGCTCCCGGCTGCATGGGTACCACCATCTTGCTTATTTCTTCCGTGAAACAGCTTTGCTGTGTTTCGGAAAGAAGGGCAAGACAGGCAGTGTAATTACTGGCACCGAGACTTAACATCATATGTCTCAGGATAGGCAACACATAAATGAGTTGGCTGGGCTAGTTCCAGGTAAACTAGTTTATGTTCATGGGCGACGTCGACCACTTACCATCAGGTGGCACGTCTGCCAGTTTGCCTATTCAACTAAAACATAAAAAAAAAAAAAAAAAAAAAAAAGTTGTGGGACCAAATTTTTTAGGATATTCATACAATAAAGTCAGACGACATAATGACTGACCGCTGACCGTTTTAATATCTCAGAAATTCAACCGCTTTCAGTTGATATTCATCACGTTTTATTAAAAAATTAGGTCAATGTCTTGTTCATTTATTTACGTAAGAATTCTTAATTTCCTTTTTTTTAACAGTAAGGACATAAAAATAACATAACATAATAGATACTTTAATGGTTATATTTATTTAAAAATAAAAAATACATATCATTAGGTAAATTTATTATCTGTTTATTTAATCTAAAAAATAATACAAGCTCAATTAAAATACAAATTGAAGGATCAAGAACAATTCTCCGCGCAATTTGTGCGATATTTCTTGTCACAAATATTTGCAGCTGACCTCAGAGGTTTAACCCGGCGACAATGACGCTGGGTCATATTGACCCGAGGCAATTTTAAACTGAAATATTTTACTTTTTGCGTCAGACGTATGATTTGAACGTTTGTATAGCTGGAGATACGGCCATTCTCTACCTGCTCCATTGGTACACAACGTAAAAACGGGTAATTATGACCCAGCGTCATCGCTGGCGTAGTAATTTCGTGACTTACGTTTATTTGCTTATTTGGTGTTTAATGTTAATTAACCTTATTTTTTATAGATTTTTTTTTGTGAAAATGTCATTAACAAATGACCCAGCTAAAATTGTGGCGTTGTTAGAAGAGTCTGATTCTGACAATGAAGACTCCCAAGCTATTTCAGACGTGGATATTGACGACCATTTATAGAAACGTAGCAATGAAAATGAAATTGAACAAGAAGCTAGTGACACGGGGTTAGATTCAGATAATATCGATCTTGGGTCTGTAAAACACCAATTACGGCACCAATTTTACAAAGGATAAGATGGAACAATGTAGCAAAAAGCACCTGCATGGTCGAATGTGAAGATGTGAAAATATATTATTGGAAAGGCCTGGTACTTAGCTTTAGCTTAGTTAGCTCAAGGTGCCAAGACTGAGTTAGAATGTTGCGACTTATTCATTACCCATTATATGTTGTGTAAAATTCAAACATACACAAATTTTTATACATGTGACAAAAGAGATTCGTGAGTGGATTTGACTAAACATTAATATATGAATGAGATTGAAATACATCAATTGAAAGCTTACATACCTAGTGCTTTTGTTTTTATCTGGATTTTATCGGTCTAATAGACAAAATTTAAATGATTTATGGGAAACATATGGCATTGGAGTGGAAATTTTTAGACTCCCTTCAGAGACCTTTTGATTCCATACTGCAATAATTGGAGCAGTTCCGTGGGCCTAAATGATGACATAGAAGACTGATTCGTTTTTATTTTTATACTATAAAGCTTATTTGATATCTCTATTAATACATAAGATTATTGATTCCTAGTATTGCTAAGAGTACGTTAACAAAACTTCAAAATATTAACATGTTACGTTTTCTAATTTGTTTTTGCATGTGTTATTGAAAAAATTAATAAAAGTTTAATTACTAGAACTAATTGTTATTATTTTTATTTTACTACTTAATCAAATAACCCTTTTTAATAAACAGTCATTAAAATTAAGGTAACTTACTAAATTTCTTGAAAAAATATCGATAAAATTCGGGTCAATATGACCCGGCGTCATCGTCCTAGTAATTATTTTCACGTCATTTGCGCCGGGTTAATTTGCATTAAGTTGCGGAATATTTTGGCTCAAAAGTTGAGCATTATTCTATTCTGTACAAAAATTAATCCGGCGTTACGCCTTACAAGTCATAAGACATTTCGATTTCGAAATTAATAAAATAATTTCGAAAATATAGCTGTATTGTTTTACTTTTAGTGGTAAAAAGTGGATTAAAATTACATTAGCTTAGCTAAGTTTTTTATTTATAATCCTATAAAACTAATAAAACGTATTTTATATAGTATTAAGACAAACGTTTACTTATATAATAATAGCTTCCGCCCGCGGCTTCACCCGTGTGGATGTTACTTTTAATACTTCTAAGAATATAAGTACAGTTTCATGATAATCGGTTTCGGATAAGCGTAACAAACAAACTTAGTTTCGCATTTATAATATTAGTATGAAAGTATGATGACCTATGCAAATATTTGTCATGTGTAGTGATCGAACCCGCGACCACCAACGCAGCAACCTGTCACTGAAATCACTGGGCTAACCTGTCGTCTTACTATCATATAGTAATCTTCATATAGAAAACTTTATAATAATAATATTTTTTCTATTCTAACTTCACTTGATTGAACAAAAGAAAAATAAAGAACAGGAGAAGAGTTGGAGCTTAAACCACCACGCTGCCTCACCACGATGTTGGCGAATAAATAAAATAAATAAAAAATATGTTTAAATATGTTTAACACACACACACAGTCGTCTGCTCCTAAAGTAGGCAACTAAATGCCTGTGTTATAGGTAGCAGCCGACTGATATACATTTTTTTAAAATAAATTGGAGCAGAAAACAGGGTCACTGCAAACTGCGCCAACGGGTCAGTCGAATATATCGAATTTATACCAAAATTATCTGTATATATTCGGCTTTCAAGTTTTGCATTAAATATATATGCATAAAAAACTTCATGCTAATTTTCAAAGATTGAAAAAAAATCGCTGTATAAGTAATAGGTATCTGAGAATCGAATTCTCCAATTCACGACCACTAGGTGTCTAACTTGTACCCTCTTTATACGTCGTTAAGTCGTCTCAAGACGTTTCGAAACTCCCGCCTCGCGGCCAAATTACCCCTTTCGAATGAATTTCTCCCCGAAACTAACTTTGCTTACTAAAATTAATTTAGTGGACCCGCCATTGTACGGCACAATTTAATTTTCTCGTCCACGGAGCTTGTTCCGCTTGCTTTGTGCTATAGTGCTCTTTAGATTTTTTGATCCTTCAGTCAAATTATATCCATGTAGCATGTTTGGAGTGCTCAAAATATGTGAAAAAGTTTAACTTACCTAGCTAGTAGCTACGTGAGTAGTTAATTGTTGCAAAGTAATTTTAAGTGTATAACAAAATTAATTAGTTTTATTAAATACTTAAATAAAAGATTTATTTAAACGATTCATACTTAAAATAATAAGTCGAGAGAGTATCTATCACTACGTATAAAATTATTGATGTTTCAAAATAATATTATAAATTTCAATGATACAATAGTGTTGATGAAAAATATTGAAAAATTACAAAATATTATGATTTATTAATTAAGTATCGTAAAAATATTCTTAAAATGCGTTTATTTTTGTATAAAAGTGCCGGATTACAAATATTTTCATTAAAATAAAAACTTAAAACACTGTGGTCGGTCATGTTACATGAAACACCGACAAGAGCGTCTGACCTAACGTCTTTTTAAATACATCTTATCCATCAATTACGTGAAACAATTTTTCGATCCCCTTTCCCTCATGGTGAGATTTCGTGAGATTTTGCTCGATTCCTCCCCTCACCCCTAATCTCACGTAAAAATTTAAAAAAATGCGTATTTGTAATGTAAATTAGTTAATCTTGGCTCGATTAAATTATATATTTAGGAATTAGGTTAAAAATTCATAAAAAAAAACAATATGACAATTAATAAAGTGACAATCAGTTTTTAATTCTAATAAACAAACATAAAAGTTAACATAAGGAATAAAATAATCACCAGTAAACATTAAATAACTAAAATTGACTTACAGAGTATTCGGCTTACAACTACCCTCTTAAACACTGACACTTAAAGTACTTGAGCGATGTTTCCTCGTCGACTGACAACCGACAAATGAGCGCGCGACAGGGCTGCGTGTCAGTTTTATACTTTTGATTTTGAGTGTTCCTTAGTATACATATAAAACAATTTTCGTATTTTTTTTTTATTTAAGATTTTTTTTATTTAGTATTTAAGATTTTTAATGACGGAAACAAAATTACATGATATTTGCCAAGACCACCCTCTCCCCCAAGTGAGATTGAGTGAGATTTCGCTTAAAAACTTTACTCATTGGCTGTTTTACTATTTTAAATTATTAATTTTATTATTTATAATATCTAGGTGTATATCTAGACCTAATACTTAGATCAAAGAGATCTTCAAATATATAAAAATTGAAAAAAAAAGTGCTATAAATGCTGGATCTCGTAGTGGTTAACCACTTATATAGCACTTTTTAGGGTTCCGTAGCCAAATAGCAAAAACAGAACCCTTATGGATTCGTCATGTCTGTCTGTCTGTCCGTCCGTATGTCACAGCCACTTTTTCCGAAACTATAAGAACTATACTGATGAAACTTGGTAAGTAGATGTATTCTGTGAACCGCATAAAGATTTTCACACAAAAATAGAAAAAAGAAACAATAAATTTCGGGGGTTCCCCATACTTAGAACTGAAAATCATTTTTTTTTTCATCAAACCCATATGTGTGGGGTATCTATAGATAGGTCTTCAAAAATGATATTGAGGTTTCTTGTATCATTTTTTTCCAAACTGTGTCCCCCCTGTAACTTCTAAAATAAGACAATGATAAAACTAAAAAAAATATATATATGATGAACATTACCATGCAAACTTCCACCGAAAATTGGTTTGAACGAGATCTAGTGAGTAGTTTTTTTTTTTTTTATAAAAAAAATACACTATTGTTAAAACATCGATCAAAGCTACAACGAACTACAAGAACTTTTATATGATGTTGCTGCTACGGAACCCTTCATGGGCGAGTCCGACTCGCACTTGTTTAATTTTTTTTAAAATGTGGAACATAAATAGTTTGCTGGGAGTTTTTATGGATGTATTTGTACAATTAGTACTAACTAGTAACTAATGAGCAAGATTTGATAAAATAAATAAATTTATTGTTCCCAAATTTGAAGTATTGTCAGAAACCTAATATTCAGTTGACACAATTGTGAATAAGAAATAGTGAATATATTCGACGGCCGGCTGGTCGAGTGGTCAGGCAACTGGACACTCTACGCAGCGGTCGCGGGTTCGAATCCCGCCAGGTGCAGATAATCTGTATGACGAATATAGATGTCTGCACCGGGTCATGGATGTGTATTTATGTATATATGTATTTATGTATATATGTATTTATATCTTAAATTTATTTCCGTTCCTAGTACCTGTAACACAAGTTCTTACGAACTTACCACGGGGCTAGGTTAACGTGGTGTGATTGTTGGTTAATATATATATTTTGAATAAGAATAGAGAAGAAGCAGTACATTATCCTACAGAATTTTTCAATTATTTGACGACTCCTGGAATTCCGCCGCACAAATTAATATTAAAAGTAGGTGGGCTATTATATTAGTAAGAAATTTGAGTTCAGCAAAACTATGCAACGGTGCAAGATTCAAAGTAGTCAATTTTTTTTTAATAAACAAGTTAATCGTGAACATCCGTATATAAGTTATAAAGTATTCGTGGTCGCGTGATGCCAGGCAGCGTGTTCCAGTGTACGCATATCCGACTGTGCATACTCGGGTACATAAGAGTCCGGTCCAGTATATCGGTCGAACGACGTCATCCCGTACAATTTACCTATAAGGTAATTCAATTAATATATCTTTGTTTCCGTATCCTACCGTGACACAAAATCAATAAAACATTTTCATCAATACGATTTCATGTCAATAGACGTGAATGTATCATTCGGCGAAACCGATCACTTTGAAGTTAGGCAAATAAAACTGAAATCGAACCGTCCTAAACAATTCCAACCCCTAACTTTACGAATATCATATATGTTTATTAAGTACCAGCTACCCGAAACACCGCCCACAGATTTTATTGATATTTATTAGAACCTTCGTTCAAAATTACCTTAACTCAGAGCATTATGCTGTTTATTACATCATTAATTTAGTCGATCAAAATAACAATTTATCTACTCAATCTATTGTTTTAATTCTAAAAGTAATTATGAGTATATTTTTACCTACGCATAAGACAAGACAACATAGATACAAAGCAAAGCTTAGAAAGACAATGGACTAGTTATTAAACTGATTTGGAAGGAAAAGCTAAACTGGCCTCCAAGAAACTTGGTGTGCTCCGTAGGGCGAAGCAGTATTTTTTGAATTCATGCTTTGCCATCGCCTACAATTGTACAAAGCGCAGATTCGGCCCCACATGGAATACTGGTCTCACCTGTGGGCTGGAGCGCCCCAATATCAGCTCCTTCCATTTGACCGCGTTTAACGCCGGGCGGTTCGAATCGTCGACGACAAGGTTCTCTCCAATCGGCTGGATTCTTTTGCACTGCGTAGAGATGTTGGATCACTCTGCATCTTCTACCGCATTTATCACGGGGAGTGTTCTGAGGAATTGTTTGGATTAATACCTGCAGCAGAATTCCACCACCGGACATCGCGTCAAAATTCCAAATTTCACCAACATCACCTCGATGTCCGGAAATCTATAACAACCCGTTTTCTATGGTATTGCCAGAATATAGAATCAGCTGCCACCTACGGTATTTCCGAACCGATATGACTTAGGGACCTTCAAGAAAAGAGCATACACCCATTTAAAAGGGTGGCAACGCACCAGCTAATCCTCTGATTTGGCGGGTATCTATGGATGTCGCGTATACTTACCACCAGATGAACCGACTGTCCATTTGCCCCCTCTTACATTTAAAAAAAACTGAAGGAACAATATTAAATACTAGATTTTAGTCGGCGACTTCGTCCGCGTAGAAGTCAAAAATGGTTCTAATAAGATATTTCATTGGTTTTTTACGATATTAAGTTTGTTATAAGATATAAATTATTATGTACCGGACCCTAGTCTATACGATACGAGTGAACTGTATTTTTTCGACGTCTGTTTCCTAGAGCCGGTACTTTCGCGAAGGGGTGCTGGTTCTAATTCGCCGCGTGTTCTGTGAAGGGATTCGTCAATAAAACGCCAATAATTTAGTTGAAGATTTTCCCGCTTGTGAGGAGCAGAGCGTTGGCTAGCTTCTATTAAGTGATCCTTGCTGTACTATAGTCCAGTGAAGAATGACCTGCGGTACCCGAAATGGTGCCGCATTTTATACAATTCTGATTGGCTGGCCATCGATCCCTTACCTCACCCCTGGAAAAGGACTTTATTTATTAAATCTATTTTTACAAGTGTTCGAGTTTATTTCTATACTTAACCTATATTTATTTTGTATCCTTTATTTATCTATCATATAATTAATGCGGCGCGCGCGCTAAATATTAATAAATGAGGTCGAGTCCTCGCCACGGTATTTATATTTACCTCGTCCCCCACCGTCTGATATAAAAACTATTTAGAGAGAACACAACGAACGTACAGACGACCAAGAAAATTGATGTATATTCTTGCTTAGTTATAGGTCATTTACAGCATAATAAAGTACATTAAAATTAAAAATGCACCATATGAAACGAAATAAATTAAATTCATATCGCGTAGAAAAGAATTAAAATTAATTGAAACTGTGACAACATTTTAAAACAAAATATACAAAGTATATACCATTTTTAAGACTCTGATGTTATTTATTTCCACGAAGAAAGTTCAAGTTAGAACATAATTTCCAACTTTTAAGCACGAGAACTTTTTAATATCTTTATTTAGTTAGAGTTCTTTACATTGTAATAAATAATATTGAAAATGCAATTTCAAATTCATTGAGTATCCTATAAAAATAAGCTATCAAAGAGTATTATTATTTAGAAAAAGTTTTATTTTTAATTTTATTTCTTTTATCTCTTAATTCATTTCTCAGATTAAATGATTAAACTATTGAGATATTAAACAGGAACAATTTTAAATGTTATTTTGCCGTGCGGTGACAGGCATTGCCATACAGTGAACAACTATACACCAACCAGGATGGTGCTGGGCAGAAGTGTCTCCATATCCTGCTAAAAAAACACTGCGCTCGCCAACCCTCCTGCCAAGCGTGGCGAGTATCGGAAAACCTCTCAGAGATAACGGGGGAGGCCTACGTTCACCTTGGACATCCAACGGCTGACGTGATGGTAAATTTTTCCAGTCTGCACTAAATAGATTCAAATACATTTACAAAATCAGGGTGAACAAAAGAAAAAAAAAAGAACATTAATTTAAGAAATAATCTTTCGTATGTTTGACAGCATATGCGTTACAGAAGAATTATTACAATAATATATTTTTATAATATATATTTTTCAACAATATTTTTCTTTCACTTTGATAAGTATAATTGTAATATTTTTTTAATAATAAAACCTATTGTTTTTTATCATAAATTAAGAATATGTCAATGTGTCAATTTTGTCAAAAAAAAACATTTCATTTAATAAAAATTGTTCTAGTAAATATAATATATATATAGAGCACTCTCTCGCATCACTTGTATATATATACATATAATAATTTACTATTTGTATGAATATCATTATAACGCTTTATCCTTATAATAATTCTTTGTACACTACCTAAACCGCTTTTACTATGACAAGACCTTATAGCCAAAGGTTTGAAAGAGATCACTCTTCAAGGGACTGCCTTTGTACATCTTTCTTTGGTGATTACCAATATTGTTCTTTTCTTAATTTGCTTTGCAATAAAGATGATTACATATTATTATAATTCTTTCAATCGGCAAAATACACATATTATGCATAACAAGAAAACAGCCACTTTAATGTTAGTTCGCGTAATCGCATAACAGAAATCATAGTAAAATATATTTATTTTTTTGGGAAACATGATATGGCAGAGTCATATCGCACATCACTATCGGGATAATGACTTGCCAGGCCTGTTTGGCTAACACCAAGTCTAGCAACGTCCTGGAAACTTTCCAACCGCAAACCGCGGAATTTATTTGCCTTCAACCGTTGCTAGTGCATCTACGTGGCCTGTTTACAAAATACATTGATACGATATTGTAGAGAGGCTGGATGAGTCTTAGACGAGTATAGTTTTTATTTGAAAATTTGATAATATATTTCCGCAATTTTTTATCTGTGTCGTTCAGGGCTGTCTTGATAGACGATCATCGTCTTAGGCAATGATCGTCTTCCGGAACACAGATTTCTTTGTTATCGTTTATTTATCTATAGGATATTTTGACTATATTTTAAATGCAAGTCGTTTTAATATTGCACTTAATAATGTTGCAGTTAAAACAAAGATTTCCTGTGTATGTGCATTTTATAAATCCTTGTTATTAAAATTTAGCTCTTAAACAAAATCAAACGTGTGCCTAAGATAAAAAAAACAACTCAGCATTTTGCCACTTTAAATGTCATTTTAAATTGGTGTCATAAATTACTTAATCATGACCTTAAATTTTGGAAAAGTAAAATTCCACATTTATCTATTATACTATAAAAATAGATTCGAATGTAAAATAATTATTTTGAATTATGTAGAGTTATAATCATTAAGAGTTTATTATAAATCAGCTTTAAAGTATCTTTATTTAATATTTGACACGCGTTTTGATACTTAATAATATTTCTCAAAAAAGTTACACGCTTCCTCTACAACCTTATGATCTACAATGTGAATCGAAATTTAATTATTTGCAACATAGAATTACAATAATGTTCATGCAAAGGCATATCTTACATTTCTAGACGAAAATAAATATTTGGAGTTGATTTAATACAAATCAAATCCTCGATTCACTTTTGAATTAGTTACTATACAATTATACTTTACATTTGACGATTTGACGGCCGGCTGGTCGAGTGGTCAGGCAACTGGACACTTTACGCAGCGGTCGCGGGTTCGAATCCCGCCAGGTGCAGATAATTTGTATGACGAATATAGATGTCTGCACCGGGTCATGGATGTGTATTTATGTATATATGTATTTATATCTTAAATTTATTTCCGTTCCTAGTACCTGTAACACAAGTTCTTACGAACTTACCACGGGGCTAGGTTAACGTGGTGTGATTGTTGGTTAATATTTATTTATTTATTTATTTATTTACGAGTACACTAGTTATCTTTAAATTTCTCAGTAAACCTTTCATGTCGATCCTAGATCAGCCAGCTTTGTGGGAGTTCAGTATTTTAGTCGACCGGTTATGGTATTGCAAGTCGAGTATTGAGCAATAAATAAGCTTCAAGTATCGGAGTTTTAGCCACCGTTTGTTTCGGATCGTTACAAAGAACTTGTCACATTTCACATAAGAATACAATAATTAAATTTTGCGTATCTAAAATACTGTACTAGATTGCGAAAGTCTGTAAATTGTCTCAGTGCTGGATAAAGGCTTTTTATACTTTAATGGAGTGGAGTTGACAAGGAAACGTAAACCTATATCATCAATATAAATTAATTTCTTCAACGAAATCTAATAAAAAAATTGGATCAGGCAATTATAATTCTGAAACCTTTTTATTTCAGTGAGAGCTGCGCGTTTAAAGTAAATTTCTATAGTCAAGCATTAAAAATGTTACTCTTTTTTTTTCTAAATTTAGTAATAAGCTAGATGTAATCTTCGATTCCAAGAATTATAGTTAAGTATAAGCCTATTTAAAAGAGAAATAAGTTTTTATATATATATTTACATAATTGATTCTCTTTTTTATTTTATACGGTTGATAAATAAAACCTGAACAATGAGATGAATCTGAGATGTTTAAATTTTAAAACAAGTGTCACAAAGAGAATGAATATTTCAGCTACTACTACAGATGTCAGTATATTGTTGGTTTTCTTTACTCGAATGTAAGCTTTAAATCAGTCATTTTAAAAAACGGATACCATAAACATTTTTTAGAAGTTGATAAATAAGAGAGAAATTGGAAGCCGTTGTTTTTTTTAAGCCATGCAATGATTTAATCTATTTGAAAGACAAAAAAAAATTCTGGTTCTTTAAGTCGGTTTATGGACGATAATTTTACGTGATAACGTCGTAAGAAAACATTGATGAAAAATTTCATACTTATATGAATTCAATTGAATTATTATTAATGAATTATAATTATTTTATACAATACAAAGGAGTGAATTGAAATATTTTAATTCAAATATTTTTTCTCTTCTAATCGGACGCATCTACCGATAGAGTGGAAGAGAGATAAATGCGTCACAAGCCGAACGCTTAGACCGATCGTGCCTCTCCTCTCCTTTTTTTTTTGTTTCGCTCTCTCGCTCGTGGTACTTGATAATGAGTTAAGTTTTTTTCGATCGTGCAGCCGGCGTTCATCGATTTATAAGACTTTATCACGTCAAAAAAATCATTTATTTCTATTTGTCATTCCCAACTATATTTAAATATACAAATTGTTTACGTCTTCACAATAAGATTATACTTCAGGCTATTTTGTATTCCACTCGCTGGATTTGGGAAAATTGTTTTTATACCAACCATATATTGCTTAGAACCCACTATTTTATTTAAACACGTTATACATATATTTTTCTATTTGTCTTTTTGAGGCCTCATCTTTATATCATTTCATCTTACTTGACGGGTTTGTTGCAAAAATTTCTTTAAACCTACAATACTTCTCCCTATACCCAGCAATGTGGGTTTTAAAATTTAGATGAGTGCTTGTGCAACTACCAAAAAAAAATATCTACGATATATAAATTTGTCGTCTTTTTTTTTGAGTTAACTGCAGTCAGGTAAAATAGCCGTTTAAAATGAAATTCACACCCGTCTCTATAAGCTAGAAAAGCAATTTTAACAAAGTATTTTCATAAGAGTTTTTAAATAATTATAATGGGTAAGCAAATGTTTTAACGTATTTCTGTTTTAATATATTATAGACCTCAGTAAAATACTTATAATTTGTATTCCGAATTTCTAAGTCTAAAGTCGTAAATTTTCGTCGTTAAGACTTACGAAAAATTCTAATTTAGAGACTATCTCTTAAGGTATGTGTCGATTAGTCTTCGTTTCCCTAACGAAGCTACGGTTCGTTTTTATTTATTAAAGGTGATACGAGACTAACAAATTTTCTAAGAACTAAGAGAGAGACTGAAGAAATATTATCATGTATTATTTTGTCTGATTTAGAGCATTAGTTATATTTAAGGTAAAGTCAAAACTAGGGTTGTCAACGTAAAAAAAAAGTATGAGAATATAATTGAAATTTAAATATTTACCACAGGATTGATTAAAAATATTTTTATTTAGAGCATTTGAACAAAATTTCTCTATTTCTGGGAATAGGTCTTCTCTTCATATATTATAAAAAGGTTTGAGTCGAATCAATGGCGGATGTTTTTCCTGTACCAATTAGAACGATCGTTTTTAGATATTTGCACAATAATAATAATAATAATAAGTCTCCAGGGCGAGAGACTGACGACGGGTGCCGATGACCGAATCCGGATACGAAGGGGTATTTTCCAGGGTGATTGTCGAGACCGCTATGGTTCTGCTTGTCTTTGAACCCTTTAAGCACCCTGCTGGAGCGTTCGGGGACAGGCTTTCAGTTTCGGAGAGGAGGTACTAAAGTCTCCCACCTTCTCTACATGGATGACCTCAAGCTGCTGGCACCTAATGCTGCACGCCTTATGGAGTTGATGAAAATCACTACTGAGTTCAGCGGCTCCATCAGGATGCAGCTTGGAGTGGACAAGTGTGCGGTCGTGCATGTAGACAGGGGACAGGTGACGCAATCGGCTGAAATTAGCCTAGAGCTTTCTAACTTCAAGACCCTCTCCGAAGCTGAATCTTACCGGTATCTGGGCATGTCACAATGCATAGGGGTGCAGGAGGTGGATATGAAACAGGCTGTTTTCGAGGTCTTTTTTGGACGGCTGACAAAAGTTCTTCGGAGCTACTTGTCGGGCGCCAACAAAATCCGAGCTTATAACGGCTGGGTCATGCCCACTCTCTTGTACACATTTGGCGTGCTCAGATGGACTCAGACCGAGCTCGACGCCCTGGACAGAAGAGTCCGCACGACTATGACTCACCATCGCATGCATCACCCGAAATGGTCGGTCATGAGACTGTACATCCCACGGAAGTGTGGTGGCCGAAGCTTATTAAGCGCCAAGTCCATGCATAACCGGGAGGTTTGCAGCCTCAGGGCCTACTTTGAGACGAGGAGGAAGAGCGCTATGCATGGTGATGTTGTAGTATGTGATAAAGGTCTCACCCCGTTATCCCTGGCCAAAGAGGAATGGCGAAGACCGGTTATACTTAGCACCTCTAACCGGGCGACCGTATGGATGGAGAAGGAGCTGCATGGATGGTTTTACAAGACGGTTAGCCTCGCTCACCATCTGAGGCAACTGGGTATCCGTGACGGTTCGCTCGCAGCCAGGATGCAGAAGGCGGTATTACTCGACTCGGCTAGGATTGTCCGCCGATTTCTCAGCCTACAGCCTTAACCCCCGGCCGTTTGATCTCCCTGCCAGGGCGTAATCCTCCACCCGCTTATATTTATCTAAGTAAGTTCATGTAAGTTTATTATATGCCTTATATAAGTAATATATTACATTATATTTATTTATATTGTGTATATATATATATATTTTATTGAACGGGTGGAGTGTAGCAATTAATAATAATAATAATGTATTTACCAAGGCAAGATGAGAAGACTCACACAGATAAACATCCAGATTGGATTTTTTTTTTTTACAAAAATAAATATCTGCTCCGAGCTCAAATCAAACTTACGACCGCCAGTGTTAACGAAACTTTACATGTACCACTATATCAGAACTAATATTAACTACTATTATTTAACAAAACTTATTTTTTGAAAACGCTAATCTCAGAAATTCACTGACACCAGCCCGATTTGAAAATGATGATATTATGATATAGAAGGTTACGTTATGATACACACTGAAACGAAGCAGTAGTCATGTCAAACTATCTGGTAAAATATCGAATTCCAAAACAGGTGCAGCTGCGATGGATATCTAATTCGACTCTATTTGTATATTATGAATGCCTTAAGGCTGTAGATAAAATCGTCAACCCTAATAATAAAGGTAAAAGATCTGTCTTTAATAAAGTTCACATCAAACACGCTTTGAAGTATCAACACGTGTACCGGTATCTGATGTTGGAATCAAAGCTACGAACGTCATTGAGAGCTGTGTAATGTATCATATACATATATATAATGATCTTTTCCAGTAGCTTTTCTTATGTCGTTTAAGCTTTAGATACGACCTTCATGTTTATTTTTCAATATAATTTTATCCAACTGTGTCGCAGAGAAAAGGTTAGTAAGTTTACTAATGTATGTAGGTAGAAATATTAGTCGCTTCATTCGATATAGCTCGATAACTATTAAATTGCTTTTAGCAAATAAAGTATTTTCTGTGTTATACTCATTTTAAGAACGTAAAAGGCAAATTTTTACTAAATACAAGCACACTAGCAGTAATATTACAAAAAAAAAAAAAAAAACTTGTGTCTAGTATACAGCGCTATCTATAGTAAATAGCATAATTATATTTGTTTTTTGTAGTTTATGGTATTGAAAATAATTTGTTACTGATTATGTATATTTCATCTTTATTCGCGTAGTTTTTCAGACTGAAATAGGCCTAACAAGTTATATAAGTATATACTACTCGTATATGTAAGGGGAATTTTCAAATAACTTCTTTACTTATAAATTACTAGCGATCCGGCCCGATTTCGCACGGAGTGTTGTGCTGTTTGCATGTCTTGTACTACGACCTATATTAGAACAACTTCTTCGCGGCCTTAATTAAATTGAAAAAGAAAATGTATGTACGAAAACAAAAAAAAAAAAGATAAACAAAATAATAAGAGCACACTAACGTTAATGTAAATAGAAATATTTACAACATACAAACGTTAAGATACGCCTTGGCGCAACGCGGTGCCAACCGTTTTTTTTTGGTTGCATGTAATGGAACAAAGGATTTTTTTTTTTGGTTGCATGTAATGTTAAGTCTGTGATAGCTCCTAAAGTATTAATTAAAATGAAATAAAGTAAAAGACAATTTTGATCTACATTAAATGGCCAAGGTAACTAATATAATTATTTGGATAAGGATTAATAATGATTAGGAGAAATTAGCCTTGCAAATAAAGTAATATTTTAAAATTAATTACTTAAAGATAAAAATGGTTACAGTGAGTCAACCTTAGGATATATGTTATCCCGGACTTTTTTGTAGGCCATTTTAATGGTATACAATTCCGTCGTACATTATTCTGATGTATCTCATACGGCTTAGCCAGCGTTCGCAATGTCGAAAAATCGTTTTTTTAACGGTTTCCTCACAAAACATGGAATTTTCTTTATTATAAAAATACTTTATTAAATTTTTGGAAATAAATTTTCTAAATAAAAGTGGAAACTGCATCAAAATCCGTCGCGTGGTTTAAACAAAGGAATGTCACGAACAGACAGATAGATTCAGAGAGCGACTTTGTTTTATACTATGTAGTGATTTGAAGTTATATATTACAATTAACGGTTTAGTTATAATCACAATCGAAGGTTTGTTGACTATTTAAGAATTCTGCACTTGAATAAAGATTATCTGAAAATATTTAAAAAAAAAATACACCTATCACCACCACAACCACATCAGCCGTTGGATGTCCACTGCTGAACACAGATCCCATCATATCTGGGGGGTTTGTCTAGGGGTGTGCGATAATTATCGATAATTCGTAACTACTCGATAATTTTTCATTCGATAATTATCGATAATTATCGATAAGTGTTATTCGATAATTTTGATTCGATAATTATTGATAATTGTTCATTCGATAATTATCGATAATTATCGATAAGTTTTCATTCGATAATTATCGATAATTTTTTGCGATCCGATAATTATCGATAATGTTTTCCGATCCGATAATTATCGATATTTTTGTGTGATCCGATAAATATCGGATCGGATCCGGACGGCGGATGACTTTTTGTTTTGTAGGTATTGTGATAGGGAACGGAGGATTATGTCAACACCGGACGGCGGATGACCTTTTTTTTTTTTTTTTAGGTATTCTGATAGGGAACGGAGGATTATGTCAACACCGGACGGCGGATGACCTTTTTTGTTTTTTTTTTTAGGTATTCTGATAGGGAACGGAGGATTAAGTCTACACCGGACGGCGGATGACCTTTTTTTTTTTTTTTTTTTTTTTTTTTTTTTTTTTTTTTTTTTTTTTTTTTTTTTTTTTTTTTTTTTTTTTTTTTTTCGTCGTCCGAAAATTGTACCGATAATTATCGATAAGTATCGTCAAGTATCGATAATTGTTATCCTATTATTATCGATAACTTTCGTGGACTATCGATAATTTTTATCCGATAATTATCGATAACTTTCGCCACTTTCGATAATTTTTTATCCGATAATTATCGATAACTGTTCATTCGATAATTATCGATAACTATCGATAACTCAATACGATAATTATCGATAATAAAATTATCGATAATTATTTCCGATGAACACCCCTAGGTTTGTCAATACTCGCCACGCTTGGCAGGTGGGTTGGCGAGTGCAGTGTAATGTGGCAAGATAATATGGTGACGATACTTTCCATCAACATCCTGATTGGTGTACAGTTATTCGCACCAATACTGGCCTTAGCCTAGCCTTTTTTTTAACTCTAGGAAATGTGTTAACGTATCCCGCCGCACAAGGCGACGGGTATGTGGGACTCGCTGACACGGCAGAACGTGCCAGAACACCCACTAAAACCCAGCGGTGCCCTCATCGTCGTAGTGGGGCGCCACGGCATTATTGGCTTTAGCCTAACTTAACTTTCGCCTTTTATGAAACCTCGACAAGAAAAAAAGTTGGAACAATTTTTCTGTCGGACGTGAAATAAAATAGCTTTATTATGACATACCAAAAACGACAACGATAATTATTATATAAATGATTTAAATATTATGGTATACTCGTAACTTTCAAAATAACTTTGCCTTGTTTATTCTTAAACCATATTGCAAAATATATTTTTTACAATTTCAGCACTGCTCGATTTTTTTTTTTTGGATTATAAGTGACAAAATTTACTTACTGTTCCTATTAAAAATATAATTTCAATAAAAAAAGTCGGTACATATTTTGAGTAGAATGCAGAGAGCTTCTTTTCAGCACGAACAATGAAAGTCGATGGGAGACGAAGCGGTTGTTTAATTTGGACCAAAACGTTTATTATCTTCAGGGAAATTCAACAAAATCGTGACTCGAATTCTACATCCTGATTTACTTATTTACTATTTATACAAGACTGTGTTTTTGAATGTTGCTTTATAAATGAACAGATGTTTCTCGCAATTTCTAACGCAATGAGATCTGTCAAAGACAAAATTGCTGAAAGAAGTTACCGCAAAACACTTGTGATTCTATAGAATGCGGGGATGTTAATTATGATAAAATTCACATTTTAACGCGATAGCTTCTTTAAATTTGGACATTTGCAGGAATGTTTCGTTAGTTTATATTTGTTAAAGGAAATTTATTAGGTCCTTAAAAGTTGACGTATTCTAAGATATCTGAAGCTTTTAAACCAGGAGTTCAAATTTGGTAGTTTTTTTTTAATAGTTCGAGATTGGTTAAGATCAGTTTTGGCGAAAATCGACTCTATATTCAGGTTGCGTAAGAGTGATTTATATTGGGAGGATGATTTTTAAGAAAGGACATCTCTATTTATCTCTAGAAAAATTTTGATTAATCTTTCAATCCAGATTGCGCAAGCGTAAGGTCTTTATATTCACACGGTGTCGATTTATTAGAACTTTTTTTATGCATGAATAGTTATTTATCTTAAGAATACTAGCCGGAATATTATAACTGGTAAACGTTTGAGTTTATGAAGAATATTTACTACAATCAACAAATGTACAGAAAATATAATACATTCAATTACACATATTTCGTGAATTTTAATTCTGTAGAAGAGAAATATTTCGAGAAATATTACATCGAGTTTCAAGTCTAGATTTCAGAAATAAATTTTATTATACGCCCAACGAAATGTGCGGGAAGCAGCTAGTACATATATATAAATATTAAATCCAAACTAAGGGCGGGAATAGAAACCTACGACCATGAAGCGGAAATCAGGATCACTCCTAACTGCGCCAACGGTCAGATTTTAAGATAAATAATATATTAAATCTGTTAATTAAAAATTAACAATAGATATAATATATAGAGCACATGGTGCACGTGGTAACCACAGGTTTGTAACATTATTAATAAAGTATGTACATAATTATGTCAATGTTAATTAATAAAATATTTAACCGACGACAATGCATACATTTAGCAAAGAATTAGATCAGCTTTGACGTCACGCGTTATTAACGAAACACAAACATTTTTTCCCCACAGCAAATATGATAATCATACTCGATACGAAAATAGGAGTTGAAAATAAAAGGAAAAGTTAAATTCAATTTGTCAAAACACAATGTTAATAAGCCCATACGATACACCATTCTATATGCATAATTTTATTTATAATAAAACTTTTGGGGCTTGATATAATCGTTGAAAGGGAGATAAATTTTATAGCCCGCAAATACGTAGTAATTAAAACTTGTATTGTAGGGTACGATTAGCAAAAACTAAACGTGAATCGAAGAGATGAATGGTCTAAGTTTAAATTGCTTTGTACCGGTTTCGTAACGGGACAAGTATTATAGAGGTACTTATAATAATTAATAGCCTATTAGTATTCCAATAAGGTACTCTCCTTCGATTGATTTTAATAGAATTACGAGATGTCTCTGGGAGTTTCATTATTTCGTTTCGATTTCACAATCTATAAAATTCAAATATAGGCTATAAAACATCAAACCGTGACAATTTGATGTTTTGTAGCCTACAATAATTTGAAATAACCAGGATATTTATTTATTTATTTATTTATTTATTTATTTATTGATCCACCAACGTTTGTTTACATCAATACATATAATTTTAAAAAAATACATAGTACAAAGAACTTAAACTAGGTGTAACAAACACTTACAGGTAGATACATCATGCTTAGTAGAGATATAATAAAACTTCTAAGTACAAGCTTAAGCGAAAAGAAAACAAAAAAGGATAATATAAAAAGGCAAATGCATTTTTATTATAATTAGAGTTTGGCATTCAACTGTATTCGAATCTTATTGGTTGAATCTGCATTAATATCGAGTAGGTCACTGTAGTCATTGACCAGCTTGCAAAGTCTAGGGACAGGCGAATTTGATCCAAACACTGTTTTCCGGGGTGGTGGATAGAGGGAAATTATTTTATTACGAGGAGGTCTCATTGGTACATGCATATTAAACTTATTTAGTAGCTGAGGGCAATCGATTTCATTAGTGAAAATTTTCGAAACAAAACATTTTTTAATTATTGAATTTAAAAAAAAAAAAACTGTGTGTGTCAGCTCCGACGCATGAATGGAATTTACTCCTTAAGAACGATTCTCTAAATAGGCACAAATAGCTCGTATGTGACACAGAATAACACCTATCGCAACAAAAAAACAATAATTTCGAAATCTCGGGTGTTTAATATACATTCCGTAACGTTAATGCGTGAATTTTAGTCGAGGTACTTCCAAATTCTGTCTTATATTGGTGAGTTTTCAAGTACTCTTATTTCACACTACTTACAAACGAACGTTAAACTGTTTTTTTTTTTTTTTTTTTAGTTAATTAATATTGACTAACTGAAGTAAAACATTGTTAGGTTAACTTACAAATCTACAGTCTTTCTGAGTCACGTATATCGCTAGTGACTAAACATCGTCGGAATAATGAATATTTATTCAAGAGATAAAATCATCGACAATTATAAAAATGAAACGTTTTTTCTTTGCTGCACAAGTAAGTATCTTATGATTAGAAGGTAAATTATTTAATTTCATAAAAATATGTAAAATTTGTTTCAACGAAACACCCCATGAACTTTCAGAGCTAAATAAAAAAATTCAAATATTGACAAATTTATAGTTGAATTTAAAACTGTACTTACTACTGTTTTTATTAACATAAAGTATTAAAACAAAAAAGTAACTCTTACTTCACTTGAATTGTGATATGTATGGTACAAGAAATCACGTTACGACTCATAGGACTCATATGGAATAATATTAAATGTGAAATATACTGCAAAGTATTTAAAATTATTAATGAGTGAAACTGTGGTCTGATTGATGAACAAGTTTGATTGGTCGGATTTTTTCCAGTCTTATATATATATATATATATATATATATATATATATATATATATATATATATATATATATATATATATATATATATATATATAAAACCCACTTCAGTAAGTGAAGCACTTAACACAAATGTTAAAAAAATAATTAAAAAGTAGCTTGTACTGTATTAGCCTGTAAACAATCCACTGCTGAGCGAAATCCTCTTCTCCATATAGAAAGGTTGGAGTTTCATCCACCACACTGCTCCACTGCGAGTTGGTCGATAATTTGCCTACCATTTTTTTAACCCCGGAAAATGTATTTCTCATCCTGCCGTGGAGAGGCGGCGGGTATTTGGGACTCACTGGCACGCAGAACGTGCAAAAATACCCGCTAAAACGCAGCGGTACCCTAATCGTTGTTATGGGGCGCCACGGGAACGCTCGCACATGCAACCGTGACGCCCCGACGGTTGGTCCGTCTATGCGGGCCACCTTCGCCTATAGAGCGCTCACGGTGCCCGCGAGCGCTCTATTGCCCTGGTGGCGAGTGGAAATATTATATTATAGGTGTTTCTCCCACTCTAGTGCAAAGGGTGAAGGAGCGGCGTCTCCTTCACCCTTTGCACGGCGAGGTCTCCGCCTATCATGGCATGGCGCTAGGACCTCCAAGCGACGCACTCCTCGAGAGTTTGAAGCGCCGTGTCTATGCCGTGTGTCGGCGCGCCACACTCGTGGTAGACAGGGGTGGCTTCCCTTCCTGTAATTTGATGCAGGTACTTGCCAAAGCACCCGTTTCCGGTAAGTATCTGCGTCAGTCAGAAGGTCAGCACCCCGTGCCGCCTTCTTACCCAACGACGACGATGGGGACGTAAAGCGTCCACCATCAGTGGATCCGCCGCTGAGGACACCAAATGGGTGCACCGTCCAGCGCCATGCTCCGCACTATGCCGAAGTATAACTGCTGGCAAAGGGAGTCCGGTCTTCACAGCGGCGACGGCGGCATTCTCCTCCAAAGCTCCATCCGCTGTCCAGGGTCAGACTCGGGCACCTCATCTGAGCCCGAATCTCCACTTCTGTACCCTGGACTGCGATCCGCGCACCTCGGGGGTCTGCGTGGGCCATGGAATAGGAGAGCCTCTGTCTTGGATACACAGACCCTCAGGCCCAGCAACTCGATACGGTCGACTGTTATCGTGCCGGCTTCTGTAAGATAATTTCCCTAACGTGAGTAACAATCGTTATCAGGTGTCTATGATAACAACCGGGATCGACGGTTTTACGTGCTCTCCGAGGCACGGTAGGAAGACCCACAAGGACATAAACCCAGACCGAAAACAAATATTTGCACAAATACAAATATTTATCACTTTTTCTAAAAGAATTAACCCCACGTCTCATAGCCTCCACTGCTGACAGGAGGGCTGGTGCATTTTTCGCCCAAAGAATCGGAATTGCGATTCAACGGGGAAATGCTGCTAGTATTCTTGGTACCATTCCACGCGGACATGATTTATACCAAAACTGTTTGTAAATAATTATTTTAAGTTTTGAATTGTAAATATGTGTTATATAATAAAATAAAAATTGTTTACTTATTTATTATATATACATATATATATATATATATATAATATGAATGTTAAATAAATATATAATAAATAATATATATATATATATATATATATATATATATATATATATATATATATATATATATATATATATATATATATATATATATATATATATATATAATAATATGAATGTTTAAGAAACTACGAGAATTATTGTTTTCAACAAATTTAATTCTAAAACTCCATTTTTGTGTATTCTACACTTAACGTGATTTGACGACACATTTAGTGACTTATAGGGTAAATTTAACCCCATATTGTACTCGTATATGTGAGTTTTTTTTCATGTAGTTTATCCGAAGGTATTCAATTATTCTATAATTAATTTACTAAAAATAACACATAGTACGATAAAATACTATGATGCCACGCATAATTTGAGACGCAAGATTTCGAAGTTAGTAGGGTTAGTGAATCACTCACAAGAGAATTGTAACGTAATAAGTAAAACTAATTTAATATAAAGGAAAGAGATCGTCTATGTATAGTGTATGTACCACGTTCATATCTGTGTACGTGTAGTATGTTATACTACATAGATACAGTGTAATATAATACTCATTTATTATTTTAAAACGTGTCGATAAAATAAACAACAGGTTAAAAATATATTTAATGACAAACAAAAAGCTGATGATATTAAAATTTTGGTCAAATAAGGCCCAAGAGATCAGAGTTACTCGTATAGGTGCCTGAATTGTTTCTTTATAAAAACCATATAGAAAGGATATTCTTACATCCATATTCTTATTTCATGGTAACTAGCCGTGTCTAGACCAACCGAGCACGGCTCGCGAGCCACGCTCGGACTTCCAACTCGCGAGCCACGCTCGGACTTCCAACTCGCGAGCCGTGGCACTCGAGGCAAATTTGAAAGTTTGCGAGCAGGGCTCGCGAGCCAAGGTGAGCCAGTTTGAGCATTTAGTTTCTCTCAGGTATATGATGATAAATCACGTGTTTTTAGCCCCATTTTAAAACTTCCGTAAAGTTGTATTAGGCGAATAGAGTCTTCTTTATCCATTTTTAATTCACTGGCTCGCGAGCGTCGTTACATCTGTCGACATCGCATGAACAACCGACACATTATGGCTCGCGGTCGAGCGCTGCTCGGCCGAGGCAATGTGTGCTCGAGGCAGCCCGGGCCGCGTCCACACCGGCTGAGCCATGCCGGCCGTGGTCGTTCGGTCATGACACGGCTATTAGGTGAAAATATTCTACGTCTCGAAAATCTCAAATGTTTTTTTATCATTTATAAGAAAGAGATTTCACTTTTATCATAATTAAAAATTTATGACGTTTTTTCTAATAAAAATGAAAAAGCAAGTTAACCCTACGTAATCTACTGGCCATTAAAACCTCCTTTCATAAAATTTCACCTGAACCTTTGAAGAATTTAAAAAATGTAAAGCCTATTCTACTTTTACTGCCTTTTAGCGTTAACCTTTTACGCTCTTCGCATACTTGGATTCTAAGCTAAAAGAACTATGAACAGTTTTATATAGGATACACTTTAACTCTGGTTTTGGTAAAATTATATCTTTCAAGAAATAATCTCAACCTACCTCATAAATGTCGTTTTCTTTAAAATTTTATAACTACATAATTTGAGTCGATTACCATAGTTGCAGACATCACAAAAATAAATACTCAGAACAATACTGCGTATTGTTGACCGCTATAAATTTGAAAAGAAAATTTTTGTACATCATTGTGACATCTTCACTGTCATCTGTGATTATGTCTTAGTCAGTCTATATTAGTTTCCGAATGTCTATAAGGCAATAAGAGTTGGACAAATAAACCATTTTACACATTTACTTACAACAGCAAGAATGAAAAATGCCTCTGTAACTACTTCGCTTAGTGCTCATTAGGTATACATCGGTGTACGCGTATGTCCATACAGACATACTTTTAAATATGAGTGTATTACTTACAGTTTATAAAGCTTATTTATTAGTTACATCTTAATTAATCGTGTGTTATGGATTCAACTGTTTGGATCTGCCTAATAATTATTTAACTTAGATTTAGGATAAAATATCCTATATGATTGTTTTCTCGTAGATAAAAATTTATGACCATATCAACATGAGAGGGTACCTACTGTAGAGAGCACGAGAACCGATATCGAATGATTCAAATCCGCTGAGTTTTATTTAATAAATTAGTATTTAATTTAAATTTAATATTCATCTCTTGTTCACTGATCTTTCTTTGTAAGAGAAACATTGCGAAGAAACTGAAAAAACAGCGAGCCTCATTTGATATTGGTACGAGTATATACTGATAGTACGAAGACGAAGAGAGTGACGTAAGTGTCAGTGTGTAGTTTCCATAATTCTTTCGTTTTAAAACACACAATACTTAAATAATTTACAAATTGTTACAGCATAATTTTTGAAGAATCTTACTGAGATAATAAAATAATTTAGGATTACACGCACATTTTTTTTGTAATTTCTTGCGCTTTTAGTCATAATTTAATTCAATTTCTTACCTCTTGACATTTAGTACCGTTTTGATTATAATTCCTTCTAATACATTTTTATATAATTTTGGAAATCATTTAAGACGGCTTACAAGGAAACTTTTTAATTATGTATGACGATGATACCATTATAAAAATCATTGCCCGAGTCACTGTGGTTATCCTATTATTATCATTTTTTTAAACGCATATGAAGCCTAGATACTTGTTTAGTTGGACAATTTTTTTAACATAAAATGGCTAACTATTCGAATATTATTTATTCCATCAAAATTTCAAACAATATACTATCGTGATGAGGCGTGTCACGTATAATTATAGGAATAAGCAAAGATATTCTTTTAGTACCATTTTCACTTCTTCAAGACTTAATAAACGATAAGCCAATTTCATTTCTATATGTACTTTTAGTCCCGTTTTTGGGATTACGTGCTGAAATAGTGTCAGTAGAAACCTATTTCTAAAATTCCGCTATCCGTCAGTCCCTCGGTTTACCCTTCTGTCACAGGGCTGTAATTTTTGAACTTTAAAAAACTAACACTTGAAATGTTCACGAAATAATATGTATCACGTTGACCGCTCTAACAACAAATTAAAATAACAGTGATACAGAACGTGCTATGTAGTAGTTTTTGTTTTATATTTAATTAGGTATTTGCAAAAATATTTTAAAATTATTTCATACCTCCTATCATATACATATTTAAAAAAAAAACTCTTGAAATTAGATCATATCATCATATACGTGCCGACTGCACAGTCGCGGCCAACATTGTACATAAATCTTATCATCAGTCTTCATAAGTCATCATTGTCTTTTATTTTTAAAGAAGTCCTTTAGGTGTTGGTTTTTTAAACATAATTTAATAGTCGTAACATTATATTATTTTTATTTTGCAATGGAGCAAAATTTAATATTATTATGTTTAAAGCGAGACATCGAAACGAAACGTACCGCAGCAGCCGTGTCATGAATTTCATTCAAACTAATGGATTGTATTTAATCTCGAAATGAATAGGAACCATTTCCATTGTCACGTATATCTTTTATTTTATATGCCTCTCCAACTCCACTGTTACAGAATTCTTCTCGAAAATCATTAACAAAAAATGTTTCGCAGCGCGATAAATACGGTTAAGATGTTTTGTAATGTTAAATTATTAAAATTGACTTATTATTCATTTAAAATATTAATTAGAATTTAATACACTAGCTATTGTTCCAGGTATTGGAACGTCAGTTTCACTTATGCGTAGAAGAGGAGAAAGACTCTTTGGCGTCATTTAGTGATTTTATAAATAAAACCTCTAAAATCTTTGAAAACAGATTTATTCTGAAAAAGAGCAGCTAATTTTAATTAGAGTATACCTACAACCTCATATGAATCAAGATAGTGACTAATACTAATTGTTCGAAATTACTCCGCTCGCGATTACACATTTTTAATTTTATTCCCTCTCCCAAGGGGAACCGTATCGAATTTTGGAATAAAAAGTATCCAGTGTCTTAGCTCGTAGTATGCATTTAAATCTTGCGAAGATTCATTCAAATTCATTCAGCAGATTCGGCGTGATGCCAGACCAATATATAGACATAAGAGGTTTAGCTTAGAATCAGAATAGATTATAAAATGCTCTCCTTTTTTTTCTTAAATATCTTCAACATACAGAATTGAACCTGTAACAGTTTTATTATAAGTAAAGCTAAGTAGGCTAACTTTTACTTGTTTTATTTTACTGCATATTTTCTACATATATTTACTTTATTGAATAATATTATTAATCATTTAATATATTTTTTATGTCATATCATTTTAATATGATGATAAGCGGCAGGGAAGAATAGTCCCGACCTCCTTCTAGCCGAGGTGCTTTAATTGTGTGAACTACTGTGAACAAAACAAGATGGTGATGGCAGCGTCGCCATACCCTACCACAACACACTGCGCTCGCTAGGCCGCCTGCCAAGCGTGGCAAGTACTGGCAACCCAAATGACCAGCAATACAGAACACAGTCGGTCGATTTGGAGGACGATGAGGGAGGCCTACATCCAGCACCCGACCGCTCCCCAAAGCTCATCGCACCAGGTCACGTAGGAGACTGCGGCTATGTCATCATGACCTGCCGCACTTTCCCCCGTTCGCCAGTCTCTAGTGCAGCTGGGACAGAGCGATCGCGGGCAAGCGCTCACGCCTCACGGTGCCCGCGAGCGCTTTATGTGCGAAGACGGCCCGCGTAGGCAAGCCAATCGTCGGGGCGTCACGGTGGCATGCGCCAGCGATCCCGTGGCATCCTTGTACGACGATGAGGGCACCGCTGGGTTTTAGTAGGTATTCTGACTTCGCAGTCAGCGAGTCCCACATACCCGTCACCTTCGGGCGGCAGGATACGTAAACGTCAGCGTCAAAAAGCGTCAAAAAAAAAACAGGCCTACATCCAGCAGTGGAAATCCAATGGATGAAATAATGATGATGTTTATGATACTTATATGTGCCTACATTTAGAAAATCATAATTTATATAGAGAGATATATTTTACACTACTCTCATTTAAACAGTTTTAATTAAAATGAAAAGCTTCAAATTGGAGAACGATTTAGTTAATGTATTTAAGTGAGAGTTAGGTTCGAAACTAACTGGGATTCCCGTCAGCCTAGAGCCACAAGTAGCGAAAGTTTTAAATTCAATCAATTTCTTGTACGAAAAACCCCATTAAAAGTTGGTATATTTCTACAGAGCTATATATATATATATATATATATATACGACTGGCCCGTGGCGCAGTTGGCAGTGGCCTTGTTTTCTGCTCCAGGGTTGTGGGTTCGATTCCCGCCCCAAGTCTGGGTGTATTATTTATTTATATAATTATGTATTATTTATATGTATATATATTTAAAAAAAATATGTATATCAGTCAACTGTTACCTTAAACACAGGCATTAAGTTGCCTACCTTAAGAACAGTACTTTAAGAATACTTAAAATTAATAAATATATTTTTACCAAAAAAACAGACGTTGCTGTATACACACACAGCAACAAGGCTGTTTATAAATACGAAACGTTAAAGGTATTCAAATAAAATTAATCGATAAAACATTTGTACAGTATCTATACATATAATAAAATGGTAGAAAAGTCAAAACTGTACATTGAATATTTTTTTAAAAGAATACTTGGGGTGTGATCTACAATCGATACCGAAGCCAAAAATATAGTTTTTAGAATTTTTGTCTGTTTGTCTGTTTGTCTGTTTGTCTGTTTGTCTGTATGTATGTCCGGGATAAACTCAAAAAGTACTGCATGGATTTACTTCAAATTTAGCACGAATATTATTAAGATGTCGGGTCATAACATAGGCTACATATTATCACGCTATCACCTACGGGGAACGAGCAGTGAACCTTTATTTCTTCAACGCATTCTGTAAGAGCGTGTAATCTAACGACGCATATTTGAATGTTGTTATTATGTTAATAACCATGCTATAAGCTATCTTCACACTATAAAAATCACGAAATATAAGTAACTTAGGCTGATAAACATAATGAATGTAAGAATAAATGTAATATAAGAAATGAATATAAGTAGTATCAAGACAATTTTAGAGCAGCGCCATCTATGAGATTTTAAAAACATCAAGTCGAATTACATGTGTAAACCCTTTTTGGATATAAATAATTTAAATTTGATCATGTTGGCGAGGTTAATAGTTGTTCATAAAAGTCATAGATGGAGTTGTGCATTTTAATAAAAATTGTATCGTTGATTTGTTTCAGAGATGAGCAAGAGAATTTTAAAAAAATGTGTTTATATAAGTTTTAAGCTGCTTCATCTATGTCTTATAAAATTCATCGAGTTTTTCTGTATGTAATAACAAACAGAACTCAAAAAGAACTGCATAGATGTATAACAAAATTTAAACTCGAAAACGGCACGCTATTGCTGTAAACAATTTGAGTTAAATAACGAAGAAAGAGGAAAATTAAGCATGCCATATATATCATAAAAATAAGAAATGCTTATGCTTCCGCCTTAAAGTCATCTCGCTCCACAGACACACCATTTAGGCGGAAATTCTTACGGGTTGTGGCGTCGGCGAAGCAGTATTTATACGCATTCCGCTCATACCTCATAACTTCCCGTTCCAGTTCAAGCGCGTACAGTTCCCCGTGAGTGTTTGCTTCGCGATGACCATCAATAAGTCGCAGGGGCAGACACTGAGGGTAGCTGGTGTCGACCTCAGGACGAGCTGCTTCACACGGGCAGCTGTACGTCGCTTGCTCCCGCGTCACCAGTCCTGACTCTCTTTACATTTTGGCTGCGGAGAGCCAAACTACTAATGTTGTTTATCGAGAAGTCCTATAAATATGTATTTTTACCATATTCTGTATTCCTTATTTATTATTTTCTCCATCCGTTTCAGTCACAACTTATGACTTAATTCAGCAGAATCACCATAAAGTCATTTATTCAAAGCAGGCTTAAAATAAGCACTTTTTGAAAGTCAATTTTACAAAAGACAGTCTCCCTCTGTTACTGTACTTTCTGTAGATATGAAATGTAAAGAAGAAACGGGTAAATGAATGTTATTTTAAAAGGTATAATAGTAGGTACTTTTGGTGCTGTAAAGCGTTCACGCAGACGACGTCGCGGGCAGCAGCTAGTAATATTATAAAACTATTTACTATTTTATACGTAACTCAAAACCAGACGGGCGTGGGTCAACTCTAGGCTGGCACTGCTGAAGTTTCAAGTGCTTGAATTTGTCTTTTACTTTCACCTCTTTCTCGCCAGTAAATAAAAACATCGCGAAATCATACATATTTAGAAAGAAATTTTTAAATACACGTATCTGGCAACCTGCAGCCTCATAGAAGAAGTCTATGTCTTATGGTTTTAACAGTACAGTACACTATTTACCATTTCAAGATTAAATGCCAGTATAATTAATTATACCTCTAACTGCAATGGATGGGATTCAACATAGCCGTTTACTTGCTTAACATAATGCTTAAAACTAACTAGTTATGTATTTCTTTATAATTAATTTGTCCATATCAGTGTGATCCTGTTTTGGCCATATTCATACTATTTATTGTACCATACTATTGTATCGTAACGTTGTGGAATTGCCTAGTTAAATAAATAAATAAATAAATTATAGTTTTAAAGCAAAGTTTTTATTGTGTTCGAATGCGTTATTCTCAGGAGTGTGGGTTACGATTAAAAAAATATGATTGATTATTTACGGTAATTGTAAGAGTAACTTACAATAATAATTTTAACCTTAAAAATAACGTTTGAATGTTGAGTTGCTTTGTCATATAATACTTGTATGTACCTACTCGTATACATGTATGTATCTGCTAATTTATATGTGTGTATGTATATATAAGTATTTATATGGATATATTATTGTTCGTGTATTTATGATTATTTACTTTATTATCTTTCTTTGAAAATAATTTTGCTCAGTTTCGTTTTTGCATACCTACAAACGTCCACTCTTTTATGTCCTAAGGTAGTTTCGTGGGGAATGCTACTAGAAATAAGCCTATTTTTTTACAATTTAATAATGTACCGAGCAGTAAAGTATTATTAATTTATAAAACCCGCCAACCCGCGAAAAATCCCTGCTGTAGCAGTCGTGCCGGAGAAGGAGACCGGGGTGGACCCGGCTGTTGCAGTGGGGGGGGGGACTGGGGGCCCTCTCGTTCGCTGCGCCGACAATCCGCACTACCTATGCTAACCCGTGGCTGGTCTGCATTGCAAATTTGCCTCTTTAGCTATCAACACAACAAATCTTCACAAAAAACCTATAACCCTCCCCCACAAAATGAAAAACAAAAAGAAAAGTGAGGTATACACAGCGGCTCCCCTCTCCACAAAAGTGGACTTCTGCAATATCAGGGGGCTCCATGCTAACCTCAGCGCAGTCCATCAACATCTGGAGACTGCGCAGCCGACCTTACTATTCCTAACGGAGACGCAGATATCTTGCCCGGCCGACACTTCATACCTACACTATCCCAGCTACAAACTCGAACATAAATTCCTGAGACGTGCCGGTGTATGTATGTTCGTTCGGGAGGATATTTGCTGTCGCCGTCTCCTTCATTTAGAGGACAGGGACCTGTCGATATTGTGGGTGCGCGTGGACTACGGTGGCCACACCCGTGTTTACGCATGCTTATACAGGTCTCATAGCGGTGACAGGGAAACAAAGCGGCTCTTCGAGCACCTGCAATTGACGACGGCCAAAGTTCTTGAGCTATACCCCTCTACGGAGTTGGTGATTTTAGGAGACTTCAATGCCCACCACACTGAATGGCTTAGTTCTCGGTCCACTGACTACGCGGGGAGGTGTGCTCACGAATTTGCTCTGGCCTATGGTTACTCACAACTGGTACATTCTCCTACAAGAATACCAGATATTGAGGACCATGCGAGCTCTATACTGGACCTTCTGCTGACTCAACGTCCGGATGGATATTCCATCTCAGTGGATGCACCACTCGGCTCGTCCGACCACTGCCTCATCCGGACTCTTGCACCATGCACGCGCACAGATCCACCTCGGCCAACTAGTTTGCGGCGCATATGGCAGTACAAGTCAGCAGATTGGGATGGATTGCGAGAATACTATGCATCGTACCCGTGGAGGCAGCTTTGTTTCACATCAGAAGATCCCGACACCTGCGCAGCTGCTGTCTCTGAGACGATACTGGCGGGTATGGAATATTTCATTCCGAACTCGCTAGTTGCTGCCGGGACAAGGAAACGACCGTGGTTTAATCGGCCTTGTAAGGAAGCGAAACGCATTAAGCAAGCCACGTTCAGGGCTTGGACCACGGCTCGGAGTAACAGCGATCCAAACGTATCTGACGTGAAACGCAAGCTAAATGCTGTCTCAAGGTCCTGTAAAAGAGCAATTGCCAGAGCTAAATTCGAGTTCATCGGGAGAATTGGCGAAAGGCTTGCCAACTACCCTTCCGGGAGTCGAGCCTTCTGGTCACTCGCCAAAGCTGCCGAGGGAAACTTTTGTCTGTCGTCCTTACCACCATTGCAAAATGCCGACGGCAACCTGGCCCATATCGCCAAGGAGAAAGCCGATCTTCTAGGTACACTCTTTGCCTCAAACTCGACTTTGAATGTCGATGAGAGCGCCGTACCGCCGACCATCCCGCGGTGTGGATACTCCATGCCGGAAATAAACTTCTCACAAAGAGATGTCCGGCGGGAGCTGCTTACTCTCGATGTTCATAAGTCGAGTGGGCCCGACGGCATTCCAGCGATGGTGCTGAAACAGTGTGCTCCAGAGTTGTGCCCTGTATTAACGCGACTTTTCGCACTTTCCTACCACACTAGGCAAGTACCGTCTTCATGGAAGACCGCGCATGTGCACCCGGTACCCAAAAAGGGCGATAGATCAGATCCATCGAATTACAGGCCTATCGCTATTACCTCCCTTCTCTCCAAGGTTATGGAGCGTGTTATTAACACCAAGCTCCTCAGGTACCTAGAGGAACACGATTTGATCAGCGACCAGCAATACGGCTTTCGCCACGGTCGCTCGACTGGTGACCTTCAAGTGTATCTGACACACCGATGGGCTTCAGCCATCGAGAGTCAAGGTGAGGCATTAGCAGTTAGCCTAGATATGGCGAAGGCGTTCGATCGGGTCTGGCACCGGGGTCTTCTCTCGAAGTTGCCATCGTACGGACTACCCGAGGGTTTGTGCAAATGGGTTGCCAGTTTTTTGTCTGGTCGATGCATACGAGCCGTTGTAGATGGCTGCTGCTCCGCAAAACTAGACTTAAACGCTGGCGTCCCGCAAGGTTCTGTGCTGTCTCCAACGCTGTTTCTCCTGCATATCAATGACTTATATCAATATCTATTGATGGCATTCATTGCTATGCGGACGATAGCACTGGAGACGCATTCTACACAGGCCGTGCAAACATCCCTCATTCCGCTGTGGTAGAAAGTCGCGAACAACTTGTGTCTCAAATCGAGAGTAGTCTTTCCAAAGTCTCCGATTGGGGTCGAGACAACTTAGTCCAATTCAACCCCTCCAAGACACAAGTTTGTGCGTTCACCGCTAAGAAAACCCCATTCACTGTGGCCCCTCAATTCCAGGACACAACCCTTACCATCTCTAACAGTATTGGTATCCTTGGTGTCGACATATCCAGCGACGTCCAGTTCCGATGTCACCTGGAGGACAAGGTCAAGATGGCATCTAAAAAACTCGGTGTGCTTAACAGAGCGAAGCGGTACTTCACGCCGGGGCAAAGACTGCTTCTGTATAAATCGCAAGTCCGCCCCCATATGGAGTACTGCTCTCATCTCTGGGCGGGAGCACCGGCATACCAGCTTGGCCCTCTTGACTCGGTTCAAAGGAGAGCTGTGAGAATTGTCGATGATCCAATACTGACGAGCGATATCGAGCCCTTAAGTCTTAGAAGAGATGTTGCATCCCTATGCGTGCTCTGTCGTTTGTATAATGGGTTGTGTTCCGAAGAATTCTTCGAAATGGTGCCAACTTCCACTTTTTATCATCGCACCGCTCGCCGTCGACAGGGAATTCATGCTCACACATTGCAGCCCAAATGGTCCCGTACAGTTCGGTATCAGAGGAATTTCCTCCCACGGACCATTCGGCTGTGGAATGAACTCCCTGCCGAGGTTTTCCCACAGGACTACAGTATGGGGTCCTTCAAGAGGGGAGTAAATAGGTTTTTAAAGGGTCGGCAACGCGCATGTGATGCCCCTGGTGTTGCAGGCGTCCATAGGCTACGGTAACCGCTTACCATCAGGCGGGCCGTATGCTTGATTGCCACCGTCGTGTATAAAATAAAAAATAAATAAATAAATAAAATACAAAGTGAAAAGTAACAAAATAAAAAAATAAAAAAATAGATAATCTTAAAAATAACACTGCTAAAATCGATGACATCTACTTTAAACAAAATGTCAAAGCGATCTGTATAATACTCGTACCAGATTTCTTAACATTATATGTTTTAATGAAAGAAAATTTCATTTGTATGTTATTAATAACTCCTGTAAATAGACTCGTATGAATATTTGAAAATTGGTCTATAACAAACAAACCATTTATGAACTGTTTGAAGTAAGGAGTTTCGTTGATTTATGTAGGAAGGAAGCGGTTTCGAACTTCAGTTATTTGTCAAATGATGCGGTTACCATCATGGCTTTTCGATATTGAAAATCCATAGCGCATCGTTAATAGTACCCAATTATCCCTTTTCAATCATTCACATATACAATTATATACATATTTGCACGATATGATAAGAGTGAAATTAATTTATCGTTTTTCGACGACTTGATCTTAAGCGTTTAATTTTTTTTTTCTTTGTTGATCATGGAAAAAATTAATAAAAATTCATTATTAATAAAAATATATATTTCAAAAAACTTATATAATTAAGAGTAACCAACAAATGCGGGGGGTGTCTTTTAAACAATTTCAGTATATCATTATACTTGCATTTTATATTTTTCTACTCATTTTCAATTTAGGTTTATTATGTTCTCTTTAACTTTCTCTACATATTCAAATATTACGAGTCTAAGATATATCTACGGATTCCCGAACAATATTATGCTAGAAAGGACAAATACGACACAAAAGCTACTCCTGTGATGTGTGTCATGGACAACCGGTATCACATACATCCCTCTAACGAATTATGTTTGCTCTCCGGATGTATCCGGGTCCAATGGATGCATATATTGAAAATGTAGCATTGCTTTATTTACTGTCCGTTATTGCTTTTAAGTCGAGCTTTTTTATTTTACAAATGTGACGTATCTTTCTAATGATTTTGGATTTTTTAAATCACGATCGAGACGTATAAAGAAGTTTCTAATGCAAAAGTTTTCACGTGGTATTATTATTGACGATTGCTATGTTTGATTTTGGAGATGCCTAATTTATGAGATAACTTTTTTTTACTTGTGTGTGTATGTGTGTGTTTGTCATAATATAAAAATATCTTATGAAATATATCAGTTCTAAAATGGTTTAAAAAAATATCCTATCATATTGTAGCTCGTAATATCGTCGTATCCTACGAATAAAGCCACTATGGCCGTTGTGTCCTTCTATTTTTATTGCATAATTAATATTGGCTACACCTTTTACATCACCTCAATTGTAAAAATCACAGAAAATAACATTTTATCCACCAGAAAATAAAGGTTTATTTTTAAATTTTTTAGCTATTTTTAGCCACTATTGTTATCCTCTCGAATCATTCGACTAAAACAGCCACAACAGTCGTAGTGTCTTTCTCGTCCCGGGAGCATGGGGCACGCGTGGGGGTGAGGCGGGCGCAAGCGCCACTTATATATTACAAGCATTGTAGTTATAATAAATAGGTCACTGTGAAAAAAAATGTTTAAAATAAAATTGTTCTTTTCCTAATATAAACAGGCAAATTGTAAGGATTCTTTAAATTAAAACGATTAAAAAGCCCTAAATGCTCTTACTACCCGGCATCTTTCACCGGCATCGGCCGGTGAAAAAAGTCGTAACGTCTATTGTTTCCAAGTTTTCACATTTTATTCCGAAGAATAAAGACATAAGGGACAAATTTGACAGAAATATTGACAAAAAAATCATATTTAAGATTTTATTTTACGGTTCAGTTTAGTTCATCAATCCCCGAACAGTTTATCAACACTTCAAATGTTAACAACTCAAAAATGTCTCGTATTGTTTAAATAAAACACAAAAAACCTCCTCCTGTAAAGTTGTCAGTTTGCAGTTACGCCTTTATTCGTAGGATACGACGATATGAACTCAAATCATGAACAATTCCGGTTATATTTTGTTCAGTAAGTTTGACACTATATTTGTCAAGATAAGGACAAATAGACCTACAGACGTGAAAAAATATGTTTCAAGCTTCAATGTCGATGTTTTATAAACTGTGAAGACGGTAACCGTTCTGACGTAGTAGTGTGAATAGTCACCTCAATACCGGTGGTCACGGGCTCGATTCTCGCTTGGGACAGATATTTTATATTTTTATAAATTTTTGTTTCTGGTCTTGAGGATCTCCCCACCGTGACTCGGCGAACAAGAGCAGAGCACAAGCCGTCGGTCCCGGTTTTTATTTATCACAGACATCTGATAGCAATCGTTACTCATGGTAGAGAAAAATTTCCGCTAACCCGCAGTGAAGTAGCGTGATGGATATGCTCCAACCCTTCTCGAATATAAAGAGGAGGCTTTGGTCCAGTACAGGCCTTGGTCAGTTCAGTTCAGAAGATATTAAAAAAAATTGCAAACAAGTTTTAGTTTGTAATATTTTACAAAAATATCGCGTTTCGTGTGACGTGTTTTGCATTCAAATCCACGTTCTGTTAATCGTATTGATTCGATTATTAATTTCAAATGTTTCAAAAACTAGTCCTCAAAACTTCCAAAAGAGCTGTTCACGTAACGATTATCATATACCTTGTCTATTTTAGAATATATCCTTTTATAGACAGATTGAACATGCTACTGTTAAAGTGAAATATTGACGTTTGTGGTCTGGAGTTGACTATTAAACTAGATTTTCCTTACGTCACTCCGACCGTGAATGGCTTTCATATCGATATACGAAAGCTTATAACCAATGTGCTCTATACATGTCAATCACGTGTTTTATTCAATTTTCTAAACAGTGAAGGGGAATGTAACAAGGCCTCGTTCGGGAGTTTGGTACGTGAGATTTTTTATACGAAATGAGATTATTGTGTTTGTAATAATACCTACTAGCGATTTGCCTTGACAACATATCGAATTATTATTATATATTCTTTATTGTACACCACACATAAAATAAAACAATACAAAAAAAAATGTATGAGAGTATCAAAAATGCACAAAAAGGCGGCCTTATCGCTCAATAGCGATTTCTTCCAGGCAACCTTAGGGTAGGAATTTGAGAAGAAGAAATAGGTAGGTGGTGTATAATAAACATACAATAAAAATATACAGTAAACCCTAGACTAAATAATAAAAATACATACATACATACATAAATAATAAAAATACATACAATAAGTACTAATAAATAAATATATAAATACAATTATGTCATATTTAGAGATAGATAATAATCTTTTACAAGTTTTTTAAATATTATAATACTCTGAGCCTTACGAATATGTAGGGGTAGAGCATTCCACAAAAGAATAGCCTGAACAACAAATGAGCGATGATAATATTTGGTCTTATGTACAGGAATTCTGAGAGTCAGGTTTTCGGACGAACGTAGCACTTTACTGTGATCTCCAATGAATTCAAACTTGTCCTTCAAATATGGAGGACTGGTTGGATTAAATAATACACAGTACAGAAGGGAAAGGATGTGTAGATTCCGGCGAAGACGGATAGGTAACCATTTGAGCTTAGAGCGAAATTCAGAAATGTGGTCGAATTTGCGTAACCCAAACACGAACCGGATGGAAAGGTTTTGAAGCCGCTCAAGTTTATTAAGTTGATCTTCGGTTAGGTTAGTATAGCTTGCGTCAGCATAATCAAGGACGGACAGAAGGAGAGATTGTGCTAGCATAGTTTTAGTTGCAATAGGTAGAAAAGATTGCAAACGCCTCAATGAGCTAATAGCCGCAAATGTCTTTTTACTCAAATCTTTTATATGATTAGTCCATGACAAGTTTGGGTCTAAGTATATGCCTAGATTCTTTACAGAGGTACAGTAAGGTATTACAGAAGTACTATACGCGACAGAAGGAAGATTTTACCAGTCAATTCTCGATATCATATTGGTGCTACCTATGACAATGGCTTGCGACTTACTAAGATTAATTTTGAGTCCATAGGATTTACTCCATTGATATATTGTTGCTAAGTCATTGTTAGTGTTTATCACGGCAGAAGAAAGATTATCGAGACTTGACTACGTATAAATTTGTAAATCGTCTGCATACATATGGTAGAGAGAAGTTATTTTTTGGGAAATAGAATTTATGAAAATCGCGAACAATAAAGGAGACAACACGCCACCCTGAGGTACGCCAGCTCGGACTTCACACCACGAAGAGAACGAGTCGTCAATTTTTATTCTCTGTTGGCGCTCTCCGAGATAGCTTTGAAACCAACCCAGAACGGATGGAGATATGTTAAAAGTACGTAAGAGGCCTAGTAATATTTCATGATCGACAACATTAAAAGCATTACTGAAGTCAAGCAGAGTAAGAACTGTAAGTTGCTTGTTGTCCATACCCCATCGAATGTCATCAGTGACTTTAACCAACGCAGTGACCGTACTATGACCAGGACGAAAACCGGATTGAAAAGAATTAAGAAGAGAATGTTTAATAAGGAAGGAATTTATTTGTTTATAGACTAGTTTTTCAAGGACTTTTGAAAGAAATGGAAGAATGGAAATAGGGCGATAATCAGAAAAATTGGACGGATTAGATTTTTTAGGAATAAGAGTAATTTGTGCATTTTTCCAAGCTTTAGGAAACTGGCCAAAAGTAATGGATTCATTGAAGATATGAGTTAATACAGGTAAAAGGATATCAAGAACAGGTAGGATCATATTACAGCCGACGCCATCGGTACCAATTGCATTCGATGAGATTGAAACTATGTTCCTTTTAACATCACATTCCGTAAAAGGGGAGAAATCAAACGGTTGAAATCAGGAGTTGGTATTGATGAAAGAGTTTTTAAACTAGTTTTTTTTTCAGTATCTTCAATTAGACTAGAAGACGAAAAGTGTTTATTTAGAAGTTCAATATCGATTTTATTAGAAGAAGAATTACTAGGCGGTTTGCCAACTCCAAGTAATTCAAGAAATTTCCAAACTTTAGCTGAGTCGCCGTTTTCGACTGATGAATAAATATGGCGTCGTTGTGCATCTCTACACAATGTATTGCAGCGGTTTCGGATCTTAAGATACTTTTCCCTGTTAGTCTCTGTATTTTTCGACTTAAATATACTTTTGGCCCGACGTTTTTTTTCTATTAATAATTTTAAGTCTTCAGTCAACCAGGGAGCAGGCAAGTGCTTTATTTTGATTGGTTTGACAGGTGCATGAACGTCGTATAGCCGAGTGATTAACGAATTGAACATTTCAATTTTATCATTGATTGAGGAGATTTCGGTTATAGCTGACCAGTTAATAGACTGGGCATCCTCTCGAAGGCGTTCGAGATTCATTCCTCTAAAACTACGCCGCAGAAGAGTCCTTGATTTAACTTTTAGGGGACGTAGTTTGCAAGAGAGATAAATCAAATCGTGATAAGAAAATGCATCTGCAGCACACTGACCATGCTTTAAAACAGACGTAGGAGTAGTTACCATCATAAGGTCGAGAAGAGAGGGAGTGCAACCGGGAAAGTAGTGCGTGGCAGCTAAAGGTAAAATATGTAAGTTAAAAGCATCTGCTATCGACTTTAACCTCTTGCAGCGAGAATCATTTTTTAATAAACAAGTGTTGAAGTCACCCATTAGGATACTATGGTTGAAAATTGGATTAGTAATTAGTGGAAATAAAAAATTAGAACTCTGAATTGCTCAAATCTTTATTCTTACTGATTTAGATTACGAATGAAAGTTAAAAGACTACCGTGAAGCTACCACCGGTTCGGAATGTAGATTCTGCCGAGAAGAACCGGCAAGAAACTCAGCAGTTACTCTTTTAAATAAGAAACTGTTAATACAATGTTAAATCATTATAAAAATATCACAAAATGGCTCACGTATACGGGATAGTCCAAATGCGTCTGCTCCGAGCGCTGGCTGGCTAAGAAGTCCCAGTGCATCGCTAAGTGCACGCTTTTATAGTTCTATGCGGCATAGTGATTTTACAAAATGTGGGTACATCTAATATTTTACAAAATAAGGGGATATCAAATAACAAATTATTCAGCAATTCAAACAGCGAAATCATTACATAAAAATAAATAGGAATAACAATAACATTTTAACTCTTTAGGGCTCGATAAAAAAAAAATAAGGCGATTTTTTTTCTTTTAATTTTATTTTTAAATAATTGGCACATGAGGACGAGTGCATCTACGTACTTATATACACTTTTACAAATAATTAATTTTATTGTAGAAAATGAGATTATGAGGCGGGCACTTTTGGATTTTTCAAACTATTTACATATTCTATGGAAGGAACCAAAATGTTTCTGATTTGTCTTTAGTTTTATTAATAATTATTGTAACAGGATGACAGGACAGCTTTCCACTCGTATATTCATCTAATGTAACTTACATTGCTAATAGTCACTGATTGTAATCCTACTTATTGACCGTTGTAGGTATACGAGAACCTTACGTATGTCTATCGTGGTCTAGGTGTGTGTGTGTGTGTATATATTATATTACTTTTTCAATATCGACAAAGAAAAAAGTCCATTCGAAGTTAGTATTTTAAAAGATACACAGAATTATTATCCGTAGCAACAGGGGATTACAAAACTTTTAAAACCTTCATCTTTCTATTTACAATGTATTTAAACGTGATCGGAGTTAGGTAATAACCACGATTTTCATCAGCCTACACCCGCAAGTAGTTCGGAGTTTATAACTCAATCAATTTCAAATCCGCTCTGTTTGAAATTTTCTGCGTTCATTTCAATGGAGATGCTTGTAACGTTTTATGTAAGTTTTATTAAATTGAATACCATCAAAATATCGATTAAATGTAGATTTTAATTAAATTTCATAAAAAATATGTAAAACATACAAAATAACACAGTCACAGGAAGATAAAACTCGTTATATTCGGATATTTGACACATTTTTATGTGGTAAAAGGATAAAACGGATCAAGTTTTTAAGCTGTAACATCTGCTTATTTATAACAGTAAGAAGCTCCATCTATTTAGGTAAGACATCTGTGTCATCATAGCACCTCAATTCCAACGGATGACCTGTTTTCAACAGGGAAACGCATCGTTGCGTTAGCTCCGCATAAGGTCAGGGTATTTCGGAAATTGGACACCATTGATTTAATACCGATTGGTGTGATTGTTATTTTTAAGGTCAAAAATATTCATAAGCATCTCAAATCTAGAATTTGAAAATCTGTGAATAAAATCACAAAAGGCTAAGAATCGACAATATTGATCAATATTTCTAGATAATTGGTCAAAAAAAAAAATACGAATAAGTACAAGACAATAATTGAAATTTCAGGTCCTTGGAATTTTAAACTCCTTGTGATTAATTTTATACCGCTGACTAATTATTGTAAGTTTCTGACCAATCATAATAATTATGTATTTCGCTACTTACAATAATCTTGGTTTAATAATGTAAAATTCGTATTTGGAGGTTCTAATCTAAAAAAGTCAACTTAATTTATAAAAATAAATTAAGTTGACTTATATTTTTATTATTTTTATATAAAAACGTTGACCAATTATTAAAATCAATTGACCAATTTACTACTACTACTAATATTTTTAGATGAATTAAAATGATTTTAGAACTAATCTGTAGGATTTATTTGAGCCGCCACAATTTTATCAATGGCCTTGGAATTTTGTAATTCTCTGTAATTAGTGTCAAACTATTGACCAATTACTAAAAATCACTCACCAATAATGAACATTTCGTGAGCAATTTGGACCACTTTTTAAGAGGCCAAATTTCACCATTTGGGCTCCTAAATAGATGGAGCTATAAGGTCCCTTTAAACAAAACACTTCAAATTTACAATCTCACCTATCTAAACATCATTCTATTTTTGTTTACTGCTTTTGACTTTTCACCAACAATGCGTTGAGGTCGATCTTCACTTCATAGGTTCCAGCTGCTGCCTGTCTTTGCGTATATTGTTACTACACCTAGTTGGAGGGATTTCTACGCTTCGCTTGACATGGAAATTTTTTCACAGCAAAACACAAAAAACAAACTCATAATTAATATTACATTTTTACAACCGTTTTGGTGTGATGATGCGAGTAGTTGTCTCAATGCCAGCGTTCCTAGGTCCGATTCCCAATAGAGGCCGATATTTTATAGTGCAAATATTTGTTTCTAGTCTGTGTGTATGTTCTTGTTTCTCCACTGTGCTTCGGAGAACACCTAAAACCATGGGTCCGGGTCGTTGTCACAGACACCTGATGACGATTGTTACTTATGGTAAGGGAAATTATCCGCCAACACGCAGTATCGAAGCGTAGTGAATTAAGCTCCAATCCTTCGCCTAGATGGACAAGAGGTCATTGCTAGAAGTGGGACGCTAACAGACTGATTCATTACAGTTCAGTTCATTTTGTACTGAATCGCCTGTTTCAAACATCAAGAATTATAGTGAACTAGTTTACAATATTTATTTTAGAAGTAAGAAAGCAATTCATTTTCATGAAATACTAGTATCAATGCATTAGGTGTCAAGTTATCTATTTTCAGTATAAAATCTAAAAGGCTAAGAAAACACGTAAGCACTTTACACTGAGCTTGAATTTTCCTTTACACCAGCAAATATATCAATATGTTCGGTCGAAATAAAAGACTGTTTAGACAAAAGACTCTTGCGTTTAATCAAAATATATAAATACTAGCGGCCCGCCCCGGCTTCGCACGGGTATACGACTAAAATTTCAGGCATTTGTCAAAATAAAAAGTAATTGAAATTAAAAGGATGACACTAAGGAGTATTGATATCAACTTCGAAGCAAATAACGTTCAACCCCCTTTCAACTCCGTTAATGGATGAATTCTGATAAAATACGAAACACGTCTTTAATCAATTCTGTTAAAGAATATGTATGCAAAATTTGAAGTAGATTGAACCAAGGAATCACTTTGTCCTATACAAAATTTGCTCCCCCTTTTCACCCCCTTAGGGGTAGAATTTCGAAAAACCGTTCTTAGCTGATCTCTACTCGGCTAAAGGAATATTCCTACCAAATTTCAAGTCTCTAAGTCTTATAGTATATATAGTCGTATATATATATATATATATATATATATATATATATATATATATATATATAATATGGAAAATCCTTCAGGGTGCTAGAATCCCCAGGCTACTCTGAAACATGCCACGTACAACTGGCTGTGGGAGAAGCAGCTTGCTCTCAAGTATACTCCCGCTACATTAAGAGTTTGATCTTAAGCTTTGTTTATGGTAAATACATACTCATATACACATACATTATATTATTATCCAGTATATTACTATCCAGTTCCCGGAAATCATCATTTCCTATTTTAAGCAACAGGTCTGAGAACTGTCCGGCAGTAACATCTCCCCTTAGATAGACGCTAATATTTATGGTAAGGCTCAGTTTGGTCACTGCAGGCCACAAATGCTTCTGTACTGTACTGTATTGTATCAGCCTGTAAAGAACCCACTGCTGAGCGAAGGCCTTTTTTCCACATAGAAGAAGGGAGCTTAATCCACCACACTGTTCCACTGTAGGTTGGCGGATAATATTACTACCATAAGTAACGATTATTATAAGGTATCCATGATAACAAATGGGACCGACGGCTTTACGTGCTCTCCGGGGTACGGCGGGGAAACCCACAAGGACATACACCAAGACCTGAAACAAATATTGGCACAAATACAAATATCTGCCCCGAGCAGGTATCGAACCCGTGACCACATGGCATTGAGGCGAGGTGTTGAGGCGACTACACGCACCACTACACCAGAACGGTCATTAATGCTTCGTTCGTTGTATCGTTGGTATAATTACACCACAAGTCAATACGATTTTGTCTCTTAGATTTGAATAAACCCGCAAGTAATTATTTTTTAAATTTTGATTGACTCGGCACAGTTGGTAGTGACAGGGTCTCCAGGATCGTGGGTTCGGTTCCCGCCTCGAGTCTGGGTGTAATGTGTATTTATTTCTATGTGTATTATCTATATATATATATATTTATAAAAAAAAATGTATATCACTCGGCTGTTACCTAAAACACAGTTGCCTAACTTAGGAACAGACGATCGTGTGTGTATGTCAAACATATATTTATATATAATAGTCCAAGACAGTTTTTATCTCCTCCTTCTTAGTTTTAGTGTAAAATAAAGTTAAATGCCATACGTTTCATATGCCGTACGTTTCATATTTGGCTTGAGCAAATATGATCATGTCTCAGCATTCCGATCAAAACTCAAATGGTTACCTATCCGCTTTCGCCGGAATCTGCATGTTCTCTCGCTGCTTTATTGTGTGTTATTTCATGCAAAAACTCCAACATACCTTAAAAAAAAAATTGAATTTCTTGGAACACACAATAAAGTTTTAAGATCAGCAGAGAATCTCACATTGAGGGTACCTGTGCACAACACCAAATTTTATAAAACGTCATTTGCTGTACAGGCAGTTCAATTGTGGAATGCCTTGCCACTCAAGATCAGACAAGCACAAACACTAACATCTTTTAAAAATCTTGTCAAAGAACACTATCTCGCTATGGTTAATTAGTCGTATTTATTAATATTTTGCACTACTTTCTAATCGTGTTTTTACGTATTTTTCTCCCCTTCTTATTATTTATTTATAAATTTGCAGCTTATAAATTGTGATGAATTATGACGACTTATGTATATGATGTACATGTGGTATGTATTATAAATGTATAATTGTATATGTAATTATATATGTAAATGTGGGTATTTGTGTATGGTATATGTGTATATATTTATGTATGTGTGTGTGTGTGTATGTGTATATATATATATATATATATATATATATATATATATATATATATATATATATATATATATATATATATATATATATATTTCATCTATAAGTTTATAGTAATAGTACACCACCTACCTTTTCTATACATATTCCGTGTAGTCCGGGTTGTCTGGAAGAAATCGCTACTTAGCGATAAGACCGCCTTTGTACATTTATCTAATTACTAAGAATATTTACGTTGTGTGTATAAAAATGGTGTACAATAAAGCATAAATAAATAAATAATAAAAAATAAATGGGTACATGATTTATAATATTTTCTGATCTTGTTCCAACATTAGTCCGTGGTGCCAATCTGTACTAATTGGGGTGTTAATGCCGTATAATACAAAAATATTTCCAAGTTCACTTCGGTGTCTTCTATATCTGTATCTTTGTGAACTACAGATGCCTTGCTGATGAGTTATTTAGTTTAAAACCCTTGATTTAAAACAACACCAAACACTAACAACACCAACATTGAAGTATAAAATATTATACAAAACACTATTTTACAATGAAGCGATCACACGGTATATTTGCAACTCAATTTCTTGGCTGTTCCACCAGGAGTACCTAAAAAATGATATCACCTACACAAAACACGGATTGAGTTGTCAAACATGTGTCAAAATAAAATGTAACTTAAATCAAAATCAATAAGGAGTATTTATATCAAAATAACCTTCTACCCCCTTTTAACCCCGTTACGGAATGAATTTCGATAAAATACGAAACACGTCTTCAATCAATTCTGTTAAAGAATATTTATGCAAAATTTGAAGTAGATTGGACCAAGGAATCACGTTGTCTACTCTACTTGGCAAAAGGAATATTCCTACTAAATTTCAAGTTTTTAGGTCTCATAGTTCCAGAGATATCGTGATGAGTGACTATATCTATAGAAAGTCTCCTATATATATATATATATATATATATATATATATATATAGATTAAAGTAAAATCTAGAAACTAACATAATTATCCTTCAATCTTTTAATATCTAATCTCAAAATTCATCACGAAAAACTTCGTTATTCTTAAATACTCAACGCAGATTGAAATCCATTATAGATTTCGCTGACTAGTATGGACTAGTCAGCGAAATCTATGATGGAAGTATGTACCAATGTTTAAGAAGTAACTATGGAGTTACTTCTTAAACATTGGTACATACTTGTACAAAAGTACTTTTTTATGCATTTTATACTATTGGTACTGAATGCAGTATTTATAATTTTTGGTACCCTATATGCGTTATGTACTGCACTACAGTAAGAAACCTCCTCATTTATAGAAAACCTTTGTGATATAAAATTAATATCAACGACTGTCGTTCGTCTGTACAGATCTTTAACGTACAAAAGCTATTCGGCTGATATCAAGCGAGTGGACGTGGTATCGCATCACGTCCGACTTCTTTAACGAACCGTGTTTGCTGTGTACAGACCTATTGACAAACAGAAATTTTTTTACGACCATTGAAAATTTATACCACGTCCCATTGCATATTTTATATTTTGTGTTTATTTTAGTTTTTGATTGTCGGTATTGAAACAAATGAGAGAGATAACTGATGACTCATTAGTATATCATTGCTAATATGTCTAGTAAATTATGCTGGGCACAAAATTTTACTTTTTTATGTAGGTAAACGTATTGAATGTAGTTCATATTTATAATAATTGTTACATATGACATTAAGTGATTATTAGCACTTATAAACATTTGCAGCAGCACTTGTTTGAAATAAGTGGTTTACTATAAGGGGTGAAATAAGGGAGAAGTAAGAATTAATAAAATATTAAAAATATTCTAGATCTCATAAGATATGCAGCTTTAATAGTTTCGATGTTTTGTTCTTAATTTATGGTTTAAAAGTGTGGTACTGTCATGGTCGAGTCAGATAAGTCAAGCAGTAGTTTTATAAGCTCTTTCAGTTCTCTTAGTGCTTTGTTATCAATAAAAAAGAATCTCGCATCACCTTCCCATACACAAAATACCAATAAGGTAAGAGAAAATAATTTAGTGCCATTATAAAAGAACACCTAAATGCATAAAAAAAAGATAAAAATTCGAGGAGTTATACTTTTTTTTTTATATTTCTATATATTTAGTATTATTAAACTTTGTTAACCGTTGGAATTCGTCAATTGTTAAATAGTTATCGATGAGTGATTTTGTTTCCTTAATATATACTTTTAGAGATAAGTTTTCTAAGAATTGTGTAAAAGGCTCCTTGTGTAAAAGGTTTCATATCTCATGTAACTGTTGAGATCTACGTATGACTTGAACATTAATAAGAAAGATATTTTATTTTTACCCGACTGCGACAGAAGGAGGGTTATGTTTTTCGAGTGTATGTATGTATGTACGTATGTATGTATGTCCATTTCTTTGGCACGCCCTACAGCCCAAACGGCTGGACGGTTTTTGACATATGAGGTGTCGTTGGATTTGTCTAAATTGTAGTAGTAACATAGGCTATATAAATTTTCAAAATGGCGCCCGCAAATGGCGGAATGAGGGAAGAGATTTCTTTTTTCTTACTGTAGCAATATGGGTATCAAATGAAAGCTAGTAAATTGTTTTATTCTTTTTAGTTTATAATAAGAGTATTTTACGCAGTCGGGTTTTTTGATTTTTTTAATTAAGCATACTTGTTGATCTCATATATCAAAACGCAAGGACATAATGTAGGACCCGTGGAAAAACTTATTACACATATTATCAAACTTTATTTTTGTAACTATTGAAATAAGTAGTATTTCGTTTTAAGTGATTTGAGACAACATTCAAATACACAGATCGGTTCGTTAGCGAGCTCAAAACGCAATTGTAAAATGAAGAGCTGGTAGAACAAACACCGTAGCTTAAACGGTTCGATTTTATTGCAAAAAACAACAACGCTGAATGTATCTGAGTAGATTAAAAAAAAGGGTAGAAAAATTAATTATTATTAATTTATAAAAGAAAATTTAAAGCTTTACGATTTCTAGTGAGTTTATTTTATAACCTTGAAGTTTGTGTTAACAAATAAGTTTTACAAATATGTAATTATATTATTTATGTATTTTTTTATAAGATAGTAAATTTTTAGATCTCCGATCCGTGCAAGACGAGCAATCTCTACGCATAATGAAAATCAGCACCGTGCGACAATCTGGGACTAGTTTCCGAAGGCGATATGCAAACCTTGCCTGCGCTTTGTTACGGCGCGCGGCGAGCGAAGGCTCTACTCCTATTCACCTTCAAGGTTGTAGAAAATCGCGATGTGATTTAAAAATAATAAATAGCGTTAGCGTAGAGAATCATTTCAAGGTTATCAGAGAATCAGTAAATTTATGAATTTAAACCTAGGATTAACCAATATACGAGCTTATTCTACTTATATCACCAATCCATGCTTACTATAAAATTTAATTGTTATTGGAACTGAATTATCTGTAAAAGTAAATGTAAAACTTTAAATTCGTAGAGTAGTAGGAAGTGATTGTAGTTCAGCTTGCAAGACGTGACCCATACATACTGATTATACACTAACAATGGAAGTAACAGAAAAGCTTGTAATAATTACTCATTATACGTACTTGAGCTAGATATTTCTTATCGAGCCCTGACTCAATTATCAAATATTTATGTTGTTTTTTTTTTCACCTATAAGCACCGTGGTCATGAACTGGTTGCAGAACTACCCGATATCCGACGGAGAGTCCACGAGTTTTAATCGCTTACCGTCACAATTTTCATGTAATCTTTATTGTAATTACATTGTTTGTGGCGACAACATATAAAACAGTATGCTGCAATAGCCAACTCTATTAAAATATCGCGAATTTTAATCTCTCTCTAATTTCTAGACGATCTTACATGCTCAATAAATGAAATTTTAATCTTTTCTTATGAGGAAACTCAAATTATTAGTTACATTCTTATCAAAATATTGTTGCCTTTTGGGACTATTTCAAAGCAACACGTACAGCTAATCTTCGAACATTAACTTCTGTTTTCTTTATCCAGTTTAAATCGCAAGGGTTCTATATTTTACGTGACGGAAGCCACCTTCGTGCTGTTGTGACTATCGCGATCGTTGTTATTGCAACGGGTAATATATTTTATCGTTTCTTTCGTTAATGTTGTTAATTTTTTTATTGATTTAAAATTTTTCTAAAGTATTCGTAAAAATAAAAATAAGGAAACATGATATATGTCCTGTTTTACATATAAATCATAGTTATATTAATGTATTTCTTGTATGTGATTAAACATAAAATAATGTTCTAACATGTAAATCACATCATACGACACCGGTATGACTGCCACCTACACTACACCCGTTGGCTTATCAGTAAACTTACTCTTCTGTCTTGTAAGCAGGGCCGGCCTAAGGCGAAAATGACGAGTGTGCATGACTTATATTAAGAATGTTCATGGATACGCCTAGGATAAAATTATGGCCCTTTTTATGCCCCAATTGTATGCCCTCCCAAAATGCTCGAGTGTGCGGCTGCATACTTCGCACACCTCTTAGGCCGGCCCTGCTTGTAGGTACAGAACGAAAGGCAAGAAATAATAAAATAACAAGATATTTCACTTTAAACGAGGTTCATTTCAGTCAAACTGCCGCATAACAAGTAAAACTTTAAACAATACTTTATAATAATCTCGCTAGAGGAAATATTTACTAAGTTTAATTTTAACACATAATAATAAATAATTTATAGTGTTACTCCTTGAGTGTATTCATGAATATAATATGTTTATTTTATAACTGCGAAAAGGAACACTTTCAACTTACACCAACAGCGCTGAGTTAGGAGAGTTACGGAGTACAGTATTTAGAAAATATTTTTTACTCGCGTACTAGCGTCTTGACACGTGGTTTCATTCTTTTATCATAGAAGCAGGTTAATAGTGAAAAATTCATAGTGGTAAAAGGATATAAATAGCAAGTTTAGCCATTGAAACGTTCCGTAGAACAAAACGTATGTAAATCTGGTACTGAGTAATAATGACTGAATAACAAAATCAGCCAAAATGAAAGAGAAGATTATTTTTTTTATATTTATGTTTTTCTTATTCTCTTTCCCGCGGTTTCACCCGCGTTATTTTAAGGGAAAAATGTACTTAAATATTTTTAAGCATTTACTCTAAGAGTAGGTACCCGCCTCGTTGGTAGAGTGGTCGCAAGCGTTACTGCCGAGTAAAGAGTCTCAGGTTTGATTCCTGGACCGTTCAACGTATTATTGAGTTTTATTATTTTATTTTTTCGAAAGTTCTCAGTAAAATAGTGATATTATATTTACTTTAAAATGGAACTATAGTTAAAAAATGTCTCGAGACGAGAAATAATAAAGGACGTAACGGAAGCTCTCAAAAAAGATTATTTTTTCCCGTTTTTGTAACATTCCTTATTATTGCTCATCCCCTATTGGTTGTAGCGTGATGATATAGCCTATAGCCTTCCTCGGTAAATGTTATGGTGCTATCCAACGCAAAAAAAAAAATTCTATTCGAACTAGTTCCTGAGATTAGCGCGTTCAAACAAACTAACAAACTCTTCAGCTTTATAATATTAATATAGTATAGATAAAATTATTATATTTTTACTATTTTCTTTGATTCTTTCAGTAATCTAATCTGATCTAAAACAATTTTGACATCGAAAGTCTATATTACCAACAATATGATGTCATTGTCGTTACACGCGGGTAAACGCTGCACCTCCTATATGTGTGTATGTTACGTCCATATTCTGGCGCTGTTTGAAGACTTTATTCAATGCTTCTTTTTTCAAGTTGTTGCGCGAAGCCCCTCCAAGCACTGGTCGATAGCTCCACTTTCCTTCCCCCAAAACTACCGCTGACGTACATATATATCCTTCACACCAAGTATTTGATTCTCGTTCTAAGTGAATATTATTATAATTTACTCAAATGTGTTTTTGTGAACTTTTCTGTTATAGTGGTGCAAATCGCCTTAACGCCGGTGATCGCGGGTTCGATTCCCGCTCGGGGTAGATATTTGTATTTGTACAAATACTTGTTTTCAGTCTAGGTAGATGATCCGTAGATGTATTACTGTATTTGGATAGCACGTTAAGCCGTCGGTCCCGGTTGTTATCATAGACATCGATAGATACAGATAAATACCAAGCATAGGCCTCTCCATTGCACCTTGTGCGACTTGGAGCTTGTTTAAAAGGCCCATAGTCAGAGTACACGTCTTAGATCTGTATCTCATCACCAGTAACACACATTCAGTTTATGAATGTAAGTGATTTATTAATATTAAAAATTATAATATTTTCATACATACAGTACGTAATTGTTTATAAGTATATTAATGTTTATAGCATTTAAAGCTACAGTTTCGTAACTTCGAGCCCATGTAGGCGAGGGAGAATTTAAAAGGTTTAACTAAAAGCTGGTAAAAGTTCAAATATGCTCGCTTTTTCTCGACAAGTTTCAACGAATATTTCTGCAGGTTTGTTTATGAGGGGAATTAAGCATATGGTTCACTTCAACGTTTTACTTTTCGAATGTATTTCCGACTTGTGTAATTTTTTATTTTGGAAAGTTAAGAAAAATTTTGTTCTTAATATACATACGTATACATAATATATATTCAATTTGTACCTTCGTACTTCAAGTTTTACTACAATTATTTTTTAAGGTATGTTATATATGTATGTTTTTTTAAGGTACATATATTTTACCATGTTAGAACAGAAATGGTTTTCATTTGAATACAAATGTTTCTAATTTCAAGTAACGGATTTCGATAAAAATAAATAAATTTGCTTAACATACCTGATATAGTATAATATTTATTTAATAAATACAAACATATTAGGTCCTAACATATGAAATTGGCGATTTCTCGTACTGGCCACTTTGATCTCAAATATTTCCTCTTCGGTTAAGAATTCCAAATTCAAATTTATACAGCTATATAGCTGTATAAATTTGATGAGATAATACTCATGAATTTGCGTTTTGAAAACCGTAATTCATCTGTTTTTTCCTCCTTTGTTTTTCATCTTTACGTCACTCAGTTTAAAAAATGGAAATTTTGAAATATCGTGTTATTTACGAGTACGAGTTCCACCGTGGCACCAGTGCTGTAGAAACGGCTCGAAAGATTAATGGTGTGTATGGCTGCGGTATCGCAAAAGAAAACACAGTACGTTTTTGGTTCCAACGTTTTCGTTCTGGAAATGTCGACCTGCAGAACAAGCCCCGTGGACGGCCAGAGACCAAAGTTGATAACGAAGAAGTGACGGCTACAGTGAAAGCGGATCCATCATAAACCACGTCCGAGTTAGCTGCAGGCTGCGGTGTTAGTGATAAAATTGTTTTAATCCACTTGAAGCAAATTAGGAAGGTAAAAAGCTTAAAAGGTGACTACCTCATGAATTGAGTGAAGCAAACCGACAAACAAAAAAAGAAATCGAAATACTACACCTTCCGTAGTATTTCTTGACAAACAATATTTTTTGTTTTTCCTTCGGGGTGCTAGAATTACCAGGCTACTCTGGAACATGCCACATACAACTGGCTGTGAGAGAGAAGCAGATTTCGCTCAAGTATACTCCCGCTACATTAAGAGTTTGACCTTAAGCTTTGTTTATGGTAAATACATACTCATATACACTCATTCATTATATTATTATTATACAGTTACCGGAAATCACCATTTCCTATTTTAAGCAACAGGTCTGAAAACTGTCCGGCAGTAACATCTCCCCTTAGATGGACTCTAATATTTATGGTAAGGCTCAGTTTCGTCAGTGCAGGCCACAAATGCTTCTGTACTGTACTGTATTGTGTCAGCCTGTAAACAGCCCACTGCTGAGAAAAGTCAATTTTCCATATAGAAGAAGGGTTGGAGCTTAATCCACCACGCTGCTCCGCTGCGGGTTGGCGGATAATATCCCACCATAAGTAACGATTATTATAAGTTATCCATAATAACAAGCGGGACCGACGTCTTTACGTGCTCTCCGGGGCACGGTGGGGACACCCACAAGGACATACATCCAGACCTGAAACAAATATTGGCACAAACACAAATATCTGTCCCGAGCGGGAATCGAACCCGCAACCACCGGGATTGAGCCGAGGCGTTGAGGCGACTACTCGCACCACTACACCAGAACTGTGACACTGCTTTCTGCTCCAGGATCTAGGAGCTCTAGTTTTAGTGTAAGATAAAGTTAAATGGGTATATGATTTATAATGTTTTCTGATCTTGTTCCAACATAAGTCAACGGTGCCAATCTGTACTTATTGGGGTGTTAATGCCGTATAATTCAAAAAAGTTTCCAAGTTCATCTGTATCATTGTCAGCTACAGATGCCTTGCTGATGGGTCATTTAGCTTAAAACCCTTGACTTAAAACAACACCAACATTGAAGTATAAAATATTATACAAAACACTATTTTACAATGAAGCGATAACACGGTATATTTGCAACTCAATTTCTTGGCTGTTCCACCAGGAGAACCACCTAAAAAATGATATCACCTACACCTGCGTCAATACTGGAAAACACGGATTGAGTTGTCAAACATGTGTCAAAATAAAATGTAACTTAAATCAAAATCAATAAGGAGTATTTATATCAAAATAACCTTCTACCCCCTTTTAACCCCGTTACGGAATGAATTTCGATAAAATACGAAACACGTCTTTAATCAATTCTGTTAAAGAATATTTATGCAAAATTTGAAGTAGATTGGACCAAGGAATCACGTTGTCCCATACAAACTTTGCCACCCTATTTCACCGTCTTAAGGGTAGAATTTCGTAAAATTCGTTCTTAGCTGATCTCTACTCGGCAAAAGGATAAATCTCTAGGTCTTAAAATTCTAGAGATATCGTGATGAGTGAGTGAGTGAGTGACCTTTCGCTTTTATATAATATATTAAGATTACAACTTAGCTAGTTTTTAGGTCTCATAGTTCCAGAGATATCGTGATGCGTTTAGTGTAAAGAAAATTAAATGATTTAGTTTTGTTTATTTTTCAAGAACATTCGTTTTTCTGTAACAATAAAATGAAACAGAAATTATTTAAAATAATAGTTTAAAAAACTAAAAGTACTTATACAAGCAGTTCCTTGAAATTCTTAATCTTAAAATAAAAATCAGAATTAAAATCAAAAATTTCTTCATTCAAGTAGGGTTAATAAGCACTTTTGAGTCATCATTTTAAACAGTATATAATATTTTAATGTGAAGCTAACACCGATTCAGAATGTAGATTCTGCTCAGAAGAATCGGCATTAAGCCCAAAATTTATCCTTAAAAAAACCCTTATTACATAACTCACATATTATAGATTTTGTCAAATGTCCTGCATGAAATTTAGGGCCACTAAACCCACACATGCTTGTCAATTACGTAATCCTGCACAGAGTAATATGATTTGGCTATTAAATATTTTTTTACATTACAACATTTAATCCAACTTATCACAATTTAAGTAAAATTCTCCACATTAAAGTGCGATTCTCCAAGTAAATCGAAACGACATAATTTCAGCTCTTTAAACATACATGATGACGAGTTCACAGATATTCAATGAATAATTCACGTGTCATAACAATATGGATGAGAAATCATACTGTCGCGGTGGAAGACTTCAATGAATGTAATTTTGTAAGAAAAAAATACGGAATACACAGTAAAATAAGTATGAAATTATTAGAAAATTATATGTGATTATTTTCACATTTTTCGTTGTGGTCTAATTATTTTTTACTTCACTGGATACATTGTAATACTCATACAGCGGTGTGTTGTAGCAGTAAATTGTACTATATTGCATATATACCAGCGCATTGAGAAGATAGCTAGGTTACGTATAGTTATCAAAGTTAAAACGATGTTACGTAAGGTTCACAAGTTTTTATATACACTAGACCTGCAACTCCATGACCGTTGAAGACAACTCGTGGGAGTAGAATAATTTTCCCACCGAAAATTAGGAGCTTGCTCTTATTTTCTCTGCAAAATCTGCGAGGCGATAATTAAAATATTTGTTGGCACAAAATTAAACAGAATCTACCTATTGCCGCGGTGTTATGTTTATAATATATCGACGGACAATAAAGAGATATTTAAGTAAAAGAGAGAAATAAATAAAAAAAATATTAAATGAACAAAACTACAACATTTATTTTCATAGTGATATATGTAGGTAGGCAAGTTACAAAAATGTTAGAAATTTATCAATAACACTGTTTATTATTAATTTTTAAAAGATCACGAGTTACGTGGTTCAATAACTATTCCTGATTCAGGTCTAGAGGTTAACCGGACGGGCACTTAACTATGGGCACGTGGAGCATGGATGACCCCAAGCTGGTCTCCGCCTTGGTGCTAGTGTCGGGCAGGATGTGTGCGCCGGGACACGTGGACGGCGTACCCCGTCCGACGCTCGACGTCTCTCGCCGTAGAACGGTTGTAGGGATGGGCTTCCCTGCCCCCCTGCTTCCTTCTCGTAGCGAGATCAAGAAAAAAAAAGCCTGTTGTTGGGGTCCGAGATTTACCCGCAGAAGTCGCCACGTGGGAAGAGTCAGTGTCGACCGCTCCGTACGCCTACCCGGACCCTGGAAGGACACACCATCCGGTGAGCCTTCCCGTAGTCAACCCCCAGTTGTTTCTGGGTTGACATGGAAATGGCCCACAAGACAAGGACACAACCTAACCATTGGTTTATAGAGAAACATATTTTTTTTTTTAATAAACGCACTAGATAAAATTACATCTACACGGCCTACTGAGTGGCATATACAAGCTTCTACATAATAATTACAATGACTCACCCAACAATTCGCACCCTGCACCGAAGAGACGAGAAAAAGGAAAGATTCTACCGAGCCCGTCCTTTTATAAGGCCCCGAGCGGCTCCTCCTCCGATCACGACTAAACTATTCAGTGTTACAATGCTACCCAGATTGAACAACCAACACGCCTATCCATTCACGTGAGCAATTTCACCCTACGCAAAGGTTGTTTAATTATATATGTTACACTATATTCGCGTAAAACGTTCTGTACATACCTTAAAACAGTCATATCAATGATGATAAGAAATAGTATTTTGAAACTATATTTGTCTCACTTTTGAAACTATATGTGTTCAGCTGTTGGTGTACTTTTTAATAAGTAATTACTTAAAACTAAGAAATACGGGTCTGGGATAGGGGTCGCTCTCACAAAACACAGCCTTAAAAAACGCGTATGTCGAAAATACCTAACGGTAATCTTGACAAAATCATGACAAAAGCACATTTTGAAAGCAATGTCAGCTCAGCTTAAGATGAAAATTAATTTACAGTGCGGTAATTCGAGTCACGATTTCGTTAAATTTCCCTAAATATAATAAACGTTTCAAATTAAACAACTGTTCGACACAACCTGCTTCGTTAAGGTGCTTAAGCTCATGTTATTTTGACGGAACTTTTGAGCAACCCGAAATGACTGGAATACGTAAATTCAGACCTTACATAAAAACAGTGTACTTGCACATACATCAACTATAGCATATTTGTACATATTAGGGAATGAGTATGCCAATGGAAACCTACATAGATTACGTGGTCCGCCCTTACGTATCTGTCACAAACCAATACCAGTGGAACTGTGATAGGTAGATATTTTTATTACCTTTACGTCCCAAAGATTAAAAACTATTTAATAATAATGTTGCAATATCACAAGATGTAAATTTGTGAGATATTTATGGAGTTATTATTAAATTTAAATGTTAATATATAAACTTTTAGTGTAACAGAGTTTAATATCTATTAATATTCATAGAGTTGCTTAATGGTTTAAATGAATGATTATTAAACTTAAGTAAAAATTGTGATTTTAAACGGTACGATAATAAATAAGAGTGTAATTTAATATTAATCGCAAAATATTTGCAACTGACTTGTGTAATATCTTAATAATCAAAAGTCAAAAATCAAAAATAACTTTATTCAAATAGGCCCTACGAGCACTTTCGAATCGTCATTTTACAAAATTAATATTGTAGTAATTATTATTATTATTCTTTGTAAAAGTAAAGCTATCACCAATTCGGAATGTAGATTCTGCAGAGAAGAATCGGCAAGAAACTCCGCAGCTAATCTTTTGAAAATAATATATAAACTGTGTTTTAGTACAAAATTAGTAATATCTTGCATGAAATACAGCGCCACTAAGTCCACACGTCTTTATCAGCTAAATAATCCTTCACCGAATAATAAGCTTTATCTATTAACTTTTTCTTAATAAATTCTTTAAATTTATTATGATACCTTTTTTTTATATTATTTTACCGTTTTAATAAACGGTAAAACGTATTATAACAGAGTTGTTATTTTTTACACCCTGGCCCTCTAAATATTTGGAATAAATCTTACATTTTTAATTGAACATCTCGTCCAACTATATTATACCATAATTCAATTGTTTTTTTTTTTTTTTTTTTTTACATACAGTGGTAGAAACAAAAGTTATACTTAAATATATTTCCTTTTTTATAGTTTTATCATTTTTAGTTAGGCTGTGCAAAATTTGACAACGACCTTTTTAATATTTTTTTTTTTTTTTTTTTTTTTTAATGTTAAGTGAATAGGCAAACTGACAGACGTTCCACCTGATAGTAAGCGGTTAACGTCGCCCATGAACATAAACTAGTTTACCTGGAACTAGCCCAGGCAACTCATTTATGTGTTGCCTATCCAGAGACTTAAGGTGTTAGTCTCGGTGCCAGTAATTACACTGCCTGTCTTGCCCTTCTCTCCGAAACACAGCAAAGCTGTTTCACGGGAGAAATAAGCAAGATGGATGGATGGATAACATGGAAAACATACTATATAATTATTGTCCCGTATTTAGTGCCTATAGTATATTATAAAATATAACCATGAGCTAGAAGTGGAATTCTTTTTTGTATAACAAAGTGCACTGCGGTGTAGAACTGTCGAGGTTTGCATGTTGATGAGGGATGAAGGAATTTTCACTCAGTGTTATTGTGTAGAACAATTTGTAGCTGAATCACGTTGAATTTATTATATTAAAAAACTAGACATAACTCGCGGCTTTATCTTCAATTTTTCTTTTTATTTAGTTGTCCCGTAACTCCAATTATTTAACGTTATAACTCTGATGTTTTATAACACATATTATGATGAGCAACTAATGATACCATCATTAGCTGCTCATCACATGTCTTTATTGGTAGCATCAAAATAGGTTCAGAATTTTTATATGTATAAGAGTAAACGAACAAACAAACAGAAAGAAAAATTCCTAAAAAATATCATTTTGATAGCAGAAGCTTTAGTATACACAAACCGAAACATGCACATTCTGTGTCGAACAGAAGTTACTTTATCCCTAAGGGCCGAAACACATAACGGCGTTGCGACGCCGCAACGCTAAAATCGGCGGTGGCGTCACCGCAAATTCCGGCGTTGTGACGTCATACTTGTTGACCATGATTTATTGACATTTTGTGTCTATTTTTATATTTTATTTTTTTGTGTCTATTAGACATGGGTAACTCAATGAATTTTTATGAACCGCAGATAAGCTCATGAGCCATATGCTTGAACCTGTTGTTTGAATTGTTGTTATAGGTATTGTTACTTTTAACTACTTTTAACTATTAGATTTACAGCTAATTTATGACTCGGTTCAAAAAAATGACATGTATGGTGTACCTAAATTATAAATATGTAATAAAGCAGCGTTTCGAAAAGTTATTATAGTGATATTTTTTCTATCTTACACAATTATAGGGGAATGCTAATTTCATGCATATGATAAACGCTCAAGTGAGTTTCTTTGTTTGTTACGCTTTAACGCCTTAACTATTCACCTGAATTACGATCATCATGAAATTCTGCATACCAGTTTTCTGGGGTACAGAAAAGTACATAGAGTACCTACTTTACGTACCGACTACAGTTGGTGCCTGTACCATGCGAGCGGAGCCGTGGACGAAAGCTATTTATTTATATTTAATCTATAAAACTAATATAAATGTAAGATATTAATTTATGTATCACTATGTTTAAATTTATCTTAGGCTTTATGAGACAAAAGTTGTTTAAAATCCTACCAGCATAAAAAAATTGATTCACAAAATTATTTCCTGTACAAAGGATTACTTTTTATGCATTCTACTTTAATAACAACTTCAAATATTAACAAATTTCACGTGAATTATAATATTTAAAATAATTAAATTAATATCCGCAATCAAAAATCACGAAGAACTGGTTACCCTACAACAACGCTCTTTTTCGCGACGCCGCAATGCCGCAACGCAAACTGCTGATTTTAGCGTTGCGTCAACGCAACGCCGTTATGTGTTTCGGCTCTAAGCTTTCGGTAATTTTATTGATATTGATCTTTAAATTACTATACAAATAATCCTATAAAATATACAATGGATATCTTAATTGTAATTTTGAAAATTAGGTTTTTTTACAAATTTTGTTCAAAATATTCTTCTTTATATTACATTAATTTTATGTAATATGAAATTTTACACTAGAAATTCACAATTATGAGTAAGTGTAAAAATAAGTAATTTATGTGTGTAATAAAATATTAAATAAATAAATAAGTAAAACAAATGATAATACAATTAAAATAATAAAATTACCGACTTAATTTAATTTCCGAATTCCTTTTTTTTAAAATTATATTTCCCGAATATTAATCTCTTTCTTAGAAATAGAACATATATATATTGTACATGTCTATACAATATGCATAGCACATGTGTAAAAGCTTAGTTACAGATTCGCGCTGAGGTTTCTTCCGCTTCGGTGATCGTGGGTTGTCTTCGAACCCAAAACTTTTATCATAAATCGCTTAACAACAAAAGTAATTTAAATAAATACATTGTCGTTAACTGTTTCTTTAAAGGGTATTAATTTATTTTTATTAAATAGATATTAAGCTATAGGATGTATTTACTGCAAGATTAAGTGTTTCAAATATTTAAAAAAAATCCCTTAGTATGAAAATTTCTCTCCTCTAGTATAAAAATTTTCTTTCACAATTCAAAATAATAAATGTCATTGATTTCTCTAATAATAAATGTTATCTATTATTGATATGTAATTTATCAGTAGTAAGTAGGTAATATAGGTATTTTTTTTTCAGATTGAAATGTATTTGTAACAATACAAAATTTAACTATTGAAACTATCCCGTTATTCCTCCTATCTCACCTGCCCGTACACGATTTAAATGATTATAGAAGCGAAGTTATCACAAATAAACGACAACATGAGCTCATATAAAGTGAAGTTTTCTTAACTTTGCTCCTGGATACATCAGAATTCTAGGCGCTGGAAAAAGAATTTTAACTAATAGATGAATCAGTAAAAAAAAATCCTCGCGGCGACGGGACAGTCGAATCTCTTGTTCAATCGGTGTTAACCGTTAAGAAAGAAGTGATATATATAGAAAGAAAGAAGGAAAGAAGAAAAGGAAAAATTAAAATCTTTTATTTGAGGTAAAAGTAACAAAAATGAATGCTAGTTACCATAAAGTGATGGCTTAACATGTTCAGCGTCTGTTAGATTAGAACACATCACAATGAATTAACAAAATAAACAAGTTTTATAATAATATATTATGCATGTTATAACGACGATAAGTATTTTACATAGAGATAATTACGGATACATTAAAATCAAGATGCCCATATTGACAGCGCTGCAGCGTCAATAATACTATTTTACGTATGAATCTTGGTCGTATCTTGAAACTGGGACGTGACACTCCAGTAACTTAAGTAAAATGTAAAATAGGCAGTCACCTAAGCCACACATAATGCTTGAGGCTCGTAAACAAAAGATAAAACGGTCGTATTCACCGAGAAACAATATACGCGTTTAATTTTACATTCATACGGTACACGTAATTTTATTTTATTTTTATCTTAAGCTGTAATATTTAAATGCGCTGTAATAACTTTTTGTTACTTTTTTTTTTAAATTAAAGATATAATTGCTAAGTTAATGTTTTCGGTTTTCAAGTTATATTAAGGCCTTACATACGTCGAGAATTTTCAAAAAATCGATTTTTTTTTTGTTTACAGAGAATTATTTCTTATAGTCTTAGGTGTATTTATGTGTAAGCTAATTGTAAAAATTCCCCATAGTTCAAAAGTTATTGTAGATAATGTGACTGCCCGACGAAAGGACAAAGGTCTGACGATCTGATCTAATTCAAGGTTAGTTCTCTTTGAACGTTACAAGTGAACAGTTGTGTATCGTATTCGTGATTTTCGACAAGGAAGGCGTACAATATGAAACTGGAATGGGAGACTAGACGTAGGTAAGTTAACTTAATAAATTAAAAAAAAATCATAAAGTTCTTGCTCCAGCCGCGCGCGACTTCGAGCGAAACGCGCTTGAACTTTAAACGCGTTTTTCTCAAAACTACTTTTTCTGACACGGTCGGTATGATAACTCGTACGGTTTTTAATATTTTTTGATGATTTATTTTTAGTATTCGGAACTGTTTTTTCTATAGTCTGTCGAGCCGGATTTTTAAAATTATAATTAGAAATATTTATAAAAATAATTAAAGTGTCACTTTTTTGACAAAAACTTAATTTTTTTTTTAAATTACCGTAAATTGTTTAATTTTTCGATTTTCGAAAATCCGGCTCGACAGACTATAACTACTACCTTATTTTACAAGAATTTCTTTACATTTTGCAGATCCGTCAACATTTGAGGAAGAAATACTGCCGACCGTGGAGCAACTTTTTTTATACAGGGCTTCAAAAAATGTGATTTTTTATGTTGTAATTTTTGACAAAAACAAATTGAAATAAATTTTTTTACAAACATTATACAGTAATAAACAGTGTGTAAGAATTTTTTTTTATCAATTTCTTTTTCTATCCCTCCTAAAACAGCTTTTCTTTTGGTACGTTTTCGGTACCGCTGGACGTATGTAAGGCCTTAATATAGATTGTGTACTGGATCTGACTTTACATGGATCCATTTTATCTAATATATATTTACTTCAATGTCATAATTGATACTGATTTCATTAATATATCTCCCTCTAATTTTTTTTTACAAGAGAAAGAGTTGTGAACGTAAACTTCATTCATATGAAATGAAAATTCTATAAATAGTTAAGAGAGTAAATAGCCTCAACTAAGTATATAATTAGGGATAATACGACAAAAGTAAATAATATATGGGCATCATTATAATATGGTTAAAATTAAAATTTTAATGAAATATAAGTTCGAATGGTGTATTTAGAATTTTTGATAATTATCTGATTATACCCTACAAATAAATTTAAACACACACTTAAAAGAAAATATAGAAGTCTTTTACTTATTTATTTTATGTGTCGAACAAATTTAAGAATCTTATTTGGTAAATAAATAACATGATTAATGTTCTATTTATATTTCACTTTTTCATTTTGAATAATTGTAAATATACATTTTTTTTAAACGTAAACGTTAAACGTCTCACACTCAACGGCTCCTAGTACAATGTGAATCCTTAGGTACATCAAAAGTTAATAAGACGTCGCTATAATGATTTATGTGTTAAAGTAAAATATTTTATTAACTAAACTGAACTGAAAAGACATGTAAACGACCCATTGCTCAAAAGTCTTCTCTAAGTCATAAAAAGGAGAAGGATTTGAGCTTAACAATGAATAATACCTGGTACGGTAACTTTTTTGAATTGTATTTTTACATATTTCTTATAAATTTTTGTATTCTTAAGAAAATATAAAAATACAAGAAATTTAAAAAAATGAATATATATCGCAATGAAAAAATATGTGGCAATAATTAATAAAATATGGTTAGGTAAGTTAATTTTATGAAAGTACTAGCTTTCCGCCCGCGGCTTCGCCTGAGTGGAATTCGGTTATATCGCGCGACATGGAAACGCGCGCCGACGCCGCCGCCGCTTCGCGCCCCGCCTACCGCCCGATACGACCCCCCTCCCCCCCTTCCTCGTGCACGCTTTTTTTTCATTGTCTTAAACAATTGAACAATCTTAAATGATTTTATGTTTGACAATAAGGAACTTTCATACAAACTTTCGTCCTCTATTTCAACCCCTTCTACCCTTATTTTCGCGATTAAAAATATCCTATGTCCTTTCTCAAGTTCAGTTCTATCTTTGTACCACATTTCATAAAAATTGGTTCAGTGATTTAGGCGTGAAAGCATAACAGACAGACAGAATTACCTTCGCATTTATATATTAGTAGGGATGAGTATTTTGCAAACTTAGTTGCAGCTCTTTTTAATTTATATTTCGTTAACTTTCAATAAAATTAAAAAATATTCATAATTATTTGTAGACTGAATATCTCAAAATCAGGCAGTAACTCGTCAGCATTGCTTACATTTAAAGTCTAAAAACTTTTGCGGGCGAAACCGCTATAAATATGTCACTATATAAATTGTCAGTGTTGAATAGTGGAAAGAATTCGGGCAGCTTTATAAATATGTTAAGTTAGAAAAAAAGAAGCGGCCTTTTTGTCATCAGTGCTGGTTATAAATTGAGGAGCTAAATCTTTTAGAAATTATTTAGCGCCGCTACTCAAAGGTCCAAATAATTGGCACACAAATGTTTATGTTATTAATGAGAATATAATTAATTAAATAGTTTAATAATAATTTACAAATAATATTTTATGTATAAAATTTCATAAAACGTAAACTTGTGGAGAAGATAGAGTTACAAGCTTAGCTGTAGTTGAACTAACAATATCTGATTGCCTATCATCGTAGAATAAAACGATTTAATCATTATTAGTGTTAATGAATTCCGTCAGTCTGTCACTCACTATAACAGCAGAACACAATTCGTCTGCAGTTGCATTTAGCAATTACTCAAACCTTTGGCACTAAATTGCATGATAATGAAGCGGTGAAGAGTCATTTAGCTTGTCCGAGGGTTCATTGATATGCAGCTCTTAACGCAAACGTTTTGAGAAAGCAGAAATTTGATTAAACCTAATTCCTAGATACAAGTCTTATTGTTAGTATTAAAAGTTTTAATATTAAAGACTATTTTGACATTTATGTTTAAATATAATAAATATTAAACTGCTAGTCAAAATTAGGAGGCTGTCCGTAGATAGCTATTTATTATTATTTACCCTAATATTTTTGTACGAGACGACCGAAAGGGACCGTATAGTTAAAGAACGATAATAGTTAATATTTCGTGTAGTACGTAGTTAGGATAGTAATTTATATCGCTTCTTCATGTTATTTTATTGACTTGTAAATTTAATAGATAGTTTTCTAATGTTAAGAAAGGATAGCAATAGAATTTTGTATGGATACAGGACATTTTAGATAAGGATAGATATAGTTTTATAGAATTAAGGACATTTTATCATTTAAATATTAATTTAAGGATGTTTTTATAGGTTTTTCATAGTTTATAAATGATAATTTGTATATAGAAATAGATTTTGTCAATAAATACTGCATAAATTCATAGAAATGTAAGCGACGCGCGCACGTGTTAGACTAACGCGGATTAAGGACCTGCGGGGCGTTTTTATATCAGACGGTGGGTGACGAGGTAAATATAAATACCGTGGCGAAGACTCGACCTTATTTATTAATATTTAGCGCGCGCGCCGCATTAATTGTATGATAGACGAATAAAGTATGTAAAATTAATATAGGTAAGATATAGAAATAAGCTCAAAGTTTGTATAGAATAGATTTATTAAATAAAGTCCTTTTCGGGGGGTGAGGTAAGGGATCGCTGACCAGCCGATCGAAATCGTATAAATTGCGGCACCATTTCGGGTGTCGCAGGTCATTCTTCACTTTTTTTTTTGTGACGCAGGGCAATCCATTTACGGATGATATCCAGGACGCCCGGGTCGGCAGTCCTAGACCTATGTCGGACTCGACACTTTGGGAGTGCAATACCGTACTAAGCCCCTGCGGGAGCCTTCAGCCGCTTTAATTGGAGGGTCCCGGATCTGCAGGCAACAGGATCCCTTCAGCGACAGGCTGGCCTCGGCGAAAAGGCCAGACTTCTCCTACATGGGGACTGTCCGGCTAACCTCTGAACAGTCCCGACGACGTCGTGTCTAGCAGGACCGGGTTCCCATCCCGGCCCGACACGGGCACAAGGGCGTTACTGGAGGCTCATTAAGTAGCGCCTCCTACGCACCCCCATGCGTCGCCCGCGGATGGAGGCCACGTCGGCTGCCTCCTTTTTCCTCCGCTCGTCGGCCTCCTTTTGGGACATTACTGTCTCGCAGAAGGAGACCATCGCCTTCCAGAGGTCATTCTTCACTGGACTATAGTACAGCAAGGATCACTTAATAGAAGCTAGCCAACGCTCTGCTCCTCACAAGCGGGAAAATCTTCAACAATTTAATTGGCGTTTTACTGACGAATCCCTTCACGGAATACACGGCGAATCAGAACCAGCGCACCCCTTCGCACAAATACCGGTCCTAGGAAACAGACGTCGAACAAAAAAATAAAAAAAAAATTACAGTCCACTTCGTATCTCTTAGACTAGGGTCCGGTATAAATTTGTTTCTACTTATACTTCTCTTAAATATTGCATTAAGTTTTCTCTTATACGAATTAAATTAATGTTTGCATTTATCATTGAGAAAAACAATCAACATCGTCATCATATCAGCCATTGGATGTCCACTGCTGAACGTAGGCCTCCCCAATCGACCATCCAACGGCTTCCAGCGATTTCCTTCAAGTCGTCTGTCCATCTCGGCAGACGGCCGTCCGGTCTTCACTCGAGAAATTTTCTGCTCTATCGCCCGTCAGTTCTACGAGCTATGTGCCCTGCCCACTGCCACTTCAGCTTGCAAATCTGTTGGGCTATGTCGGCAACCTTCGTTCGTCTCCGGAAAATAAATTCATTTTACGGTTGAAAGTAAAGGCAGCTTTTGAAAGATTTTTTCATCTTTTTCTAAATTAATTAAATTAACCTTCCATAAAAAGGAATAATACTAAAAATAATTTATTTGAAATACTAAATTACGTGTAAAATGGTAAAGTTCTACTTATATTGTATTAAGACTTTTAAAAGATTTTAGATCATAAGTAGTCTTAGAAAACATTGAAGACCGTTATTGTTTCGAAGTAGGCACATTACCGATATTAAAAGCAACTTTGTATAGCAATTGTGACAGATATGATGGCAAACTTTGCGAACTAGCCAAGAAATTCTGGAAAAGTTATAATCCGATCTTGTACTCAATATTACTTTGGAAAGAATCGTTTTATTAAAGATTACCCGCACATTATTGGGCATAATTTTCGAACATAATTGGCAATAATAAAACTGACGGTATTCACCCTTGGAGCGTTTATGGTTCTTGTCTGGGTAATAAGCGTAAAATATCAGTTCTTTGAAAAGTCCTAATATAAAATTTACGGGATGACAGTGATGAGTGATGATTTAAATAGGTGAACGATACGTTTTGGCTCAGCACATTTCATACATTAGCTAGCTATCGTAAGATTCCTGTAAAGATTTTTTTTGTATGTGGGAGATGTAAAGATATTCCAATATTTATTTGAAAAAAAAAAGTTTCATTACTTATATTGCAAAATGATTTTCAAATTTTCGTTGCCGTTATTTTAAATGATATAATTATTGTTTATGCTATCTTAGTTCCGTTTGAAAACACTTCTTATCTAATTCTTAAGAAACTGATAATAAAACTTATGAATTTGTGTTGTTAAATAAGAGAATTAAAATAATAATATTACTATGTAAAATTATATTAATTATGAAGTGGCACACAAATTTTTTTTAATAAAAAAATAATTAACAAGTCTGATCTATGTTTGTTAAAAATAAAATAAATTAAGCGTTTCATTTATAAATTTCTACAAATTATGCGAGAAACCAATTAACAATTATTCAGTGGATAAACAATAAACTTTTCTCAAATAAATTACAAAATATATAAAAATAATATTGCGTCAATTTAAATTGATATATCACTGAACTGACCTGAATCAGTCTGTAAAAGTCCCACGGCTGGGCAAAGGCCTCTTCTCTATATAGAATAAGGGTTGTAACTTGTAGCATAATCCGCCACGTTGCTCCACAGTTTTGTAATTAAAAAAAAAAAAAAAATAAACTCTTAAAATTTACGTACCTATTAAAGTATAACACAAACTTTTAACTTTTACCTTTATTATATTTGATATAGATTTAAAAAAATACCATATACTAGCGCTTCAGCGTCTTAATGAAGAAAATGAAAACCACAATATGAAACAACTTAATCATTATGCAAAAAGAAAATGACATTTTTAAGATTTAAAACACCAATATTTACATATGTTTCCGTATATACAAACAATGTGTTACTTATTTCAAATATATCAAGTCGTTCTAAGCTGCTAAAATAATCTTTTATCCACGAGGCAATCAATTTTATTTTTAAATATTTAAAACGATAAAATTTGTCAGTATATATATTGACAGTAAAGAAGCATGCTCTCGGGCTCTTTAAAACGTTTTTATGTTTATTTTAATTCACAAAATAGCAGAGAAACCGCATTTTAACCATTTCTGCGTACTCATCGCGTGCGAGGTTATGCAAATGCGATTACTCAAAAACCCGAGATTATAATTATGTTATTAAAATATTTATTTCAGAAACCATATATTTTTTAATCTCTTTTTAAATGAATTTTAATACCAGTTTTATTGTTTCGTGTTCATGTTCACTTAATACAATAATTATGTATACTAAGGCAACATAAGGAAGTGAGTTCTCCATCATTTTGGTTAAGTCTGATAATTACTTTTGTGAAAAATCTACCCCAAATTTAAGTCTTAAAAATCAAAATCGAAATTCGATTTTGCGCTTTGCAATGCTATTTACTTATGTTATCAATCAACTTCAATGTATTTCTAGAGCAAAAGTTTTGTACAAAATGCGCACGTGAAGTTCACAGTAATATTTCAACCAATTTACACCAAACCTTGACAGATTATACACCTAAATCTTGCTCATAAATCACTCTATCGATTAGTAAAAGTCGCATGAAAATACTTCGAATAGTTTTTCAGTTTATAGCGAACAGACAAACAGACCGAAAAACAGATAGGCAAAAGAATAAATAAATAACTATCAAAATGTATAGATAGAATCCATTATTTAGTTGTTCATATTTCGATATCAGACTGTATCGCCTCTGTAACGTATTTTCGAGATAATAAAATTCATTACGACAATCTGAATATCTGTAACAATAATGTTAGGTTTATCGAAACGATAAAAGACAGTATTTTTTTTTTTTTTTTTTTATACCACGACGGTGGCAATCAAGCATACGGCCCGCCTGATGGTAAGCGGTTACCGTAGCCTATGGACGCCTGCAACACCAGGGGCATCACATGCGCGTTGCCGACCCTTTAAAAACCTATTTACTCCCCTCTTGAAGGACCCCATACTGTAGTCCTGCGGGAAAACCTCGGCAGGGAGTTCATTCCACAACCGAATGGTCCGTGGGAGGAAATTCCTCTGATACCGAACTGTACGGGACCATTGGGGCTGCAATGTGTGAGCATGAATTCCCTGTCGATGGCGAGCGGTGCGATGATAAAAAGTGGCCGTTGGCACCATTTCGAACAATTCTCCGGAACACAACCCATTATACAAGCGATAGAGCACGCATAGGGATGCAACATCTCTTCTTAGACTTAAGGGCTCGATATCGCTCGTCAGTATTGGATCGTCGACAATTCTCACAGCTCTTCTTTGAACCGAGTCAAGAGGGCCAAGTTGGTATGCCGGTGCTCCCGCCCAGAGATGAGAGCAGTACTCCATATGGGGGCGGACTTGCGATTTATACAGACGCAGTCTTTGCCCCGGCGTGAAGTACCGCTTCGCTCTGTTAAGCACACCGAGTTTTTTGGATGCCATCTTGACCTTGTCTTCCAGGTGACATCGGAACTGGACGTCGCTGGATATGTCGACACCAAGGATACCAATACTGTTAGAGATGGTAAGGGTTGTGTCCTGGAATTGAGGGGCCACAGTGAATGGGGTTTTCTTAGCGGTGAACGCACAAACTTGTGTCTTGGAGGGGTTGAATTGGACTAAATTGTCTCGACCCCAATCGGAGACTTTGGAAAGACTACTCTCGATTTCAGACACAAGTTGTTCGCGACTTTCTACCACAGCGGAACGAGGGATGTTTGCACGGCCTGTGTAGAAAGCGTCTATATCAGTATACAATCGTAACGTAAAAAATCAGTTCATTGATTATTCTCAACATTATTGCTCTGTGAATCACTTACAAAGACCGGTATAAAGCAATTTATGTTCCTTTTATATTCACAAAGGGAAAATGGATCCATTATGTACTAAAGTTATTTTACTTATTCCCATTTCGTATTATATATTCGAGTGTACGACAACTATTTAAAAATTTATTACTTATATCCCGCGGTGTATTCAACTTTTTCAGTTCTTTTATTCAGAGCCCTATCAGTGTATTTAACTGTAGAGAACTTATAAATGAACGATTTATAACGATATCCATCACATAAAAGTTTAATATATAATTGGGGGAGTGAGGAACAGGGTGTAAAGTTCCTCAGCCACCATTGAAAAGGTAGGATCCTCCCACCAGACGGGTGTTGTGTCTGGTGGGCTACTGCCCCCCGACGGTTGTTGTCGGGTTCTTGTATATAATTATGTTCAATCGCTCGGATAACTTTGATAGCGCGATATATAGTATACGTCAGTTTTCTAGTTTGTATGTGGCGAGGTAGATGTCGCTACATATATATATATATATATATATATATATATATATATATATATATATATATATATATTTTACCACCAAACCTCACTTTACTTCACTTCACTTATCTGTTAGATATTTCTATTCACAACCCGTGGACCCAAAAATTACAGTATGTTAGTTGCTGCTAAAACGTATCAGTAACTTTTGTGGAAGACATAATTTATCAGCAACCGGTGAAACAAGCCTTTTGTTAATAAAACAAAAGAAATTATTTCACAACATTCGATAATTTAAGTCGGAATTTTTAATCAATTAAAAATAACAAACTAGTAATCAAATAGAATAAAATAACTTAAGATTTATTATGATAATTTAAATTGATAGTTTAAAATAATCACTAAGTTATTATGTAAGAAAGATGACCTAGAACTATTCGTTCTTGAACAAATTGACCTAATACAGCATACATTCGTTAACACATGTCACTTACACTTAATGGACTAACGCCGAGTTGCACGAAACAAATTTTAAATTTAAGTGTTTATTAAACAAATTTAATCACAAGAATCGTGATTATCTGTTGCACGAAACCTACATCTGATTAAGTTAACAAAAAAATTTAGTTTAATTAAAGACCTAGCTAACGGATGATTAATTCCAACAGCTTTAAATTAATCATAAGATCAACTAATTTTAAGATTAATTGCAACTTTTTCAGTATTTCAGTATTCAACTTTTTCAGTTCTTTTATTCAGAGCCCTATCAGTGTATTTAACTGTAGAGAACTTATAAATGAACGATTTATAACGATATCCATCACATAAAAGTTTAATATATAATTGGGGGAGTGAGGAACAGGGTGTAAAGTTCCTCAGCCACCATTGAAAAGGTAGGATCCTCCCACCAGACGGGTGTTGTGTCTGGTGGGCTACTGCCCCCCGACGGTTGTTGTCGGGTTCTTGTATATAATTATGTTCAATCGCTCGGATAACTTTGATAGCGCGATATATAGTATACGTCAGTTTTCTAGTTTGTATGTGGCGAGGTAGATGTCGCTACATATATATATATATATATATATATATATATATATTTCACCACCAAACTTCACTTTACTTCACTTCACTTATCTGTTAGATATTTCTATTCACAACCCGTGGACCCAAAAATTACAGTATGTTAGTTGCTGCTAAAACGTATCAGTAACTTTTGTGGAAGACATAATTTATCAGCAACCGGTGAAACAAGCCTTTTGTTAATAAAACAAAAGAAATTATTTCACAACATTCGATAATTTAAGTCGGAATTTTTAATCAATTAAAAATAACAAACTAGTAATCAAATAGAATAAAATAACTTAAGATTTATTATGATAATTTAAATTGATAGTTTAAAATAATCACTAAGTTATTATGTAAGAAAGATGACCTAGAACTATTCGTTCTTGAACAAATTGACCTAATACAGCATACATTCGTTAACACATGTCACTTACACTTAATGGACTAACGCCGAGTTGCACGAAACAAATTTTAAATTTAAGTGTTTATTAAACAAATTTAATCACAAGAATCGTGATTATCTGTTGCACGAAACCTACATCTGATTAAGTTAACAAAAAAATTTAGTTTAATTAAAGACCTATCTAACGGATGATTAATTCCAACAGCTTTAAATTAATCATAAGATCAACTAATTTTAAGATTAATTGCAACTTAACTAACGGAAAGTTAGCGACGGTTTCGTGCAACTCGCCGTAAGAGCTACTGAACCATCCGAGTGACCCATTCCCCACAAAGATAATTTTTTTTAAAATATCTTTTACTATCGGTCAGTTATGAAATTTAAGTCTGGCAGGCATCTCGCTGTTGCATTATCCTCCCTTAAATTTTTGAAAATGCAAAAAAAAGAAAATCTACTCCCATATGGTTACAAGCTCTCCTGCTATAAGTAACTAGCAAACCCGGCGAACTCCGTTTCGCCACCATATGGCTTCTTTTTTTTGTAACATTTCGTTTGGGGATTAAAAGATGAAGTAGTACATGCTATGTATCAGAGATTGCACTGTATGTGAAAAATGATTTTCTCTGTTTTCCTGCTTTTCTGTTGAAATTTTTCATGAATTTTGTTTGCTATAAAGCTCACGCAGCCCGAGACCTTTCCAACGAATGCAAAACCGTGGAAATCGGTTCGTGCGTTCTGGAATTATAGCGTCAGGAAGGAAAACCCGACTTATTTTTATATTATAGATTACAAAATTTATAATTTTTAAATCATTTGATGAGAGTCAATGATGACCCTTCTTCTATATGGAGAAGAGGCCTTTGCCAAGCAATGTGTTGTTTAGAAGTTGATTCAATGCACTTCAGTTCATTATGAGAGTATAAGATTATATTATTATGATTTTCCCTGTTTTCCTGCTTTTCTGTTGAAATTTTTCCTGAATTTTGTTTGCTATAAAGCTCACGGAGCCCGAGACCTTTCCAACGAATGCAAAACCGTGGAAATCTGTTCGTGCTTTCTGGAATTATAGCGTCAGGAAGGAAAACCCGACTTATTTTTATATTATAGATAAGCAAAATGTTTTAAATCTCTTATGAGCCAGTCATTCAAGGACCTTCTTTCCCTGAATGGCGACCACGTTTAGGTAAAAGGAGCACAGGCCGCCCTCTTTTTTTTCTCTCTTCTCTCTCATCTCGCTGTTGCATTATCCTCCCTTAAATTTTTGAAAATGCAAAAAAAAAGAAAATCTACTCCCATAAGGTTACAAGCTCTCCTGCTATAAGTAATAAGCAAAATGTTTTAAATCTCTTATGAGCCAGTCATTCAAGGACCTTCTTTTCCTTGAATGGCGACCACGTTTAGGTAAAAGGAGCACAGGCCGCCCTCCTACCAGGTGGACTGACGACCTGAAGAAGACAGCGGGAAACCGTTGGATTCAGAGGGCCCAGGACCGGGTGGAGTGGCGTCGATTAGGGGAGGCCCATGTCCAGCAGTGGACTACCAAGGGCTGAAAAGAAGAAAAGAAGAAGATGAGCCAGTCCGAGTTGTCATAGTACAATTACAGTATTTATGACATTTATTAGGGAACTAACTAAAGGCAACTAACTAAGTACTAACCATGCTTGACTTCATCGATGCTTTTAGTAATATTGATTTTGATAACCTGCTGGAGTTGTTAAGAGTTTTAATAAACCAATTCCATATTCTCCTAGACTAGATAATTAACTGTTAGGTTGGTGTAACATCGATGCAGGGGTACTGAAAAAAGTCGTACTATGACCACTACTATTTTTATTTTCAGTTGAGTAATATTTACAATATATAATCACTTTCAATATTGTATGATGTTTTGTTTCACAACAGGTAACATTGTTTGAAAGAGATCGCTATTTAACAATGAAGCAGCCTTATTGTGTGTCTGATAATAAGTTAATTTTTTAAATAATTGAGTATTGTAACTTAATTTTCTGTAAGTTGTAATAAAAGCATTAACATTATTTTAAAATTTACTCCCAAAATGTATAGGGTTTTCCTTTATTGCCATGCAAGATATGAATTTTAAATCTCATTGGTGCTAATGAACTAACCGGAACTAAATCAGCCTGTAAACATCCCACTACTAGGCAAAGGCTTCTTCTTCATATAGGAGAAAGAAGCTTAATCCACCACGATGCTCTACTGCGGGATGGTGGATAATTTCGCTACCATGAGTAAAGATCGTTACCAGGTGTCTATGATAATATTCGGGACCGACAGCTTTACGTGTTCTTCGAGGCATGGTGGGGAAACCCACAAGGAGATACACCCATACCACAAATAAATATTTGCACAAATACAAATATCTGCCCCAAGCTCGAACCCACGACCGCCGGCGTTGAGGCGACTACTCGCACCACTACACCAGAACGGTCTTCATCGGTGTTGATTAGAATTTATTATTATTAGACTTTTTATTAGACTGAGACCGTAAATTCGTATTGATGTGTTTTATCCAAAAGTGCCATTTTAGTTCTGTTGATGCTTCTCAAATGTTTGCTCCGTCACAAGCTTATCATTCAATAAAATGGAATTACTATATAAATATTTACTTCTAGTATCTACAACTTTGTAGATAATTATATTCATAGAATAATGGAAATAAAACATTTTAATAAATATATATCTTAAGCCAACTAAGTGGACTCGGCAGATACTTCGGTAGGACATTGTGAGTTATCACGAAGATTTTATATTAGAATATTAAAATCATAGCAAATATTCGTAATATAATTTACGGTTTCAAATATTCATAAAGTCAACAATGTGTTAAAATACAAAAAAGTTAATTCAGCTGCCAGGTACAGATCTGAAATGGATTGTAAACAAAAAAAAAATCCTAACGTAACTCATTCAACTGCCTTGAGCAAAGCGTTCCCGGCAATACATTACCGAATTTAATATTTAGAGTTAGCGTGCATAGCGTTAAAATTCCGTACGATTTTTCTCCACTAAATTCTGTGATATACGAACCATAGTGATAATTGAAGTGCTATACACGTATTAACGAAAATTAAATCGAAGTTCGCTAACTGACATTTTCCTGTTGAGCTATTTACTCATTTGCCGTTGCTAGAGCAGTATTGTATGTACACCATACTACAGTCGGTGTAGATGATACCGAAATCTATCTGAGCGCTTGTATTTCAATGCATGTTTTTTTGTTGATATATCCATTGATGAAGATGTTGAGATATCACTTCGACATCCGAAGAAAGCTTACAAATTAAAAGTCTTACGGAGCCTTGCCGCATCGAAGTGTAAGCAAACCCTTATAAACAGGTTCATTGGTTAACTTGGCGAAGTTTAAATAATTTAATTTTATGTCACACACATTTGGAATATAGAATTAATAAATAACTTTGTTATCTTGTAATGAAACATTCCACTAATATTTTTTACCTATTAAATTGATAGAAGCAAAGTGATGATAAAACCATTTTGGTTATCATATGACATATTATTCCATATTGGTAGTTAGTTACCCGCGGTTTTATGCCCATTAAATTTTTATCTTATATAATTTCGTTTCTGAACGAATAAGGTTTCATTCATATCTACTTTGAAATAGGTGTGATTCTTTTATTTTCTCTTTTCGAAACTTTCTCAATAAACATTCTAAATAATATTTGCAAATCCGCATGCCGCATCCGCATCACGACATTAACGCGCTAAATAATTTGATTAAAAAAAAATAGCTTTCTGTTTTTTTGGTATAATAATAATAATCAGTTCAGCGGCTCCATCAGGATGCAGCTTGGAGTGGCTAAGTGTGCGGTCGTGCATGTAGACAGGTGACAGGTGACGCAATCGGCTGAAATTAGCCTAGAGCTTTCGAACTTCAAGACCCTTTCCGAAGCTGAATCTTACCGGTATCTGAGCATGTCACAATGCATAGGGGTGCAGGAGGTGGATATGAAACAGGCGGTTTGCACATTCTGAAGGATGGCACTCTCGACTTCTGTCGAGCTTGTCGTCATCCCGGCGAGTCACTCAGACATGTGCTTTCGGGGTGTTCAGCGCTTGCCAACACTAAGTACTTGCACAGACATAACCAAGCGGCCAAGATTCTTCATCAAGAGCTTGCACTAATGTATTGTCTCCTGGAACAGAGGGTGCCGTACTACCAGTACACACCGGCGCCAGTACTCGAACGCGACGGAGTCCGGCTCTACTGGGACCTGCCTATCGCCACGGACAGGACGATACTGGCGAACAAGCCTGATATCGTGGTGATGGATAGGGCACAGTCGAGGGTGTTTTTAGTGGACATTACCATCCCGCATGACGAGAACCTAGTGAAAGCTGAAACAGAGAAAAATTGAAATATCTGAATCTGGTTTGATCCCTGAGGCAGCTGGGTATACGTGACGGTTCGCTCGCAGCCAGGATGCAGAAGGCGGTATTACTCGACTCGCCTAGGATTGTCCGCCGATTTCTCAGCCTACAGCCCTAACCCCCGGCCGTTTGATCTCCCTGCCGGGGCGTAATCCTCCACCCGCTTATATTTATTTAAGTAAGTTTATTTAACCCTCCGATGCGCGCGCAACTTTTTGTGACATGAAGAGTCGCGCCTGGGTCGAAAAGACCTGTATTTTCAAGATATTTTTTACTATATGTTTAAGCACTTTTTGTTTTTTATTTTATTCAAAAATAAAGAATGTAATAATACAATGCCGAGATATAAAATATTTATTTTTTATATAATGAATTTCAACATTTTTAACATAAATTACAATTTTTCGAAAAATACTTACTTTTTAGCATGTAGTAACAATTATCACACTGTAACTTTTTTTTTACTAAAGTAATAGTAAAATAAACTTTTTTATATAGATAGTAATCAACATTACTCTAAATAGAGCAATAAAATAAAAGTTTTTATATAAAAATATTTTTTTTTAAATTAGTCTTCAAAATTACCGTAAAAATCGAGATCAAAAAAATTATAATTTCTTATATAATCAGACTTATGACAGTCTAATGTTAGTTTGTACTTCGTTTCTGGCCACAATTAGTACATAGAAATAAAGTGTGTTCCCTACAAATATAAGTGTAACAACATTTGCATTGGGTTTTAGACATCTCATCAAAAACTTCCACTCCACATTTATGCAGATTTTAATCCGTAATTATTTCTGGCTTGCGTTTATCACCAATATCAGAATTTATTTTCGCATCATGATGCATTTTCGAGGCAAGGAGCACCACTTTTCTTTTAATTGGTGTATACGACACTAACGTACGATTCAGCTGAAAGCCAAAATATGTGGTGTTTTCTAAGCCCATAATCTTCATGTAATTCTGTGATCAAAGGGAAACTTGTGAACCAGTTGTCCATCACAATGATCCTTACGATGAGATAGGAAATAATTGCCTAATTGCCTAACCGTTCGTTTTACAACATCCGATGGGAAATTACTAATATTATATATTCCTGCATTTTCCTTTCTAGTGTCCACTTCTAAGTAAGCACTATAGTAAGATCTTGAATCGGTCATCACAAATATTTTAATCCCATATTTGACAGGCTTATTGTAAATTTCTCCTTCGATATCATCATCATCCAAACTTCTGCTATTCTTTGGTCATCTAAGCGATTTTTACAAACAAAAATAAAACCAATAATAATAATATGATCATAAATAATTTACTTATAACCTGATTTTTTTAACCGTGCGCCTGTCAACGTCAAAATATTAGCATGTTGGTAGCTTTTTATTCTACATAATTGGTAGTTATTTTATTCTACATAATCTAGGCATGTATCTCATTAATTTAAGAAGTGTCTGTGCCTTTCATAACCGTGTTTAATGATAAGGACAGACTTTTATGATGCTGCCAATCTAACGACTTTGACAGCTCCGAGCGCACAGTTATAAAAATCGGGTTATACACCAGACGTCGCGCGTGGGTCGAAACGACCCATACTCACTTTAGACGTCCGTACACTCCGAGCACCAAGCGCCAACTTGCTGAGGTGGTGCGTGCGGGCAGTCCTTATACTAACTTGAAGGTACTGGGCGCGACCATTTGAAGTAACTAATATTTAAAAAGTTATCGAACAGGAATCGAGGTACTGGGTCTTTTCGACCCACGCGCGCCCACCCGCGGGTTAAGTTTATTATATGCCTTATATAAGTTATATATTATATTTTTATATATGCCGCGGTCCGCAAGCTCTGCTACATTTATAAATAAATAAATAATAAATAAATAAACGTCTCACACTCAACGGCCCCCAGTAGGATGTGAATCCTGTGTCGGGGGTCCGGAAACACACACAAATACACAAGCACAAACGCCCAGACCACGACAAACATCTGTATGGCCTATACAAATATTTCTCATGTGCGGAGATCGAAACCGCGACCGCTAGCGCATTATCCAGTTGCTGTCACCACTGCGCCAACGCGTCGTTTATGCATCTCTCTTAAGTCTTATATATCATCTAATATGATATAATTTTATTGTCACTTTGTATGTGCCTACAATTTTATACCTATTTTATGATTTATCGACATCAGAAATCGCACTGTAGTTAAAAGGGAAAAATACAAACAACATAAAATAAATCATTCAAGGAAATAGAAATATGATTGAGGCAAAAACGTAAGATTTCATGGAAGCCGCCGTTTAGTAATGAAGTTGAGTCGACGCAAATTAAACTAGCCTTACGCTATTTACACGGAACGCTATACTCATTCGCTTATCTAAGATAAAAAATCGTGTAAAACATTGACGACTTATGAGTATAAACCATTTTATAAAATCGATAAAATTATGTGACGTCCCAATCCAGAGTTTTTATGGCGTCAAAAAAAAAATGTTGTGGTAACTGTGTGTTGCATGTAATCTTTACTTATAATAAAAATATAATATATCAAAATCTGTAATACACTATATTGTACACCAAAATAAAAGTGTTACATATAAAGATATATATGCATAAAATAAAGTATTATACAAAGGGTTATCCCTGAAAAGCGATTTCTTCCAGGCAACCTTGGAGCAGAGGAAATGGTATTGTTGTCGCATAGGTGTACAAATTTAATATTATCTTAAAATCTGTATGTTACATTATTTTTTAATCTGTATATTCAGGCTATTTTTTTTCCTTTTTGGAATTATTAATAAATTTAATCTAAACTGGACACGATTTGAGTTCATAATAAGAGCTAGGTAGGATACTGGGTCCCACTGGAGTTGCTGGATTTCCTACCGGGCGCGTCCCCCGGATAGCGGATAGGGGGAGCTACTCGAACGCCTCGCGAGTGGTCGGGGTCTTCGGACCTCAGTGGACCAAAACCAGCAGCGGTAGGCGCGAAAGCGCAGGAGGGGGTGACTCGCTCTCCCCCTCCATTCAGTGGCGTGAAAGCGCACAAGCCACTGTGCCCTTAGACTAGCTGATGTGCGGGTCCATCAGCGGGGGTCCGCAATCTGGGGTAGCTGAGCGTCCAGTGGTAGGCGGAGCGTAAAAGTGCGGTGAGGGTATGGGCACGGGAGGTGAAGTCGGTGAGGGCGTGGCGCCGAGAAGGCGCGGAGAAACGAGGGGGAAATTTTTCCCCCCATTCGGTGGCACGAGCGGGCGGGTTCGCTCGTCCATTCCATGCAGGAGAGTGCGAAAGCGCAGTAGTTGGGCGTGGAGGTGCACAAGCCACAGGTCCCCTGGACCAGCTGATGTGCGGGCCGCGATGAGGGGACTCGCCGTCTGAAGTAGCTGGGGTCCAGCAGTGGGCGAAGCGCGAAATTGCGGTGAGAGTGTGGGCACGGGAGGTGCGGCCGGTGAGGGCATAGCGCCGAGAGGGCGCGGAGATTTCAGTGGTGTAGCCGCTCCTGGTACTGCTCTGGATTAGCAGAGTGAACCAGTCGATCGCCTCCAATCACATGCGGAAGGGCTACCGGGCCAAGCATCGGGGCGTCACGGTTATATGCGCAAGCGATCCCATGGCGCCTCACAACAGCACAGACGGTCGATGGGTTTTTGTGTTATTCTGGCTTCGCAGCCAGCGAGTCCCACATACCCGTCACTTGCGGGGGGCGGGATGCGTAAATGCATTCCCCACCGTAAAAAAAGGTAGGATACTGGGTAGGTACTTTAATCTCTAAATGCGGCTCGGTTTTCTTTGGATGAGGGAATAAAAGTAAAATAGTTACAATTCATTAAGACGTTGATTTTTATTAATTCTTTGTAAGAAAGGAGATAATTTAAAATTGGCCCAGAAAATGGCCAGGCCCATAAAATGGTAACCAATCTTTGGTTTTGTTAGTTCAGAAATTACAGACACCATAACACTTATACCCGTATTTATAGTGAAGTAAAAGTAATTACTTGAGTAAAAGTAGTTACTTAAGTAACTGTTTTTATTTTATAGTTGAGAAATTGCTTGCAGTTAGAACTGTCAAAAGTTAGAATTCTCAGCCAAGTAATAGTCACCATTTCCCTTACTTAAGCATAGTTTACTACACACGAATTTGGCGTTTGGTGGTTGATTCATTTTTTTGTAAGATTATTTATTAAAATGGAGTCTTTCAAAGAAATTGAAGCTGTTTTTGCTGTTTTTGATGATCTGGAAAATAATATACTAGAGGAGATAGAAATTCCTGAGCCTAGAAATCCCAAACTTTTTATTTTCGTGATGTAGATTTCGCGATTATTCGGAAGACAGTTTTAAAATGAGATTTTGTTTCTCTAAAAATATTGTGATGAATGTGATTTTGCCAAAGATTTATGACTCATTACAATCAGAAACTCAAAGAGGACTTCCTATCAATCCAGTTTGTCAATTACTAACTGCATTACGTTTTTATGCCACTGGAAGTTTCCAGATTGTTTGTGGAGATGTTATACCTTCATGTTATACTAAAGCTTTATTAATTGTTTCGTAGATGCCTGAGAAAAAAACGTACGAAATTGTAACAAAAATGAAAATAACACATGGTAAAATACCATTAAATGCTTAGAACTGTACCTTATTAACTTACAAAACACATTGTTTTACCTTTTGAGTAACGATAGAGTCGATAGAGGACTCATTAAATTCCTTTACAATTTTCTCCCATGATTGTTTCTTTTTTAGAGCACTTGTTGCATTCGTTTGTTTTGTGGTTAAAATGGTATCATAATTTTGAAGTATATTTAGGAACAAGTCCTTTTCCAGGGTCGAAAATGGTTTTTTTTCTATTTGTTTCAGACATAATCGTATTTAAGAATAAATTCAATAAATTAAACTCGCCGCCGACAACAACAATTGTGACATTAATGGAAACATAATGACATTACAGACACAACAATGTTGGCAATTTAAAAAGTTTGCGTCAGCCATTGTTCGAAGTGTAAAAAGTACACATTCACATTTGGTAGGATATTCACGTGTCAAACGTTTTATTTCTTCAAACAACGGTCAACCGTTGTCTATTACTCTAGCATTTGCTTAGCTAAGTAATGTGATTTACTCAACTATAAAATAAGATTTTGTGCTTGAGAATTCTAGCTGTAAGTAATGACTTAGCTGAGTAAATACTTAAGAAAAAGTAATTACTTTTCTATAAATACGGGTGTTAGTATTAGGTACAAATAACTTGAAACGCTACGAATACAATATAAGTAATACTAATAAATAAATATTATTAACATATACATACGGTGGACTGTTCCTAAGGTAAGCATGGGGAGCAAGCACACTTGGGACGGAAATCTGCTCTATATATCTATTGTTTATGAATTACTCCATTTAGATAGTCTCTTACACCCGTATTTATAGAAAAGTAATTACTTTTTCTTAAGTATTTAAGCTTAATACCATATTTATCGAGTATCTTTTCCATTAAAAATATACTTACGGCATTGAATTTTACTCTGATATACGCTGTTGGAGTCGTATAAGCTATAATAATCTTCTATTGATGTACTGCTCTTACAACATCATTAAACGAAATTATTAATAACATCACAGGGTACATCATTTGGAAGAACGTACGATCTGACTCTCACTTTGACGACTGATTGTCAGTAGAATATGTTGTTAAGGCTTTTAGGCCATAAAACTATTTGGACATCTTTGACAATCAATCAATCAATCAATCAACAAAAAGAGTCAATATGTTATAAGACATTATATGAAATCATTGAAGAATTTTTATCCATACCATACTAATAATAATAATACCCTTTACTGCACGCGAAAAAAAAGAACATTATTTGTAATGACCAAAGAAAGATATATAAAGGCGGTCTTATCGCTAGAATAAGGTCTTATCGCTTCCAGACAACCTTTGGGTATAGGTCTCGTCATAGTAAAAGCGGTCTAGGTAGTGTATAAAGAATTGCTATAAGGATCAAGCGTTATAATGATATGTATACAAATAATAAATTATATCACATAATGCATGCTAGAATATATGTATCAACAAATATTTGGTTTGTAAGTTGTTAACCATTACCGAATTTCTCGCTAGAATAGTTTTATATAGGCTGTTACATACACTCGGCTTGCGGACTTAGGGCCTTTATGGGTAGCTCATAAAAATGATAGATCACTATATGCTACGTGTTCTTACATTGTAAGGTAGTTTATTTCGATGAAATATTTCGCCTTTTATTGTCAGATTCCGAGTATTAAGAACCATTTTTGAATTCATTTCGGTGGTTACTTTTTCTCATTTATATAAAAAGCGTTATTGATTGTTGATCTATGATTTATTTAGTTTATTTACGGAAAATGTCTTATGATAAAGTTTATAAATTTTATTTTTCAAAATATTATTTTTATTTTCTTGTTAGCTAAGTAATGTCATAGGTAACTATAGTACTGGGAAGAGGAATAAAATGGACTTTGTCTGGTTAATTTCACTTTAGAAAACAATTTCACCATATTAAATACTTTATTTAAGAAAAAGCTAAAAGACAGGTGGACCTGGATCTCACCATGTTGAAAATACCGAAACGAAATAGATTATAATATATTGACAAACAAACCAAAATATTTTACAAATACAGAAATACTAATTGTCAACTATAATACCAACCACCGAATGGTAAGAGCAACCCTATATGGAAAGAAACCAAAGCAAGGACGAAAACATATAAAGCAACAAATGCAGGTTATAAACTTATCAATACCGGATGATATACTAGAGAAACTAAAAACTGCTTTGGCTGGTGTTCATGAGCAAAAGTTTGTACAAGATAAATACGATAAACTCGTGTATGAATTACAACATATTAACAGCGAATTATCGACTTCCAGCAAGATAAAAGATAAATCATCTACAAAAGCCGTTACTTTGATAAAAGAACGTAGAAATATGTTACTTGATAGGAAAAATAAAGGAAAAGAAATAGTAGAAATAAGTAAAAAGATAAGACATGAAATTAGAGAACACAAAAACAAAAAAATGACGAAAACTTTCAAGTATCATATAGAAAGAACAGGTGGTATTAAAAAAAGAGCTAAGAAAACTGAGAGAAAAAACTACTTGGGTACCAAACATTTCAAATAAAAATTTTGAAATAACAGCAGAAAGATGGAAAATAATGAAAGTCGCTACTGAGTTTTATTGTCACCTATATTCAGAAGAAGATGACGCCCATCAATCTCAATCTCAATCTGATAATGAACTGAAACAAGATACATGCGAAGATGAAATGGTACCAGAAATATTGGAAAGTGAAATAAGATCTGCTATTAAAACCCAAAAAAATGACAAAGCTCCAGGTGAAGATGGCATTAGAAATGAGTTATTAAAAGGTACTTTGGAAGCTGTTACTGAAATAATAGTACATCTTTTCAACCTGATACTAATCACAGAAACAATACCAGTAAAATAGACCCAATCAACCATCATACTTTTATATAAAAAAGGAGACAAATCAAATATCGAAAATTATAGACCAATAAGTCTTTTGTCCAACCTGTATAAGATATTTGCCAAAGTTATCCTTAACAGAATTTCATTAGTCTTGGAAGAAAACCAACCGCGAGAACAAGCAGGTTTTCGCAGAAACTTTTCAACTGTAGACCACATACACGTTGTCAAGCAACTTTTAGAGAAATGCAAAGAATATAATAAAAGCTATTACATAAGTTTTTTGACTACAATAAAGCATTTTATTCCTAAAAACATAACGCGATCTAGGAGACACTAAAAGTCATAGAATTGATGTTACAGGAATTAGCAGTTGAAAGTAAGAAAGTTGGTCTTACCATGAATACATCTAAAACAAAAATTATGAGCAACACAAATAGAGAAAAAATCTATGTAAACCAGTTAGAAATAGAATATGTTAACGAATATGTTTATCTAGGCCAAATCATATCACCAAATGATCAAACTAACAAAGATGTGGATCGACGGGTCTGTAAATCGTGGAAAAGGTTCTGGGCTCCTAAGGATGTAATGAAAAACAGGGACTTTCCAATGACTGCCAAGACTAAATTACACGATACCTGTATCTTGCCATGTATGATTTATGGATGCCAAACGTGGGCTCTGACTAAAAGCAATATGAAAAAACTAGAAACATGCCAACACGGAATAGAGAGAAGTATACTGCGTATAAAGACAGACAGCGATTAGTCACAATTGGAGCCAAAACAAAAATATACGACATTAAAACGAAAATTAGGGAACAGAAATGGCGATGGTGGCGTAACAAACTACAGAGCTTCCTGCGATTAGCATGTTTAGCTATCACAGGAGGCATGAGGACGACACCAACTGCAGTGTTAGAAGCTGCGATGAACCTCCCGGCCCTCCACCTATTCATAAGACAAGAGGCAGCTTCTACAGCGGTAAGGTTAAAGACACTTCGTCTTTGGAAAAGAGGCATGTCCCCCCAATCGGAGGTTCTAAATGAAGTGATGGAAAAAGAACCAATGCTGCTGGCGGTAAGCGACAAGTTACCAAAGCAATTTGTTTTCGACAAAAAATATAAAATACAGCTTCATGAAGATCCAAACGAAGCCCTGAACACAAAGGACGTAAGGATTTTTACTGATGGCTCTAAGACTGGATCAGGTACAGGGTACGGTGTATTCTCTGAAGATCTCAACATACAAATAGGCGCCCCTCTGGGTGCTCACAACACCGTCTATCAGGCGGAATGTATGGGTATCATAGCAGCGGCCTCAGCTACTCTTGTTCGAAAGGTAAAGGACTACTCCATCCGAATCCTCTCGGACAGCAGATCAGTACTACAAGCTCTTCAAAGTCACTCTATCACCTCAAGACTTATCTACAACTGTCACCAATCCCTGATGGAGGTATGTAATAACAACAACAACGTAACTCTTCAGTGGATCAAAGGTCACAGTGGCTCCCATGGTAACGATGCTGCTGATAAACTGGCCAGAAGAGGTTCGGAGATGGCTGCGATTGGACCAGAACCAATTGTCCCCCTTCCTACAGAATGGCCTACATCAGTCATTCGACAACACACGAAAGAGCTACATAATAAGTACCGGATGGAGGTGAGTGAATGTAGACAGGCGAAACAAGCTCTCCCACACATAGATCGGAGACTGTCTCGTAAGTTAATGAATCTCACTCACCCACATTTACGCAAAATTACTCATATTATTACGGGCCACGGCCCATTCAACAAACATCTGTTTAATCTAGGTGTTACCGACAGCCCCCTGTGCAGAGCCTGCCTGGATGCAGAGGAGACGGCCGCCCACATTGTTCTTGAGTGCACGGGCGTGATCACCTACCGGGCCAGACATCTGAGGTCACCGAGGACTCTTCCCGAAGTCTTTTTTTTTTTTTTTTTTTTTTTTTTATTTAAAACTGCACCTCCGAGTTTGAATTTTTGGAGTCATTTTTTACAATATTTAATTAATTAGCTTTATTTATAATTTAAAAACTAGTCCTCTATTACCATACATCTCGCTTTTATTCTGTTCCTGTCATTCAGCATACCAATTTCATCTTTTATCCATCTACATTCATTCAATATGGGTTTGTCCCATCAAAAGAAAAGAAAACTATCATGCCTTATATCTAAGTACACCAAGGGGAGAGAAGGGGGAAAGGGATAAATTTTTATTATTTTACAATCTTGTTTTTTACAATTTTCCTTAATATATATTACATATTCTTACTAGTTAACTATACATTTATTTTTATTCTAAAGAGGCAGACAAATCCTTTCTTTTTCTTAACACTAATTACTTATCTATTACATATTGTGTCTATTACCTAACTTATACATTACATTTTTCTTAATATATAGCAATGACTTTGAATTTTTATATAAAACTAAATTTTATACAAAAACAAGATCTTAATAACTATTCCTACTTACTAATTACAATATTCATATGTTAGCTATAATATATGTACACAATATCAAGGTAACATATTTTGCTAAGTCTTATTTCTATTATTTACAGCGATAGCTACTTTTTTGCAATACTGCAGGAAACAGTTTCTGCTACTTTTGTCTTGGATAATCACGTGTAATGTACTTTTGTTCAGTTTAGTCCCTATCTCACATTCCAGACGCTGCCTCTCATAGCCAAAGGTCGGGCAGTCCAAGAGGACGTGGAAGACAGATTCATAGCACCCAGGGTCGCAGACGCACGACGGACTCCCCTTGCACTTGAAACGGTGCAAGTACTCGGAGAATCCGCCATGCCCCGTCAACACCTGGGTGACAAATCTGTCCACCTTTATTTTACCTATGATCTTGTATGCGGTTATCGCGTCAGGGAAAAAGACCCTGGTGACACCAGCCGTTTCACCACTAAGATACCGCTGGTTCCATTCATCAAGCGACTCCATGCGAATGCTCCGCCTGATGAACGAAACCGGGCAGCTGTCATAGTCGAAAGCGCGTTTAGACTTCAACGCTGCTTCCTTGGCCAGATGGTTGGCACGCTCGTTCCCCTCTAGTCCTGCGTGGGCTTTGATCCAGAACAAACTTATACGTTTGTCCTGGAGCAAAGCCCTCTGCAGATGTCCCCGCGCCTCTACGGCCAGGGGATGGAGGGCTTTCGGATTTTGGATTGTGAGCAGTGCCGATGACGAGTCAGAGTAAATCCTGACCGATCCGGCCAAGCGATCGGCGGCCATCCGCGCCGCCCGGCATATCGCCAAGAGTTCCGCCTGGTATACCGTACAGTAGGACGGCAGACGAAGCTTGAGGGTTTTGGTTTCGGCGGCGCCGGTCCATACGGACAACGCCGCCCCACCTTGCCCTCAACCCGAAGTCATTGGTGACACCAGAGGTTTGATAAATTTCTTACAGGAGTTAAGGTGGCAGGACTAGCTGCCCACTTCCACACGCAAAATAGGCGCACAGTGACGTCGAGTTGCGGAAACAAGCCCGTCTTTACTTATACTTATATACTAGCACAGTCTTTCTATCTAATCTGTAGACAGATATACTAATATTGTGCAGGTACAAGCCCAAGTGGCTATACAGCTACTAGGGCCAAGCTATTTACACTGACGCATCTATTGAATATAATAAAATTGTGTGTCTAAAAACAGTAATTATATACGTCACGTCTATCACTCTTTGGAATTATCTGTTTGAATACGCATCACTGCTAAAGTACTTACTTAATATAGGTAAAAAAAATAACTTGAAAATCATAAATCGTATCCCGAGGAAACATTTAGTCGCTATTCAATCAAAACCGTTTCACTCATATATACATACTCATATACTGTCAAAAGATATTCTAATTTAAATTTTGTATTTTAAAAGATGACGTTAGAGATGAGTAGGTAAGTTAAAAGATTTAAATGTAAATTATAGTATTTAAATATCAATAACTCATATTGATATCCAAAATTTCAGATCGCGATTTATTTTTACTCAATATACATCAAAAAGTATAATATGTAAAGTATAACACAATCGTAATAGATGGTGCTTTCCAAATCATGGTTCGTTATTACTGTAGATGACTATGTGCGTAATGTAAAATGCACGTGTGGTCAACGCCCTGGGCATAGCTAGTATACATTAAATTTAAAAAAAAAAACAGCCTTCAGTTTCGCTCTTATACATTTTGTTATATAAGCGTCTTTCGGTTATTTTTTTATTTAAGTTACATTAAAATATAATTAATTCGATCATTTTGAATGCATAATGACTTTTTTACTATGCAGACAATCAGCTATACTAATTTATGTTCTTATAACAAAATAATTTGATGTAGTAATAATTTCTATCTAAAATTCGACCAGCAGACTCATAAAAAGATATGAGCAGAAATATATATCAAATATAAGTTTTAAAAAAAAACATGATATGCCTATATCCAAGAAAACTACCAACCAAAATAAACAACATCAAAACGAAATAGCCAAGGCACAAGTTGTTATGTATTTGCAAAAGTGTTGGCATCGAATCAGCCAGACTCAGGAATCAAATATCCGCCGGATTTATCTGCCATTGGCCTAAGAAATGTCCATACACATTGCTAGCCGGGAAACTCATAACGTAGATATTCATTGATGGAAAAAGTAAAGAAAAATATGTTACGAGTATGTAAAAGTGTAGGCCAGAGTCGAGTATTCCATATGCCTAGTGATTTGCGAAAATGCTTTTAGATGTTCGACAAATATCAGAAGAAGATTTATTTATAAACGGGTGCCTATCCGTTAAAATACGCTTAAAAAATATATCTTAAAAAAATTATATTCTCTCTCTATATGGAGAAGAGACCTTTGCCCATAAGTGGGACGTTTACAGGCTGAATCATTCATTTAATAAAGGTAACAAATTATTTGATTATCTACTATACTGCGTTAAGCTTGGAAAAAGAAAAAAAAACATGGGTCATAATCCCGCTAACACAATCCTATCAAAATAGAAAATAAGTAAGTTCATAATCTTTATTTTTATTTATATAGGTTTTGGTATAGTACTATATATAATTGTGTCATAATAATTTTCCAATATAATTAAAATAATTATATATGTAGCCAATACTAATAAAAGAAAGTTAAATACTGTTAAACATTACGCTACAATCAGCAGGCTAGGAAGTTAGGATCGGGGCGTCACGGTTGCATGCGAAAGCGATCACATGGCACCCCACTACGACGATGAGGGCACCGCTGGGTTTTAGTGCGGTATTCTGGCACGTTCTGCCGTGTCAGCGAGTCCCACATACCCGTCGCCTTCGAGCGGCGGGATGTGTAAATGCATTTCCCAGCGAAAAAAAAAGAGGCTAGGTAGTTAGGATAGGATGAAGAGTGACCCCAAATTTTAACCAATTTGCCAAGTACCAAAAAACTCAACATAGATATTCCTCATGATAAATTTAGTTATTAATAACAAATTTTATTTTTATTTTTTATAAATGAACTTTTATTTTCAAAAATATTTGACAAATAAGTTTAAAGAACATTTCGACAGCATGCACACATAACGACAGTCCCTACGTACATAAAGACATGTCAAAAACCGAGGTGTACAGGAGAGCGTTATTTATGTTCAAACCGCTCTAGAAATAATTCTATGTGCAATTATAAATATTTTTTTAGCTTTAGGAACTTCATAATGATATTTATACAATTTTTTTTTTAAATGTTTTCTTAAAAAAACTGATAGATGACTGTTTCTACGCTGAAATTAAAGTCAGACATGTCTATCATACCTTTTTATACGCAGGAAATAAGAAAACAGTTTATAGAATAGAATTTAAGTAAAATGTTTTATGAAAACGTAGAATTGTAATTGTAGAATTATAACTAAAAACACGCCACTAAATCTAAAAACAATTAATATTTCACCACGCGAACAAGCATCGACTCGTCAGACAAGACCGCGTTCGCATTTTAAATAAAACACCGTACAATACGATAAGTGCAGATGTCTGCATCTACGACACTCTATTCGTTGTAAATATAATACTTGTTCTCATATACGATTTGTAAATGACGTTAAATAAATAATATATGAAAAATGTCTATACAGGTATGTGCATAATATGGAACATCTAAAGCTAATTGTGCAATAAAAAAACACGCCATTTTTGACATGTTCTTATGTACGTAGGGATCGTCGATAAATTTTATTATAGAGATGACTTGTTGTAGAATTCAAAATTTCTATGGATATATGTAATATATATCATAGGTGTCATCATCGTAATGGACATCTGTTTAGTTTTTTTCATTTTAAAATAATATGATACTACTTGTACCCGTGACTACGTTCTTGATTTCCATATCTTTCATTGAGCCTATAAAATAAGGCAAGAATGCCAGCTTAAGTTGAGCTGTACAGTCGAATGTTTTTGTATATTTTGGATTTCAAGACGTTATTTTGGAAATATAATACCAAAAATTATAATGTCTATAATTCTTAACCAACAATCAAAAAGCCTTTCATATATTTATGGGACGATCTTTATAATATCACCTTTATAACAAAAAAATAACGAACGAAATCGAACCATGCGTTAATTAATTACAACTAAGTACACATACTTTCATGACAAAAGTAATGAAAAAATAAATAAAAAAACAGTGTTCTAGCTCGTATGAACTTATAAAAATGTCGAATATCATTTAAATTAATTTATTGTGTTTTAAATGCGCGTCCAAGATTCGCAAAGACAGAGACAAAATTAAAAAAAAATTCATTTTTGTTGTCAGGCTCTAGATTCAAATCGACAGAGTGATCTCTAAAAAAAATATAAATATAACTAATCTTATTTTCCGTGCGGTGACTAGCAGTGCAGTGTAGTTCTGACCTCTTTCTTGCCGAGGTATCGTAAAAGGTGACTAAGGCCATTGTGTTGCGAACAAATGTACAGAAAACCAGGATGGTGATGGGCAGTAGCGTCACCATATAATTTTTTTTTGGCGCGAAGAAATGTACCTGACCGCACACCCCATCGTCCGGGGAGACAACAAGGTAGTGTGGGGCCGTCACCCACCAAAATAGCCCGCCGTGCGCCCTCACCCGCCCTTACAAGCCGGACCACGGGTACCGTGTAAATTGTTCCGTAGCACACACGCAGCAGCCCCATCGGGCACTCTCTCCTGTGCGATGTCCCGCGCACTTAAGCATCGCACCTTCGCGGTAGGCTGTTTCGGCGGACGGTGGGCAATCAGCGTCACCATATCCTGTCACAGACTGCACTTGCCAACCCACCTGCCAAGCGCGGTGAATAATGGCACACAAGAGATAATGCAATGTAATGGATGATGGATGGATAGATTATATGGGAGGTCTTGGTTTCGTAGTGGACATCTAACATCCGATGTGGTATCTGTTATCAGCGTATTCGTTAGAGTTGGAAAAGTGCTTTCTCAAAAGGCGCAAAACTGTACTGTACTGTATCAGCCTGTAAACAGCCCACTGCTGACCGAAGGCTTGTTCTTAATATAGAAGAAGGGTTGGAGCTTCATTAAGATTAAAGCACGCTGCTCCACTGCGAGTTGGCGGATAATTTCTCTACCATGAGTAACGATCGTTATCAGGTGTCTATGATAACAACCGAGACCAACGGCTTTACGTGCTCTCCGAGGCACGGTGGGGAGACCTACAAGGACTATACATCCAGACTTGAAACAAATATTTGTACAAATACAAATATCGGCTCCGAGCGAGAATCGAACTCACGACCGCCAGTGTTGAAGCGGCAAAAAGAATGTGAGGGACGCAATTTTTTTTTTTTTGAAAAATATAATCTTTATTATATAAATATTTTCTTATGATTTAATATATAGTACAGATAAAAAAAAATCAGTATATTTTCATGAACTGAAACGTAATTATACAGCATTTAATAAAATCATAGTAAAATATAAAATGTTTATTCCATTCAGAATCCTTTACAAGAGCTTAAAAACATTTCCCAACGGGATTTAATCCTAAAATTAATAGTAAATAGCAAACAAATTTTGTGAGTTTTACTCGGAATAATGTTTATCAAAATAAAATTTAACGTATGCAACCAAGCAAAATTATAAAGCTTACACATTGAATAAATACGGTATATTTGTGGAAGCAAATGAAGGCTCCGATAAACACGCTTATCCTGACGAATCTTAGTCGATTTATCATGTGAAATTCTCGATATTAGGTATAAGTAAACGAAAAATGTTTGTATTATTCAATATTATTTACTTTTATTTCAAAATAAAATTACGTTCTTCATATTAACATTTCTAGTCTTTATTAGAAATAACATCCCTCTGTTTAGAATTTTTATAAATTTTCTACTTATGTACAATACGTTTTATTTAATCATAATATTAAAACAATTACAAATCTAAGATTCACCTCCGAAAGCAACATTATAATAACAAAATAATATTTAATTAGTAGATCAAAAGATAAGCGACAGTCGATTTAACATACACATTAAAAAATAATTAGTTGTGTCTGATTTGAAATTTAAAATAAACAAAGACACAAAAATACATTAATTCACACTGTAAGACACTATAAAAAGTCATTAAAATGTCCATTGGTAAAACAGCTTTTTTGAGTTCGATGGTCACCGTTATGCCTAGTGGCTAAACTACGCGCTACTGCCCAGAAATCGTTCGGATTACGGTCGAACACAGTACATAAGTGAGTGGTGCTGTACAAGATGAACATGCTGCAATGCAATAAAGTGAATAAATTGATTAAGCTAATCGTAACGTCGTAAAGTCGTGTAATTAATAAAAAGAAGCTATGGGTACGAAAATAGATCGATAGACGAGATAAACTAGGAGCTACTAATTGTCTTATCAAGGAATTAGCATTGGAAGATCCCAAAAAATACTTCGATAGTTTAAGAACATCGAAAGTTATGTGAATTTTATGTTAATGAAAATACACTCTCAAAATTTAGCGTAAAGATAACCTTTTAAAAAATGCGATTCTTGCAATTACAAAATTACAAGCAGTTCTATACTTTCTTGCTACTGCATGTAGTTTAAAGGAAGTTTGTAAAGCAATCTATTAATCATTGATGGAATTTATCAAGTTATAAATAAGATTAAATAACTATAACTTTAAGTAGTGCTTTTGTTTTATTTCTTTTTAATTGATTTAAATAAGTTTTTTTGTATATTTTACATGTGTTTATCATAAGACCGTGCCTTGCCACCTGCCAGTAATTATATTATCCTGCTGAAACAACAATTTCTTTCTTAATAAGTACATTCATATAAAGTCAACACACAGTCTGCAATGGAATCAATAAAGGATTCAGTTTCTGCTCTGTCGGAGTTGGTACACTGCAAAATGAGTGAATTCCAGAAGGACTTGCAGAAAGGGAATCCACAATCACCAATTACCTCATCATCACTAGCAGCAGAATTCTATGCTTTCAAGAACTTCATGATCACTGCACTTGATTTATTGCAACGTCAGGTTGATTTTCTGGACAGAGAGATGGACCGTAATGAAATAAAAAAGCGACGCAAGATGCTTTTGTTACACGGCATTCAAGAGGAAAAATCCGAGGATATTACTGCAAAGGTTACCTCCGTTGTTGCAGACCACCTTAATCTCACTAACTTCTCGAGTAGTAGCATCAAAACATCATACCGTCTTGGTCGCTCAAATGACAAAAGGCCTAGGCCTATAGTCATAAAATTTAATGACACTACTGTTCGCGATAGGGTCTGGTTTGCGAAGACAAAACTCAAGGGAACTGGTATCACACAGTCTGAGTTTCTGACTAAGACTCGCCATCGAGTGTTTTTAGAGGCCAGACAACGCTATGGGATAAGTAACTGCTGGACACGTGATGGCGTTATCCATATAGTCTCTTCGGACGGGGTGCACCACAAGGCGGAGACCCTCGCAGACCTTGAGAGTATAACAAATACGGCTTCTGCAAAATCTCCTGCAAAAGAACAAAACATAGTTTCCAAAACGGTCGACCAGAAGCAACAGATGGCTACAACTCGCACTAAGAGGGCAGTAAAAAAGTGATAATTTAAATATATTTCGTATTTGTACTGTATTAAGTAATTTCATTGGACTTTTATTTGCATTTGTATATCTTTAAACATACTTAGTCTTATTTAATTTCTTCTGTCAGTACACTTAAATTAATTAATTCAATACTTGGCTACTACATTAAGGTAAATTTAAATTATTTCTTTGTTTGTTATTAATTATTAATCATTTTGAATCACACATTTGTAAATATCTATCTACAAGTCAGACTTCAGTAATTTCATTCAACTCATATTTGCATTTGTATATCTTTAAACATACTTAGTCTCATTTATTTTCTTTTGTCGGTACACTTAAATTAATTAATTCAATACTTTGCTACTACATTAAATTAAGGTAAATTTAAATTTTTTTCTTTGTTATTAATTATTAATCATTTTGAATGAAACATTTGTAAAAATCTGCAAGTCTGACTTCAGCAATGACAGCCTGACAGCTGTCACTCGACAGTTGTAAGTCGTTTAGAAATATAGTAATGGCAGAAAGCTTTGGCGATATACGATTGCATGTAATAATTTCAATCATTTAAAGATACTGTTTTTAGTTAGTTGCTTAACATTTAAACATATTATTCTTCTTTCCTTAACTATTATTGTTGTAATATTTGTAATACATATAGTTAGTTAACTGTTCCTGACTGGCTGGCGGGTGTGCGTACACGCGGTTTTTGTGACAATTTTAGGCTAATTTATTTATTTGTATTATTATTATTAATATATTCATATTATTCATATTAATTTATATTATCATTATTAATATTTTTATTATTACTATTATATTTATTTTAATTAATATTATATATTTTTATTAGTATTTGTTAAAAATTATATTATATTATTTTATTTTGCATTTATTTATTTATTTATTTTACAGCTAAATGGCAAATGATGGCGACAGTTTATTTCATTCCTTTTCTTCCTCCGCTGAGGAGTACAGTGATGACTCGTCTTTTCATAGCATGCCTTCACTTAGTGACACTCTTGTCTCTCACTTCCTTGATGTTCCTAAGAACTTTAACATCGTTCATATAAATGCACAAAGTATTCCTGCTCACTATCCTGATCTCTTAGCGACATTTCAAAACAATAATATTCATGCGATCTTGGTATCTGAATCTTGGCTTAAACCATGTCTTCTCTCAACTTCCTACTCCCTTCCTGGTTTCCATCTTATCCGAAATGATCGTGAAGAACGGCCTGGTGGTGGCGTTGCCATTTACCTGCGCTCTTATATCCCCTATACGATCGTCCATAAGTCTATGTCCCATGATGGTCAACATCCAGATCATCTGTTCATAGAAATCAGTCTCTCACATAGCAAGTTACTGCTGGGTGTTTATTATAATCCTTCGCTTACTGTTGACTATTATGATTCCTTTGAAAGTATTTTGGAGTTGTATACACCTCAGTATAGTCACACGGTGGTGATGGGTGATTTTAACACTTGCCTTTTGAAACGCGACGGAAGGTCTTCCCGTTTACGCTCCCTCGTAAGTTCTACTAACATGCATATCCTACCTTTACAAGCTACCCATTTTTTTCCTAACTGTTCTCCTTCTCTCCTTGACTTAATTCTTGTTTCTTCACTCGACCATGTTGAAAAGCATGGTCAATGCTCAGCCAACGCATTCTCATACCACGATCTCATATTTCTCTCATACAAAATACGCCCTCCCAAAGCAAAGTCAAGGATTCTTCTGCAGCGCAATTTTAGTGGCATGGACTTAGAAAGACTACGTGGAGATGCTGCTAGGATTGACTGGTCGATGGTATTTGACGCGTCTGCGGTGGATGAAAAAGTAACCATGTTTAACTCACTCATTACTGAACTATTTGACCGCCACGCCCCTATCCGACCGGTGCGTGTTAAGCATCTACCCGCTCCATGGTTGACAGCTGAAATAAAAACATTGCAGGAGCAGAAAAATAAAGCGAAATCAAAATACAAGTTTAATCCTAGTGCGATTAATTGGGAAAAGTACAGGAGGGTTCGAAATCGCTGCAACATGGCGTGTAGAGACGCACAACGACGCCATATCCATCAATCTGTAATCGAAGAAAAAGATTCTGCTAAAGTGTGGAAATTCCTTAAGTCACTTGGAGTAGGCAAAGTCAAGCAACAAGTTTCTGCAAATTCTGTTGATCTTAATGGACTCAACAATTACTTTACTACTTCTAGTACAATTGACAGTGCTACTAAGATGAAAACGCTTAGTAATCTTTCAGCCACGAGTACTCCTTTCGATTTTCCAAATTTTGAATTGTGTCAACTATCGGAATGTGATGTTAAAAGGAATATACTTGCTATCTGTTCGAATGCTGTAGGTTGCGATTCCATCAGCCGTAAAATGATCCATCCTATCATAGACTACGTTGTTCCTGTCATAACTCACATTTTTAACCATTCCTTTGAATCCAGTACTTTTCCTTCCAGTTGGAAAGACGCCCAAATTATTCCCCTTCCGAAAAAACCTAATCCATCTGCTTTTTCCGAATTTCGTCCAATTTCAATCCTGCCTTTTTTGTCCAAGGTGTTTGAGCGTCTTGTACATAAACAACTATCATCGTTCCTTTCCTCTAATAATCTCCTAAGTCCGTATCAATCCGGTTTCCGTAAGGGTCATAGTACGGTAACAGCACTCGTCAAAATCTCAGATGACATCAGACACGCGATGGATGATCGAAAGCTTACGGTTTTGGCTTTACTAGACTTTAGTAATGCCTTTAATACTGTTGACTTCGATATATTGTTGTCTGTGTTAGGTTCCTTTAACATATCTCCATCGGTAATTGACTGGTTTCATAGTTACTTGTACGGGCGTCGGCAGCGTTTGCAAGTCCAAGACACTTTTTCAGACTGGGCTAACGTAACTGCTGGCGTACCGCAAGGTGGCGTGTTGTCCCCTCTCCTATTTTCGTTGTTTATCAACTCTATCAGTAAAAATATTTCTTCTCTCTACCACCTGTATGCAGACGATCTTCAAATATACACACACTCTAAGCTGGCTGATCTATCTGCAAGTATAAATCTACTGAATAATGACTTGAACAATATTTTTAAATGGAGCAGCTCATTCGGGTTAAAAGTGAATCCTTCAAAGTCTCAAGTTATTATTGTGGGTAGTCCAAAACTGGTGAGTTGTATAGATTGGTCACTAGTTCCACCTGTAGTTTTCAATGATACTGTATTGAACTTTAGTGACAGTGTGAAAAATTTAGGTGTAATATTTGATAGGTATCTCTCTTGGTCAACTCAGTTAACTGAGCTTAGCCGGAGATTGTTTGCAGCTGCAAGTTCACTCCGACGTCTTCATCACTTCCTTCCTATGCCTACTAAGATTGCGTTAGCACAATCGCTACTTTTACCAATCCTTGACTATGCAGATACATGTTTTCTGGATCTCAAAGAGGAGCAACTAAATAAGCTTGAGCGCCTTCAGAATCTTTGTATAAGGTTTATATTTGGTTTGCGCAAATATGACCATGTCTCCGACTTTCGCAAAGAACTCAAGTGGCTCCCAATTCGCCTTCGCAGGAATACGCATGTGCTTTCACTTCTCTACTACATACTTTTTAATCCTGATGCTCCTAAATACCTTAAAGAACGTTTCACCTTTCTTTGTAATTCCCACGAACGTTCCCTACGGTCAGATTTAAATTTACTTTTAAAAACTCCTTCCCACTCAACTTCCTTCTACTCTAATTCCTTCACCGTCAAAGCTGTCCGCCTGTGGAACTCTCTTCCGATTCCAATAAGACAAGCTCAATCGCTTACTTGTTTTAAGAGCTGTCTTAAGCAGCACTATTTGTCGCTAAATACACCATGAATTTCTTAGTCATTATGTATGTATGTATATGTATGTATATTCGTATGTATATATATATGTATGTATGTATTTATTTATGTATGTATATATTTATGTATATTTAAGTGTTTGTGTATACATGTATATTTTGATATTTGCTTTATTTCGTATGTTTACTTATGTTATATTGTTTTGTCTAATTTCTCTTATCTTTGTGCACTTCCTAACCGCTGCTATTATATCGTGTCCTATGCCCAAAGGTTGTCTGGAAGAGATTGCTCTTTTAGCGATAAGACCGCCTTTGTACATCTTTTACTGCATAAATACTGTATTTGTTTTTATTATGGTGTACAATAAAGAGTATTATTATTATTATTATTATTATAACATATTTATTATGAAAAATTTATTTAGTAAGATATATAATAATATAATAATAATAATAAATAAAAAAAATTGTTTACAACATTTTTAGTTATAACTTTTGTTATGTGTTTTGTTCCTATAACTCTGATTAGCAACATTAGCGTTCTTCATTGCTGTTAAAATTAACTCTGATTTAATTGTAACATTACTCTACGTTTCATTATTCTTTATATGGCCAGATGGAAACCTGGATGGATGGATGGAAACCTGATGTCAGCCCCAGCGACTGAATTTTTTGTGTCCTTTAATTTTTTAACTTCTGCGAGTAGGTTGATCTAAAAAAGATTGGATCTCGTTAAGGAAAATTATGATTATTATTCATAAATGTCTAATGTTGTAAAAGAATAGAATAATTTAAAAACTAAATTAAATATAATACAACCTAAACTTCTATACTTCTTATTTATTTCATTTTTTATAATTAATTATTGAGCATACACAATTTTCAAGTATAAATATAATTCTCAATAAACAAGACTTGTACTGAATTATTTTTAATAAATAAATATCTTTCCAGAACTATATAATTAAATAAAATACAAATTAAACTTCTATACTTCTTAGCTATTTCATTTTTTATAATTAATTTTGTTAAGCATACACAATTTTCAAGTATAAATGTAATTCTCAATAAACAAACAAGAAATGTAGTGAATTATTTTTAATAAATAAATATGTTTCCAGAATTATACCTATAATTAAATAAAATACAAATTGAACTTCTATACTTCTTGGGTAGTTTTCAAATATTTGCCGTTTTCACCTGCCAAAAATTTTTACCTTGTGGTTATTTTGTTTTACGGTTTAGGGCAACGCAACTCTAGGGTCAGTTGAAAGTACATTAGCTGCATTAAGGCAAATCCCTTTAGCACACTCTTGAAGAAAGAGTGGACTCGAATTTTAATTTGTAACTTCATTTTCTAATTAACCTGCGTGTCCAAAGCACGAAGGGTATGAGAATTTAATACATCAAATATTATACATTAGAGATAAAACAAAATACGATAAATCAATTAATCAATAAAAGTCCAGGCTACAACCTCTGTAAACCTGTGACTCCTAACTCAAGAAAGTAAGAAAGCAAAAAAGATAAAGTTTTTGTAGACAATAATTTCTACATCACCTGTCACCTTAAATATTTTCGATTGGTGGCAACACTAATTGAGCACGGAGTCCGTAACTCTCCCGTCACGTCGCCTCAGTTGTCGGCTAGCGGCCGAAGTAGTGAGGCATGTGAGAGTGTATTTATTATGACCAAAAAAAATCATTGAGTTGTCGCCGCGTATATTTGTAATCGTAAGTTCTGTTTTTTCTGCCTACAATAACTTCAACACCTATTAAACAGTTCTAGGTAAAGTTTCAACTGGTTTATAGTACATGAGGTTTACTTTGGGGTGGAGGAGGTATAACTTCGCTGAATTAAATATTTTCATATATCCGATGACATAACGGTCATTTTCACATTAATCCGTTTCTAATTAACCTGTCAGTACCATACAGGTGGATGAGATGTGTTCGAGTGAATGAAATTGCTTTAGTTTTCAGCCACTAATATAAATATAATAAACGACTAAAAGGACTTAGGTCTCTTTCATCACTTTACATAGCATAGGAGATGAGATACCTTACGCTTAAGCTGCTTGTGTGTTTGCTTGTAGGTCAACTATGGGTCGGCCAAAAACTGTATCTACAACAACAGAGGAAAGAAAAAAACGCAAAAGAGAATTAGAACGAAAAAGATACCAAAACATTAAGGGAGATCCAGTATTATACGCTCAATATCAGCTAAAAAATAAAGCTAAATATGAGAAAAGAAAGGCACAGAAAAAGGTGATTTCTATCAAAGATATGACACCCAGAGCCCGAAGAGTACAAAGGAAAAAATGGCGCGAGGCCTTCAATGCCTATTATAAAGAAAGAAAGATGCAGAAGCCGCTGCAGTGAGATTTATGGAGTTGCATAGCCCTCCAGATAGTGAAGCTGAACAGAATAACGAGCTACAATGTATAAATGTAGCAAATAGGAACTCTCCTTTTCCTTCGATTCTTGCCTCACCTTCAATTTCATCCATTTCGATAAGTAATAAAGAAAATACTTGTCCCAATTCAAGAACCACAAGATCGCAAAAAAGTCCACTTTTTGCTTGTAGATCACTCTCATACGTCTCAGAAACCTCTTCAACTTCCAGCACAGGGAATTCGCCTTCCCAATCAATCAGAAGATTAAGATACAATAAGGATAAAGAAATTAAAGCACTTACAAGACAATTGGAAGGAGTTAAGAAGGTAAATGAAGCTTATCGGAAGAAATTAAAAAGACTAACACAGGAGAAAAAAGAAAGCGGTATGGATATAATGAATGATAAATTACTGCAGTCTTATACAAATCTAAAAACCCACAAAGAGAAGCAAGAGTTTTCAAAAAATCTTCAAATAAATGTAAAAACTACATTAAAGGACAGAGGGCGTTTAGGAAAACTGACAAACATTTTTAGACAGAGGATAAGCGAGCAGAAAGGATCAAAAGTTAAGAAAATACGAGAAGACATTAAAAAATTCCTAGAAGAAGACGAGAATAGCTGTGTAACTGCTAGGAAAAAAGAATCTGTAAAGAAGGCCGGAATAATAAAACAGAGACGCTATATGACTAACTCCTTGTATAACTTGCACAGAAAATTTTTAGCAAAAGTCGATTATAAAGTAAGCTTCTCTACTTTTAGTAGATTTAGACCGTTTTGGGTTCTTTTTTCATCGCAAAAACCCAAGGAGACATGCCTGTGCATTATCCATGAAAATTGGACTGTTAGTTGAAGCGATGCATAAAAACCACATTATTCCCCATAAAAATGCCACTGATGTGCTGATAGATATTTGCTGTGATCCTTTTAGTCCTTAATGTTTGTTGAGGATATGCAAAGATTGGGAGACAAAATATATTACAAGCTATCAAGAATTCGATAATTCTGTTGTTTTCTCCTATTGACTCTGGGCTTCAAAACGAGAACAAATTGTACAAAACGAACGAGAAATAGTTATCAGAGTAATGAAAAAATAGAAAATCGTGACCCGGCCAAGAGATGCAATTCAGACTTTTGAAAAACAGCTAGAGAACTTTTCCAAACATTGTGGAAGAATGACAGCTCAGCATAATGCTATAAAGATATTAAAAGACCATTTGCAACCTGAAGAAGCCATAATTCAAATTGACTTCTCAGAAAATTACAAATGTCAATATGGTCAGACAGGCAGCCTGAACAGGTCTAATTTAACCTATCAGTTTCTAATTAACCTGTCCCTTACCTGCTATAAAACTGGTTATTCCTTGTTCCCTTGTAGTAAAAGGTACTCGTTTTTACATAACAAATCGAATACGGTATCATAAAAATTACATCCAAACATTTTATAAATTTTTGTCATAAACGGCAATTTTTTGAAAACTACCCTCTTAGTTATTTCATTTTTTATAATTAATTGTTGAGTATACACAATTTTCAAGTATAAATGTAATTCCCAATAAACAAACAAGACATGTAGTGAATTATTTTGAATGAATAAATATCTATTATATGTTATAACACTTATAACAATTAACAATTTAACAATTATTGATAAGTGCCATTAATTGCACTGAGAGGTCAATACCACACATAGGAAATAATTATTATGTGGTCACATACAAACCATCTACCAAAAAACAATGCATTAATATTTTTTAAATAATATAAAATAGATCGTACGAATAAAAACTTATCTCCCAATAATCGTATGAATAACAAAAAAGAAATATTCGTACGATAATCGTATGAATAGATACTTCCAAAAACAATATAAGTAATAATAATTGAGATCTTATTGTAACATAGTAATAAATATGCTTTATTGTTAAATAAATATGCATTTGAAATATAATTATAAAATTATGCACTAACCTGATGTTTTTTATTTTCAATTTAATTTTATTTTCACCAAATCCTGGTGTATGAAGTATGATGTAATTCATTTGTTTGTTTTTATAATGCGGGGACTTAATATTCCACAAAACATTCATGTTCTACATATTTGGAAACAAATTTAAGTTGTTTCTTCGCTCCAGCGAAACGACATTTTTGCGGCAACTAATGAAATAATAAACTCGACTACTTCGACACGTTCGTACTTGTTTAGTCGGTGATCCAGAGAGCGCGAACGCGTGGTGGGAGGTGCTACTCGCCCGATAAAAATAGAATGAAATGGATCGACTCGACTTAACAACTTACTAACCTACTCGACTAAATTTTTGGTGTTCAGACACGTTTAGCTACTAAATAATTCGACACTCGACTAAAATACTGGCACGTGCGAACTAGGCATTACTGTGAGTACGTTTACCATCTGACTAACTGACTAGTTTTTTGTTTGAACAAAGCAATATAAAGCAAGCAAAGCAATATTAGAACTTAGCTTGTAACAAAAAAAGGACAATTTTTAAGAAAACGTCGCTACGCATATATGGGCTGAGTGGTCGCGGCGAGGTCGTGTTAAGCGACACCGTGGTGCGCACAACTCACACACGTGGGATGGACTTGAAGACGATGATGGCGCCGTCGCTAGGGCGCGTCTTCTAACGTCTGTTCTACCACGTGTGGATATGATACTGTAGTGGTGCGGTTTGACGGGGCGACTCGAAGCTGGGCGTTACTGGAGGTGCATTAAGTAGCGCCTCCTACGCACCCCCATTCGTCGCCCGCGAATGGAGGCCAGGTCGGCGGCCTCCTCTCTTGCCCGCTCGTCGGCCTCCTTCTGGGACATAGGATCCCGTCCAACGTGGGGTTCTCGCCAAGAGCCCTCCTACCCGAGACGTATGCATAGGTCTCGGCAAGAACCCCCGCCACGAGTTCCTAGGGGGGGTCGCCGGCTAGTGGTTTCAATTGCTTATTACAACAATAATTAAACTAAAAAAAAATTTTAATTAACGAGTGCAAATTAATCTTAATTTATCGAAAAAAATTTGTTGTCTGTAAAGTCGGTTTACGGACGATAATTTTTCGTGAATACGTCATAAGAAAACATTGATAAAAAAATTGCATACTTTTATGAATTGAATTGAATTATCACTGAGTTATAATTATTTTGCATAATACAAAGAATGAGTTAATTCAATTAATTACAATTTTTTATTGATAAATTAACATTTGTTTGCACTCGTTAATTCAAATATTTTATTACTTAAATTATACAGAATAATTATAAGTAACAATGTGCTATTAACAATTTATTTACAAGTTATATACATGTGTGATATTTAAGATCGTCCAATCTGCGTTATTGTTTTTCATTTACAAGCCGAACGCTTAAGCTGATCGTGCCTCTCTGTTGCTTGTTCCGCGCTCTCGCTCGCGGCACGTGACGTGTTGCTGTCGGCATGCATCGATTTACAAGACGTTATCACGTCAAAAAATAATTTTCAAATAACTCCTTTCTTTGTATTATACAAAATAATGATGATTTGGTGATAATAATTTAATTCAATTCATAAAAGTATGCAATTTTTCATCAATGTTTTCTTATGACGTTATCACGTAAAATTATCGTTCGTAAACGGACTTTAGAGACATTTATCTTTTTTTTGTACAGATGATGGTAAGAATTTTTTTATTATTATTATCGATTTTAAAAGTTATATTTACAATATAATAGTTATGCCGATTTAAAAGTAAAGTATGCGTTAAATGAATGTAGGTACAGACAGCGCTGAAGTTAATTATCGCCATGTCTATATGTTTTATTATTGTACCAAGTTAGTGTCGACGATGTTGTTGTATGCAAATGAGCTCTGATTTAGAACGTGGTATCTCGGTGGAATAACGAACTGAAATAATAAAGGCAATGTCCGTGTGTTGATTTTGAAAACAACCAGTGTTGAATCATTAAATTATTTCGTTTTGGCTAACATATATGGATGCCCTGCAAAATTCCTTGCATTAACCCGACATCAGACGTATTTTAGAATTATGATTAATGTTGTATGGTTTTGTCTTGCTAAAAAAACAACGATAAAATTGGTAGTCGTTTTAGTTATTTTATTATTTCCTTACATTTATTTTAAACGTTAATAAATCATAGATTGGGGTGGGGTAGAAAAAAATAATTGGTGATATTCTTAACCCTAACTACTATAAAATATTAAATGCTATGTTATTTTTTTCAATTTATGTTATGTTCTATTGTACATTAGACATAATGACATATTTGTGTCATCACGATAACTTATCTTATAATTACGTTGTATGGTTTTTTTAAATGCCCAAGTTGACTGGCCTATTGGAGCGCTTGGGACTGACCCTACTTATATTATATCAGGCTGCTGTTACATAAAATACAGGTGTGAATGGAATTGCCTACCTTAGGAACAGTCGACCGTGTGCGTATGTTAAAGATATAAAATTTTATAAATATTAATAATATTTAATATTCTAAGCTATATTTTTTAAGATAATTATATAAAACACATTGTACATTGTGTTAGCTTCATATATATTTAAAAAAAAAAAAAAACATTTTGTTGCTATAATTATGCTCATTGATACTTTTTTTGTACATTTGCTATGATTCCACCACTTACTTCGAAAATTCATTTCTCAAATATTCTTGATTAAAGAGTATAAGTAGTGTGGCAACCATCAGATGGTTAAAAACGAATTGAGTTCAAAGGAGATAATGCAATAATTTATAATCTACTAATATCCCAAGTATTTTCATAGATTAATATAAGTTATAACGTGTTAAATGATATTTGTAAAAATACTAAAATTGGTAATATTTTATACTCGTAAGATATAGTAAGTAAGTTTTGAAGCTTCTTCACCCGTTACAGAAGTCAAAAGGCGAGTTCATCGATCATTCCGAGTTCTTAACGTTATAATAAATGATCCCAGATTTTAACTTCAAACTTTTCGTTTTAACTTATAATAGGCATCTATATATAAAATTGTATGTACTTGCTTATTTTATACCAAAAGCTGTTTCATGTAGCTTTGTTTAAATTAATATAATTAAGCTGATGAGTTTATTTGTTTCTTTGAACGCGCTAGCCTTGAGATCTTCGTAAACGTTGATAAATAAAGTACATTTGCGTTGGGTAGTTTGATTATTGAGTGTGGAAGTTTACAAGTCATAAAATTTCACGCTACGAATTAAAGGAGTCCAATTAAATTAAACGAAATTAAATTAATATCTATAGCCCCATTCTCTTGGGGTGCTTTGTCGGTGACGTGGTGCATCTTAGGAAACGTAGACAGCAGTTACTTTGGAACCAGTTAGTGGTGGTTGCGGCTAACGACAGCGGCTAACGGTGAGCGCGAAAGCACTACGGGGCACCGAGGCCATAGTCTTGTGCTGTGGCTACCTTAGTCATGGTCAACTCTACGTTGACCATGGCTACCCCGGACACGGCCAGCGATGGTTTTCTAGCTGTCACAGGCTGTGGCAATCCGGATAGCATGGCAGGTGGCAACAGTCCGCTTGTTTCCGCCGGGCATCCAACCGGTGGTGGTGTATTCAAGGGGTTCTCCACGCTTGGAGCACTAGGGCGGCGTAATGGAGGGAGATCCAATCAAATCAAATCAAATAAAAATCAGTTTATTTCCACAAAATATTTCTTAGCTTAATATTAATTAACATTTTATACTTATGTCTATGGCAATGGACCTCCCATTGCCTCAGCTTGTGTGCTAACGCAGGACCGTGGGCCCAGTGCAGCGCTGATTTTCAGCCCCTCCCTCATCCCTGAGCTGTTATGCAGGAGTTAGGCCAGTTGATCCCCCGATCACCATCTGACATTAATAAATTAAACTAGACCAAAAGAAGTACCAAATAAAATTAAAATATAATTAATTTAACCTTACTCTTGCTTTTGTGTTTCGTGTGTGTCTGTATGTGCGTGTTTGTGTGTGTGTGTGTGTTGTGTTTGTGTGTGTGTGTGTGTGTGTGTGTGTCTCTCTCTGTGTGTGTGTGTGATAATGTGTGGTTTTCTATTTAGTTAGAGTTATTTTAAGGTACAAAAAAGTCTTTTATGTTTAAGCATTCCCAGTATGCATGCTTTAAATTTTCTGCAGCGCGTTGTCTCCTTATTAGAGCTTTTTTGTCGGGAATTCGGTGCTGCATTTATTTCTAAGAGGAGGGGTAAGGTCGTTCCAAATGCTAGCTGCAGCAAACCTAAAACATCCCCTAAACCTTAACGTCTTATGTTTTGGCACTTTTAGAAGTTCTCGTGTGTTCGTGCGACGATTTCTAGAGGAGTGATTCTTAACCCATTGGAGTTTCTCGAAGATATATTCTGGTTTCTTGTTTCATATTACTCTGTGAACCATCCAAGCATAATGGAGGTCCCTTCTGGGCCTCAAGTTAAGTATACCTTTCATGTTTAAATATGGTGTGATATATTATCTCCTTGGGATGTTGTAGTAAAACCGAACCGAACCGTTTTTAAGAATCTTAGGTAGTACAGGCAGTATTGATATAGGTCGTAAATCATTCAATAGCGTGCCAGATTCTTTAGAAATAACAAATAAATAGAAAAGAAATAGGCCTTATCAGATCAGTTTTCCAACAGGTTGGAAAAGTATTGGTCTCAATGGTATGTGTTTCTTATTTTTGTAATAATAGATAGAGACATTTCAAGAGTTAATCATTTTTATTTTCAGATGATCATGTTCCGCAGCCTTAGTCATAATATTTTTTTATAATTTTTAATATATCGGTTTCAGTTCTGGGTTACAGTTCCAATAACATATCTTCCTTTGAAAAATTGTTAGTTTTTATCATATTTGTGGGTAGGTTTCTATTGTCATCGACTGGTAAATTCAAAAAGTAATCATTTATTTTATCGGGATCGTTCAAGAAGTCAGGAATTAGGTAATTTTGTTGAGAATCTGGTTGAATTGTATTTTTTATATTCTTCCAAATTAGAGCAGGATTTTTAAGATTGTTATAAATAAAATGATTCAAATAAGCTGTTCTTTCACGGTTTATTGTTACATTCACAAAGTTCTTTCTCGATAGTAATCCTTTGAACTCTCCTTCTTATTAACTTGCGCTTTGATGATTTGATCAAGGCATCGTCTCGTAGACTCATCATAAACTTTACCATATATGTGATCTATGGTTTGAGTTTGTCTCTGTTTACTATCTTACGGATTGGAGCATGAATGTCAAAACAGATAAGTGATATATAATTATTAAATGTCTCTATCATTTCGTCCACATTATCTATCGCAAGTACCGTATTCCAAGAAGTGCGAATCAGATCTTCTGAAAATAAATCTAAATTAATACTGTTCAATGTCCTAACACTTTATACTGTAAACTGCTCATAAAAACATAAAACATTATATAATAAATAGATAATTAACATTATTGATTTTAGTATAAAAAGAAAACTACACAAGTTTCGAAACAAATTTCAAATCAATGGCTTATAAAGTCCAATTCCGAATATAGTCTACATAAAAACCAATTTATAAGGGATTCCAATAAAAAATAGTTTAATAGTAGAAGCTTTTTACGGCGGAGTGTTGTAATTACTTTAAAATCGTTCGTTAACAGGAATCTTGCTTTAGTCCCACTTTATTTACAGACGCCATGAAAAGGAAATTAGTGAGAATTTGCACTGGAAATAAACGTTATATTATTTTTATGCAATGTGATTGTATGAAATATGATTTTTAATTAAACGAAATATAATTTTGATTTTTAAAGGATGAATAGAGAGGTAAATATTTATTACCTATAAATAAATCATAAAGTTGAGGTGTCTTTCTAGATAGATTAAAAAAAATATTTTCGTTTTAGTTAAAGAATAAAAAAGTACTTTATATGTTATTCTGAATGTAGACATATTATTCGAAGCTTTTGGGTCGATCGAATTAGAAGTTAATTTTGTTTCAATATATAAAAAACAATTCCTCGGCATCTTTATTTACTCTTAAAAAAGCGAATAATAGAAGTCCATTTCACACTATCGAAACCTATACGACTACGTTTTCATCTCTCACTTTAGCTATTCACCATATTTATGATTGATTTGCGATTTAAATTGGTTTATTTATTTTTCTCCTATATTTACAGTACCTCTTTTTGTAGGTGCTTGTTGGTAGTATTGTTCCTAAGAGTAAATCGATAGCCGCCAATAAAGTCATCTTGAATAGTTTTTTAATATGCAATTACACCTAAAGTAGGCGCGCGAGTTCATGTCCATACTGAGGAATGCGGTAGTTCTGTGACCTATCATAAGGTCGATATCGATAATCTCATTTGGTCAACCATAATATCTATTCCATATTTATTGCAACTTTAAGTAAGTAAATATTTATTCGCGCGCGTACTGTAGAATCCATTATGTAATTGCAACCATTTCCTTATTAAAACATCTAATACTAAGCGTTATAAAATTAATGAATGTCTTGCAGCCGCACTACTACATTAAAATTGCTGAAACTTTATGTTGTTTTATTTTATTGTTAGTTACATTAAATATACTTTTTTAAAGTTTGATAAAATATACATACATACACACACACACCCACACACACACACACACATATATATATATATATATATATATATATATATATATATATATATATATATATATATATATATATATATATATATATATATATATATATAATTTTTATATAATATATATAATATAAATTTTAGTGATATATTTTAAATGAAAATATTTTGAAATACTACAATTTTCAGTAAAAGTTGAGATGGTTTTACCCTACCATTACTTAAGCGTACTTCTTGTACGTGATTAGAAATATAACAGATTTCTTACCTGTAACATAACGTCGATTTGTTCTGAATATTCAACAGTGATGTCGGCTTAATTCAGGGACGTAATCAAGTTCAGGTTTAATCTCTTATTAACTCTCTATTGTTTCTTTCCTTCCATTTGTCTTTTTATAAAATCTTATCCTGTCTCGTTTTTAAATTCTAATGATGTACATTGACATGGTAATGTTAAAATGTAATTCCTTTGTTGTGTGTCTATACAATTTCTTGTTTCGCACAAAAAAATCCTGTTCCTTTGTTATTGGACATAAATTGTAAATCTATAAAAAAAAATAAAAAAACCGTTACGCGGTAATCTTAGACGCGAATCAGTGTACCACCACCCTGAGATTATGGTTAAGACACCGCTTTTGTTATGTTTAATTCTGAATATAATGAACTTTAGAATGGCAAGCCAATAAATTCTTAATTTTTTGTCAATCAGGCATCGTATCTAACATGAAAATATATTTTTTATAAATAAAAACGCGTAAAGTTATTTACTTCTTTTGTTTTGAATATTTTATTCATTGAACGAACGAAGTGAATGGAACAATTTAATTTTTTTCATATTTTGTATCGAAAGTTGGGAACAAATATATCTAATGCGATGACGGTAAGTGATGACCGTTGACGGTCGTCACGTTTCTTACGCGGTTGGATCAGAAAAGAGGAGATGAGTAAATTAATCGACACAAAGAGGAGATACGTAAAAAAATGTATATCTGTGTATGATTCTATAGCAATAGAATTGAATTAACTTACTACAGCTAGAATTCGAATGGTAAATTTCACTATAATGAACAAATTAAATATACTTTACTCAAATATATTATAAAAGCGAAGTTTATGAGGATTGATTAATAGATACATGTTTATTATTCTATCACACAAAAACTATTGTAGGTATAGCTGTAGAATTAGAATAATACACAGGCCACTTTTTATTTTAAAATTTCTTAGGGGTTCGGTATTACGCGGGTAAAACCACAGGGCACCGCTAAGAGTTCAAACAAGAAAGTAACAATGTTATAATAAAACATGTATATATTTGGTGGGAACTCTGCTAATACTTTGTATAACAGCTACTAGAGTAACTTTGAGCTCTCCTCCTGGAGGATCGTCGGCTCTTCAGACTACGACAAAGGGGAAGGTCCATAGTCATTTTCGCTTTGAGTTATATTATTTACTCTAGCTCTTCTACAAATTTGCTCATTTCTGTATTATAGTATAACTCTTTCTGTTATCCGATGAGTAATTTTGCTCATAGTCAGTCACCATATTTAAAACCATATATCGTCATGACAACATGCATCGCTTGCACATTTTTTAAATAAAAATTGACACAAGTAGGTTAGAAGATATCAGGAAGTTTCCTGTAAACTAGGTAAGCGAGATAATTTCAGTGATTATTTCTTGTATTCTCATAATCTGATTCGAAGTGGATGATCATGTGACGGCAATTTCATTCAAACGCTTTACACTTGAAAGTACCGTGAGTCTGTTGTAGTGGCCCAAACAGTTGAACAGTCTAATAATCTGAATCTTGATTAAATAATGGCTTTTTGTAGTACACAAACGTCAAGTAATGTAACACATTGTATTTGTTAATCTTTTGAACAACCCGTCATGATCTATGGATGTGGTAAAACTTATCAAAGTTCGGCTTTTAAAGATGAAAGTGTTCAAATATTCTTATTATCTTAAACGCCAGATCTAAAAGTATATTATTTTCATATAATTAAAATCAATCATTTACTGTTACTCAATGTAAGCGAAAAATGCAGATCATTCACTGAATATCTTACCTAACATTTTGGTACTGCATTAGGACTGAACGTCCAAGTTGCTACGAACAGAATTCAATTTATCTCGTTAAACTAAAGCGGTGCGAGTGAGACATTATATGAGCCTACGGATTCGGTATTATGCAAGTATATACGACTACAGGAGAATTATACAAGCGTTCACCTAAATTCCTAGCACGTTGTAACATAATATAAATGCATAACTTGCATTAATCGTAACACAGGATATAAATTGTGAACAACTTTGAATGATAGTGTTCCATGTTATTTTACTTTTTTTTTTAATTCAGTTATTTTTTAATATTAAATGTAAGCAGTTAACGCACGATGACAGTTCCTAGCTATTGTAAGTGAAAAAACATTTTAACTAAAAATAAGGATTACTGCGGGAGATTTCGAAATGTAAATAACTGACGTTGAATCTCACGTTCGTATTTAATTAATTGTACCTAATTACTACTTTCATTGATTATTTTTCTTGTCAAATTATAAAGACTATCTATATGCGTCATTAACTAAAATTGATAAGTTTAGTTCATCATGACGGTATCACAGGCGAGTCTCTCGCCATTGTAAAAGTCATATTTTTCTAAACAGTGACAATACAAAATTACTTTAAAAACATCAAATAAAGTTTTACAATAACTTTGCTTATGAATAAAGCAGTTATTTATATGAAACAGCTTACTGCCCTTGTAACGATCAAAATTTCACGAGAAGGTGATTTAATTATAACGTCAACCGTGCGGTCGCTCGGTCACGTACTATGACGTATCTGACAAGCTCTGACGAGCTCTGCGTTAGTTAGAAAAAAAAAGAGGATTAAAACTATTTTGTACATATAGTTTATTTATTTTGTCTAGATAACTTTCTAAGTTATCAAATTAAAAAATTAATAATATGGAGGTCAAATTTAGAACATAGGTATATAAAATATGCTACTAAAACAGTCCAAGTGGCCCCATGGCTAGAACACAGGAAAATTAACCAAAAAATCGCGGTTTCAAATTCATATAATACTAGCATACTTGTTGACTTATTGAGTACTCAAAATGTTACAAAATTCGTCTTTTACTTGGCAGTAGTATAAAATGTCATGTATATTATGCTGATTAAGATAGTATTTTTTTTAATGGAATATTTATTCATAATTTTAATACATTATATTATATCGTGCATATACATATAAGTCTATATACACTAATAATTCTTCTCAGCGTAGGGAGCGGGGGGCTAGTTGTAACAGGGGCAAGTAGTAACAAGCATTTTTTACTTAGATAATAGAAGAATATTCATTTGATTTTCAACCTAACTTACTATTTAATACCCATTCCATCATATGAGCGTGATCGGTATCCCGCTGGATGACGCAGAAGGCAGTGTTACGCAGGCGTTCCGATAAGACCTCGTAATGGATTTTTATTTATTTATACAAAATTGATTTTTGTTGATTTCAAATTGTTTAGCACTTGTTGATTTATTCAAATACATTTAGCATTTGTTTACTTCGATTATATTAACTGTAATTTTACACTAAATAAGGGATATATTTTTTTATAGCAGTTATTTCAAAAAACCTTGCAGTATGTTGTAACACTTTCGTGGGGCAAGTTGTAACAAGTTACAACTTGCCCCATATTGATTTATAATTTCTATGAAATCACGTGGGACATACTTAAATTTCTTCTTTACATGTTTTGAATACTTTTTTATTGAACTTAATTGATTTCATCCATTTCAGAATGAGACACTATAAAAAAAAAAAAACTGAAAGTGCTTCCCAAAGCCAAAATGTGTACGAATTGGCTTCTGCTGAAGTCTTGTAAAATTAAACCAGTGTACGAAAAGCTGCAAAATACTTTAATTTAGGTCATGTGTCGCTATTTAGATATATGTAAAAAAGGAGTAACAAATCTCTATAAAACTTTAATCAAAAGGCTGATTGATTACTTAAGAAGTTGAGATATTGTTGTTATAAATGGCTGAATATTTTTTTTACTAGATTAAGAATAAAACTATGTGCCTAAACTTTTTTATGCTAAATACGCTAAATGAACCAAAAATCTGTTTACTTAACTAGTTAAGACTATAAATGGCTGTAAATCTATAGTTCCTTTATAGTCTAAAAAAAGAAATAACAAGTTTTTGTAAATTTTTGAATATTTTTTTATTACATTAAAAATATAACTTAAAAGTCGAAATCTGTTTTAGCATGTCTATAGTTTCTAATGATAAATATGCTAAATAAACCTTTGAAAAATAGAAAACATATTTTTTTTTTTTTATATAATTTGATAGGCTTGCGTTTGACCACTATTTCACCTGATGATAAGTGAGAATGCGGTCTAGGATGGAGCACGCTTACCTAGAAATAGCCTATTCACTCGCGACTTGAAGATGCCCAGATTGTAGCTTTCGGGGAACACAGACGCTGGTAGAGAGTTCCATTCTTTGGCCGTACGCATCAAGAATGTACTAGCGAAACGCTTAGTGCGTATAGGGGGGATGTCAACCGTATAGGGGTGACGTAACGCAGAGCGTCTGGTTGTACGAAGATGAAAGGGGCAGGGGGGAATCAGGTCGTGGAGTTCTTGTGCACACTCACCGAAGTGTATCCGATAAAAAATCGACAGACAGGCCACCTTGCGTCGATGATCCAAGCTTTGTAACTTAGCAGCGACCAGTGAATCATCGCCGATAAGCCTCTTGGCTTGCCTCTCGATTGACTCGAGAAGCTCCAGCTGGTACTTGGCTGAGCCATCCCAGAGATGAGAACAGTACTCCATGCACGAGCGAACTTGAGCTTGGTATAGCTTTAAAAGCTGTTCCGGAGTGAAGTACTGTCTAACCTTCGAGAGGACACCGAGTTTTTTGGCAGCTTTTTGGGCCTTTTCTTCTATATATGAGCCAAAATTGAGGGTAGATGTTAAAGTAATGCCAAGAAGCTTCAGATGGTCGGCTATGGGCACGGATACACCCCGGAAAGAGGGAGTCAGGTGGAAAGGACTCCGCTTTGCTGAGAAGAGACACGCCTGGGTCTTAGAGGCTTTGAACTTGACCAGGTTAGCGTCACCCCAGTCAGAGACAGCTTTAAGGGACAAGTTCAGACGCTGGATCATGGCTTCCCTCAGCGACTGGATCTCAGACCCACCCGCTCGTGCGTTGGACACGTAACGCTCAACAACGGTGCTGTCATCCGCATACCCAAAGATCCCAGGTTTGAGCAGGTCATTGATATGCAGCAAGAATAGCGTTGCCGAGAGTACAGACCCCTGAGGGACCCCGGAATTGATGGTCAATTGATCAGATTCGCAACCTTCTATGACTACGCGGATCGATCGATCCCTCAGGAAGTCAGATAACCAAACACAAAGCGAGGTGGGTAGGCCGAATGAAGGAAGTTTACTAATAAGGCCGTCATGCCAGACCCTGTCAAATGCCTTGGAGATATCGAGCGAGACCGCAATGGCTTCCCCGTGTCTATCGATAGCCTCACTCCATATGTGAGTGGCATACGCTAGAAGATCACCCGTGGACCGATTGCGCCGAAAACCGAATTGACGGTCGCTAAGAAGGTCATGCTCCTCTAGGTATGCCAGGAGCCGGTTGTTCAGTATACGTTCCATACTCTTGCAGAGTATGGAGGTTACGGAAATGGGTCTATAGTTGACAGGGTCTGCTCGACTGCCCTTTTTGGGCACAGGCTGCACGTTAGCTAGTTTCCAGGCTTTCGGCATATGCCTTGTCGCTAGAGAGAGACGAAACAGGCGTGTCAGGACTGGAGACAACTCAGGTGCACAACTTTCCAGTACTATGGCTGGAATTCCGTCAGGACCACTAGCTTTGTTCACGTCTAGATTGCGCAAGGTTAAGGACCTCTTTTTGACGGATTCGGACTTCAGACATAGAAGTCTCGCATCGGGACGAAGTGGTTGGAGGTGTGGCGCTGCCTGTATCTAGACGTGAGGATTCCGCAAAGAGATTTGCAAACAAGTTTGCCTTTTCCTCAGCGGTGTGGGCTAGTGATCCATCGGGTTTTAGCAGTGGAGGTAGTGAGGGGCGACAGAAGTTCGATTCGACCGACTTAGCAAGGGACCAAAAGGCTTTACTGCAAGGTGGATATGACGCAAGTCTAGTACCAATTCTGCCAATATGATCAAATCGAGCCTTCCGTAGAGCTTTCTTGCAAGATTTGGCGGCTCTGTTATAGGCCCTCTTCTTCTGACCCACGTCTATTGTCTTGAGATTACGAGCATCGACCCAGGCTAGGTAAGCAATGTTCTTTTTTGCTTCAGCAAGAGAACAGTCAGCATTAAACCAGGGTCGAGCTGCCACGGAGACTGATGCGTCAGTGAATGGAATGTAGTACTCCATCCCCTGACGCAGCACATCAGCCACAGCATTCGCACAAGATGAGGGATCATCAGAGGAGAAGCAAATCTGCCGCCACGGGTACGATGCAAAGAAAAAACGCATCTCATCCCAGTCCGCTGACTTGTATCGCCATATTCGCCGGGTACCTTTGGGGCAGGGAACGGGTGGTGTATGGACAGATACAGACTTCACCAGACAATGGTCGGAGCTGCCTAAAGGCGATGAAACCGATACCGAATAGCGGTCTGGATCTGTTGTCAGCAGAAGGTCCAAACAGTTGGCAGTATGCGAGTCAACATCGGGTACCCTAGTTGCTTCCCGGACCAGCTGGGTGAGATTGAGCGCTGAGGCAAGTTTGCGAATCTCTCTACCAGCGTGGTCAGTGTGCTGGTATGGGAATAGCCACTCTTGGTGGTGGGCATTGAAGTCCCCCAGCATTACCAATTGAGCAGAAGGATACTAATGCTGAGCCGCATCAGCCGCCTCACTAAGGTGTTGCATAAGCCTGGTTGTCTCCAGATCCCCGCTGTGTGAACGGTAGACACAGACATAAAGAATTTTCTCCATTCCTGTGTCCACCAAAACCCATAGGTTGGAGAAGCTCGGGTCTTCAAGATTGCGGAGACGCCGGCAGCATATGTCGTCGCGGGTATATAAGCAAACGCCTGCGCGTGGTTTAAAATTATGCTCTAAGGTATAACCCGGGTAACACAAGTATGCTGTGTCAGACGGACTGCCTATCTGCGTCTCCGAGAGGAACAATAGGGCTGGCTTCTCAGTCTCGAGATGGTGGTGGACTGCAACGAGATTGGAGTGCAAACCTCGGATGTTGCAGAGGTGCACTGAGAGTGAGAGGGAGTGCAACCGCTGTGCTGCGTTTTTTTTGTTCCTCTTAGTCATAAACTTGTAAGTTGACGAGTGAAGGAAGGCGAGAAGAAGGCAGTGAAACGAGGCTCCACGCTACTAACCCCCAGACTCTCTCACCGTCCTGCTGCGCTAGAGAGGGGATTGGGTTGGAGACTGCGGGGACGCCCGAGCCCCCCCGGAGATGTCCACCGGGCCCTCTCGTCCGGTCGCCAACCGGCACGATGGCGCATCCCGGGATTTTTCGACAGTTGGCGGGGCAGCCTTTCGTGTGTGGCTGGCACATTAATTGGGCCCCCAACTACCTGCGGTCGGCCAGCGGTGCACCGTGCCTCGGATCCCGCTACCCTCCAGAATCAATCACCACAGCGCAGAGGTGCCAGTGCAAGTCTGACTGGTCAATTCGCGCGGAGCAACTATTTCGACCCAACTACTCAATCGGCTACACCGATCAACGTACCGAAACACGACAGTCGCTTGACGGTACGACTTTGTTCGGTGGGTGGTCACAAGCCGTCGGTCAGAGCCTACCACCAGTATGTCACCTGGTTAGCACCACCCGGGGACCACGTGTAGGGATTCACAACGGGGTTTACACCTACGGACGAGGGTGACTTAGTCCCCAAAATTCTCAATTCCTACTGTTACAACTAGCCCCAATCACGGGGTAAGTTGTAACACTCGTCACTTTTTTTTCTAAGCCATTTTTACAAGAACTTGTCACACGTTTGATCAAAATTTTATTTGAAATCACTAGTTGTATAGTTGCTCATTCAAATAGTACTGCTGCATTTCCTAAATACCTAACAAGTAAGCTTCCATAAGGTCCCAACGAAAAATTGTTACAACTAGCCCCTCGCTCCCTATGTATGTGACTGAACTCCACCTCAACGGTTATACCGACTTATACTTAAGCCAAATTCGATATGGAATGTTTACCAACAAATCGTTGCATAGCAATTAACCATAGGCAGATGGTTACAGCCTATTGGAAAATAATTATAATAATTATATTTTTAATATTCATACATAGTAGCTACATAAAACTTGAAATAAATAAGTCAGAAAGTTAGATATATTTATATATTATCTAAAATTATGTGTAAAATTTACTTGTTAACGTGGGTATACTAATTTCCCACCGTAAATGATTTCTAAATATTTTCATAAATATGTATATGCCTATATTAAAAATAGATAGACTATCCCTGAATAGCATTCAAAATAAAACAACATTTGTTTTAAAATGGATTTAATATGATTAAATATCTATGTTCAGACACTCATTCTCTTTTATTATTTATTTTACTTTACTTACGTTGAGTAAACATAATAATTATAATATTTGAAATTGTGCATAAAAATCGATAACAATTTACCTTTAACAATATAACGACTGATCAAAAAAAGACCAAAGTTTGCTTATCTGCGAAATTTTCCTGTCAGTGCAAAAATTTAGGGTTGTTAGATGTATATTAGTAATTACAAATATGTTAATTTTTGTAATAAGCAAATTTTCTTGTATATTACGTATTTGGCGGTTAAGTTCTAGGAAACAATGTTAAAGTAAAATTATTAATGAATAACTAGGAAATTGGTGATAAATTACAATTATTCATTACTAAAAGTGAGACAACCCTATACACGATGACATTTGGTTTGTTTACATAAATTCCACATCGAATTTGGCTCAAGTATAGATGAAATTTTTTATGTGTGTTCAATTGCATTCGAGACTGGTTTATACTCACAATTTGGTCCACAATTTTTTTTAACTAATTATTTATTATTTTATAAGTTGTTGTTGATCTTGGAATGTTTTATATTGAATCTGGTAGGCAGCGCTACGATCCCGGTGTTAAATATTCAAAAATACATAGCTTCTGTATTCAACTTAATATACACATACTCACACGCAACCGATAGATTGAATAGTGGTAACTGTACACGTGATGACGTCAGGTAATGTAATAATTTTTTTATAAAAAATTTCATCAAAACGGTTCAGATTGTTGCAGCTTATTCAAAAAAAAAAAGGTTTGCAATTTTCGGATTTAAAATATGTGTACAGGACAACGTCTATCGGGTCCGCTAGTATATAATATTAACATTATGAATCCGCAGTTTATTTCGTTTGAACATGCTACTACGCAAGATTTATTGGCTATTTATAAAACTACACTTTAAGATTTATAGCAGCGGAGGACTAACCACAATTTCAATAAAACATGAATACGGATGAAAAAGTGAGTGATGTTTTGTCAAGTCAGTAGACCCAATTCAAATTCTTTAGAAGTCCTGAGTGATTATTTATTAAAAATTTCCATAACGTTTAGATGAAAGAAGAAGCGATGATGTAAACAATTATTCACAGTTATTTATTAAATTTCACCACACTTATTAATTTAGTAATGAATGGCCGTTAACTTCGGTCAACAATCTGTGAATAAGTCTTTTAATATACAGTAGAATATAATAAGGGTATAAAATAATTAAATTACTTTGGACTTCTTGCTTCGACTCGTAACACCGGAAATTTCATTTGAAACTTTAATATTTAATCATTTAAAAACGAAAATCGTAAATCGGAAAAACGAAAATCGTATTTAGATTGAATTTATTTATCTATATAATTTTTAAATGTATTTTACTTATATATATTGTACATTGTCGTGCGTTGACCGGTTGAAAAGAATAGTCCCGACTTCTTTCTTGCTGAGGTGTCGTAAAAGGCGATTAAGACCATAGTAGTGTGAAAAAATGTTCACCAACCAGGATGGTGATGAGCAGTAGCGCCACCATATCCTGGCAAAGCACACTGCTCTCACTCACCCACCTACCAAGCGTGGCGAGTTTTTGGCAACCCCCCCCCCCCCCAGAGAGATGATGATGACCTAAAAATAATTAAGTAAATCAAACTAAAAACCTGGAAGATATCGATATAAACATTCTTATAAAATGTATGAACTGAACTAAACCGAACCAGCCTGGAAGCGTCCCACTGCTGGGTAAAAAAAACTCTTTTCCATATAGTACAGGGATTAGAGATGATTCCACCACGCTGCTCGACTACGGGTTGGTGGATAATACTATGAGTAACGATCGTTATCAGATGTCTATGACAACAACTGATGATTGAACGTCCTGTTTGAAGTCAATTAATTGTTTCAAAACAGTTAACAAATTTTTTCAAGATTAATTATTTCGAAAATTAAATCGTTATTGTTGGAAATTTATCCAAAAAAAAAAATCGTAATCGTAAAAAAAAATACTTTGAATAGAAAGTAGACACGACCATTGTTTTTTTTTTTTTTTTTTAATTTACATGATAACATTTAAGGTTCAAATATTAATAAGATAATATTTAATAACAGCAAAAGAAATTAATTCGAATAACTCTAATTATTTAAAAAAAAAAAATTCATCTGTTAAAGGCTATTATCAAAAAGTGTCCAATAAACGATTCACGATGTTAATATACGAATCGCGAGTGCTTTGAAGTTGTGAATATGATTTTAAATCCTTTTGCACAAAAATCTTTTTCATTTCACCTTTGACAAAGTATTTATATGTAGTGCTCGGGGGCTTTGAGATGTGAAAATGTACTTTTTCATTTTATTTAATATTTACTAGAAAGGAGCAATGTAATGAATAAAATAATATATCATATTTACTAGTAGTGGATGTAATATGTGAAACGATGCCAGAGGTTTACGAATTTACGATCGGCTACAGCGATGTTAATTTTTCAAATGTTTAATTTGTCTTCAAAAATTCGTAATGTGCTCAGCAGGGAAAGTAAGTACAGAAAAAAATTAAGAAGCTATTTAAATTAGATAAAATGTTACATTTTTACTTACTTTTTTGGTACTAAAATTCATCATATCAGCCATTGGATGTCAACTGCTGAACGTAGGTACCTCTAGAGCGACCGGTTCGAAGCAGCCTCCATCCAACGGCTTCCAACGACTCTCTTCAAGTCGTTTGTCCATCTCGCGGACGTCCCTCTGACGTACTAAAATTAAATGGAAGTAATATTATTTTTAATTTTTAGTTCCCTTGAATTCTCCCTTTTTTTTTGACGCTGTGAAATGCGTTTACGCATCCCGCCACCCGCAGGCGACGGGTATGTGAGACTCGCTGACTGCGAAGTCAGAATACCCACTAAAACACAGCGGCGCCCTCGTCGTCGTACAAGGACGCCACGGGATCGCTGGCGCATGCCACCGTGATGCCCCGACGGTTGGCTTGCCTATACGGGCCGCCTTCTTACATAGAGCGCTCGCGGGCACAGTGAGCGCTCTATTTCCGCTAAGCCAGGGACCGGCGCAGTATTGGACTTTGGGGAGCGGTCGGGTTCTTATTGACCGCTCTACCTTTCGTTTTGGGAGGACGGCAGTCCCGGCCCCCCATTAAATGATCCGCCGGTTTGCCAGCGGCAGCACACAGGCGCACACAGGGCGCAGCGCAGTGCCCCGGTGCAATTGCGGGCAATGTGCCCCTCCACGCCGTACCGGAAGCACGCGCCGCTGCGGTCAACCGCAGCCGGACAGGTCGGGCGAGTGTGCCCGATGCACAGACATTTGTAGCAGTGCATGGGGCGCTGCTCCAAAACTTGGACACTGGCCGAGCTCCAGCCGACAAGGAGTCTGCCAGCCTCGGCCAGGGACTTGGCGACCGGTATCGGGCATCGCACAATGGTGCATCCCAATCCGCCAGGTCCGACTGCGATTGTGCCAACCTTAATTGAGCCGGCATCGCACTGGCCCACCTTTGCTGCCGCAGCGGCCACCACTTCACCGGTGACGGAGTCGTCCAACCCAGAGATCCGCAGACTCGCGAGCTTCATGGGTTGGACGACCCTCGCCATGCTGCCCACTGCCGCCTGCATCGCCTCCGCCAGGCGTCCCGCCACTTCCGGGGTCTGTCCCTTCGGCAGCTCCAGCAACCTGGCCCCGGTAGCGGCGCGCCGTATTTTCGGGCCAACGTCGATGCCGACCTCCTTAAGGTCAACCATCTCTGCCGCCCGCTCCAACAGGTGGCAGTACGTCACCCCCTCATTCTCCGCGTACTCAGCAATAGTCAAGCGCACTGCCGGAGAGCGGGGGGCAGTCAACCTTGGCTTTTTCAACTTCTGCGGCCGTGGTTGCGGCTGTGGCTGCGGCTTTTTCTTCGCCGCCGGAGCTGAGGTGGCGGCGGCGGCGGCGTACGTCTTCGGCGTCTTGGTTTTTCGCTTCTTCCGCTTAGCGACGGTTGTCCACTCACCGTCGTTATTTGCCTGTGCGGATGTTGACGCTTCATTCGCTGGCGTTCTTTTCTTCTTCTGCGCCGTCTTTGTCGTAGCGCAGGGGACGCTTGAAGACCGGGCCGGAGCCTGCGCTTTTTGCGTCGTCTCTTCTCTTTTCCGGTCCGCTGCCAGCGGTGGACGCAAGGTTTTCGCAGGCAGGAGGCGCTCTTCCAAGCCGGCGAAACGTGCGTCAATCATGCGCCCGACTGACGCGACCACCAACGCATGCACTTCATCCACGAGGCCCTCTCCTTGCCGTGGTAGACAGGTGGGAGCAACAATATCAGAGCGCATTTCTCTGAGCTCCACCACTTGCCTACGGAGGTCGTCCATCTCGCGCCTCATATGGGAGTTCTCCGCCTGGAGCTTCCGGACCTCCACCGAGGCTGTCCTCTCACTGAGAGCCTCAACCACTGCCTTCAACGAGGCCGCCGTATCCTTAAGGACCCGAACGAACGTGCCCTTTAGGTTAGACGACCTCGTCGCGACCATGCAGATCAGGTCAATGTCTATATTGGCCTGCTTCAGCAAAGCGTTGGCCGTGCGTGCGTCCCCTGTGTCGACGCCCAACGCTTTGCGCCCTTCTCCGGCCGCTTGCACTTGCTCTAGAATAGCCCTATCAGCTTCGGGGCAAGGCTCCTCTCGCATAATTATGCGCTTCTTACATCCGGCGAGGATCACGCTCCCCTCGCCGGTTGACCGAGGACGAAACCGCTTCCCACTCCTGGTCTAGACACGGCTGATTTCGCGACGAGGATCGCGCTCGAGACTGATCCACCCGTCAGCCATGCATCTCCTTGCGTTGCGTCGCCGCTTAAGATTCAGGGTAATTTTTTATAGAGGTTTGCTTCCTCGCGGTCCGGCCGGTTAAGGCAAGACCCTCGGTCCCGCACGTAGCCGCGAGACATGACCACGACATCGCGTAGCGGGATTACGAGAGGACGGTGAACGAGTAAGACAAGCCTAGCCGTTCTGTCTGACGGCAGTGTGAGTGCGCATCAGACCCGTCCATCCTACGTTGCTTCACCGCGCGCAAGCGCAATGGCACCGGAACCCCCAAGGAGACGATTGTCCCCTTCAAGCCATGCGGCCGCTCAACGGGGCAACTCTTGTGACAATATAACTAGTTAAAAATATAATATAAATAAATAAATAAATACATACATAAATAAACAACATTAAGTGTAATAAGATACTCCGTGAGAACAATAATCAGTTTTTTTTTTTTTTTTTTTAATACAAGTTTTACTGAAATGTTCGTGTATTGAAGTCTCAAAACGTTGCAGCAGTGTTGGACCCTCACTGTCACTCATCTTTTATTTTTTTTATCAACTTATACACATACTCATTACAAAGTTTTATTTAATTTCTTATAATCATTTGAACTTGTGATCACTGATACTCTAAAAGAAAACTTGGTTAATACAAAAACTACGTAAAACGGGTCCTAACTAGACGATAAAACGAGCCATACTACAAATAATATTTTTTTTTAATTTTGATGATCTCTCTCCATGGAGTGAGTAGAGATTAGTTACACTCTGTGTAACAGAGCAGTCCCCAGAGCGCTGAATCGCATGCCCGGCGTTCCCCCGAGTTGGTTGTTAGCCGTAGGCAGCAGCAGTTCCGCAATCGCAACTGTGCAGCTGCTGCTGTCTACGTTACCAGGGTGCGCCACGCGGAGGTCACCGACTGTAGCACCCTTCCCTTGATTTCTCCTTGAGATTTTACCATGACGTCCTGATTTGGATGTAGATTGAACTACCCCTAGAGTATATGCTTTAATTTATATAATCAAAATCGGTTCACAACTAACAGTTTTTTATTTGACACAATTTTATTCTAGACAAGCTGTACACTCTCTTCCCAATTACACATTTTGATATTCAGATAGATAAGATAAAAAGTATTCACTGTCCTACCTCGTAGTTATCGACTTTGCTTATGCCATCAAAATCTATTCCAGCATTAAAATACAGAGACAAAATAATTACAATTTTGTTTTTGGTGTTGATTTTATTATTGATTACGCTCCATTTTTTTTTTCCCAAAATATTTTCATGTACAGAATTGGTTTTGTAACAGTTGTATTGTAAGTATAGAATTTTTTGTAGTTTTTATGCAAACATTTTTTTTATTAGGTACATTTTATCTATATATATATAAGAGATTTCCACGTATACATTGACTCATCACGATATCTCTGAAACTATAAGGCGCAGAGACTTGAAATTTGATAGGAATATTCCTTTTACCGAGTAGAGGTCAGCTAAGAACGGATTTTACGAAATTCTACCTCTAAGGGGGTGAAAAAGGGGGGCAAAGTTTGTATGGGACAACATGATTCCTTGGTCCAATCTACTTCAAATTTCGCATAAATATTCTTTAACAAAATTGGTTGAAGACGTGTTTCGTATTTTATCACAATTCATCCTCTAACGATGTTAAAAGGGGGGAGAACATTATTTTGATATAAATACTCCATAGTGATTTTGATTTAAATTAAAATTTATTTTGACACATGTTTGACAACCAATCCGTCTGTTATAAAATATTTTCCAGTATCGACGCAGGTGTAGGTGATAAAAAATATAAATTTATAATTTTTGAAATTTTAGTTAAATACCCGTGCGAAGCCGGGGCGGGCCGCTAGTATACCTATATTCTTTTTCTTTGCTAATAAACTAGCTATAACTACGAACACGACTACAATAACGACTGCACTGCCTTTGCCGCTACCGCTGGTGTGAACATTACATTTACATTAAATTTATTTGTAAGTAAGACAAATATCTCTGCTTAACTTGTAAAAATTACAAAGTGATTATGCTAACAACATTTTCAGTTAGCGGGCTACCTAAAATAGTCGCAGCGGCAGCTTAGAAACGATGGTGACCGAAAAATATAAAATATATCGAAACTAAATCTATTGAATTACATGCCAAATCAACCAAATAGTGTTAGAATGGGACCGGTTTGACTTTGCTATAATATCCGGTTGTTGCGCGTCAGCTATCTATGTCGAGATTACCGCTACATATAATTAAATTATCAAAATTACGACATGGTAAGGACCCACAAGGATAAAAGATGAGACCAGAAACAAATATTTGTACAAATACAAATATTATACGCTCCGAGCGTTAATAGATGCTGCGGTCGTCAGCCTTGATGGAACTTTACAACACTGCAATGACCGTTCGTTGTTACAAAAGTACCTACTAGTACTGTAGATTTAACAAACTCCTTAAAAGCAAATTTATGACTTTAAATTATATTCAATGTTCATGGATAATTAATACTTTAACATTTTCTCATCTGTTTTTCTATTTTCAAGAAAAAAAATAAAAAATTGAAAAACATCACTGAACTCCTGGAAATTCGATTTACTGTACAAACTTTGACATCTGTAACTTCCAAGGTTAATACACGACAGCGTCTCGCATGCGGTGGTCGCGGTAAGTAGGCACACCAAGACCTGCGTCTACTACGCCGACAACAGGGACGACGCAATCGGCCGATTCGTGGGGAGGGCGTCGGAGGCCTCAACCAAAGAGATCCTCGAGCACACCGTCAAGATGGCAATTCACCATAGAGATACCGCCATCATTGAGGATGTGCTCGCACAGCTAGGAGCCGGTGTCGAAAAGGTCATACCATGATTATGCGAGAAGAGCATTGTGGTTGGTGAATAATTAGAAATAGGAAATACTTATTGATGCATGTAAAGAAAATTGAAAAAAAAAAGGAAAAAACAACAAAAAAAATGTAGAATTAAGTGGTCAATGTGGACTCATGGTTCCAGAACTAGAGATCCTAAGTATAGTTCATAGGTATTTAAATAATGATAATATATTATCTGCTGATGTAATAATGCCTGTTTAATAATATATAAAGACAGTAAAAAAGGGTACGGGCGTCTGAAAGCTCGTAGAGGAAAATTAATAAGCAAAAAAAAACTTCCAAGGTTTCCTGATTAATTTCAGACTGAATACTTAGTAGATGTCTATAGTAAATATATTTTTAAAATAGATAGTTTTTTTTTATGCAAATTAAAATTTAAATGCGATAGATCGACATTTTTATTTAAAAAGCTTTATCTATTTTAGGTGTCAGTTTTTTGATCGTTAGTAGTTATACCAACATGATAGTTATATTAAAGTGCAAATATAAGTGAATAAGAAAATGATTTTTTTTAAGTTAAGAAGATTAGTGTATATGTTAAGGTCAAAGAGGGGGGCTCGGGACCCGGATTTTCAGAATCCCAGTTCGGGTTCCGAGCATGCCAGTCGACTGTCGACGCCGAACGCCTGCGGGCGGTGACGGGTGAGGAGGAACACAGGAAGGAGGTGGTGGTCGCGGTATCGCTGGACATTGCGAACGCCTTTAACAGTCTTCCGCACACAGTGATACGGGAGGCACTGAAACACTTCGGAGTGCCCCCGTATCAAGGGAGACTGTTGGGGGCGTACCTCTCTGATTGGAGGGTAAGGCACGAGAACTGGTCGAGGTACGTGGAGTGGCGGCAAGTCGGCTGCGGTGTCCCACAGGGATCAGTTCTGGGTCCGATCCTGAAGGACATCGGGTACGACTGGATGGGTGTCATCTGCTACCTCGCTTACTCCTGGGGACGAGACTAAAAGGAGGCGGCGTGGCTGGCCGAGGTCGGACTCGACCTCATGATCTGTCGCATAAAGATTTTAGGGCTTCGTGTCAGAATTGACAAGATCGAAGCCCTTCTCTTCCACGTGACCGGCCGCAAGGTTCGGCACCAGAGGCTACCCTGCAGATCGGAGACGAGAGGCGACGTACGGTGCCCCGGTTTGGGTGGATCGCCTCACTGCGAGAAATAGGGCTACGTTGCGCTCTGCGCAGAAGACCATCGCGGTGAGGGTAATCCGGGGGGTATGATACGGTATCTGCGATGGCTGCAGCTACTGCTCTAGCTGGCAAACCCTGTTGGAGCTTGTGGCTTAGGTTCTTGCCGAGACCTACTCATAACTCTGCCCAGCACACCCTCGAGGTGTGCCCGAGATGAGCGGCGCTGCGTCGCGATCTAAAGTCAGTTCTCGGAGGCGACTTGTCGCTCCCAAGTGTCATCACCGCGATGATCGGCGACGACGAGTCCTGGAAGGCGATGGTCTCCTTCTGCGAGACAATAATGTCCCAAAAGGAGGCCGACAAGTGGGTGCGAGAGGAGGCCGCCGAAGTGGCCTCCATCTGCGGGCGACGAATGGGGGCGTGCGTAGGAGGCGCTACTTAATGCGCCTCCAGAAACGCCACTGTGCCCGTGTGAGGCTGGTATAGAAACCCGTTCCTGCTAGAGACGGCGTCGTCGGGACTGTTTAGAGGTGAGCCGGACATTCCCCATGGAGGAGAATTCTGGCCTTTTCGCAAAAGCCAGCAGGTCGCTGGAGGGATCCTGTTTCCTGCGGATCCGGGACCCTCCAAATAAAGCGGCTGAAGGCTCCCGGCTCACGGTATTGCACCCCCAAGTGCTCAATCCGACATACGGTCTAGGACTGCCTACCCGGGCGTCCTGGATATTACCCGTAAATGGGTTCCCTATGGTACAAATATATATATATATATATATATATATATATATATATATATATATATATATATATAATTAAGGTCATAAAATCAGTATCAAATACTTATACTTTTTATTCCAATTATTTAATCTAGAACTCTTAATATAGGTTTATTAATTATAGTTTTAGTTATGTCTTATTAGAAAGTCTAATCTAATACTGGAAATATGTGTAGTTCAAATCCGTAAGTGGCTTACATAAATTGTAAAAAATATTCTGACATGGATTACATTGAAGAACGCATAATTTCAGAGAATCTACTTTGACATATCTCCAAATAATTTTTGTAAAGATGCAAAAATAATGGTATGTGACGAACTATGGAGTTAGACCATTCTATATACACGGCTATTTTACATGAAAATAAAACATATGTTAAGATCCCAGTACAATCACCTTTACAGACGATAATAATATAAGACGGTTCATGTACTTGTTTTAATTTCAATTACGTTTCTAAGCCTCAAAGTGAACTATAGTTGGTAAACATGTGATGCTTGTAACATGTATGAATGCTTTGAAAAGTTCGTAAAGATTAAGAAGTAATTACAAAGCTTACAATTGATTTTCTTTTTCTATCTACACCTTCATGATCATTTTTTATCTTTAGCTTGGATCACGTAATATTTTTAATTCGCATTTTAAGGATTACCTTGAGAAACTAAATGCAAGAAATATATACTTTTGTAAAAATACAAACATTAAAAGTATAAATGTAAACACGCTCCAAAAATGTTACCAAAAGTGATGGTAAGATGAGTTCCAATACATTATTTAATAATTTCTTGGCATACATTCAACTTTAGGTTAAACGTAACATCGTAAGATCAGCTAAAATTTTTGTATAAGTATGTTACATAAAATCGTTTCTATATATTTTCTACATTATGTTACAAAATATTAAAAAAAAAATAGTGTACAACCGACATGTAAAGAGAATGACAGCTAACCTAAAACTAAGCACTACGTAACCCTTAAGATTCCACTTCAAGATTAATAATTCATATCACAAAGTAATTGTTGATTCAAACGGTATTATTTTTGAAGCAAGCTTAAGTGAGTGAGGATAACGTGTAACAAGGGTCGAAAGGACAGCTGACGTAACCGCAAGGGTAATAACAGCTCCACTTGAGATGCGACTTTTAATATCGGCTCGCAGTGTAACAGTGCTCCTAATGTCCTTGGAATTTTACATCTTTGATGTTATGATCAGAAGCGAGGTTTTATGAGTACTATTTTTATCTATTAGTTACGTTTCGTTAAGGTTTTCTATCTTATATACATTCCACTTACATTAAGATACTTATCAGCATAAGTAATGTATTGTAGCAGCTTCAACTTCCAACAGCTGCTCAAAATGAAATTATTGGGGATTGTTTAACCAACCCGCAACACTGTGAATTGTGGTTAAAGCAGTACAAGACTAGGTTTGAACCGCAACGTTTAGTTCGATTTTATTATTTTATATATAATATAAACATTGTTTGACTGCTTTTTATAATCTAGTTTGTTGATAATAAATAATTATTTATTATAATAATAAGTAATATAATTTATTTAAACCCACAAATCAAATATTTGGTTTTAAAATATATTTTAAGCAATACATTTTTTTACAATACATTTTTTCTTTCCAAAGTCTCCGATTGGGGTCGAGACAATTTAATCCAATTCAACCCCTCCAAGACACAAGTTTGTGCGTTCACCGCTAAGAAAACCCCATTCACTGTGGCCCCTCAATTCCAGGACACTACCCTTACCATCTCTAACAGTATTGGTATCCTTGGTGTCGACATATCCAGCGACGTCCAGTTCCGATGTCACCTGGAAGACAAGGTCAAGATGGCATCCAAAAAACTCGGTGTGCTTAACAGAGCGAAGCGGTACTTCACGCCGGGGCAAAGACTGCGTCTGTATAAATCGCAAGTCCGCCCCCATATGGAGTACTGCTCTCATCTCTGGGCGGGAGCACCGGCATACCAACTTGGCCCTCTTGACTCGGTTCAAAGAAGAGCTGTGAGAATTGTCGACGATCCAATACTGACGAGCGATATCGAGCCCTTAAGTCTAAGAAGAGATGTTGCATCCCTATGCGTGCTCTATCGCTTGTATAATGGGTTGTGTTCCGAAGAATTGTTCGAAATGGTGCCAACGGCCACTTTTTATCATCGCACCGCTCGCCATCGACAGGGAATTCATGCTCACACATTGCAGCCCCAATGGTCCCGTACAGTTCGGTATCAGAGGAATCTCCTCCCACGGACCATTCGGTTGTGGAATGAACTCCCTGCCGAGGTTTTCCCGCAGGACTACAGTATGGGGTCCTTCAAGAGGGGAGTAAATAGGTTTTTAAAGGATCGGCAACGCGCATGTGATGCCCCTGGTATTGCAGGCGTCCATAGGCTACGGTAACTGCTTACCATCAGGCGGGCCGTATGCTTGATTGCCACCGTCGTGGTATAAAAAAAAAATAAAAATAAAAACATTTATATAAAATGAAGTGAAACGTAATAAAATGCAGATTAATTGTTTAATTATGACTCGAGCAAAACCGGCTGATATTAAAATCGGTTTAGAAATTACTGACGCCCTCGAACGGCAGCACTCGATTTATTTAGAAATGAAGAAACTTCCGCGGGAAGGCGAAATTATTTACTGGGGCTGTTTTACCATTTCCTCGTGGAAGTTGTCGTAACATTGAACAAAGATATTTCATAAGCTTTGTTTTAATCAGTGATATAAATATTTGTATAAAACTTTAATGTTATTAAGAAGATTCATGTACTATGTATTGCTTTATATGGTAATATTCTGTAAATGTGTCATTATCTAGAAACAAACATCTTCGATATAGAGGCTTAAAGTTTATTATGATACTTTCATGAGGCGAAAAAGTAATTTATTATTCTATAACTAATTAACTGAAAAATACAAGTTGAGAGATGAAACATCACAATGGCTATAAATTTTAAATGGAAGTGACTCACAAAATTGGTAAACTACTTCGCTACTCATCCTATTATGGTTACAATTTCGTAATATTTTATACTGAAATTGTTAAATAAAAATAAAAATAAAAATATTTCCGCATATTTGTTTTCGGTATTTTTATAAGGGTTGTATTATAAATTATTGACCTTTTTTTTTTGTTAATATAAAAAAAATGTAAGATATCGCCTTAGAGAACTAGATACTACTACTGATGAACATACGCTTTAACTCTTAGGAGGGTGTATAAAAGGCAATGAAGACAACGGGCTGCCGTGTCTTTACAAGCGAAAACTCGTAAAGAGATAATTATGAATATGACTTGAGATAACCAAAGTAACAGTAGCTCTAACATTTTTTACTTATTGTTAAAATGTAAACGCAAATAATTAATAACAACAAACACTCTATTTTGTTGAACTTAATGTCGAAAGTGATTTAAATAGTCAACACGATCTATTCTATATATTAAACAAAGTCTTAAAAAATCACACGTGAGTTCAGGTCGTTTTTTAAGGTTCCGTAGCCAAATGGCAAAAATGGAACCCTTATGGATTCGTCATATCTGTCTGTCTGTCCGTCCGTATGTCACAGCCACTTTTTTCCGAAACTATAAGAGCTATACTGTTGAAACTTGGTAAATAGATGTATTCTGTGAACCACAATAAGATTTTCACACAAAAATAGAAAAAAAAAACAATAATTTTTGGGGGTTCCCCACACTTAGAACTGAAACTCAAAAATTTTTTTTTTCATCAAACCCATACGTGTGGGGTATCTAAGGATTTTTTTATTTTATTTTAATCCTCCAACATGATCGAACAGTCTCATGGGTATTTAAGGATAGGTCTTAAAAATGATATTGAGGTTTCTAGTATCCTTTTTTTCTAAACTGAATAATTTGCGGAGAGACACTTCCAAAGTGGTAAAATGTGTCCCCCCTGTAATTTCTAAAATAAGAGATTGATAAGACTTAAAAAAATATATGTTGTACATTACAATGCAAACTTCCACCAAAAATTGGTTTGATCTAGTAAGTAGTTTTTTTTTAGTAAAAAAAAAGACACTATTATTAAAACATCGATGAAAGTTACAACGAACTACAAGAACTTTTATATGATGTTACTTGCTGCTACGGAACCCTTCATGGGCGAGTCCGACTCGCACTTGTTTCATTTTTTTCAATTATAGATTAGTCCAAAATCATATTAAAATATTTTCACATTACTAATCGTACCCTTATATTATTAACATATACTTTGCCATATACAAAGAACTAATAAATACAAACTTTCTTATGTTTATATAATTTTGTATACCATAAAAATTAAATTTTAATTACAATAAAATCTTGAGCGAATTCGGCATGCGACATCTTGATCTTTGCATATATGTACTCAATTAAACAAAAGAACATTTATAGTGCTGTGATTTTCTCATGCATTTTCTCAGGCATGCGACATCTTGATCTTTGCATATATGTACTCAATTAAACAAAAGATCATTTATAGTGCTGTGATTTTCTCAACAATTTCTAACAAAGGGCAAGCAAAATTATGATAAAACGGTATGACAGTGATCAATTAATGACATCATAATTTTGTTTCATTGATTTTTACCATATTTTTTTTTGTAGTTATGTCATATATAGTTCAGTATATAATATCTGTATTATTATACAAATGTTATTACTCCTATGAATTATTATTATTAGATAGCCAAAACCTGTCAAAAATTGTGGTAGGTCCAACTTTGAGAAGGGGTCAATAGTCGATTTCAGTTAAGCTGACCAGCGTTGGGTAAGATAAAAAACGACTTTTCATCATAATTCAGTGCCTTAAGTCGTTCTTCGACCAATGTGTTTTACCAGTGATGGCATACGGATCTGCGACGTGATCTTTAACTATGGGCTTAAAAGCAAACAGAAGGTTGTGTTTGGTACGTCTCTGCGGGATTGAATCAGAATTTAAGAAATTCGAAGACAAACAGACAGACAGTTGCAGACAAATCCCAGTGGATTTGCAAGCTGAAGCGGTAGTGGGCAGGATACCTTGCTTAAAGAACTGACGGCTGATGGAGCAGAAACTTCCTCCAGTGGAGATTGCGTACCGACAAGTGCAGCGTCAGACGGCTGTCCATGAGATGGACAGACGAATTGAGAACATGAAAAACAAATGCTAGCAACACTGTGGTGATTTACATAAACTATTAATTTGACAGAACGTCTTCTTTAATTGTCAATTTCTTAGATCAAATATTTCACTTCATTAAACATAAACAAGTAATATGAAAGAAAGATAAGTTATGTTTTAGGAAGAAAAAGGTAAGATATAATAAAATATGTATGCTGAAATAAAAAAAATCTTACAAAAGTATTAAATTGATCAGATAACAATAATATAATATATACAATGATTCAGGGGCCAGACAAAATTGTACCGCGGACCGGATTCGGCCCGCGGGCCGCCATTTGCCCAGGTCTTCTCTAGAGGTTGATGGAGGAGGCCTAAATTTAGCAATAGACGTCCAAGCGCTGGTCTGATGATGATGTTGATGAAGTATTTATTTACAGCATTTTTATGTGAAGTGACTCAACTGAAGCATCTTAATCTCTTGCTGCTGGGCAACGGTCTCTCTTCCAAAACAGGTTGACGGCTTATTACCCTACTAATGATCATTGCCAGGTGATTATGTGCTAACAAGCGAAACTGGGCTTTATGTACTGAACAGTTAACTTCACGTAAATTTAATTACGTGCTAACTCTATTAACAATGAATTAAACCACTTGAAAGAGACACTACATTAAGCAAATTTTTCAACCTTAACAACCTTTGCAATTTCAGTAATTATGATATTATCTTACAATTTTTTAAGTTAATTTAAATTGCAAGCGAAGAATGATTATGTAGAATGCAAGATAGATGCTACGAATTCAACATTCTAACACAGTTCGCACAAAATACCTTATGTGTCGTAATGTGAAAAGTTTAACCATAGAACTGCCATAACGGCCACCAAGGCAAGCTATTACGTTATTATTAACTCGAAACTTTATTAATTTAATGTTTTACAACTATGCAAGTACTCGCTTAATGCATTCTTATGTTGTAAATAAATAATTCGATGTGGATATTGGTTTGATTACATTTTATAGCTTAAAATTTTCACGGCTTTGCACGCATTATATTTGATACTCTTCAAATTAGTTGATACTGATTATTTCTTGTCAGTCGTAGCGGGGTGTTTAACATCTTAAGTTGGTTTTGAATGATGTAGTGAAATAAATTTATAATGGAAAATAAATTAATAAAAATTCTTAAGTAGTTTAATATTCGAATGTCGAAGTACTAATGGTTGTCAGTTTTTCTGGTAGTTAAACAAAAAATATAAAGTTTTGCTTTAAAAAAATGCTAATAAGATCTTTGCCGACTTTTCTCATTAGAAACTATAAGACCAATAATAAATAAATTCCTTACCCTTAACCCCCAATAAAATTAAAACCCGTGTTAAGGGTTTAGAACACAATCTTCTGTATTACAACGGTCAACGAGCGGTATAACCATTTGCTAGGATCAAATTCACGATCGCTAGTTTCTGACAAAAAAAAAACAAACATTCTGCTGCTGTAACCACTGTTCTAAAAAATAAAAATATTCAGTAGTCAGAAGTGTAGATTTACGGAACTGAACTCAATTAGCCTGTAAGCGTCCGACTGGTGAGCAAAGACCTTCTCCAAATATGAGACGGGTTGGAGCTTAATTCACCACACTACTCCACTGCGGGTTGTTGGATAATTTCTGTAATGAGTAAAGGTCCGTATCAGATATCTTTGATAGCAACCAGGAACGACTCTCCAGGGCATGGTAGGGAGACTAAGTGCTCTTACACACGAGCGGCATGTTGCCAACGACAGAGGTAACGGCAGCCGTCGACACGCGTCGGCGGCACCCGTCGACGTGTCGGCGGCAGCCGTTGACGCGTTGACGGCTGCCGTCGACATTCCAACTTCGGAGATCAGCGGCAGCTCTCTAAGTATAGGAGCCAGTTGCAAAATGAATTCCGAAGAAAAAACACTGTTGTTTTTACTTCGTCAACGCCGACAAAAACGAAAAACAAAAACACATTCATTGTGTGTTCAATAAATATTAATCAATAGAGATCAAAATGGGCATTTTTTTACACTCTACCCACTTTTACGAAGAAACGAGCAAAAGTTTTTCAATTATATTAATGCTCTGTTTTTTATTGTTTTATTACTGTATTCTTTCAATTTATAATTCCAAATACAAGAATTTTTCTTTACTGCCACAATTAACAATTCGACATCTATTTCGTCACTGGAACTCATTTTGCAAATTCACGATGCATGCGCACTCTTCAACTATTTGCCGTCGACTAACAAAATGGTGGACGCGGCACGCTACAACTGCAAGTGTCGCTATAGGTCAACGGCTGCCGTCGACACGTCGACAGTTGCCGCCGACGCGTGTCGACAGCTGCCGTTACCTCTGACGTTGGAAACATGCTGCTCGTGTGTAAGAGCCCTAACGTGGATATACGGCGGCAACCGAACCCGCGACCACCGGCGTTAAGGCGATTATTCGTACCACTATCGTATCAGAACGGTTGTCAATTATTTTTTGTAATCCTTTATCTTCTCAAAATATTTTCCTACATAAAGTGAGTAGACGATGGTGATAATGATGATAACCATTAAAAATATTAACTTGAAATGTCAAAAGTACCAGCATAGAGTTGAATCTGCGTCTCTTATCGGTTAACATGTTCAACTGGGCTTATCAATTGCATTAATTATTGCCTATCGCCAGTTTTGTTCACTTGACATGGATCGGGAATGTATTTTTAAATGGCCGGGCACAAACGAAAAGTGAAAAAAAGGAGAGAATGATCGCGTCTAATATTTCTCTGTAACACTCCACTTCTTTATATATCGACATTCGCCGTATATTGTATCTTTTACTCGAAATATACAACTAGATTTTCCTTATCGAATCCCCGAATTGAATGGCATTTTGTGTTTTCCCACACTTCGATCTAAATACTTTCCGTTTATCACGATTATCCACAACGTTAGACATATCGATTGCTTGATAAAGAGCTGATTTTCTGAATACGACCCCTGCAAAATTATGCGCCTCTTTTACCTTATTCGGAGGTACACGTCGTGGACGTATTTATAATATTTTATAAAAGAACATTTTTTGAATAAAAATTTCTAAGTTTTAATACTTTTCTTGTTCTAAAGCGCATTCAATGATATGGTGTGATAAATAAACAGCTACGATATAATTATACCGTAAATTTGGTTAGTTTATGAATTCGTCAATTTATCGGTATTTTTCTTTTCATAGAAATAAACTATATTATAAAGTTTATAAAATAGAGCACGAATGCCAGTTCAAGATGAGTAATTTTCCGTAGATTTGAGGTTTTAAGTTATTTTGTCCGTATATTGAGAGTTATGATATCTATTATTTTTGAACTGTCAAAGCAAAGATTTTTAATATTTACAGAACATTTTTAATACCTTATTTTTCTTTTTCGACTTTTATCTCCTCTTCCAAAGGAACGAAGGTGAATTTCAAGTTAAAAAGTACTCAGTATCCAAGCTATCATTAACACAAATCGTGCACGTGTCGTTTCAGTTCAAGTTGTTCTGACGTGATGCGTGGCAAAGATACAGACAGACAGATAGACAGAAAAGCATGAAAAAAAAAAACAATTACATTTTTGGATTCAGTGTCGATTGTAGAATGACCACCAAATTTCTCTTTAGAGTATCTTTAATGTACAGAATTAGACTACTTATAGTTTTTTATAAAATGTATAGATTATGTTAAGGCATGTAATCGTTATATTTTTTACGTCACAATATTATATAATATACTGCCTACAATTTTTTAAAATATTATTTATGAGTTTAAAACCAAACGCTTAAATCCTATCTCGTAAGTCGTAAAATCGTAAACCACCAATAATTGGCAAATTAAATATACTGATATGGTTATTTTGTTGTTTAAAGTTCAATATTGTAACGTATTTAAGACTTTCATCGTTGTTGAATTAGACAACTACATAAACCCAAGGGAGTTGCTGGTCTCCTACTGGGCGCGCCTCCCGGTGGCGGATAGGGGAACGCCACTCGAATGCCTCGCGAGTGGTAGGAATCTTCGGACCCCGAACCTGGAACTTCGAACCAAAACCAGCAGCGGTTGGCGTGAGAGCGCAGGAGGGGGATGACTTGATCTCCCCCTCTATTCGGTGGTACGAAAGTGCGATAGTTTGGGCGCGGAGGCGCACAAGCCACTGGGCCCTTGGACCAGCTGATATGTGGGCCCAGCTGACGGGTTTCGCCGTCTGGAGTAGCTGGGCTCCAGTGATGGGCGGGGCGTGAAAGCGCGGTGAGAGTGTTGACACACGAGGTGCGGCCGGTGAGGGAGTGGCGCCGAGAGGGCGTGGAGGTTTCGCTGGTGGGGCCGCTCCTGCTACTTCTCTGAATTAGCAGAGTGAATCAGTCGAGCGGCGCCAATCACATACGGAGGGGCCACAGAGCCAAGCGTCGGGGCGTCACGGTTGTATGCGCGAGCGATCCCGTGGCGACCCACTATGGCGCAGACGGTCGATGGGTTTTAGTGGGTATTCTGGCTTAGATGGGTTAGATTTCAAAATCCAAGTAATTTGCTTTGAATGAAATTATCTCTGATTTATATGGTTTAATTTTAAAATAAATTTGGTCATGGCCGCGACAAAGTCTAATCAGGCTTTTTATATTAAACAAGGTAAAAAGCTAGATAGACTATACAATTAATACTTATTGTAAATAAAGTTTTTAAAGAGATAAATTCCCTTACACGAATTTCATAAATTTTGTTTTTAGTAATGCGATGTAATAATTAAATTAAGCCAAATGTGATTTACATTACTGTTTTAGAAGGTTTTAGATTAGACTATAATATCCTAGTAAGATGTTACGGATATGCAGTAATGTACCTTGTGTCGTGTTGTAGTTCTGATCTTTTCCGATAATTATCGAGTGTCCAAGTGGAAGTAATCGTAGTAGAGTGTATGTCTATTTCAATCATTCAACAATTCATCATTCAACAATTCATCAAAATCATTAGTTTTAATGTAGACACATTAAAACTAATGATTTTGAAGTAGACATACTGATTTTTAACTAATATTCAAAATATTAAAACTAATTCAAAGATACCTCTAGTAATACAAATACATCAATTCGCTCGTTTAATAATAAACTGCAATAATGCAAAAACCAAGATTTTGAGATTTATTCATAAAATGAAATATATCCACGTTAAGCATAGGTACAATTCAATTCCGGCTACATTTGGATGCCAGGGAGCGAGATAAAATATTTTGCGCCTCTTTTTGTTTGACGAATCGGCCCAATCAGTATTAAAAAAAAACGATTCATTAAGTGTTGCGCCGACAGTGACGTGTTTATGTATGTCCTAATACTCAATAGTTCGTTTTATTTCAAATAGGTAAGTGCTGAATTTCCTTTTATTTGGGTCTAAAACTGAACTATTAGGAATAGTTTCGTTTTAATTTTAAACGATTACTGTTTTCTATGACGAAATTTAGACTTAATTCATTTTATGTGCAAACCCGATGAAAATGAATACGAGCTTTTACTAGTTATTACGCATTAATTTTAAAAGATTTTAAATACTAAGTTGCATTTTAATCATAAAACGAACAAAGTATATAAGTCGCTAGTGTCTTTTTACAAATACTGTATCTTTTAAAGTATAATGAATACTAATTATATACACATATTATTTGAAAGATTAGTTCATAGACAATATATTAGATGTACTATTATATCTAGATTGCGTCTAATATTAAAGAAATAAAAGCTTTTTATGAAGGAGTCGGCGTTACGAAACTTTAAACGCGATTTCCCAAAAAACTTGTTTTTTTTTTTTCAATTATTGCAGTTTATTATTAAACAGGCGAAATGTTACGCATATGACACTGTATTACATTTATTATCAGAACCCATTAAAATAAGATAAAAATGTAATAACCCATTAAAATAACAAACAAACAAAATTAATAAAATTCACGACACCTAATGTTAAACTTGTTGATAATGGTGTAGAATTAGGTGGGGAAATGTCGAAAACGTTAAAGTCCACTAAAGTCCTAGGTATTACTATAGATTCGTAATTGCAGTGGGATCTACATGTTGAGGAGCATAGCGAATAGGCTAAGCTCTGCAGCGTTCGCGGTTAAAAAAATTAGACTCATTACTGACGTAGATACAGCTCGCGTAGTATATTTTCGTTATTTTCATAGTATTATGTCCTGTGGTATCTTACTATGGGAAAATGCAGCTACCGTTAATACTATTTTTGTCCTGCAGAAAAGAGCTATTCGTTCAATTTAAAGTTTAGGCCCTAGAGTATCACTAAGTGATAAGTTTAAAGAAATAAAAATATTGACTGCAACAGTCAATATTTTTATACTCTCAATATGTGTACGAAAAGTTTATGTATGTTCACAAAAATATACACGAATTTCCCAGGTTTTGCGACATGTATAGCATTAAAACCAGGAACAAACATAAACTTGTAAAGCCTGTAACTCGCTTACGCCGAGTCAGTAATTCTTTTTATGGACTATGCTTATACAACAGGCTCCCAGAAAACTTTCAAAAAGCTTCTATTGCTACATTTAAGAAAATTTTGAAAGAACGTTTGTGTACTTTTTTTTTTATTTTTTTTTATACCACGACGGTGGCAATCAAGCATACGGCCCGCCTGATGGTAAGCGGTTACCGTAGCCTATGGACGCCTGCAACACCAGGGGCATCACATGCGCGTTGCCGACCCTTTAAAAACCTATTTACTCCCCTCTTGAAGGACCCCATACTGTAGTCCTGTGGGAAAACCTCGGCAGGGAGTTCATTCCACAGCCGAATGGTCCGTGGGAGGAAATTCCTAGTAGAGTTTTTTTTATTTTTATTCCTAGTACTAGAGGATATTATTCGATTAACGATTTTCTAGAAGACAGTACGCCTTGGGAACGATGTTATCGCCGCCAGGCTATTTCAACTTATAGAATTATTGTTAATTTCAATTTACTTTAGAAAAAAAAACAATCTCGTATTATGGACTAAAATTATCACAAATTTCAATGAAATTCATTTAGTATTTTTCGCATGGTACACGTCCAAATAAAGACAATCAAACAGACAAACAAACAGAAAAAATAAAAAGAAATTACATTTTTGGTCTTCAGTATCGATCATAGAGTGATCTTCAGAAATTATCCAAAGATTCTTGCACAGAATATAGGTCGTGTTACAATTTAATTATAAGTTTAGATAAATTAATAGCAAAAAATTCCACATATCTTCCAGATTCGATAGTCATGATTTTTTTTAAATCCATTTCGTTTATGACTTTTGGCGCGTTACATAAAATAAATTCTGTATTATTTTACTTTAAAAGTAGTTGATGACATATTAAAATCGAAATTAAAATACTTGAATATTCTCTCACGTTAGTCTGATTGCTTACGAGTATGAAGGCGTAAACAATTTAAGATTGTGCCTTGAACCTAAACGGAAGCTTCTACTAAGTGGACTTTTCAATTTTGCCGAGTGCTGAGGAATTGATGCCGGAGTAGTGTTTTCTTTTCATCTCGAAAAGAGCATCCGCCTTGCTTTACTACAGAACTTTAGTCTTTGCTCTTTGAGAGACTAGCGCCAAACGATAAGGAAATTTAGGAAATATTTACAATGTTAGTGAGAAAACTTCTCGAGATATTTGCTCTTATTCTATGGTAAATTTTGTCGCTTAATTGAATTCTGTTTTGAATTGTTCTCTTTTGCTTTTTTAACGTTATAAATAGTAGGATTTTTTAGGTTTTAATTCTTTGTCTGCTTATTTGCCTAAGACTAACGTCTCCTCATCCCTTTTTTTATACATACCATTGTGCGCTTGAATAATTGTATGAACCTATACATTCATACATAACAGATTTATTTTAATGTAAGTATTAAAAAATAATGAATGAAAATAAAATTGTCGCATATAATTACTTCCTTTCGGAATCGGCTAAAAAGCTACCGTATAAAAAATTATTAGATAATCTTAAAAGGATCAGTTTTACTACGGGTTGTGCGGGACAATGGTTACCAGCTGTTACCAGCCGTTGGGCCAATTCTGAGAATTGCTCTTTGAGGCCGTCTATTAGGCCGCTACGTTGCGGGACCATATCGCAATTTCAACAAAACTGAATCACTTCTGAATCTCACGAAAATAATATATTTCGCTAACCCGAAGAGTTTTGGTATTTTGTTTGTTGAGAAAATAGACGATTTTCTTGTATGTAATATTTTTGTTATATTTGGTATTAGACTCTAATAATATTAAAAAGAAAGTGAAATGTTCATTTATACTGGATGAAATCTAAAACTACTCAGCCCACTTTAATAATACTATCACTTTTAGAAAGCTACATAATTATACACAAGCCATAAATATTGACGTGAATAGAAACGAAAGATATTTAATTCTCCGTAAAAATATTCTGCTATTTTCAAGATCTTTTTCTTTTGATTACATACAGATTTAGAAAGAGACATCAAAAGCTTACAACGTTTAAAATATTAAAGTCAGTATTAAAGGAAATTATATAATTGGAAGAGTAAAAATAATGAAGATTATTTTAAATGCACTTAATTTATGATTTTATCTGAGTTTGGTTGCGAATAATAAATTCGTATGTTTAACGAAAATATTTTAAATATAAATGTAGAATGCTCTGTACTCCGTTGATTATTTAAAAAAAAAATATGTATAGTATGAGGTACATAAGTTAAGCCTCATATTCGTCAATGAACATACAAAATTAAGTCAACCAAATTATATTCTGTTATGAATTTGTATTAAAAATTAAAAAGTTATTCATAGAATAAGAAAACAAATACGTTTCCATTATATCATCTGATTTTAATGAAGTTTTAAAATAGTAAAATGTAAGTAATTTTAAAATTGGAAAAATAATTTGAAAATAGATTCCATCTCCTCTATGTAAATTATATCCTTAACAAGCCGTGGGATAGAAGAATCAAGATAGCCTCGTGCATTGAACATGTCGATTTGACTAAAAAGTTGCTATTTTTGATCAATGTTAGCATTGAATTTTTGAGTGTTTAGCTTAGTTTAATAATTCGTCTCGTAGTCATTTTTGAAGAAAAATATCGAGAGCAAAGATTTACTTGTCCACAGTGAAGTAGCTTGGTAAGCTCCAGTTCTGTTTTCATTAATTATTTATTTATACTTACGTAAGTCGTCACAGTTAGTCAGAATTTATTAGTTGAAAAATCGTAAATAAATAATCGGAAGTGAAGAAAAAATAACTAAATACATGATTAGGAAGTGATGCAGAATATTAATAAATAAGACTAATTAACCATAGTGAGATAGTGTTATTGTATAGAGACCATTCCTTTTGGATTAACAGCGACACTTTTAGATTATAGACATTTTTGTTTGTCATTATTGTCATTTTGTACATACATTTTTGATTCAAATTAGTTAAGTATGTGTATATAAACAAATTAAAATATTAGAATAGAAGTCGGGAGTCCCATCTTTTAGAATATGTCTTCGGTAGTTATTCATCTTAACGACCTGATCCCGTATTACACAGACAAAACCTTCAGTTTCCCCAAAGAAATTCCCAAATCGTAGCCTCTGAATGAAGGCCTTACAATACACCACGCCCTTGTAGCGCATTGTAAAAACGTCCAGACAGCTCCTTCTGAATCGATAGAGTCTCCCGACCAGAGGTTGGCATCTCTACACTACTATACTACGACGACAGTGTCGTCATTTCACGTCAGTTTTATGTGAGAGTGAAGTAATTCTACGGGTGCACTGGACCATTCAGCTGCAAGCAGCATGGCGCTACTTTCGTTCGATCGGTGTCAAATGTTTTATATTGAAACTTCTTCCTGTTCATGCTTCATATGGATTTTTTACTTTATTAATACTCAATCCTGTTTTGTTTATCACATAGCATGCAGTATTTATTGTCTCAGCCCACAGTTTCTTTGGTTTATCTTTTAGCATACAATAGAGATCGAGCTGCTTCAATAAATGTCCTGTTTTCACGTTCAGCTTTTCCATTCTGCTGTGGAGTATATGTAACAGTTGTCTGATGTATAATTCCATGGTGGGCAAATATTTCTTCCATTCCCTTATTTACGAATTCTAAGCCATTATCACTTCGGAAGTATATGATTTTATTACCTGTCATATTTTCACTCATCTTGATAAACTTCTCAACATAGGTATTGACTTTATATATCCCTTTCAAAAAATAGAGTCCTATAACATGAATAATCATCTTTTAGAATAAGGAAGTACTTGACTCCTCCAATGAAGGTCTGCTCCATTGGACCACACACATCACCATGAATTAATTCACATGTCCTTGAAGTCATTGTTTGACTTATATGAAAAGTCAAGCTTTACCCTGTAAGCATCATTTACAATTTACTAATAAAATTACAATCTTTTTACACTTTTCTCCTTTTTATGTTATTTTAATTATAAATTACACGACCGGTTTCGATAAAGTCATCGTCCGTCTGGTCGTGTAATTTATAATTAAAATAAAATAAAAAGTGGATAAGTGTAAAAAGATTATAGTTTTATTAGTTAATATGAATTTCCATCAAGAACCATCAGTACAATCAATCAATTGTCCGCTGGGCTGCTCCTGTCGCCTACTCGTCGACAAGATTTTATCCCTAAAATGGCCCGTCGACTACTCGTCGACAAGATCGAAGTGGTCCGGATGTTCTCGAACAAAGTTATATAAAAACCACCTTTGTCGCGCTAAGGCCAATTTGTGTTATTTATCTCGCATCTTCGTAAAATATATATATATATATATATATATATATATATATATATATATATATATATATATATATTTATAGTCACGTAGCATAAGCAAAAGAAGAGACGAGCAATAAGTCAAAAAACGGCGGGGCACTTTAGCCAACAAGGCTTGAGAGGGCCGGACATAGGAGCGGTTATATCCTTTACAATTACCAAGGAAATTCCTCAAAACCTTCTTCACTTGTTGTATATATTGGTGCACTAATCTTTCATACCACTCACTTAGGTTCAGTTTCACTTGAGTTGTATTTGCAGTACTATTTTCCAGGCGCAATTCCATAATATACATCTTTCCATGACGATTTGCATTTGTACAAAGTATTTCCTTTTTATAGAATTTGCATTTGTTTTTATTCAGTCTTCATAATTTGTCAGCTTTATTTGTCACAAAATTCACAGATGTTAAATTAGCCTCAAGGTCTGGTACAAACAAGACATTTGCGAATGTAGTATCAATCCACTCATGTCCATTGAATACCTGTGCTACCTGTCCACAACCTAATGCGTTAATTGCCATTCCGTTTCTTACTATTCCAGACTTCTTTTCAAGAGGCGAAAATGATTTAAACAATTGTCTTTCACGGCACATATTTTCACTAGCACCTATGTCTACCACTCACTTTCAATGTGAATAATGTTCAATCAATTTTTCAATTGTTCCTGACACCACAAATGCATTGTTCTCTTTGCTTAGCCGATATCTACACTCATGTTTAAGATGTCCAAGTTTGTTGCAGTAAAAACACTTTTTATTTCCAGATCTGTTCACCATATCAGTCTTATTACTATCTTTTACTTTGCTCTTACACTCTGACTGATAATGTCCAAGTCTATTACATCTATAGCACTTTACATGTTTCTTGTTCAGTGTATTCTTCGCAAGAAAGGCTGATGTTTGCGGTATTTTATCAGCTTTCTCCTTTATACGTTCCTCTTCAAACAATAGTCTCGTCACCAAGTTGTTATAAATTTGTTTTTCATCGGGTGCTGACTCCCAGGCTGAGACAAAATGTTTATAACAATCAGGCAATGACATAAGCACTTTAGTCACAACAAATTTATCTGATATTTCTTCTCCTAATTGCCTCAATTGATTTTGCATTTCCTTGATTTTAGACAAGAATAGAGATATTTGGATACCCTCTTCATACTTAAACTGGAAAAGCGTTGATATAAAATGTGTATATTCGTTTCATTTTTTTGTTCATAAACAGCAATCAACTTGTTCCACATATCAGCAGCCGTGCAACATGATATTATGTGTATCATAAATCTCTCAAAATAGTAATACGTAATACTATTACGTATTACTATTTTGAGCGTTTGAGCTTTCGCATCTTTCGTCTGTCATGATTGCGTATTTTCTTCCGTCTTTTTAAATTTTCCTTCGACCACACGTAACAATTCTTTACCTCTTAATGCGACTGTTATCTGAAACTTCCATATGTTCTCTTTGATACTAATATTTCCGTCCATATTCGCTCTTGCCTTTTATGCTTTCCTGCCTGCTCGTGATCACGCGTTTTTTTGTTCTTCTTTATTTCAAAAATACCACGTGCCAGTAATTCTCACGTGCATTTATTTGCCCATAACCTGTAGTTATGGGTTAATAAAAAGTAATATTATTACAGAAACTAAATTATTGAGCCAACTTATCAATACACACCTACATCAGTCATCAGATCAGTGCGAACGGAAAATATAAAGGGTCTGCACTCTTAATTCGACACAAGACGAGACGCATGCGCTGCGCTTCAACATCTTACGATACGATCCGCAGCAATTGTACTTTACGCAAAGAAATTACAATACATAATTATTATCAAGTAACCTGTCATATTTGCGCGGCGTCAGTACAGCTAATCCAGGGGAAGCTTGAGGAGAAGCTCTTGGCGGCTATGACAGCGGCCAAAGGTGAAGAGGGTCCCGTTTTTCTCGGCAAACCCGTCTATGACGGAGGAGTCCTGAAACTATGGTGCTCCAACCTCAAAACCCTGGAGTGGCTCAAGACTGCTGTCAATGACATCATACTCCCGACTGGAGACCGACTGACGGTGAAGCAGATGTGGGAGGTAACTCGCCGCGTGCGGTGTGGTATCCTCCTACCTGGAGTCACTAAAGACACCAGGGCTATCGGTGGAATGCTCCGCTTCCAGAATCCCTGGGCGGAAGTTGACCGATGGCTCCTGCACTCTCTACATCCCCAAACCAACGAGACATTTATCGTCGTCAGTGTACCGGAGGACTTGGTACCGGTTCTGACGGAACACGAGCGCCGGCTAGGTTACATGCTGGGCTCTGTGTACCTGAAGTTCCAGGGACCAACAGGTAAATTTACCGAATCCTCCCCCCCGAAGGCCGCAGACCCAGAGGCCACAAAGGGCACTGACGCGGTAAAAGACATACAGGATCTACCACCTACACCGATGGAGGCCGAGAGCTCCGAAGAACCAGCCGGAGATGGCGTACGGGTCTCGGAGCCCCCTACGGAAGAGGCACTCGACAGCTCCATGGAGCTCGAAGACGTATTGTCTCCGGGCTCGAAGAGTGAAACAGAGTGCACCCAGGGGATCAGCGACCTGGACATCGGGGACGCAGGAGAGGGTTTGCAATCCGAAGATGGCATCCCCCTCTCCTAACTGTAGCGTCCTACAGATCAACCTCCACCACAGTATCACCGCAACGGCTCAACTACGGAAGTGGTTGGAGGTCCATCCTACAGCCCTTGCCTTGATCCAGGATCCGTGGATCAGGCAGGGCCGCATATGCGGTTTCTCCAATACTGGAGGTAAGCTAATACATTGTACAGGGCCTGAAATACCTCGGACCTGTATTTATATTTCTAATAATCTACTTGTGCAACCTTTAACAGAATTCTGTTCTAGAGATCTATGTGCAATCTCACTACTGGACACGACTACACACCAGCCCAAGATAGTCGTCGCCTCCGCCTATATGCCGGATGGGGATATGCCGCCGCCTCCTGAGGAGCTAACGAGGTTGGTGAGCCACTGCGAGGGAACCAAAATGGAACTCCTAGTGGCTACAGACTGCAACGCACACCATCCGCTATGGGGCATGCAGTCAGAAAATGATAGAGGTAGGCAATTAGTTGAATACCTTTTTACTACTAATTTAAATATACTGAACGTTGGGACAGAACCTATTTTTGTCACCAAAAGGTCCAAAACTATTATTGACATCACACTACCGACAGATGGAGTATGTAACACTATATCCAACTGGCATGTATCCAAAGAAGCATCTTGCTCGGACCACAGATGGATACTCTTCAACCTAGAGGTAAATACATCCAGCCCAACTCCTCGCAGGAAACCCCGCAAAACGAACCCCGCCTTATATAAGACGCTGATGGAGTCGTGTTTGACGAAGGAATCAGTTCCGGAGAAAATAATGGGAGTGGAAAATATTGAGAAACAGGTAACACGAGTCTATGACGTGATTAAAACCTGCTATCACACTGCATGTCCTCTTACCATTCCCCCCTCGGGCAAGCCAAAGGCGCAACCATGGTGGGGACCTGAACTAGAGAGGCTCAGGACTAAGGTTAGAAGACTTTTAAATCGTGCAATGAACACAGGCGCTGACTGCGACTGGGATCGTTACAAAGACTGGAAACAAAAATACAAGAAACGCATCAGATACAGAAGCTCTGGAAGCTGGCGTAAATACACTACTGGCATAGAATGCCAACATCAGGCTAACAGGGTAAGGAAAGTCCTCTCAAACCAGCCCAAACAAATACTGGGTACCTTACGCAGGCCAGACGACACTTTCACCGGCTCACCGGAAGAAGCAGAGCGGCTCCTCCTGGAGACACACTTTCCTGACTGCAAATTTGTGCAGAACATGGAGTGGACGGAGGAAAGTACAAATGCTAATGAAGAAAACTGGGCAATAGCCTATAGGGTTGTCACGACCGACAAAACCAGGTGGGCTATTAATACATTTCACCCTTTCAAGTCGGCAGGGCCAGATGGGGTTTTTCCTGCCCTATTACAATGGGGAGGTGAGACCCTACTTGCACTGCTAACCATCATCTTCAGGGCGTGTCTAGCGCATGGATACGTTCCCAGAGGTTGGAGAGAGGTGAAAGTTATCTTCATACCTAAACCAGGTAAATGCGATTACTCTAATCCTAGATCATACAGACCAATCAGCCTCACCTCCTTTGTACTAAAAACATTGGAGAGGCTGTGCGAGAAAGAACTGAGGGAAAACTACCTCCAAAAATTACCCTTGCACCCAAACCAACATGCGTACAGTCAAGGTAGATGCACCGATTCTGCACTCCAGGCCGTGGTAAGTGTCATTGAAAGTGCAATATTGGATAAAGGCTTCTGTCTGGGTACCTTCTTAGACATCGAGGGTGCTTTCGACAAAACAAAATTCATCAAAATAAAGGAGGCTCTACAACGTCATGGAGTATGTACAACTCTAAGAAATTGGATTGGAAACATGCTTCAGGGTAGAATATTACTGCTCGTTGAGGGTGAATCGCAGAAGGCAATTGTAGCAAAAGGTTGCCCGCAAGGTGGCGTGATCTCGCCGCTTCTGTGGAATATGGTGGTCAATGACCTCATTACTGCCCTCAATGACCATCGCTACTACACGGTAGGTTACGCAGACGATCTCGCGATCCTGATACGCGGAAAGTTTGTCAATACTATATGTGAAGTTACGAACGCAGCATTGAGAATCGTGGAGAAATGGTGCGGAGACAACGGCTTATCAGTGAATCCTGCAAAAACTGAACTGGTAATGTTTACGAACAATAGAATCTTTGGAAACTACAAGCTGCCCAAGCTGTTCAATACTGAGCTCCAGCTGGCTAACGAGGTAAAGTATTTAGGAGTGATACTCGACAGCAAGCTCAACTGGGGCGCGCATCTAGATGCGAAACTAAGTACAGCCACCATATCCTTCTGGCAGTGCCGTAGAATGATAGGTAAGACGTGGGGCCTCTCCCCAAAAATCGTTCTATGGCTCTACACAGCAGTGATACGGCCCATAATATGCTACAGAGCTGTTGTATGGTGGCCTCGCACCAAACTCATAACGGCACGTAACAAACTACAGAGCTTCCAGCGATTAGCATGTTTAGCTATCACAGGAGCCATGAGGACGACACCAACTGCAGCGTTAGAAGTTATGCTGAATCTCCCAGCCCTCCACCTATTCATAAGGCAGGAGGCAGCTTCTACAGCGGTAAGGTTAAAGACACTTCATCTTTGGAAAGGAGACTTGTCCCCCCAAGCGGAGGTTCTAAATGAGGTGATGGAAAAAGAACCAATGCTGCTGGCGGTAAGCGACAAACTTCCAAAGCAATTTGTTTTCGACAAAAAATATAAAATACAGCTTCATGAAGATCCAAACGAAGCCCTGAACACAAAGGACGTAAGGATCTTTACTGATGGCTCTAAGACTGGATCAGGTACAGGATACGGTGTATTCTCCGAAGATCTCAACATACAAATAGCCGCCCCTTTGGGTGCTCACAACACCGTCTATCAGGCGGAATGTATGGGTATCATAGCAGCGGCCTCAGCTACTCTTGTTCGAAAGGTAAAGAACTACTCCATCCGAATCCTCTCGGACAGCAGATCAGTACTACAAGCTCTTCAAAGTCACTCTATCACCTCAAGACTTATCTACAACTGTCACCAATCCCTGATGGAGGTATGTAATAACAACAATAACGTAACTCTTCAGTGGATCAAAGGTCACAGTGGCTCCCGTGGTAACGATGCCGCTGATGAAATGGCCAGAAGAGGTTCGGAGATGGCTGCGATTGGACCAGAACCAATTGTCCCCCTTCCTACAGCATGGCCTACATCAGTCATTCGACAACACACGAAAGAGCTACATAACAAATACTGGATGGAGGTGAGTGGATGTAGACAGGCGAAACAAGCTCTCCCACACATAGATCGGAGACTGTCTCGTAAGTTAATGAATCTCACTCGCCCACATTTACGCAAAATTACTCATATTATTACGGGCCACGGCCCATTCAATAAACATCTGTTTAATGTAGGTGTTACTGACAGCCCCCTGTGCAGAGCCTGCCTGGAGGCAGAGGAGACGGCCGCCCACATTATTCTGGAGTGCACGGGCGTGACCACCTACCGGGCCAGACATCTGGGGTCACCGAGGACTCTCTCCGAAGTCATTGGTGACACCAGAGGTTTGATAAATTTCTTACAGGAGTTAGGGTGGCAAGACTAGCTGCCCACTCCCACACGCAAAATAGGCGCACAGTGACGTCGAGTTGCGGAAACAAGCCCGTGCCTTACAAGATACAAGATACAAGATCAAGTAACCTGAAGTATTTCTTTTGTTCCCATTACGAACATCAACTTAATTCTTCATGCTGCTCCACGTGAATTGGAATGTAATTTCACTATCAAGACTAACGATCTTTATCATGTGTTTATGATAACAACTGAGAGCTTAGGTGCTCTCTGAAGCACGGTAGGAAAACTTACAAGAACCCAGACTAGAAATATATATGGGCATGAAATACTAATATATTCTATGTGCTGGAATTGAATCTGCGACCGTCGCTATTAATGGCATACTAACACCACTACATGAAAACGTTTGTTGTTGTTTTCTGGTGTTCTTGTTAAGAATCTTACTAATTATTATTCCATGGTTCTTAGGTAAAAATTACTGGAACTAAAATGTCGATGTGTATGGTAGTTAATCATGTATTAGGTCCTATTACAAATGTCGTAGATCGTATTACATATTATGAAATCGGCGTTTTTCCGTACTGGTCACTTTGATCAAAAATATTTTCTCTTTGGTTAGGAATTCTAAACTCAAAAAACAACTATTGACTCATGCATTTGCTTTTCGAAAACATTTGTTTTTTCCTATTTTATTTTTCATCTTTCCGTCACTCAGTTTACAAAATAGAAAGCTCAAAATATCGTGTTAACGTAAACTAGCCGATCTCCAACTGCCTTCGGAGGGTGGTCCTTCGGCCCACACTTCGCTATGGTGAGACCGAAGGTCGTAAAGGTGGTGAGTGCACTGGGCAGACTCCTCCCGAACCTCGGAGGACCCAGCGCCGCTTGCAGGCAGCTGTACTGCGGTGTCTGTCGGAGTATGGCGACGTACGGTGACCCAGTTTGGGCAGATCACCTCACCGCGAGAAATAAGGCAGCGCTGCGCGCTGCGCAGAGGACAATCGCGGTGAGAGTGATTCGGGGGTACCGTACGGTATCGTGGGCTGCAGCTACTGCTCTAGCCGGCGACTCCCCATGGGAGCGTGTGGCGGAGGTTCTTGCCGAGACCTACTCATACATCTCGGGTAGAAGGGCTCTTGGTGAGAACCCCACGTTGGACGGATCCTATGGTTGCGTCGGATAGGGCAAGAAGCGCTAGAACCCAGCGGAGCAGCCGTATGGCACACGCGTAACGGCTGCCATTCGCCCGGTCCTTGAGCGGTGGATGCGTCGAAAATGCAAGCCCCTCACCTTCTGTCTGATGCATGTTCTCACCGGGCACGGTTGCTTTACTGACTACCTGTGTCGAACGGCCCAAAGGGAGCCGACGACTGAATGTCATGATTGTGGCGCAGCGGTGGACTCTGCCCAGTACACCCTCGAGGTGTGCCCGAGATGGGCGGCGCTGCGTCAGGATATGACGTCGGTCCTCGGAGGGAACTTGTCGCTCCCGAGCATCATCACCGCGATGCTCGGCGACGACGAGTCCTGAAAGGCGATAGTCTCCTTTTGCGAGACAATAATGTCCCAGAAGGAGGCCGACGAGCGGGTGAGAGAGGAGGCCGCCGACGTGGCCTCCATCCGCGGGAGACGAATGGGGGTGCGTAGAAGGCGCTACTTAATGCGCCTCCAGTAACGGCTCTGTGCCCGTTTCGGGCCGGTATGGGAACCCGGTCCTGCTAGACTCGGCGTCGTCGGGACTGTTCAGAGGTGAGCCGGACAGTCTCCATGGAGGAGAAGTCTGGCCTTTTCGCTGAGGCCAGCCTGTCGCTGGAGGGATCCTGTTGCCTGCAGATCCGGGACCCTCCAATTAAAGCGGCTGAAGGCTCCCGCAGGGTTTTAGTACGGTATTGCACTCCCAAAGTGCCGAGGCCGATATAGGTCTAGGACTGCCTACCCGGGCGTCCTGGATATCATCCGTAAATGGATTCCCCTGTGACACAAAAAAAGAGGAGCTACAAATGGAATGTCTAGTTGTAAGACATCCACCGTACTCCCCGAACCTTGCTCCAACAGATTACTTTTTTTTTTCGGCAAGGGAAAAAATTATACTCCGACGGGGCAGTCCCAAAGTAATAATTTAAAAGTTATAAAAGAATTATTACTATTTCAATTTTATATAGTTTTTCTTAACAATAACATTATATTATATGATATATAAAATACTAGTAGACTAAAAAATCCAGTAGATTTGACAACCTTGATATAAAAAGCCAGATAAACAGATTTAAATAGTCAAAAATTCAAATACTCTAAAAATCTGTACATTTCTTTTTTTTTTTTTGTACATCGATTGAAGCATTTGAATTGACAACTATTTTTCTATGCTGCACTCGAATAAAAATCTATCTCGACATTGTTTTTATGTAAAACAATAAACAATCGAACTACACAACACCTCAACCTAACTCCTCTACCATATTATAAAAATTGAAATAATATATTCGAACCAAACTGATTTAAGCATAAACAATAAAACTATTAAAATATATTAAATAAATAAAAACGGGATTGAAATCGGTAATAACAAAAACAATCAAAGCCGTTAACGAGTAGCGCCATCCGAATATCCGCAAAGCACACATTGTATTCATTTTCACGGGAACGAATAACCGTTGTTGACACGCGAATCTACGTAACGAGGATCAGATTCTGAAATCTCGACTAAGGGTATACGTTTGTTTTATGGAAGTCGACGTGATTCGATTTGAATAAAAGGTATCGACGCCGGAGCCCAATATGTAAATATAGTAATACACCACAATGTTTAAGCATACGTAGATTATACACTTTCTTCGTATTTTATACACTTTCTTCGATTCTTTTACTGAAAATGAAAGAGGTTTTTTTCTGTTTTTGTTGAAAATGATTAGATATTGAGATGGACTACTAGACAGAATACATGCATCTTAACAGTGTTTTCATGTTATATATTTATAAAAAACTTGTTTCCTACTGTTCATGAAGAAACCATGAAGAAACCTGTAAGTCTCATAAGAATTACAAAGATATTTTCATCCACTAATTTGCATTGGCGCTACGTTCGGGATTGCGCTTGAACCTTTCTTCTTAAAATGAGTCCTTACCAAGCAGTTAAGCTTTACATGGTATTTTAAAAGCTAAGCTATAAAGATACGCTAGGCCTCATGACAGCGGTGTAGTTATAATTTTCAAAGCATATGGAACTATGATAATTAAATAAATGGCTAGTCTACATGGGTTAAGTTACATCTTTTTTCATTTTAAAAAGTCTTACACATTTACATTAGTGTTTTTAGAAAACTACAAACCCAGTTTTTGTGTCATTTTATGTCATAATATGTCTTGTGATTTTTAATGTCAATTTTTATACAACGGCATTCCCTTTTTCTAAAAAAGTCAAAGTTTCCTATACTTGTCATTGACGTCATAAAAAATCTTGAAATTTTGGGAGTAGCAGCTTCTAAGGTACTCAAAAGAGAAAGTAATCATATTGTTGATGCAGTTCAAAAAAAAAAATATACTGAATTTCGCGTTTTCTTTAATCGAGACTCATTACTCGACAATAAGATGCAAAGCGCTGGGATGTTGATGCTGCGACATGTATATATCTTCTTATTCAGTTCAATTGGTCTGGAGATCTTGTTTATAAGGTAACATGGGCTTTTTAAATTTTAAAATGGTTTTATATGCTTTTTCATTCAATCTATATTTCATAATTTTTTTTTGTTTTTTTTTTTCACACAAGAATATTAAGGGAAAAAATGACACACATTTTACTAAGGCACTATTCATTTCTTTCCTTTTTTTTTAATTATTATTTCGTGGTATAATAGTACCTCTGCTACGAAAAAAAAAGTTATGATATTTTCTTATTTAAAAAAAATACTTAAAAAAGAAAATTATGATATTTTAATTTATGATTATTATTGAAACTATTGATTATATTAAAATTTCAGGCTGAATAAACAGCAACTCTTATTTCAGAACTGTGCACTTAAGAACCAGTGATCAATTTTTTCTTTTTTTTTTTCTATTCAGAAATAGGGTACCACAAAATTATTAATAATAACACTGGCCTAAATTGTTAATGGTGTTTTAATTTTTTAATACGAATTTATTTGATTTAATATATATTTAAACATTTTAATTGAACGGCACCTGAAGTTCCTATTCTAGCAGTCATAATTTTATCAAGTCAATCACATATATTTAAGAAAAACATACACAAAAAATATAACAGCATTCGATCGCAAAACCAATTCCAAACGCTATTTCCAAACGTACTAAGACGACGTTAATATAATTTAGAAATGATTTATGAACTTAAAAAATGGTAAAATATAAACAGATAAACATTTTCAACTTTATGAACGTCGTTAGGAGCGCGGAAGATAGCTCTCCACAGGAAAAGATAAAATTAAAGAGACGAAAAGGAGGCTAAGCGCGTAACGCAGGTGCGTGGGCCATTTATATTCTTTCTGAAGCTGAAATTGGGTATTATAATGTCCCGTTTTACAGTATGACAGAGAATTTGCACTTCATAAGCGTTAAATTGGTCATTAGACCTCCGTCGTCGAGTGGGGCAATAAAGTGAGAAATATTTATTATAAAATCTTAGAGCGTGTGCACTTTGATGCCATGGTGCTATTTAATTAATAGTTAAATACATTTTTAGTGTCAAATTTTGTTCAAGGTGATATATTTTAGTTTCCGTAGCCGAATAGCGTTAATGAGACCTTATAATTAATTAAAGATCAAAGGGCTAAAATTCTCAAATCTTGGAATTTATTTATTTATTTATTTATGTAACTCTTTATTATATGTACAGAAAATTACAAAAAGATACAAGTCTTTGAAATAAATGTATAAAGGGTTTGTTTATCCCTATAAGAGATTTTTTTCAGCACACCCGAAAAGGAATCGTACATTGTAATAGAGTGGACGTATGTACATATTAACAAAACAAAAAAAAAATTAAAATAAAACAATTCTGAACTATATTAACAAACAAAATTATGGGCGAAGGAAATATAGAAAATACTATATTTACTTATATCCAATATGTATATAACGTACATAAATTATTACTTAAATACAAATATATAAATACATTATTATATAGGTACCTACTATAAAATATCATCTCAAGGAAAAAAGTGCTCTTTTAACTTTTTTAAAGATTGTATTTATATGTGATTTTTATATATTTACTGGTGCGAGTCGATGATGGTAAAGAATTCCACAACCTCTGGAATGTAAACATAAATATTTTTTTCATGAATTTACTCGGTGCAAATTTTACTCTGGCTCGAATCTATTCATCCGCGCGTTCGACACGAACTTAGCAGGTTTTTACGCAATTTTAATTTTGCTTACATGTTTAGTTTTTTATTTTTTCGTTTAGTTCAATGAATTTTCCTAAAGATCCGACGACAATAGGTCTTTGAGCGTTTAAGAATAGCACTTTAATGTACGTACATTTCGTTAAGGGACGTGCTTGAAATAAATTTGAGCCTTCTCTTTAATCATAATTTTATTACTGTCATTATCATTTGAAGGGTTTTATTTTTTATTTCAGTAAAAAAGAATGTTATATATTAGTAATAAAAATAATTTCAATTTCATGAAATAGACTTGTGTAACTTTAAGTATTTAATTTGAAGTAATACAATAAAAATTGTGTAGTTCTAAATTGATGTTCTTAATTTAATATTTAAAAAAATATTTCTATGATTCTGTTGTCAATAATACGAAAAATCTATACAAATAATAAATCTGTTAAAACCCCCGTTTTATTAATACACTATATATCATCAAGAATAAATTTTAATAGCGCGTTTTTTTTTGTATCAGCGCCATCTCTTATCGTTTTTTTCTGTGTTCACGTATCATGTAAAAAGTACAAAACCAATGTAAATAACTTTAATACATAAAAATTAAACATAACTCACAGTATAATTTAGTTTTTGTTTCATTATAATTAAATTTAAAAATAAATATTTAAGAAAATAGAAATAGGTACCTACGCCGCCAACGCCATCTGGTCTAAGGAATCTTAAAAACTCACAAAACTTAGTTTTGAGTTATTATTTTGTTAAACTTAAAAGTTTACTAAATATGTCGGATAGGAATAGAAATCGTTTTAATATTGTAGATAAACATCATTTTCAATTAATATAGGTACTATTATGTTAAATGTCACTAAATATAAAAACGATATTCTACCATTATACGATAGATGGCGTATGTAGGTGATAAAAAATATAAATTTATAATTTTTAAAATTTTAGTTAAATACCCATGCGAAGCCGGGGCGGGCCGCTAGTATATAAAAAAAAATAAAACAAAACAATATTTTTGTTTGTGTTCATACCAATACTATTTAAAAGTCATATATACTAGACCCTATAAGTATATAAACTCGCTGATATATTCTGGCGCTGGTGTATTTATTACAAGCCGATTCGTGCTGTTTTACCCAGGCTTAGTTTAATAGGTGCTGCTGTCCTATAGTCTGTTATTTATGTGTCATATTACGATATTTAGACCGACAAAAACTAAGTTGGGAAGATTAATAACACAATTTTTTCGAGCGATTATTACCTGTCACCAAACTTTACTGTTTAAATCAATTGTTCTAATTATAAACACAATGTAGCTGCTCTCTCGTTTAATGCAATCGAAAGAGGTGCAAACAATGGGAAAGTAGTTGTAGTTTACTAAATTAGTCTATACTTTACGAAATTACTAGCCTAGTGTAAATAGCCTTCCGCTCATCTCCACATCAAGCGCTACATCGAGCGTGCGTACGACACGTGTCAACACGACGTACTCATATTGCGGCCTGTCTCGGACGCTTTCTTACCGCCCGTTACTCGGAGGCAATCTCGCTGTCTTAGCTTGCGTATTTACAGTCCTCTCTTTGATGGAATTGATGATACGGTTTCCCTTTTGAATTGAGTTGATGATACCGTTTGTTTGAAAGAAATGCGTCGTGTTTGCCGTTGATGTTTGTTCGAGTGAATGTAGTGGTCTTGATAACAGCAATTCATGATCTTTTTTCAAATTATACGCGTATTTTATGCATTCAAGCGTTTGTAAATGTTTGTTTTTATTATGTTTACTTGTTTATTATATTTGTTAGAAATATTTATTATTTATTACTGGTCACATTAAATAAACACACTAACGCCATCTGTCAATGTTCTGTATATACTCTATTTTTGTATAGTCTGTGTGATATGCATTGATCTATAAAAAACCCCAGATACACAATTAGCGTGTTAAAAACGTCCGCCAAAAGAGCGCACATTGTGCGCTCATTTCAATCTAAGAGTATGGTCGCTCGTGTCACTGCCTTTTTTGGCAAATTTCAATGGCCACTTTTCAGTGTAAGAAAAATGTATTACAATCGCATTTTAATTTAGTCGAATAATACAAATTGTCCTGTTCTATTTATTCAAACTTCGGTCATAAATTTTATTGCTTTTTGTACACTGCTTGTATATACAACTTTAAGTTATGAACGTAAGGTTGAATTTCCAAAAAAATATGTCATGTCATGAACATAACTCCTTTTGTTTATTTGGAGCATATTTGGCGACACTTTTAGGCGTTACTTTTGTATGAGACTGTGCATCTAGAGTTTTTTTATAGATCAATGGTGATATGTAAGTATTACTTCCATTCCCATGTTGTTTGTAATAAACTACTCGTTGTGTTTTAACCAAACTACGTCGTTTTATTATACATACCAAAACTTTTGAGAATCTATACTACCACAGTTTAATACACTGTGGTAATACTATGTGAATTTTTTTCCGATGATGGTGCGTTAAAAGGTTGCAATAAAAATACAAAATATTTTAACGATAAGTATTCGAATTTTACACTTTGTAAAAACTTCTTTCGTTTGGATCTTGTAAACCCTCCGGACTGGGATAAATTATTAAATCCAGGGAAAACCTGATGGGTAGTCGTATGTTTTAGGTGCTAAATACAGTTACCATGTTTTGTTTTAAAACCATTATTTATTGGAGACATCTTTAGCAATAGAATATATATCTTCAGTACTTAATAAATTTTATTCGTTAATTTAATCGTCATCGTAAGTCGTTTAATTTAAGCTACAAGAGACATAAAATACTAGAATAGCCATGTCACAATAAATAATAATAACTGTAATAAATACTAAATACTTTAGAATATATCATTCAAAAAACACATTTAAATTTCCTTGTTAGACAAAAATTAAAATTCTAGGTGTTCTTTGAAAATATGGCCAAAATTTTAAAATAATAATTCATCCATAACGCAAAGTTGGCTTGTGTGCTCATTCTTCCAACGAATATTCAGTTTCCAGTCTCAAACACAAAATTGTAAAATCTGTCAGTTTAGCATCTTTCCTCACTGCATAGAGTTACTTCGAAATTTCAATATGAACTCTAAAGTTCTCGAAAAATCGTTTCATTCTCAGAATATTTATTTTAAGATATGATGACGGTGAAAATTGGAGAGAATATATCATTTGTCGTGGTATGGTACTCGGTAAAGTTATATGTGAAGTGATTTTATTCAAACTGTCTGCTTTGTAGAGAGTTTGATATTTTGTCGTAAGTTTGGAAGTGATTTTGAAAACATGGTTTGACTTTTTTAGTATTTTTTTTTCATCCATTACGGAAATCATCGTCATGTCGTATGTATTTATATCTTAAATTTATTTCCGTTCCTAGTACCTGTAACACAAGTTCTTACGAACTTAGCACTGGGCTAGGTTAACGTAGTGTGATTGTTGGTTAATATTTATTTATATTTATTTATTTATTTGTTTATAAAACAATACTATGAATAAACAAAGAAAATGTACTTATGTTATCCTAAATCATAAAAACATTACTATGTAGGCTCAAGTGGATGATATAATGGATTAATTTGGGTCCTTAGTAAATTCAACTCTTAGAGTATTGAAGTAGAAACACAAATCATCCCTTGTCGTGGGAAAACCGAAATTCTCATGTAATATTTTTAAGTTGTAACTTCAGTTGATCAGAGCATACACTTCTGTTCGGTCATGTCACTAGTTTTAATTAAATAATTTCAAAGATTATTTTTTTAAAAGGTCAAACGCGCTCCCATAAACTTATCTAAGTAGCCATATCCTTATTATTTACACACCAATTTTATGCATGTTTTGTTCCAAGATCATCATCCATTACGGGAATCCATTTACGGATGATATCCAGGACGCCCGGGTCGGCAGTCCTAGACCTATGTCGGACTCGGCACTTTGGGAGTGCAATACCGTACCGTACTAAACCCCTGCGGGAGCCTTCAGCCGCTTTAATTGGAGGGTCCCGGATCTGCAGGCAACAGGATCCCTCCAGCAACAGGCTGGCCTCGGCGAAAAGGCCAGACTTCTCCTCCATGGGGACTGTCCGGCTCACCTCTGAACAGTCCCAACGACGCCGTGTCTAGCAGGACCGGTTTCCCATCCCGCCCCGACACGGGCACAGGGGCGTCACTGGAGGCGCATTAAGTAGCGCCTCCTACGCACCCCCATTCGTCGCCCGCGGATGGAGGCCACGTCGGCGCCCTCCTCTCTCACCCGCTCATCGGCCTCCTTCTGGGACATTACTATCTCGCAGAAGGAGACCATCGCCTTCCAGGACTCGTCGTCGCCGAGCATTGCGGTGATGATGCTCGGAAGCGACAAGTCCCCTCCGAGGACTGACGTCAGACTCCGACGCAGCGCTGCCCATCTCGGGCACACCTCGAGGGTGTGCTGGGCATAGTCCACCGCCGCGCCACAATCGTGGCATTCAGTCATCGGCTCCCTTTGGGCCGTCCGACACCGAAAGCAACCTTGCCCGGTGGGAACCTGTGTCAGACGGAAGGCTTGCGTTTTCGGCGCATCCATCGCTCAAGGACCGGGCGCAACGCAGCCGTAACGCGTGTGCCATACGGCTGCACCGCCAGGTTCTCCCTCCACCTCCGCATTAGCGCTTCCTGTCCTATCCGACGCACCCGTAGGATCCCGTCCAACGTTGGGTTCTCACCAAGAGCCCTCCTACCCGAGACGTATGAGTAGGTCTCGGCAAGGACCTCCGCCATGACTTTTTAGTATGTTTAAAACATGAAGACCTACTGCAACTATAATTATGCATATGTATACAGAATTATAGTTGCAGTGTAGTAGTGTGAGTCGTTACAAAAACACCAGCGGTCGCGGGTTCGTCGGCGGTGAAATTTGACACAGGGATAAGTTTTAGTGATAGTCTGGAATAACACAAGGCTACCTTTTATCATGGATAAAAATAGAGCTCCCGTGACATAGGTTTGTTCTCTTTTTCACACTATGGGATAGCATAACGATTGTATCATAAGTTTAACGTTTTAAATAAAGGGAGTTTTAAAATTGTATGCTTAATTCACACATGTCAGACCATAAGTCGTGAACGACAGGTAATTTCTTATAAATTTAATTTATTTCTTTGAATTTTTAATACAGTTTTTGGTATATAGGGTTTTAACAATTTCCTGTAAAAATAAATTAGTTGTTATTTCTAGAGATACAGCAAAAATGTTTGTATATATCTTTGAAACAAAGGGCACACATTAACAGCATGCTAAAGAACTTCTTAGTAATGTAAATGTAATTATTTTAAACGAAATGTATAATAATACTGAAATCAATTAATATCTACGAAATATTAATTTTCTAATTAACTGGTGTTTTTTTCTTCTATTGACTGGTCGAGTATTTTACAATAAATTCATATTTACACTGATTAACTAAATCTCATACCTTAATAATGTATATTTTACATAATTATATTGAAATATTTGACAGTCTAAATTAGGTTTTCAAAATATTTTACATATCTACGTACGTATTTACATATGAAAGTATTCCAAAGTCCGAACAAGCCTTGATCCCGTTAAAGTAGAATATATTCTCTTAACTGATTCTTAAATGAATTAAGGATCCGTCTAATAATCCTGATACTTCCGAGGGATATCAAGATCATGAAATTGAGGCAATTCGCCTGATGAGACTTAGCGTAAGAGGATAAAATACCGTATGAACTGACCCTTATAATCGCTCTACTCTTTAGAAATTCAGAGAGATAAACTGAAAAGTAAAGTCATTTCCACAGGAAGACCGATACGGTGGACGGAAATAGAAGTCTCCATCCTTTTATCAGTCTAATCGCAATAGCCGCGACGAATAAGATTTGTTTCACAGTGGCGTTTGTTGGAACATTTTGATAGAACCAATTCTTCTATTTTGTGATTTCCGTTTTGTCTCTTTTTTTTTAAATAATATTATGGTGAAAAAAATTAGAATTAAGTAGTTAATGTGGACTTATGGTTCTAGAGCTATCCTATCCTAAAGATCTAATCGATCGATCGATCCTAAGTAGTAGTTCATGATTAAATAATAGTCTACCGATGTAACAATGCATGTGTTATGTGTATAGTTCCCAGCTAATTTCGGCAACAGCGACTGCCACTGTCGATATTATCAATTGTCTCTATGTGCTCGTTTATGTGCCCTCACGTGACTGCAATAGCCAATCTTGTTAATAAAAAATTTCGTGCTATATGGCGTATAATAAGATATAAAGAAAATAAAAACGAGTACCTACCTACGGGCGCTTGCAAGTCCGTAGATGTATTGTTTTAACTTAAAAAAAAAACCTTAAGATTCGTCTCGATTTTTTTATAATATATATATATATAAAACTAAAACTTTCTGAAACTTTTTTTTTCTCTATAAAATTATACCGTAACGAGAAAAAAAATCGATTTGTGACGATTTTAGACAATAAAAAAATTTTGGAGCGACCCCTTCAAACATTTTTTTTAACTTTTTTTGGAGAGGGCTTTTAAAACATCAAAATTTATCATTACTTCATACGAGACAAAAAAAAAATAGTCGGCTTTTTTGCGCCACCCTAATATATAATATATTATTTTCATTTGATTTGGTTTATTCTTAGATTTTAGAAATTTTAGTGTAATATATATTTCATTAAAAGATAATTTAATATAACTTTAGTTTTCAATTAAAGGAAATACAATAAAAACTGAATGTTATTATTTGTTTTGAAATTACTTTATCTAATATTAGAAAGCGTGAATTTTTTCCCATATTTCACTAAATTAATTTCACTAAAAATAATTAATCGGTATATAAGTATCGCATAATTATATTAACAAAAGCTTATAATATTTTATGCATTTAAAAGAAAATAATTATTTATAAATTACATGGCTAAAAATATCTGCTCTAAAACCGGTAATAAATACACCAACAACTTGTATAGGTACTGTTGACTACAAAAAACGACGCCGGTAAAGGGAACCGAGTTATAGAGATAGTGCTTCTATATTTTAAAAAGTGCAACAGACATACGGACGACATATCATTTATTACACATCCTAGTTCATTTTAAAGGATAGTTTAGCGATGTCTTCATTTTTCAAACGCATGATATATGTGTTTTAGTTTTCAAATTTTTTGTGCTCCAATTTCATCGTAAGCGTAGCGAACTACGACCTTATTTAAATTAAGCGGAACGTTTTACATAAAGGGACGTTTTCGCTTTTTGTACGGGATTCTCGTGTTTTAAAATATGAATATGTTGTAAATTATTCTCAAAGTTGTTCTCATCGAATTATTCGTTTGGTAACCGAGGATAACTTTGTTCTGTTTTTAAGTCTTTGTATTGGCTAAGTTCAGTTGGAGTCTCCTCCATCCTGAAGTCATCCTTTACAGAGCGGCGGTTGCGCCTATGATTTTGTATGCGGTTGCCGTTTGGGTGCCAGCCATGGACAAGCTCGGTATTTGCAAGCGACTGAACATGGTCCAGCGGGGCTTCGCACTAAAGCTATGTAGGCCATACCGAACTACCTCTTTCAACTGTTGCTCGCCAGGATGCTCGCGGCGCTGTTTGGTGCGAAGAGGGGAGTGCCCCACTAGGTAATAGGGGATCGGGAGGTGGAACGGATGTCCTCGGCTCAGTGGTCTCCACACCCCGCCTGTCATGTCAACCTTGATTTCAAGTGTCTGCTAGATCAGGAGCAATTCATGGGCAATAATGGCCATGATTTTAACATCTACACAGACAGCACCAAGATTGAGGACAAAGTGGGTGCGGCGTTATCCGTATGGAAAGGAGCCACCGAAACCAAAACCCTTAATATTGCTTTGTCGTCCAATTGCACGCACTACTAGGCGAAAGTCCTGGCGATGTGCCAGACGGCACGGATGGCCGCGGACCACTTGGCTGGGTCAGTCGGGATATACTCCGATTCCTCGTTGGCACTGCTCGGGCTTAAAAATACAAAAGTCCTTCATCCTCTGGCCGTTGAGGTGCGGGGAGATCTGTGAAGATCAAGATCTGATGATGCGATCAAAGCCCTCACAGGACTAGAGGGGAATGAATGTGCCGATCATCTGGCCCAAGAGGCTACGCTAAGTTAAAAAGCGCCTTTGACTACGATAAATATATAAATAAATAGATAAATATATTTAACACACACACACGGTCGTCTGTTCCTAAGGTAGGCAACTTAATGCCTGTGTTTTAGTTAACAGCCGACTAATATACTTTTTTTTAAATAAATATACATATAAATATACATATAAAGAATACATATAAATAAACATATATTACACCCAGACTCGGGGCGGGAATCAAACCCACAACCCTTGGAGCAGAAAACAGGGTCACTGCAAACTGCGCCAACGGGTCAGTCAAATCGGGTCGGTCGGTGGGATCCTAATAGCCGCATACCGGATTATCGGTAAAATAAAGGTGGACTGATTTGTCACCCAGGTATAATTGACGGGGCACGGTGTATTCTTCGAGTACACGATGCACCGTTTCAAGTGAGTCCATCGTGTGTCTGCGACCCTGGGTATTCGGAGTCTGTCTTTCACATCCGCCTGTACTGCCCGACCCTTGACTATGAGAGGCAGAGGTTGGAATGACAATGGGGCGTTAAATTGAATAGAGATGTATTACCAGAAATCATTCAAAATAGCGATAGCAGAGACTGTTTCCTACAGTTTTGCGAAAATTATCGATCATTGTAAATAATAGGAATAAGACATTTAAAATTAGGTTATTTTAATATTGTGTAAATATGTTATAGTTTTAGCAATTAATGTGGTAAATAACAAAAAAAAACAACATAACATCAAGTATGATCATTTTATAACAAATAATTCACACAATAGATCAAAAAGTAAATTAATATCACAAAATGGCTCACGTATACCGGGTAGTCCATATGCGTCTGCTCCAAACGCTGGCTGGTAAAGAAATCCCAGTGTATCGCTAAGTGCATGCTTTTATAGTTCTACCCAGTATAGTGATTTTACAGAGTGTGGGTACATCTAATATTTTATAAAGTGTGGATACATCTAACACGGCCTCTCCTGACATGGCAGTGTCCTCGCGGCCCTTTTCTATTTGTAGATGTGACTTCGTGTCTGTTGACGAACCAGCAGTGCTCATCTTATCACCAAATCCTTCATCTTCATCCTCATGTAACCTGTAATAAAAATACATTATTAACATACCAGGTTGAATTTAAAGTAATATTTGATTTATTATATCGCTGCTGATTATTTTTTTGTATTTCATGATAAATATATATTAATTACAATCAGATTTATCAGAAATAATCAAATAAAAGTTGTTTAAAATATATTGAACTGCTATGTTTGAATTGTACACGAAAATAAACAATTTACGAAATAACAACAATCGATTGCAACGTCTCATGTCCGAGAATAAAATAGTAGCGATCGTAAAATAAACTGCTTATTATATTATGGAACAGTAGGTATTCGTTCGCGTCAGACATCGGTAGTAAAAGTTGCCGTTCGTTCCCTAAGCCGATTACCGCACGTAATCCGACCCCACTGACACTACTCGAGGCGCCTTCAATTAGCTTTACTGTGTTGCTTTCGCGTCGGGTGCAAGTGTAGGCGAGCTGTATATATGTATATTTTTTTTTAGTTGGCTGACGTGATATAGTTTGCTATATATAGTTCAGTGATTTATTTCGTGTCCACCATAGAGGTATGCGCAGTAATCTATGTTAATGCCGTGTAGATCTAGAACGACATATGACATGTTAATGAGGATTTTTGAGTGTAAGGGTGCCTAACAATTGATGCGGAGCGAGGCGGCCGCGACGCAGCGGAGAAATGGAGAAATATTAACCAATAGGATTGCAAAAAATCTCCTCTCCGCTCCAGTGGACAAGGGCTCTGCAATCATATTGGTCCGTTTCTCCGCTCCGTCGCCTCGCTTCGCATCAATGTACAGGCACCGTAAAGAGCGCATTTATGTTGGTAACTATCTGAATAGATTTTTTTAAAAGTTACATTGTATTCTAGCCGTTGTTACAAATTAATTACAAAAAAGAGTTGTTACTATTCTGTTTTAACTATTTTCTAATATTTAATTAAACTTAACTATTAAGCTAATATAATAAATGTAAACTATTAAGCTAATATAGTTGACTATTTTTTTGTTATTTTTTTTTTACATATATTTTCTAATGAAATTAGTTAAATATATATTGTTATTTTATAAACGCACTTAGGTTTTTAAATTTAATATTATTGACAGTCACGAAATTATTATTTAATTAATTATAAAACAAAACTAGTCGGCTATTTGATCTCGATTGTATTTTATGTGGGCGAAGCATTTAATGGAAATTTTATATACTGAAAAAAGAACAAAGAGATTCTATTTGTAAATAATCCATCGAATAAGTCGTCCTATGCTAATACAGGATTTATTCTAAAATCAATTTTAGACCTATAAATGTCTGTGAAGTAGATTGCGCGTGTTTGTGTAAAATTTTATAGTCAGTTCATATAAATCCCAATATCTAATTAACAATTGAATTTGCAGTAACTTATATAAGCATTTGATTTTGTTAATGAAAGTAACTCAAAAAGAAACTACCTCTACATATTATATTATAAAATAAAAATAAATCACGAACTCGTGAAATAATGACATGAACCCTTATATGCGTAATATCGATTATCGGAGTGAAAAATGAACCAGTCTTCTTGTCACCAGTGGAGGCAATGAGATAGGCAATTTTTCTTTTGTATATGCTGAAACTTTGATTAGGTTACAAAGTTAATTCCATTGTCTTATTACATTGATCGATGATAAGGTCATTTGAGAATAAAATAATCGTTATTTGTGTCTATTTTTGTAAGAATACAAACAAATTGATGTGTAATTGATTCCTTATAACTCTCTATAGTGTAAACTACGTGGACGTATTTAACTTATTTAACATTAACTTATTTAACTTCTAAAAGAATTAACCCCACGACTCATAGCCTCCACTGGTGACAAGAGGGCTGGTGCATTTTTTGCCCAAAGAATCGGAATTGCGATTCAACGGGGAAATGCTGCTAGTATTCTTGGCACCATTCCACGCGGACATGATTTATACCAAAACTGTTTGTAAATAATTATTTTAAGTTTTGAATTGTAAATATGTATAATATATTTTAACATTTGATTGTTTAATATATTAAAAGATAAATACATACATATATTTTACAAAAGGTCGAAAGAATAAAATTTTTTTCTCTACCAACCAACTTTTGACAGAACAGGAGACAATAAATTTTGACACGCATAAAAATAATATAGACATGCATTCATACATATATACGAACTAACAAAGATACATACTGTAAAGTATTGTAAAGTATAACATACATCTTAAAATATGTATTGTAAATAATAAAAAGTATTCGTAAAGAAAGAAATAAAAATAAAATAATACAAAAAAAGAAAAAAAGTTATATATATATATATATATATATATATATATATATATATATATATATATATATATATATATATATATATATATATATATATATATATATATATATAAATCAGTAAATTTCTTTAAAACTTATTTATGATTTAATTTGTATAACGCTAAAATTTTAGTAAAATGATTACAGCTGACTTTTGGACCACGCACCACATGTGAAGTCTTGTAAAAAATAGCGGTATCATTTGCTATCACGCTTAAAACATCGTGCAGACGTGTGTATAAGTGTTGCTTATTGCCAGTCTTGTAGGGCTTTGGGAAATTAATACTTTACATTTAGCACGCAATAAAAGTTCATCGCTAAAGAAACTTTATTAAAAAAACAAATGTAATTCAGAAACGTTTATTTTGCACTTCGAGCTCACGCACACAGACGCACGACACTATATATGCATATTTATGTGCAATTTCGATTTGTTTGCAGTCGTCGTCTCAGAAAAAAAAAAACTTGGCATTTCTCTGCGAAAAATTCCATGCGCAACGAAAAAAAAATATTACATATTAAAAACGCGTAATTATAAAAAAGGGTGGTCTTTTATTTAAGGACATTAATATTGCTGTATTTATACAAATTTGACGTGTCCATAGCACTACGCGCCAACTTATATAAATGAAGTATCAAAAATAAATTTAAACATAAAAAAAATATTCCAGGTTCATGGATTCTATAATTAATAAAGGCATAATATATTTTATAAAATATTTTATTAGATCATAGCTTGTATTACTGACGGCCGATGGTACAGAAAGGTTCTCGAGAGGAGACCATGTACCGACTAGCGCAGCGTCAGAGGTCCGTTCGCAAGATAGATAGACGACTCGAGGAGAGTCGCTAGAAGCCGTTGGGTGGAGGTAGCTTCAAACCGTTCGCTCAAGAGGTCGACGGAGAAGGCAGCAATGGACATCCAATGAGTGATATGATGATGATGATATTGATGTATTAGCAGAGGCCCCTTTGATTTCAATTACGCTTTTGATTGATTTGATTTTGATAGTTGTGACTTTTTTTACATTTATGTTTAGGTTACTATTCCACACTTATAAATCGTAGCGTATTATTTTACAGTCGATATAAAAAAAAAACAAGATGAGAGATCAGCTCGCTTGACATTAAAAAATATTAAGATATAAAATATTTTTAGTTGGTATTAAATTTACATAAGATTATTTAGATTTTACATACGTATAACATGAGCGTGTCATAGTCAACGGTCTACAATAGGATGAAATCCTGCGTCGGGGTCAAGAAGCACGTACAGCAGAAGCACAAACGCTCTGATCACGACAAACATATGTATGGCCTTTACAATTATTTATCATGAGTGAGGATCGAACCTAGCCTGACTCGGCGCAACATACGCTCGAGTCCTGCTCGGCCTGGGCTGAGCAGCGCCGGGATCTCGCTACAGTCATTGGAGAGTCGGCCTCGACCTGTCGCTGTCGGCCGTTGCACGAGCGATGGTCGGCAGTGATAGGGCCTGGACCGCGGTCGCCAACTTCTGCGAGAACGTCATCTCGCGGAAGGAGGCGGCGGAGAGGGCCCGGGAGGACTCACTCCTTTCGGACCCAATTAGCCGCCGGTGCGAGGGGCGGCGCAGACGCGTTCACATGTGCCTGATGCCGCCCTAGTCGAGGCTGCGGACGGTAGGGTCGGGGATTGCCCACCGTCCGCCGAAACAGCCTACCGCAAAGGTGCGATGCCCTAGTGCGCGGGGCGTCGCATGGGGCTGCCGCCTTCGGGCCATCGAGCAACGTACGCGGTACCCGTGGTCCGCCTTGTAAGGGCGGGTGAGGGCGCACGGTGGGTTATTTTAGTGGGTGAGGGCCCCACACTACCCTGTTGTCTCCCCGGACGACGGGATGTGCGTTCAGGTACATTTTTTCCCGCCAAAACAAAAAAAAAGGATCGAACCTAGCCTACTATCGTAGCACTTACCGCTGTGGCCACTGTACCAATCCGTTGTCAACAATTTAATAGAAAATTATATTCGTTGTGCAATAATTAGTTACTATAAGTACAGATGCTATATTTCAGTTGCTAATGACAATGATATAATTGTTTACCGAGTTGACATTTTGAGTTAATATAATACAGATAAATATTATGATACAGAGACAACTCAACTCGTAACTCGGTGAGACATTAGGATGTCAGATTTAGTTATATATTAAAAAAATATTACATAGAAACCGCCTATTCAATGTAATTGCCAACCAGTACATTTAAAATGCATGTAGCAATTTAAATTCCGTACACTCGTGGCCCAGCGTTTCTACATTATCATGAAAACTGATAAAGTTATTTTGATGCTAAGCAAAATTATTATAGTTAACGAAACTTCCATATTTGTATTTGTTTATATGTAAGAGAAAAGGCGACAAAATTAAAATAATAGTAAATGAATATTGTATCGAGATAGATCCATTTGACTATATGTATACGAATAGCTAATGCAGTATAACAGTTACAATGAAGTAGCCTCAATTTCTAGGTTACATGCACTTATTCCCTGTAATTTTTAACTTATTAAAGCCAACTCAATAGAAACTCAACGCAAGAGCAAGAAAAAATGGCTGATGGATGATTTTTTAGCGTTACTAGCAAGAAACTTCGGAGAACGGAGGAAAACGTTTTGAAATTTCGGGTCAGACGCAAATACTATTGGATGAACACCAAAATTGCATTGACCCAAAAAAAGTCAATCAATGAAACTTAGTAGAAAATTCTCAGCGTCATGTATATATATATTTTTTTTTTTTTTTTGTATAGAACTCGTACAGATTTCACTTTTTAAAACGATAAAAAACGTTAACAAATATTTTTAAAATATGTCTATAAATAATAAAATAGGTTTCGGCCTTCATGTATTGAGTACAATAAGAATTTTCCCTTTCAATATAGGAATCATTTGATACTTTGATGGATGTGAAGTGTTTTTCATCCATCTCTGTTGCGTATGTTTATATTATTGAGTAGAATTTTTCTGATGAATTTTCGTTCGGAACCTGTCGGTGTGAATTCGATCGCGAGCTTGGCGGATATCTAAACGCCTTGGGAATTGTTCATTGACAGTCAATTAATTAATCAATTTCAACCAATCGTAAAAATTAGTCTGATTCGCCATTTTTTTTTCGGCCAAGCTCGCGAAGTCACGCTAGACTTTTAACAATCGCCTGTGAAAGCTAAGTTTCCGCTAAAATATTCAACGTCGTGAGCTTGAAATAAAACCGTGGTTCAACTTTTACAGGGTAGCAAGAAAAATTATACAATGCATTTTTATTCTCATACTAACGGCCCGCCCCGGCTTCGCACGGGTATTTAACTAAAATTTTTAAAATTGTAAATTTATATTTTTTATCACCTACATGCGCCATCTATCGTATAATGGAAGCATATCGTTTTTATTTTTAGTGACATTTAACATAATAGTACTTATATTAATTGAAAATGATGTTTATCTAAAATATTAAAACGATTTCTATTCCTATCCGACATATTTAGTAAACTTTTAAGTTTAACAAAATAATAACTCAAAAGTAAGTTTTGTGACTTTTTAAGATTCTTTAGACCAGATGGCGTTGGCGGCGTAGGTACCTATTTCTATTTTCTTAAATATTTATTTTTAAATTTAATTACAATGAAACAAAAACTAAATTATACTGTGAGTTATGCATAATTTTTATGTATTAAAGTTATTTACATTGGTTTTGTACTTTTTACGTCATACGTGTACGACTAAAAACGATAAGAGATGGCGCTGATACAAAAAAAAACGCGCTATTAAAATTTATTCTTGATGATATATAGTGTATTAATAAAACGGAGGTTTTAACAGATTTATTATTTGTATAGATATGTATTGAATTTCATGTGTTTTGTTTAGTTTCTTTTGTGTAAATTTTTATATAAATACATTAAATGACACAAAATTAAGTTGTAAATATTGTTTCTGTTATTGTAAATATAATTTTGTGATTGTCTTAGTATAACATATTTGTGTATTATATATAATATTACTAACTTCAATTTTTGTATTGTTCTAGGTCTTAAGGATTTTAAACTAAACTACTTCTATTTTCCATGGTATTTTTTGTCTTTAATTTAACAGAGGTTATAACCTCGACCATATCGATCTATCTTCTTCTTATATTCTCCATTCTACGTAACATTGGCGAAATCATTTGTTTTTTAAAATAAAAGGAAGAAGAAGAATTTCATGTATTATTAATTTAAAATTATTAACCAATGCACTGATATTATTAGACTGTGATATTTCATATTGGTAAACTGTTCAGCCGAATAAATTCAAATATAAAGCTGTAGCTTAACAACATAACACGAGTGAACTTAGTATATTCTAGGTAACATGTCAAACACAACACCAGTAGGCTTAGCTACCGGCCGCTCAAACAGGATTACAAGTGATCCAGCCGATATACATATCCTAAGCTTAAAGCAATCTTTACTATTGCAAGCACTAGGCCTGAATTTACATTAATTTACAAAAACAATACAAATTATACAGTACATTTTTTATTAAACATCAATCATTTGCTTGTTTCTTCCGTGAAACAGCTTTGCTGTGTTTCGGAAAGAAGGGCAAGACAGGCAGTGTAATTACTGGCACCGAGACTTAACATCATATGTCTCAGGATAGGCAACATATAAATTAGTTGGCTGGGCTAGTTCCAGGTAAACTCGTTTATGTTCATGGGCGACGTCGACCACTTACCATCAGGTGGCACGTCTGCCAGTTTGCCTATCCAACTAATAAAAAAAAAAAAAAATTATAAACTTTAATTTATGTTTTTTATAGAGTGTTACTCTCCTATTCCTTCTGGTAATGTTTAGTTAAAGCACGTGTTTAGCGTTTTCAGCTGAAAACTTTAAAAAAATTACTGAAAATTACTGAATAGATAAACTTTTAATTTAAAATTTATTAATATTTAAGGATGTGTAATCGTTATAATATTTATTTAAAGAAAATTATTAAGGTTTGATCAAAATATGCGAATATTACTTTAGTGTTACATTACGTCATATAATTTTTTTTTTTTACAATCATAATGTAATAAATATATACCTACATATTTGATAAGTTAACAATTTGGCTGACTTCGCCTGCGTATATTATGGATAATTTTATAAATTTAATATTTATATAATATACATTTTACAGACTAAACGCAATTTATTTAAGTCGTATTGTCTCGCTGGTCACCTTAAAACGTAATAAGTACGTTAAAAATATAAAAATGAGACGAAGAAACTGTTGTAATATGTTTTTCTGGCTATATTTTATCAATTCTTATTATTTAATTCATCATAATTATAAATTATATCAATTTCTTGGTCTACAACCACAATTATTCATCGCTACAAGCACACTATTATAATTAATTAATTATTAGTGAAAATTATGAATAAATTAATTTTTTTCGATATTAATTTCCATTTGAGATCTAATATTGCATTTTCACATCTAAACGTTCACTAACATGGCTACAGTAGATGTAACATCAAGGTCACTCCACTTTTATATCGCCCCTTACGTATGCACAAAGAAATAAGTGACGTTTGAGCCTTGTATGCATTGAGATCGAAAAATTTAACCTTTGTCTATTTTCACTAATGAGCTGAGTTGCTTCTTTTTAAGAGAGAAAATTTTGAACAAGCGGTAGAGTCACTTCAAAAACTAAAATGATTTGTAAATGGAACCTTAAAAATATTTTTAAAACAAGTTGTGCCAGCGACTTCGTTCGCGATTGCCGTTTCTTTGATTAAGCCTATAAAATAAAGTGTGTTCGCCAGCTTAAGATAAGCCTTACGCTTAATGGCTATTATTGGCTGTTATTACATTCTGGGCTGTAAGTTATTTGGATTTATTACTGATAGTTATAATGTCTGTAATTTCTGAATTCACAAACCTTTTAAAAATATACTTACTAAAAAAAAAAGAATTTAAAAAGTACACATTTAGATTTTCAACCTGTTTCCCAATGTTACTGAAATCCGGAACCAACCATACTTGATTTCGGAATAAAATGTATGCAGACAGTCAGACTAAAATAACAATAAAATGCATATCTGCTATTAGTTCAAATCTATTCTTATAATAAACCTGTAACAGGTCCAATTCTGTACATTCTTCACTATGTATACACACACACACACACACATTACACATTTTATATACATATATCTTTCTCCCTCGGAAAAGACGAGAACATTTGTCCAGCATTGGAACATTTACGAGATCATAAAATACAATACAGTAGTGTATTTTTATTGGTAACTAAAACTCAGTTTATAAAATTTGAATACGCTTTTTCATAAAACGGTATAAATCCGTCAAAATGGTTTAAGTGTTACGAACTAAGAAGTATTAAAGATGTGCTTAGTGTAAAATATATGAGCTTAATACGAGCACGATCGATCTAAATAGCAGTGGATCTAGGTGTAATGGATGAAGCATGTATCGCTTTAGAGAAAAATAAGGGGGGACACCCACCACCTCAGTCCCCCGAGATCATAGACGCTGTAAAGGTTCGAAACGTGGGGAAATAATTTAATTGAAAAATCGTTAAACTGTAAAGTTTTTAAAGAAATAAACGCGATAAAATCCGATCTAGACTTTTAATTAAATGAGTAAAATTCGAGTAAATATAAAAGAACAGTAAGGGAACTGTAAATTAAAAAAAAACATTACTAATATATTGACATACATAAAAATATATTATATAATACATACATACATACATACAGTCGAAAATTAGTCGATAATTTTCGTTCTGTACCAGTATTATATTATGATATGAGGCTACTGAACCGACTAATTTAGTACGAAAATATGACCGAGAGTAACATTTAATATAAAAAAAAGCTATAATATGTAGCGATTAAATGAGGATTGGGTATAATTTTATCCATAAGAATATTGATTTTATTTTATTTTATTTTATACTTAAAAGAATTATTTGCAAACAGTTTTGGTATGAATCATGTTCGCGTGGAATGGTGCCAAGAATAATAGCAGCATTTCCCCGTTGAATCGCAATTCCGATTCTCTGGGCAAAAAATGCACCAGCCCTCCTGTCACCAGTGGAGACTATGAGACGTGGAGTTAATTCTTTTAGAATTTTTTTGCACTGCTACTCCAAGGTCCAAGTGTATAATATTGTAAAATACGACAACTGCTAATAATATATAAATTTATACTAACATTAAATATAATTTCAATAAATATTATCATAAAATCTATATCTATACATATAATAAATCTTTTAAAACCTCCGTTTTATTAATACACTATATATCATCAAGAATAAATTTTAATAGCGCGATTTAATTTCAATCAGCGCCATCTCCTATAATTTTTTTGTCTGTGCACGTATCACGTAAAAAGTACAAAACCAATGTAAATAACTTTAATACATAAAAATTATACATAGCTCACAGTAACATTTAGTTTTTGTTTCATTGTAATTAAATTTAAAAATAAATATTTAAGAAAATAGAAATAGGTACCTAATGTGACGCCATCTATTAACAGCTGGTCTAACGAATCGATACGAAAATATAATTTTTTGAATCTCGCTGTCCAAAACTTCGGCCGAAAGAATGAGCCTCGCCCATATTAAAAAAAACGCTTTTTTTGCATTTAATACCTTAGTTTACTAAGGTCTTGGTTGTTTGTTTGTTGTTAAAATATTTGGTCGTTATTTGTTTGTTGATTGTACAAAGTTGATAGGTTATAGCTATTTAAGTTGTAATCTTAATTTATTTATTTATTTATTTATTTTTATTTTTATTCAATAGGAATAGTTACAGGCTACGGATAGATAAGCATGCATAATACAATATAAATGGAAGAATCTTATTTAACACTGAAGCCCTATTATAACTAAACACAACATTACTTACAAATTCAACTCATTATGGTGTTTTTTACACACTAATATTTACACACTATAATTTTTTTATTTTTTTATTTTTTTTTTTTTTTTTTTTATTTTTTTTTTTTTTTTTATATAAAAGCGAAAGGTCACTCACTCACTCACTCATCACGATATCTCTAGAATTTGAAGACCTAGAGACTTAAAATTTGATATAAATATTCCTTTTGCCGAGTAGAGATCAGCTAAGAACGAATTTTACGAAATTCTACCCCTAAGACGGTGAAAAAGGGGGGCAAAGTTTGTATGGGATAACGTGATGCCTTGGTCCAATCTACTTCAAATTTTGCATAAATATTCTTTAACAGAATTGATTGAAGACTTATTTCGTATTTTATCAAAATTCATTCCCTAAAGGTGTTAAAAGGGGGTTGAAAGTTATTTGCTTCGAAGTTGATATCAATACTCAGTGCTTTTTGCAGTTTGAGAACTCAATCAATCTATTATAAAATATTTTCCAGTATCGACGCAGGTGTAGGTGATAAAAAATATAAATTTATAATTTTTGAAATTTTAGTTAAATACCCGTGCGAAGCCAGGGCGGACCGCTAGTATAATAATATAGTAGTCCCGATTCTTTTTTGCCAAAAAGCGATTTATTGTTTATTATATATATTATTTTTTATAATATTTTATTTATATATTATCATCTAAGCTTTGCAACCCAATAGGTCTTGATGACGCCTGAGTAAATCCCCATTTAGCATCGTGGGCTCCCCTACTACTAACCAACCTGTGTATAAAACGGCGCGAGTAGCGTACTGTTAGGAGCCTCAAGGCGAGCGTCTTTTTAAAAAAAGGAAAAATAAAAACTTAATTTTAATTCACAATTAATTATTTATGCACACAATTATTACAGTTATTAATGGACATGTCTAGCGCGGATGGATGATGGAATGAGACTAATGGGGCGGATAACTATTAACACCTGTTAAATAATAAAAGTGTTAAATAGGTGGAATAGGGATGCTGAATAAGGAGTAACGGTTACTAATCAGGGTTATAACACCTCCCCGGGGTAGAATAAACTTCAGGGGCCTGAAGTTTAGGGAATACAAGGTTACACCTTGACCCTAATGCTTGGAGAAGGAATTTCACCCAAAGAGAGTTTAGCAGGCTTAGTAGGGGAAGGGTCTTCCACTGAGGATTTAGGGTTCCTATCAGGATTAATAGAATTAAGGGTTATGTCTTCGTCTTGGTTTGGTTGGGAGAGTTTAGGAAAGCGATAGGAAAGACGTTTCGATTTAATACATAAAAACATTTTAAAAATACAGTAAATACAAATTAAAGAAAACAATAACATTATAGATATCGAGTAGTGAGTCCCGTATTTTATAATCTGGTGTTGGTTTAAGATTTTATCAGCTTCCTTTAACATAGATTTTAATCTTAAACTAGTTTCTGAAGTAAAGATATCTAAATCAATATTTTGAAGTTGAATAGGGGGCTCATTACTTATTTCGTTTTGGAACTTATCTAAGATACAACAAGGATCTTTTATTAAATTAAAATTAGAGCGAGGAACACTTATATTTAGCTTTAGGTCACTAAATCTAGGAACTAATTTAGTAGTTTTACAAAACGCTACACAGTTTTCTGGTACCTTCAAAATACCAGTACCAACTATATCTAATTCTACAATTTTCTGATTAATACAGTCCAAATACACTTTATTGTTCTGGGATTGTACGTAAATCCACTTATTGTCTGAAATAGGTTTCCATAAGTCTAATACTCCACTGAGGAAATCGGTTTGACACTGAACAGGTAAAACACTGATAGCCTTTGACATTAACTCACTTTCGCAACTCGGATGAGCACTTGTGGGAAAAACACTCATTACACTGCAGATGTAGTCGTTTGAGTTAACCGTTTGGCAATCCGTAAGCGAATCGAGATTACAGTATTCTGTCTTATCTTTGGTCATTGCGATAAATTTATTAGTAGGTCTTATAAGACTAAAAGTATTAGGATTTACATCATCATGTGGAGTGGGCAATGCTATATTATGAAATAATTCATATTCCCTTGGAGAAACTAATGGTAATCTTAATACAAATATTATCTTATTATTTAAACTATAACAAACTATACTAGATACATTTAGTAGTATATGAATATTCCTTAATTCTAAACTTACTGGTAGTTCGACATTCGTTGGTAAGTATCTATAGTTGTCGACAAGCTCTTTATGTAATTGTTTCGGAGATAATATAGTGGGATGCAAAGTATTGCGACTGCTGAACAAGATAGCATTTGTTATATCCTCCATTTCAAACGATAATGTAAGCAAGGATGCTTCTAAACTAGTTAAGATCGAATCTATATTCGATTTGTAATTTAACTCAACAGAGATCTTAGAGATGTTTTTAAGTTTTAAAGAGAGTTTGTTAACAGTTTCATCAAGGCTAGCTTCATTGATTTTTATTTTATGGAGAGTATCGTTAAATTTGGACAAGGTTGTAGTTGTAACTAAAATACTTTCTTTTATCAATGAACTTAGTCTTTTTTCGTTATCTTGGACATTTTGTATTGCGTTATCGTATTTGATCGCGTCATCTTCGTCCAAAGTGCCAAATATAGTTTTAGATAAAGTTCCTACGGCACCTATCCAGGCTCTCTTGAATCTTTTACTACTAATCAAATGTGAAATCGAGGAATATGCTGAGACAATATCGTTGTACCTTACACTTAGTGGCTCTAAAGTATTATAACATTCTAGGTTTATCATTGTTTCCATCTGGATCTGATTACATAGAAATCGTACTGTACCTAAGATAGAATTAATATTTTCCATATGCGGTTCAATATAGGAAATATCGTAGGCGGTAACAATATCTAGACGACCAACGTTAATCTTAAGTGTCCCGATTGGATCAAAGTAAATGCCTGGACCAGACTTGATTTGACGGGTATACTCTTGAAGAGCATAAGCCATCATGCTGTAAGGAAAGATAAAATTTTTATAGTATGTTATAGAATAAAATGACCTTAATTTTAATATTTTATTGTTCAGGATGAGATGTACCCTCGATTTCAGCGTGTTTAACTTCGTCATAATGGTGTTTGACATGCCGTCTGTTAATGAGTAGTGAAAGTGTGTGGTCACCGTGTATTTTGACTACTTTGAATGGCCCCTTCCATACCGGAGATAAGGCTTTACGTAGCCTTAGATGATTTTTGAGTAAAACGTAATCGCCAACTTTATATTCAACAGGACGAGTGTGAGTGTCATAGTATTCTTTAGATGTCGTTTTGGATTTGTGTATGAACTCTAAGGCTTTGTCACGAGTAAATTTTAGGCGATGTTGTAGCATCCTCACATATTCTGGGTAAGTAGCTGTAGATGATTCCTCGTAGACTGATGTTGGGATATACGGTTTATGTCCGAACAATAGTTCGTATGGGGAGTAATGAGTAGTTGAATGAACTGCTGTATTATATGCTAACATGGCTGTATAAACGTATCGAGGCCAATTGTCCTGGTTGTCGTTAATATATGATTTGAGGTACTCCTTTAGGGTGGAATGGGATCTTTCCAACGCGCCTTGGGTTTGTGGGTGGTATGGTGAGGAAAATAAATGTTTAATTTTCAGGAATTGACACGTTGTTTGGAACAATTCTGCAGTGAAATTTGTTCCTTGATCGGTGAGTATGTGTTTAGGGATGCCAAACAGAGATACAAAATGTAAAAGACAGTCGCTTGTCTCTTCGGCAGTGATACTGCGGATTGGGTATGCTAAACTAAATTTTGTTAGGTCGTCCTGCATAGTTAAGATGAATTTTAGTTTAGCTGTTCCGGATTCAGGGAGAGGTCCCACAATGTCTATGGATAACCTTTCAAATGGGGAAGTTGAGGTAGATGTAATAACCATCGGTGCTCGGTTTATCCTTCGCAGGGCTTTATTAGATTGACATGATTGGCATTTTTTAATATAGGATTCGATATCGGTGCGCATATTTTTCCAGAAGTATCGCTCTTTAATGCGGTTAAGCATCCTGTTGGTTCCAAGATGACCGGCGATAGGTATGTCGTGGTTTTCCTTAAGGATTTTTGGAATTTCGTTCAACGTTGGATATATTACTTGATCATGATATATGTGGACTCTAATATTGGTTCCATCAAAAAGGTAACCTAACATATTGTAAATTTTTACAAAAGAATGTCTATCGAATGGGTTTTTGAAGTCAGATATACATATGTCATTTTCAGTTGGGTAAGTCATCATTATCTCATCTCGTAAATATTTTAAGGTTTTGAATATATCTGGGTAAGAATGATCGTCGAAGTAGTGAAATTTTGTAAACGCGAAGAGGTAGATTTTATTTTCATATTCTAAAGGTAGGCAGGTAAATGGACTTCTTTCTAATTTTAGAAATTCGCTGCGAGCAGGTTCCGGACAGTTATTAATTATCTCTTGGACGTAGGGCATGGACTCGTCCATGTCTACTGAGGTAGGTATTATTATTAATTTTTGGGTGCTCTTAAGTAGGCTATTATTGTGTTCTATTATTTGTGTGTTAAAGGATTTCGTAGGTGATTTTAAAAAATTGTTATATGTTTCATCGGGTAAAGGTAGGGATACTTGTGGTGTGACAGGACTTCCTGTCAAATTTGAGGGCATTGGTGAAGTTTCATGAGTTAGAGAAGGTCCGGGATTTTCGGCTACGGGTAAAGTTAATTCTTCCCAAGTAATTAAAGATTGGGGTTCTGGATTTGATTCGGGATTTGATACGTCGGTTGGTATTGACATTAGTTCCGGTGTTTGATGATGTGGTTCAGGATTAGGAATATTAGGTAGAGGTGGTGCCTGCCAACTGGTTGACGGTTGGGGATCAGTGATTGTGTTTTCAATAGGGATAGGAGGGGATAAGGGTATGAAATCTAAATTTCTTTCATCTATAGGGCTAATTGTTGCTTCGGCCCATTCGGGAAGGTCATTATTGCCAATAATTGGTTCTGTTAAAGGTGTAGGATCGTTAGTTAATGGTAACGGATTCTCGTTAGCCCATTCAATTAGCTCGTTATCGTTAATAGGAAGTTCTGGTAGAAGAGTTGGATCACTATTTGATGGTAACGGTTTCTCGGTTTCTGAATATATGGGATTAACGGGGCAACGGGATAAGGCGTCTGCAGCTGAATTAAGTTTTCCCTTCCTATAGACTATTTCGTAGTCAAACTCTTCGAGTTTGAGACGCCATCTTTGTAACTTACTTGACGGATCTTTGTGATTAAACAGCCATTTTAAGGGGCGATGGTCAGTAACGATTTTGAATCTTTGACCGTAGAGATAAGGTCTGAAGGTTTTGCATCCGAATAAAATTGCCAGTAATTCTTTCTCTGTAGTACTGTAATTGCTTTCACTTTTATTTAGAGTTCGAGAAGCGTAGGCGATTGGTCGTTCTTGACCATCGGGACCTTGGGAAAGAACGGCTCCGAGGGCATAGTTTGATGCATCCGTTGTAACCGTAAAGGGTTTTGTGAAATCGGGGTAACAAAGAACAGGGGCTGAAACGAGTTTGTTTTTTAGGGTTTCTAATGCAATTTGCTGCTGGTTTTGCCAAACAAAAGGCTGATCTTTCTTCAGAAGACTGGTCAAAGGCTTAGCGGTTTTTGAGAAATCGGGTATAAACCGCCTATAGTAAGATACTAGTCCGAGAAATGATTTTAAATCTTTAGGATTCTGTGGAGTGGGGAATTGGAGAACGGCCTTGATTTTGTCTGGGTTTGGCCTGACGCCATCGGCAGAAATAACATGGCCAAGATAGGCGACCTCTCGACGTAAGAACTCGCACTTATCGGGTTGTAACTTAAGGTTAAACTTTCGCATTCTTTAGAAAATTAATTCTAAATTTTGTATGTGCGTTCTTATATCGTGGGAGTAGCAGATGACGTCATCAAGGTAAATAAAGCAACGTATACCTTGTAGTCCAGAGAGAGCAGAATTCATCAACCTCTGGAATGTTGAGGGTGCATTTTTTAAGCCAAACGGCATGCGGAGAAATTGAAAATGGCCTTCTGGGACAGTGAATGCTGTTTTGGATTTATCGTCTTCATTTAATAAGATCTGATGAAAGCCGGATGCGAGGTCTAATGTGGAGAAGTAAGTGCTTTGACCTAGTTGATCGAGAATTTCTGTAATTTGGGGAATGGGATAAGTATCACCAATTGTAATATCATTTAATTTCCTATAATCTATTACAACTCTCCATTTTTGGATATTAGACGCATCAAATTTTTTTGGTACGACCCATATTGGGGATGACCATGGTGAGTTCGATGGTTCAATGATATTTTGATCTAACATTTTAGTAATTTGGTTACGAACTTCAGTTTTATGCACCTCAGGAAACCGGTAAGTTTTGGTGTGAATTGGAACGTCTGTGGTTGTCTTTATATCATGTTTTAATGCATTCGTATATGTTAGGTTCTCGCCTGGGAGATGGAAAATATCGGAATAATCTGAACATAGTTGCATAAGGGCACACTTTTCTTCTTCGTTAAGGTGAGCGACTCGTAATTGTTTTAGAACTTCTTCTGTACGTTTAGTGGTATTAGAATAAGCATTTATATGGTTAACGGTCGCGGATTGATATTCGTTGGATTCGTAAGGCTCAATCGGGATCAAATTTAAATTTAAATTAGACTTTAAAGTAATTTCTTTCTCTGAAGTGTTAACTACGGATAAATTTATTCTATTGTTCTCTTTAACCCGAACTATGCAATTGGCTATTAATAATGAATCGGAGATTTTTTGATCGAGAACTAACCCTTCTTTTATTTCCGGATTTAAAACGGAGCACTCGATAATTTGCTCGGTTCTAGGAGGGATAACATAGGCAGGGTCATTAAAATGTAATTTTAACGCTTCCTTCCCGATTCTAAGTATATCTTTGTTATAATCTATATTACAATTGAGCGCATTGAGCATGTCGGAACCAATAATACCATCATAGGGTAAATGAATTTTGTCGATAACATGAAATTTGAAAGAAACGTTTGATTTAGCTATTTTTAATTTTAATTGAAAATGACCTCGTGTAAAGATAGGCTTCTCAGATGAGTCAATGCCCTTAAGTTGGATGGTTTCTTTTATTAGTTTAGGATGATTTTGCAGGCATGAATGTTTAATCAAGCTTACCGAGGATCCTGAGTCAACGAGTAAGGAAAGAGGAATATCGGATACTAAGGATTCCACGATTACATGTGGCAGGAGCATAATAGCTGGGTCATTAGTGATTTCAAAAATATTGGATTTAGTATTATTACAGCCACTATAAGGTTGGGGCTGGTTACCCTGTTTGTAATTGGGCTTAGGGATAGTATTAGGCTGACAATCGTGTAGCGATGTTGGCTTGGAATTATATTGGATTTTAGAGATTTGACCTCCATGTATCGGAGTCAAGACTTGGCAATTAGATTCATTTGATTTAGGATTAGGATCATGAATGAGGGTATCGGTTTGTATTCGACTAAATCCCGCACGATACCGGGACGAGACATTTACTCGTTTTTTGAGTTAAAATCTACGGTGTCATAGCCCTCTGTAGGGCTGGTTGGACTTGTTGGATTACTTGTACCCTCATCGGGGTTATCAGTCACTAAATGAACACGGTGTTGTGTCCTAGAATTATTCGAATTGAATTTAGACCGTTCATTGTTATATTGTCGTTTGCGACATTGTTCTAATATGTGGCCCGGTATCTTGCAGTATCTGCAGAATAATTCCGAGCCACTGGTCGAGGCTTGATTATGATTATTATAATAATTATTAGGTGATTTAAAAATTGATTGGTTTGGAACATTACGATTGAATTTATAATTTTGTTGATTATTGGAATATTGATTAAAATTGGGCTTAATCGTTCTTGGTTTTTCTAATCTCGCGCTAGACTGAGAATTTTTGTAAAGAAATTGTTGAAGTTTTTCCTCTGAAATTGCTATGTTAACAGCCTCATTGAGAGTTTTTGGGGATTTACAGCGGATTATGTTAGAGATACGTGGTGTTAGTCCCATTTGGAAGTGATGAAGTGCCAATTCTTCCATGGCTGCTGTTCTCCCTATCATCTCTCTACTTTTGTGACCGTGACTTATTGATATTTCGGTAAGGAGTTGCGACAGACAAGTTTCAACCCTCAACGCATACTGGCTAACAGATTCATTTGAGTGCTGTTTGCACTCTTGAAGGTCTGTTAGTAAATGAGCGTAATGCTTCCGCTCGCTGAATTGTGTTTTTAAAAATTCTTTAAGTTGTGGCCAGTTTATAAACTCCTTAATCGAACAAGCGACTTGGGCTTTACCTCGTAGTTGGCAAAGTATATATTTAAATAATATATCTTTTTGTGCTTCTGTGGCTAGGTCATACGCATTACTACAGTTTACCAGAAATGAATTTAACGTTTCCCTTGAACCATCGTATGGTTTTATGAATTTTAATAAAGTTGAAAGATCTAATTCTATCTTAGTTGATGCACTGGTGCCAATTTTTTTCTTGGACCTAGTAACAGGTCCAGATGGAAGTAATTCTATAGGAGTACAAGTAGCACTGTCCTGTTCAGTTGTTTAATATATTTCGGGATTTTCTAATTTTGGGCTCGGAGCTCTGCTGTTTGCCATTTTGACGTATATAATATGTATAAATGTATTTGGTTACAAAATATATGGAAGTGCGTAGATTAAGAGAATATGGTGTATACAAAAGTTTTTTTTTATGTTTTATATTATAATTAACAATTATTATAAACGATTGAATATAGTAATGAATCACAATGACCAAACGATAAAATTAGAATTCGACTTACAGGAGTGCAGCTAGAGCGATAGCGATGCGTCTTATCATTTCCTCTCGTCCCACACGTCGTCTTGCGTATCGTGTTTCCAAGTCTCCAAGCGTTGCGTCGATCGGTAATACTCTCACAGGTCACAGGTTCGATGTTTAAACGAGTTTATAGATTATTGGATAGGATGTGCACTGATTATTTATATTTATAATGAAAATTAGGTTTCGAGTGGTTGTCACACAATTTTAACGTTCTTAGATCACTCGCGTACACACGATTCACTCGCGTACTTTGAGATGTAAAATCGATGTTGGGTTTTAATTTAAACTTTAAAAGACAGAGACGTTTTTCCTGGGACCTATCAGATCCCACCGCTGCCACCAATGTTAGGAGCCTCAAGGCGAGCGTCTTTTTAAAAAAAGGAAAAATAAAAACTTAATTTTAATTCACAATTAATTATTTATGCACACAATTATTAACACAATTATTACAGTTATTAATGGACATGTCTAGCGCGGATGGATGATGGAATGAGACTAATGGGGCGGATAACTATTAACACCTGTTAAATAATAAAAGTGTTAAATAGGTGGAATAGGGATGCTGAATAAGGAGTAACGGTTACTAATCAGGGTTATAACAGTACGATGGTCACTGGCTGAATCGCGCTAACGTTTGGTTCTATAGAATTAATATAATTATAGGTCTCCAAACAAAATTGCTTTAACTTTGGTTTTTTAATAAATGAAAGTTATTTCACCTTACAACGGCGTATTTATTTTGTAAGTCCTGTGGAACAGATATAATTTTGGACATGTTGAACAACAAACATAATTCAAAATACGCACCATTCTTGCAACAAGTCGGTAATATTTTGAATCATTGTTATCATCTATCTTAATCCAAGAGAAAGAAATTCTTAGGCAAAGTTTTGTACATCTTATTTGAAAACAACCAAGTTTCTTGATTCGAGAGTCAATTTCTTAAGTTAAGAGAATTGAATAACTTGAAACAAGAATGAAGTTTCGAAGAAAAAAGTTTTCTTGAATCAAATCGTTTTTTCTATCAGTGTGGGAGAGGCCTACATTCAGCAATGAATATCCAACAATTAATGTACAAAACTGAAACATTTAAATACATTTACAACAGCAGGCTAAATAAATCAAACAATCAAAATATAAATCTCCAATTTTATTACACGAGAAGTTCAGATATACATACACGAGTATCGAATACTTTATCGATCACTATAAATATTATCATTAATTTCAACATTCATGAAACTATATTTCTTAGACAAAAATATAAATATGATAATACTTCGAGAGTACCTATAAATTATTTTCCGCGCTGTTATATAAAATTTAAAAGTGAACTGCTATCAATCTTACTTCGCATGGAAAGTGTATTTCTTCGTTACAGCTGCATCAACTCTGTAGAGTTTGTTTCATAAAAAGAAAGATACAATAAAAATATCTAATGACGTATTCATTTTATTTTTATTTTATAAATTCTGGTCATAGTCGAATGTAAGACAAATTCTAATTCGTACTTACATTGTCAAATTAATACAACTAATTGATAAAACATATAAGCCACAATTATTATTCAATGCAATATTTTAAGACCATAAATTCTAATTTTTTTTTTTTTGATAATGAAAAATTTTAAGAATGGTACCTAAATACAAAAATTGTGATATATTTTGTATCCTTTAGTAGAATTTGAAATACCAATAATAAAGCTAAAATTCAAGAAGAACAGTTGCCACTAGTCACTTAACTGGATTTTTTTGGTCATTTAACTCGATATTGCGTTAGTTGTGTGGGTTTGATTACCGCTTTGTATTGGCATAACTCCGACACAGAAGTCCATCTTATGGTAAAAATGTTTTTTAATGCATACGTCATTAGTTTAAATTTATAAAAATATTAAATTTAATAATTCTATTAAAAAAAAACCTATTTGAGTTTTTTCGTTGATAGAATGACGATTTTTAAAGATAGAAAAAAGAATGACTGACCCGTCGGCGCAGTTTGCAGTGACCCTTTTTTCTGCTCCAAGGGTTGTGGGTTCGATTCCCGCTCCGAGTCTGGGTGTAATATAAGTTTATTTATATATGTATTATTTATATGTCTATTTATTTAAAAAAAAATTTATATCAGTCAGCTGTTACCTAAAACACAGGCATTAAGTTGCCTACCTTAGGAACAGACGACCTTGTGTGTGTATAAAAAAAAAGAAAGACGTTTTAGTAAGTAACCTTCAGAAAGAGCTTGCTTTATTAGAAGAGTTTAAATAAAGAGAAGATGCGAAATTTCAACGAGCAAGGAGTTTTAAGAAATCGATTAAAGTCAGATATGAGTGTTCATGAAAATCAAGCGGCGCGGCGAAAAGACGAAAGTATACCTTCTAAAGCGGATCGAGAGCTACTTCAAATTATTATGGAATCAAAATACTCGGAACTGTATTCTGATTTTGAAGACGCTTAAATTTATTTAATCGCTCCTTTTTCGTTAGTTAGTTTTTTGAAGTGGTTATGCTAAAGCAATTTGAGTAGAAAAGGAATTAAATATTAAAGCCAGTGATGGGAATTAATTGTTAAGTGTCAAATATAAAATCTATCATTATAGGTAGTCAAAATATTATTTAAAGAGTTGTTTGGGCAGACTTATCGCCAATTTTATTTGATGGTGTCATAATACCGTATAGCAAAACTGTAAAAGATCTTGGGATATACCTTGATAGCACTTTATCTTAGATAGAACAGTTAAGAGTATTGAGTAAGAAGACATTTGCCACCATGAATTCCTTGCAACGATTGCGTTCTTTTCTTTCAACTGCCACCAAGAATACGCTAGCAAACGCACTCCTTCTTTCTATTCTTGACTATGCTGACGCAAGCTACATATATTAATATTACTGAAGAACAGCTAAATAAACTTGAACGTCTTCAAAACATGTCAATCCGGTCCATATTTGGCTTACGCAAATATGACCATGTGTCTCAATATCGCACTCAACTCAAGTGGCTACCTATCCGTCTTCGCCAGTATCTACACGTACTCTCACTTTTGTATTACATCCTATTTAATGCAAATAGTTCTTCGTATTTAAAAGAAAAATTTTTTTTTTTTTTTGGAGGAAAATAGAACTAATGTAAGATCATGTCGTCGACTTCTTCTTAAGATACCAACACACACATCAAAATTTTACAAAAAATCTTTCACGGTTTACTCCATCTTATTATGGAATTCATTACCTTTACGCATAAGAGAATCTCAGACACTTCAAATTTTTAAAAATCACCTTAAACATTTTTATTTAACTAATGCAGATTAACTGTGCGGTATCTTTTTTTTTGTTCGATCGCTCTGTGAATGTGTATATAATATATTAAGTATTTTATTGTTTATTGGTAAATGGTAACTATATTTTAGTTCAAAGTAAAACTGAATTACAGTATATATTTTTTATCTGTTATTTTTATACTCTATATAATAAAATGGTAGAAAAGTCAAAACTGTACATTGAATAATTTTTTAAAAGAATACTTGGGGTGTTATCTACAATCGATACCGAAGGCAAAAAGTATAGTTTTTAGAATTTTTGTCTGTTTGTCTGTATGTATGTCCGGGATAAACTCAAAAAGTACTTCGTGGATTTACTTCAAATTTGGCACGAATATTATTAAGAATTCGGGTCAACATATAGGCTACATATTATCACGCTATCACCTACGGGGAACGAGCAGTGAACCTTTATTTTTTCAACGCAATCTGTAACAACGTGTAATCTAATATCGTTCACGCAGACGACGTCGTGGGCAGCAACTAGTATCGTATACTTTTATTTTTGTTGTTATTTTTAATTATATTTCTTTTGTGTTATTTTGTATATTTATGCACCACCCTCCATTTTACTCTGGCTATGTTTCAATTCCTCACAACGTAAGGTTGTCTGGAAGAGATTGCTTATTAGCAATAAGACCGCCTTATTACACGCAACAGAAGGAGGGTTATGTTTTTCGAGTGTATGTATGTATGTATGTATGTCCATTTCTTTGACACGCCCTAAAGCCCAAACGGCTGGACGGTTTTTGACATATGAGGTGTCGTTGGATTTGTCTAAATTGTAGTAGTGACATAGGCTATATAAATTTTCAAAATGGCACCCGCAAATGGCGGAATGAGGGGGGAGTTGAATTTTTTTTCTTACTGTAGCAATATGGGTATCAAATGAAAGCTAGTAAATTGTTTTATTCTTTTTAGTTTATAATAAGAGCAATTTACGCAGTTGGGTTTTTTGATTTTTTTAATTAAGCATACTAGTTGTGCAATAATATTTAAGCATATATCTCTGTAATTTTTGTTTCAAAAGTGGTGTACAATAAAGAATTATAAATTTAAAAAAAAATGAATAGCATATACTACTATTTGCTGTCAATAATAAAGACTTGAGATTTACAAGGCTTATCCTCATTCAGCTTACGCATTACTACGTATGTATGTATGTATGTATTTATGGGTATGTTTAAGTCATTATTTAGTAAATTTTTAAGTTTTAGGTAGATAACTTGTTTAAGGTGAATGTAAATTGAAAAAATAATTACTTAAATTTTTAGGAGCTTTCGACTATTCAAAGTGAAATATTCCGAAAATATGTTAAGTCAGCAAAAAGTTTTAAGACATTTTAATCGTAACAAAAATCACATTTCTAAATTTGCATAAAATGAATTTTCCAAGAGGCCATTAAACAGGGTTGGCACCCTAAAAAGATTATCATAATATTCAATTATATTTAGCGTAGTCTTATGAATGGCCTATGTAATAGCGTTTTTCATCTTTTAATTTCTTAATAACGGTCTTTTGTTACGAAATGTAGGATAATTAGAATATACAAAACGTACGAAATATCTTTGTGTTTAAATGTAATTTTCTGGTAAAAGTCCCTTTTTTTTGGGCACAATAGTCTTGTTTTTCACTTGAATTTAAATGGTCTATTTAAACACTAATTTTAAAACAGTTAAGAAAATTTTATATACAAATATTCTTTGTGCTGTTATACTAATTGGTACTAATTCATATGATACTTTTTTAATTACACACTTTTTGAAATATGTTTTGAAAAAAAATTATATCATTACAGTGACAAGCGCTCATACTCACCATAAATACGATTTTTTTTTGCATTTTTTTTAATAACTCAAATGTGTATAACGACTGTAATTGCCGAATTCATAACTTTCCAAACGAATTTATTCCTTAAATAAATCGAGATTGAGGTCAGTTTAGCGTACACAAACAAGTTATACAAAGATCAACAATTCCTAGATTACTTGCAATAAGTTCAAAGACACACGCCCATTCCATGTTAAAGTCGTCTTGTAATGACCGAAGCACTACTACGATCTAATAAAGGAAAGTTACGATTTACTTCTGTATTAAATAATCACTATTTAAATAATTCCGATCATAGTAATCTATATCTTATAACCTTTAAAACAGAGTTTAAAATATGTTATGAGATTGTTGCATGGTTTCACAAACGTCTTATTTAACCACAGAAACAATGAAATAAGTAATTAATTTAAACGTAAAATGATCATACGAGCTCGGTATGCTCGTAAAGGTAAGTTATAATCATTTTAATTACAAATGTACTAAATTAGGAACTACGAATGTATATTCACGATCCATCATCTAAACTTAATCAAACAACTGAATAAATACAATTTCTTCAATTATTCCCTGCGTTTGTTAATTTTTACACAAGAATTTGTTATTAATATTTGGGTAGGTGAGTAGATTTTAGATTTTATGTTAAACTAACAAACCTAAATTTTAGCACTGCCGGGAAAATTTTGCAGATAAGCAACATTTTTTTTATCAATCTTTATATTGTTGCAGGTAAATTGTATATATATTGTAATATGCTCAACTTTAAATAGTATAATTATTTTGTTTTTTCGCTGTAAGTAAACTATAATAATTTTATTATATATAAAAGAAAATGAGTGTCTGAACATAGATTTTTAATAATAATAAATCCATTTTAAAACAAATGTTGTTTTATTTTGAATGCTATTCAAGGATAGTGTAGCTATTTTTAATATAGGCATATACGTATTTATGAAAATAGAAATCATTCAGTAGAAAATTAATTATACCCGCGTTAACAAGTAAATTTTACCTCTATAACAGATAATTATAGATAATATATAAATATATCTAACTGCCTGACTTATTTATTTCAAATTTTATGTATCTTGTACTACTGTGTATAAATATTAAACAATATAATTATTATAATTATTTTCCAATAGGTTTTTAACATCTGCCTATGGTTAGTTTCTAAGCAACGGTTTGTTGGTAAATATTCCATATTGAATTTGGCTTAAGTATAGTAATGATTTCTTGTCATAGATAAGATTGAATTTTAACACCACCTTCTGCTGAAAAAACTAAGAATAAGCCTTGTTTTTAAATAATAAACTCTTAAAATAAAATAACGTATTTATCGAGGGACTATAAATAATACGTAACATGTTATTATTATTGATTATTAATATGTGTGTATATAAGGTTATCTAGTACATAGGCTATCTCGTACATAGGTTATCTGATACATAGGTTATATAGTACAAAGGTTATCTCGTACATTAGGTTATCTTGTACATAAGTTATCTAGTACATAGGATATCAAATACATAAGTATTATTATTATTACTATTAGCCACCTATTCTCTCATTGTCAGTATTTTCTTACAGACTTGCTTTAAAGGTTCATAATAATTTAAATACTTCGTTCGGTGTCATGGGACACCAGGTAGGAATGAAGTTCGATAATATAGAAGCAACATAATTTGCAAAAAGAAAAAGTTGCTTATCTTTATATATATATATATATATATATATATATATATATATATATATATATATATATATATATATATATATATATAAAAAGATAATAAATATATATATATATATATATATATATATATATATATATTTATTAATATATATATATTTAATATATATTTTCTTGATTTTTATTTTTTATATAGTAGGCCAAAGCGTTAGAGTAGATACTTATATAAATTACATTTTCAAATATATTAATTTTATTTTATCTATTACGATTTCACAAAATTAAATCAAGGTCAAGGACAAGGTCAAATTATGACCATAGTAAAAGTCATGAAATCATAGTATCAACGCAATTTGCAAAAAAAAAAAATTGCTTATCTTTATTAGATATTCTTGTTTTTTTTTTCGTTTTCTTTTTATGACGTGATAACGTAATCGATGAAAGCCACCAGGTACTTCACGGACACGGACATGACTCATTGTCATGTTTCGTGAGCGAGAGCGCGAAACAAGCGATAGAGAGGCATGATCGGCCTAATTATTCAGCTCACGATCGGCCTAAGCGTTCGGTTTATGATGCAGCTGCTTATGATGCATCACTCTTACACTCCATCGGACCGCGTCTGAGTAGAAGAGACAGCAGCAGCACGCCACGCAATCTACACGCGAATTGTTTTTAAGGAAGCTTTTACTAATAAAAGATGACTAGAAAATATAATATTTGTATTGCATTTTATTTCTCAGTTTTATTATTTCATCTATTACCTATTAATTACCAAAAAATATGATGCATTGCAAGTAGCCATTTTCATCATCATCACAATCACATTAGTTACAAAATATAAATAACTTTACTTTAAAATAAAATTAATATACATACATTTGTTTTTTTTTTTCAATGTGTTAGTTTTATTAAATTACTTTGTAGTTCGTATCAGTTGAACGATATTTTGATAAAAAAAAAAGAAGCGTTCGGGAATTTTATGTAAAATTCCCGAACGCTTCTTGTTCTTCTTGTTCGGTACACAAACAACTATATTCACTTTTACACAGCAACAATATCCTGTCCATTTTCGAGCCTACTTTGCGGATAATTTCTATAACATTAGTAACGGTTGTTATCAGGTGTCTATGATAACAACCAGGGCCGATGGCTTACGGCTCCGAGGCACGGTCGGGAGACATGTTGTACCCACAATTGTGTTTAATTTTTACCTTAAGTTGCTACCGTATCAGCCTGTAAACCACCCACTTCTGAGAGAAGGCCTCTTCTCCATAGAGAAGAAGGGTTGGAGCTTAATCTACCACGCTGTTCCATTGCGGGTTGGCGGATAGTTTCCTACCGTAAGTAACGATCGTTATTAGGTGTCTCTGATAGCAACCGGGACCGACGGCTTTACGTGCTCTCCGAGGCACGGATTTACCAAGTGAATTTATTTTATATTATTTTAAGAAATAAACTATCTTTAACCGTTAATATGATATTGTGTCTTTCGAAAATCCATTGCCACGTACACAGGTTTTTTTTTTTTTTTTTTAAATACCAGTTCATTTCACAGATGTAAATCCGCATGAAAAGACATGACCATCGTAAACTCTTCTATCGTAGCAGGATGACTTAAGAGCGAAAAACGTCGGATATCTCGAAAGCTTCCGATTGTTATTGAAAGCCTTCAATCTGTCTGAGTGCTGTGACGATGGAGCCAATGGAGCCGTTCTTTCAATGGATTCAAATATTTTTTTACATACGTTTCTGTATCACACTCTAAATGTTTTTTTTTCTTCTTATATGCTTAAGTGTATATGGATTTTATGTTCATTTCTAATGTTGATACGATGATAATACAAATGACTCGAAACATATTCGTACCTATAATATAGAATTTTCAATTATCTAAAACAGTGTAAAACATCTCGTATGTAGATTAAACTTTTTTATAAGTATAGTATCGTGGTACAGGTTCCTGTTTCATTTCCGGTATTTCTTTGAATGAAATTAGCACGATTATGTCATTTTAACATGTTATATTGGACCATATCTAAAGTATATCATATCTATATATATACATATATACATATATATATATATATATATATATATATATATATATATATATATATATATATATATATATATATATATATATATATATATATATATATATATATATATATTTTAATATTTAAATAGACACTGAAGTAAACTGAATTGGCCTATAAATTTCCTATTACTGGGCTAAGGCTTCTTCTGCATAATCAGATTTATAAGCGTCCCATTGCTGGAAAAGCTTGCTTAATCCACTACGCTGCTTCACTGCGGGTTGGCGGATAATTTTCCCACTATAATTAATGATCACTATCAGGTGTCTATCATTACAACCGGATCCGACGGCTTTACGTGCTAACTGAGGCACGGTGGGGGGGACCCACCCACAAGAACATACTTAAGCCCAGACTAGAAAGAAATAATTCGCCTATGACTGTTAAAAATATCGGATATGAAAAAAAAAAACAACTTTACAGGAGAGCGATGCAAAGTGTAAATTGCATGCGTCTTTTTACATTTTTTTTAATACTAACATTTATAAATTAAGTGATTAAAAAACTATCCATAAAATAATATTTTTCTTTTCAGCTGATGATAGACTTAGCTATTTAGGAACGTTTTATGAAATAAATATTTAAAAAAAATCGATTTTGCAGTTCCGACGATGTTAATAGTCACTAGCGAATTATACAGATATAAATATTTGCCTCTAGCGGCAAATCGAAGCCGCGACCACCGTTGTTAATGAAACTACTCGCACCACTACACCAGAATTCGGTGTTAACATGTACGCTCATTTTATTTTAAGCCACGATGTTCACAAACCACAGACCACAAGATATAGGCGTCTTACAAGTCTGCGGTGACTGAAGATAATTCAAGGATCTCATTCCTGGAATAAAATAAATAGAAATTTGAACAATAATTCTAAAAAATTACACGTTTGAGTTAACATAATATTATGCTACATATTCATGCTGCAGCTACTGCTATAGCCGGCGACCCCCGTGTGAGCTCGTGGCGGAGGTTCTTGAAGAGACCTACTCATATGTCTCGGGTAGGAGGGCATTTGGTAAGAACCCTACGTTGGACGGGATCCTAGGTGTGCGTCGGATAGGGCAGGAAGCGGAGGTAGAGGGAGGCAGCCGTATGTCACACGCGTAACGGCTGCCATTCGCCCGGTCCTTGAGCAGTGGATGCGTCGAAAACGCAAGCTGCTCACCTTCCGTCTGGCGCAGGTTCTCACCGGGCACGGTTGCTTTGGTGAATATTTTTGTCGGACGGCCCAAAGGGAGCCGACGACTGAGTGTCACGATTGTGGCGCAGCGGTGGACTCTGCTCAGCACACCCTCGAGGTGTGCCCGAGATGGACGGTGCTGCGTCAAGGTTTGACGTCGGTCTTCGGGAGGGACTTGTCGCTCCCGTGCGTCATCACCCCGATGCTTGGAGAGAGAGTAATGTCCCAGAAGGAGGCCGCTGACGTGGCCTCCATCCGCGGGCGACGAATGGGGGTACGTAGAAGGCACTACTTAATGTGCCTCCAGTAACGCCCTTGTGTCCGTGTCGGGCCGGGATGGGGACCCGGTCCTGCTAGACACGGCGTCGTCGGGACTGTTCAGAGGTTAGCCGGACAGTCCCCATGGAGGAGAAGTGTGGCCTTTTCGCCGAAGCCAGCCTATCGCTGGAGGGATCCTGTTGCCTGCAGATCCGGGACCCTCCAATTAAAGCGGCTGAAGGCTCCCGTAGTGGTTTAGAACGGTATTGCACTCACAAAGTACCAAGTCCGACATAGGTCTAGGACTGCCAACCCGGGCGTCCTGGATATCATCCGTAAATGGATTCCCCTGCGAAAAAAAAAACAGGGTATCCATACTTTAGATCTATTTAATGACAATTCAATTTCTTCTTATGCTAACTTATTTTAAGATGATATTTACATTGCTGACTTATATGCTACTTGATTTAAAATAATACAACAATATTATTGGTGCTAACTTAATTTTGAAGACTAGACTATTATACATTTTTTTGCTGAGTCTATCTTTGCTATAGACTTATATTTTACATAATATAATGACACCACAGTTTATTTCTTCCTGTTATTTAGTGTCTATACAATTTTTTTACAATATTTTAGGAAAAGTTATATCCTATCCTTGTCCTCTCTCATTATCGACTCAATTTTATCCAGTTATAGATTGTTTGATAAAACGCCCTGAATTATATTTAGCTATTATATTTAGCCTATCGTAATCATAGACAGGACAGTCCAGGAGGAGATGGAAGACAGACTCGATTTGTCCTGGGTCGCAGACGCATGACGGACTCTCCTTGTACTTGAAACGATGCAAGTACTCGGAGAATCCGCCATGCGCCATCAACGCCTGGGTAACGAATCTGTCCACCTCTATATTTCTGATGATTCGGTAGGCCGCCACCGCATCTGAAAAAAATTCCTTGTGACGCCGGCCGTTTCACCGGCTCGGTACCGGTCGTTCCATTCGTCAAGCGATCGCATACGAATGCTTCGCCTGATGAATGAAACGGGAAAGCTGTCGTAGTCAAAGGAGCGTTTGGACTTGGCCAGATAGTCTGCACGCTCTTTCCCCCCCAGTCCTGCGTGGGCTTTGATCCAAAACAAACTTTCAAGTTTGTTCTGGAGCAATGCACCACGCAGAATGTCCCGCGCCTCTACGGCCAGGGGACGAAGAGCCTTTGGATTCTGCAAGGTCTGCAGTGCCGACAAGGAGTATGAGTAAATCCCAACTGATCCGACTAAATTTTAAACCGCGGCCATCCGTGCCGCCCGGCATATCGCCAGGAGTTTCACCTGGTAGATCGTGCAATAGGACGGCAGAACGAGTTTGAGGGTTTTGGTTTCGGCACCGCCACTTCATATAGTCGCCAGCTTTAGGCGTCTATTCGTACTACACCAGAACTGTGGTCATCTCATTATTTACTAATATAATTTTAATAAGTTAAATTTTTCCATTGTAAATTTGTATAATATTGTACAATTACGAAATATAAAAATGTTTTGTAATATCTATAATATAATAAAAAAATAACCTATAAAATATGACGCTTTGAATGACAGTAGTGGTGAATTTAAAAATGACTACTAATTTGAGCCGTTGTCCAACGCCATGTGACACGAAAATATATAATAGTCCTTATAGATAATTATATGCTGTCGTTTTAATTAACGTCAAGTAAAATAGTGGTCGGGTGACGCACTTCGTCGCATAGAGTCCCGTCATTTAATTAAAACAGCGCTTGACGTAGTATAGAATGAGCTTATTATAATTATATTCCTAATTTAAATTTTTATTTGAAGTTTCACGATTTAACTTTTCAGATCAACACAGATAAATTTGTATGACAATACCCACACATACGTCACGAAGTTTAAATAATAATAAATAATTATGTTTAACACACACACACACGATCGTCTGTTCCTAAGGTAGGCAACTTAATGCCTGTGTTTTAGGTAACAGCCGACTGATATATATATTTTTTAATAAATGTACATATAAATAATACATATATAAATAAACATATATTACACCCAGAATCGAACCCACAACCCTTGGAGCAGAAAACAGGGTCACTGCAAACTGCGTCAACGGGTCAGTCTAAAATTTAATTTAATTAAAAATTAAAATAAAATTAAAAGTTTAAATAAATTTTACTCGAATGTACTCAAACTTGTTCCGAGTGGTTGTATTTTTTCAAATAATAATATAATAAAAACAGGAGGCTAAACACAATCTCGCGTGAGAGCTCACTCGGTGCTTTGTCACGTTCGTGTAAAGTTTGATTATACGGGTTACAATAAAACATTGCAAGTTTTAGATGTTTGTAAAAATATTACGATTGAAGTACTTTTCATATTATTATTTATTATTAAATGCTTTATTCCACTATATATCAAAAGACAAACACTAAAAGTATTCTCTATCAGCTAACCTTAGGACACACGTTACCGACAGCAGATATCTTTTTTAGGTGAGTAGGGCAGAAGAACAAAAAATCTTAATAAATATTACAATAAATGCATATTCAACATACACTAATAGATAAATGTAATGAAAACTAAATTAAAATTCAAAGCTATATAGGTACATAGAACATAATTTTGGATTTTACTCCTAAGGATCGATTTTCATATAAGGCTCCCGGTATGAAAAGAATATGAGGGATAAAAATCGTCGATCACGTTACATTTTTTGGGCAATCTATTTTCACTTTTTAGTCGTAAGTATTAAGAAGTATAGTCCGGGCGTGAGCTCTGGAGGAATCGGCGGTTGAGGAACGGGCGTGCGCCACGCCCGACCATCACTTCATACCCCGCACTCTACTACTACTACTGATGATCTTGACGTGAAAACAAGCTCATCGAGTCTTTTGTAGTTAAGAAATATTAATTCATTTATTTATTTTTGACTTTATTTAATTTTATTTTTAAATAATTAAATGTAAAAATTACAATAACTTCAGATGTATCTGTTATTGAACTTACCGAAGACCAAGCCAAATTAATAACGGACAATTTATTGCCTCAGAAATTTAAATGACGTTATTTTTTTTGCATTAAAACTGTAAAATAGGCGATAAGTGCTATTCGAATATATGAATTATTTGTGCCTAGAGAATTGTTCTTAAGGAGTAAACTCGGGGGTCAATTGTCGCTCGCGTCCGTAGGCTTTACCCTCGAGACCCTACACGTGACCCCTGGGTGGTGCTAAAGAGCGACATTCTTTCCGGTGGTAGGCTTCGGCCGTGGCTGGTCACTACCCTCTAGGTATAAATCAATGTGCCAAGCGTTCGCGCGTTCCACCCTGCTAACCTTGAGTAGCCCTTTGGAAGGTGGGTCTACGTAGTTGCGCCTACCGGCGTGCCGCACCCAGGCTCACAGTGTTGCCGCCCGGGGTGCCTAGTTCTGGAGAGCAGCGGGATCCGGAGAAACGGTTTTCCGCTGGCTGCTCGCCGATAGTAGGGAGCCCAATTGCAGACTAGCCACCTGCGAAAGGCTGCTCCGCCATCGCGAGCATAATCCCAGGGTTGCTTCTGTCGGGCCGGTTGGCAACCGGATGAGAGGCCTCGACAGCCGACACTGGGGGGTCCGGGCGTCCCCGCGGTCTCCAAACTAGGTTTTTCCTCACCGGGCGGCAGATTGTGACTTCTGGTGGAGTCTGGCTGGCGCCTCACGTAACTGCCACTTTTCGCCTTAACTTCCTTCTTGCCCTTCAAATAAAAACTAAATGAACAAAAGAAACAGAAAGTTGAGGAATCTGCAGCTTCAACCACATAGGCCGAGTGGGAACTAAACTCGCTTCGTACCCATCGGGCAGTAAGGCTTTCTGGTCCCTGGCCAAGTGTGTTGAAGCAAACTTTTGTCGCTCCTCACTTCCTCCCCTGCAGAAACCTGACGGAACACTGGCACACACAGCTGTGGATAAGGCAAATTTATTTGCCTCTCTATTCGCCGAAAATTCTCGTCTAGATGCTGGTAATAAAATTCCACCTCAGTTACCTCCTTGTGGATGCATAATGCCTGTAATTCACATTTACCAAAAGGAGGTTCTCAAAACACTACGCAGTCTGGACGTGAACAAAGCCAGTGGTCCTGATGGTATTCCTGCTATTGTATTGAGAAATTGCGCAGCCGAATTGTCTCGAAGGCATCGAAGCTCGCGAACGTACAACCCGTACCCAAGAAGGGAAGTCGTACTGACCCTGCGAATTACCGCCTAATCGCGATCACCTCCATCCTATGCCCTTAGGTAATGGAGCGTACTGTCAACAATCGCCTTCTGGCATACCTGGAAGATAATGATCTCCTCAGCGATCGGCAATACGGATTTCGCAAAAGCCGCTCTACTGGGGATCTTCTCGTGTACGCTACACATCTCGGGGGGGAAGCCCTCGATAAATATGGTGAGGCCCTTGCTGTCTCACTTGACATTTCGAAGGCATTCGACAGGGTCTGACACGATGGTCTTATAGCGAAGCTTCCTGCTTATGGTATTCCCACTAGTCTATGTACTTGGATCTCTGATTTCTTGAGGGCTGCTCGTCTGACCTATTGACTATCAATGCCGGGGTACCCCAAGGATCTGTTCTCTCCGCAACACTATTCCTGCTTCACATAAACGATCTGCTTAAACCCGGTATCTTTCGGTACGCAGATGACAGCACTGTCGCGGAGAGATACTTCTCCAGTGCAAGAACGAGTCAAACAGAAGTGAACGATCTTAGAGAAGCAATGGTCAACCGTGCCAATCTTACTCTTCAGGCTGCCTCCGATTGGGGTGATGCCAATCTAGTGAGATTCAATGCTTCTAAAACCCAGGTGTGTCTCTTCACCGCTAAAAAGAGCCCGTTTAACCTGGCTCCCACTTTCCGAAATGTACCTGTTCCAGTCACTAACCATCTTGAACTTCTCGGTATAGACTTATCGTCCAAACTCAATTTCGGAAACTATATCGAATCCAGGGCTAAGACTGCTTCAAAAAAACTGGGCATCCTCTCTAAGGTCCGTCATTATTTCACACCGGACCAGCTGTTAAGTCTTTATACAGCTCAAGTCCGCTCCTGCATGGAGTACTGTTGCCATCTGTGGGATGGTTCCGCCCGGTATCAGCTCGAAGCCCTTGAATCTATCGACAGGCGTGCCAGGAAACTCATTGGCGATGAGATGTTTGCTTCAAGACGGCTCCAGAGCCTCGAACATCGCATCGCATTTGCGTGCTCCACCTTAGACTTCATCCTTGTTTACCATCAGACAAGATAGAGGTCAAACGCGCTCAAATTATTTGATTAAAAAAAAAAAAAACCAGTTTTGCGTCGGAGCTGACACATACAGTTTTTTTTTTTTTTAAATTATTATTGTACTTTTCTCACTTGACTAGCGACCAACGTTAACGGTTACTAGTAGCAGTAAGTATTATAAAGTACTAATAATTTAATTAAAAGTCTAAATCGGATTTTATCGCGTTTATTTGTTTTAAAACTTTACAGTTTAACGATTTTTTAATTAGATTAAATTATTTCCCGACGTTTCGGACCCTTTACAGCGTCCATGATCTCGGGGGACTGAGGTGGTGGGTGTCCGAATAACGAATTAATTGTTACATACCCCGCTTTTTATACAATTATAAATTATTACTTTTAACTATTCCTATTCACACAGAATGAACTTGTTGTGTCTGGAAGTCGTGCTGTGCTCTTATTTTCCTTGGGTTCAATTAATTTCAGAACTGGCTCCCAAGCTGGTGGTACGTTCCAACCATCCTCTCTATTGAAATTAGGATGTGTTTTTATTTCAATAGCCTCGCGAATCATCCTTGGTAGGAATCGGTGTTCTTTATCGAGAATTTCAGAGATTAGAGAGCTTCAATCAAAACTTACTACAAGCCTTTTAATTAAATGAGTAAAATTCGCGTAAATATAAGAGAACAGTGAGTACTCATAATATAGATTATGTCAAACGGGATATTTTCCTTTTTTTTTTTGTTGATTTTGAGGTCCCGATATTTAAGTACTATTATGCAAGTGCCATAGTATCTGGTAATCAAAATAACCATTAATAAACATAGCAAATATCTCGTTGTACATATATATCATAGTGTTAAGTTATTAAGTTTAACTTAAATAATATATATAAGTTGTGTTATGTTTTATAAAGTTTCGATATTTCATAATATGTAAGCTACTATTTTAATAACCATCCAGAAATTTAATTACAATATTATTTGACGCACACTAATATTTATTTTGTAATTACTTATAGGATATAAACAGCCTTTAATATTAAAATAAACGGATGAGATTAGTTTACATAGTATGTACACAGGAAAATATTCAGAAAATGTTGCTATAAAATATTATAATTCAATTTTAGCTTTTATAGTTTCATCCTGGCTTGTGCGATATTTTACTTTGTAAATAATTTAATTTTTATTGGCTGGTAGTGTTCAAAGTAAATAAAATGGCTTATGCATTGGTGATCATGATCTATCGTGACATAGCTAGATTTAATAAAACTCACTATGTATGCAATCTTGAACAACAAAATCATACTTACAATTCAGTACGTGTGTGAACTGTAAATACTTATTAAATTTACTTTTTTTAATTGAGTAAAAAAAAACTTATTATGTACATTGACGGTTTAATAAGCGTTTAGATGTTACTTAGTATTACCAAAGCGTTGAGTACTCAAGACATGCAATTGTATTCTGAGTGACATTTACTCTTCAACTGATTTCTGTAATCAATTCACCATAGTACAAATACTGAGAACAGAAACCTGATATCTGAGAAAGAAAAATACGCCTTTATGGCTTGATAATTCTCCGTTGATAGTATTAAATTAAGCTGAATGAACTCTATGATGAACCTCTAAATTTTCCTACGGCTGGGCAAAAGCCTCCGCTCCATGTAGAAAAAAAATTGAAGCTTATTCAACTACACTGCTCCATTGCAGGCTGGCGAACAAAATCCTTATCGTGAGTAACGAACGCTATCAGGTATCTATAACAACCATGACCGGTGGCCTTATGTTTTCATCGAAATATTATGTAAGACTGATAACGACCGAAGAAAGTATTCGACTCTATGTGGCCTTTGTTTGTTATAACACTTGAGTGTTTCTCTTGAGCTCGAAAGCGGTAAGCCGAGGTTGCGATGGAGAATAATTATTTATTTTACGCCAAACTAAATTGCTAAATTACACTAAAGGTAGTAGTTATATTTTATCTTAAAATCACCCTTTGGATGCAACTTAAACATAATAATAAGAAATTTCAGATGTAAATCATCGAAGTTATTAAATCTTAATATAACAATTTTATACAGCACTCTTTATATATTTAAAGCACTGTACTGTTATTGTAACCGTTTGTCATATGGCGGAGCAAATTATATTATGATTGTTGAGCTAAATTCACCATGCTGTTCCACTGCAAGTTTACAATATGACGTGTGTCAGAATGGAGATTTCTCACGATATTTTTCTGCACAATTGAACACGAAGTGTATTTTTGTAGTTTTTAGCATTCAACGGTACTAGCCCAACTTAAAACCTCTTTATCCACTGGAACATATAGGCTAACTTCACATCACAGAAATATTAACAATAAAATATTACGACTACTAAAAATCTCAGCATACAGTACGACTTAAGCCTATGACCAAACAATTTTACATTAAAACTTTTAAAGTTCATTAAACTCATCACTACATAGTATAAAATAAAGTTGCTTCCAGCTCTGTCTGTTCCTATGTTTGCTTAGATTTTTAAATCTACGCAACGGATTTTAATGTGGGTTTTTTTAATAGATAGAGTAATTTAAGGGAAAGGTTTATGTGTATATAATATGCATAATATAGTAAAGAAACACTGATAATTTCAGAGGTTTCTAATGTGATGTCGTAAATAAACATGTTTTTTTACGCTTACATTGAAAACTCTGGTTGAACCCTATGAGATAGATCAAAATATTGTTCTAAAGTATTATAAATCTTAAAAAGGTCTACAAAAAAGTCAGCAATGCTACATGTCTATCTCTTAGTAATAACCCACAATAACCATTTTATATCCTTTACTTTTTACGGGAAATAATGGCTTTTTTACGAAGCGATTTTAAGAAATACAGCATTAATCGTTATGCAATTAAGTACGTTAAATACATTGTGCATTTAATATAGATCAATGTGGCCATTTACAGCATGTAATTTTAATAAATATTTTCGAAGATATTACAGTTTAAAAATGCAGAGACATAGCAGTTGCGGCGGTACCAACCGGAGGGCCGGTAACACGTGCCGTGCGTAGCCCGGCGCATGCTGCGCCACATGAGTAAAAAAACAGAATTCTTACTGATGTGGCTGCGCTTCTACCTATAGTACTTTACGATTATATATGTATAGCACTTTATGTTTGTGTATCAGCATTGCACCCGTGCGGAGCCGGGGCTGGTCGCTAGTTATGGCATATTATAGACAAATATCCTCTAAAAATATGTTCATTACATACTGAAAACACGTGTCAAATCTTATGAATAGACAGACAAAAATCTATCGACATTAATTTGGACAAAATATATTCAGACCCTTTTCAGTATTGTAGAAGTATACCATTATTACCGATCCAAAGAATTTTATTATGATTAAGTCTAGAAAAATATCTCGTATAAATCAAATCTCTTCAAAGGGTATGAAAGAAAGATAATCTGATTTCGAAGTTCGATGTATGCTGAATGTCTAGGGGCCGGGTCGTAAGGACGAAGGATATAAGTCATTAATATTTACCTTTTTAAGGGATGGACACGTATTGATCAATGGCTTAAATATAAAGTATTAATATTTTATTCGATATTTCAAAAATTGTCAGAGTGACTGACACTAATTATGGTTACTATTTCACTCTTATTTTTTTTTTTTTTTATGAAATAATTTGAGCGCGTTTGACTTCTATCTTGTCTGATGGTAAACAAAGATGAAGTCTAAGGTGGAGCACGCAAACTCAAATAGTGCCTGTTCACTCTTGCCTTAAAAATCCCTAAATTGTACGTATCGGGAAACAGCGACGCAGGAAGAGAATTCCATTCCTTTGCAGTTCTAATAACGAAAGAAGATGCGAACCGCGAGGTGCGAACCGGAGGAATGTCGACCACGTATGGATGAAATCCCCGTCCACGTCGTGTCGTCCGATAGTGGAATGGTGCTGGGGGAATCAATTCGTGCAATTCCTGTGCACACTCACCGAAATGCAACCTGTAGAAGACACACAGACTAGCAACCAGACGGCGATGTTCGAGGCTCTGGAGCCGTCTTGAAGCAATTTAGTATCGTCAATAGACAATTGACGAAAGTTTTATAGCCCAATAATCTTAAAAAGAGGGCTTTCGAAAATAAAGAGAAAAAAGAATAATAAATAAATAAATAAATAAATAAATATTAACCAACAATCACACCACGTTAACCTAGCCCCGTGCTAAGTTCGTAAGAACTTGTGTTACAGGTACTAGGAACGGAAATAAATTTAAGATATAAAAACAAAAATACACATCCATGACCCGGTGCAGACATCTATATTCGGTCATACAGATTATCTGCACCTGGCGGGATTCGAACCCGCGACCGCTGCGTAAAGTGTCCAGTTGCCTGACCACTCTACCAGCCGGTCGTCAAGAATTTTCGTGTCCAGTATGCACTTAAAATAAATTATGTATGAATATAGACAAAAATATTATTTGCTAATTTTTGATCGATTCAGCCTGCTGATGTAAGTTTATTTAAATATTTGACGGTAGAATGGAAAAATTTACCACTACATCAGCCATTGGATGTCCACTGGCGTAAACGTAGGCCTCCTTATTAAATCTGGGGGGTTTCCAATACTCGCCACGCTTGTCAGGCGGGTTGGCGAGCGCGGTGTGTTTTGGTAGAATATAGTGACGCTGCTGCCCATCACCACCCTGGTTGGTATACAGTTGTTAGCACCACAGTGGCCTATTCTTCTCTGCCGGTCACCGCACGGTAATTTTGTAATTTAAAGTATTTTTAATTAAAAGTTACAATTTTAATAATTAAAATTTTATTTATTTATCTTAATAATTAAAATTTATTTACAAAAGTCACAATTTTAAAAACCTTTTTACACATTTGGTTATGATTTCTAGTTATCATATAGACCTGAACCAAGTAGTCATATTTACAGACTGTTAAAAGCTCAGCGCTTTGGCCTAATTTGTATATTATTATCTTACGAATACTTCGGTTTTCATAACCTTAAACGAATCCTAGACTAATTCGATAAAATAGATAAAATTACATAAGAACTGAAATGTCTTCTTTTTAATAAATATTAAAACGGAAAAGAGGACATCATAATAATAGGAATAATATAACATACAAAGGAAACTGATGTTTATTGTCAATAATTCAACTGTGATATATATCAGGACACACGTGTGATCCTATAAGGGTTCATTTTTACTACTTCTGTTACGAAGTTCTAAACTAATTTTAACCAAAAAATAATACAAAATAAATGATCTTATAAATGAACTCTTAAAAAAAAAAACTGTTTGTGTCGCGACTACTGGCTTGGGCTTAGTTGTCAAAAGAATGTTCATGGTATACTTTGGAAATCCTATAGCCATCATCCGTCACCATCAGGTCAGTTCGATGGTATCTAAACTTAGGTAGAGGTTTTAGACTTCACCAAAAGTTATATAAAATGTTCTAAAATATAAAATCAAAATGATACCGACATTTTTTGTTCCCTTAGAATACTAATGCAATCCCTACGATTACCGAGAATCTAGAAGAAAAAATAAAATAAGAATGTTTTTGTATGGTTTCCAAATATTTTAATTTGCATGTACTTTGTATATAAAAGTCCATATGTACACATCAAATAATTTAACCCTAATCATCATCATCATAATCATCATTATACCAGCCATTGAATGTCCACAGTCTAGAGCGACCGAGCAACTAACCGATTTTACCTAATATTTATGTACATTTAATGTAAGCTTGAATTTTTGATTATGTTAGGTATACTTTTAAAATACACGAAATCAATTAGTAATTATATAGACTTGATATCAAAAATTAATTACTATATTTAATAATTATAACATTTTTTAATGTCATTATAGATAAAACCGCAGTTGTCAACTAGTACACAACAATATAAGGATGTACAGTTGATAAATAAAACAGTTTGAATTTTTATTACCGATATAGCGCAAAACTTAAGCCAAGGATCAAGACTCGCCAAGGTGCTTAGTTCAACACTTCCACGGAATACGTAATGTGCTCGTGACGAAACTGTCAATATACTCTTGATATAGTGCATTTGAATACTTTTGAACTTTGGTGTGACTTTCTCGTGTTCAATAACGTGGATTCGTTTCTTAGTGGTACCTTGCCGCTCCGTGCATCAATATCTTTTAGAAATATTTTCGGTTGAAATTTTGATGTGTTGAAAATTAGAATTGTCATATTTAATTTTTACATTTATATTGTATTTTGTAATAGTTAAAATAATATTACTGTAAAATCATATTTAATTAGTAATTAAATCTAATTAAAAATTAACGTAGGTCAAGTTTAATTGTAAACGAGAAGATGCTAAGATATCATGTATATAGTATTTAACAGTTGCCTTAAATAATATATTTATGTCTTTGATTTTTATATGGAAGTTATTCAATAAAATGGTTTCATAGTTTTTAATACTTTATCGTAATTATAAATAATATTACAGTTAAAAGTAAAAAGGAAATTTTTAAAAATAATCATAAGATAAGATTTGAAATTATTAATTATCAAAATCATTAGTCGTCCTAAGATCAAAATGCACGATATTTGGAAAAAAAATGTGGCTTATCATCCAGACAAATTATTTTTACAAATTCTGATTATGTAGGCAAAAAATGTTAGTCTATAATTATCACATTTCTTAATTTTATTTATAAATACATTGTAATTTGTACTAAAGGAAAAACCCATCCGTCATTCCATGGCCAAAGGGTCACACAGTGATAATATGCTTTGAATTTGTGTTTCAGATTAACAAAGAGGGGGCAGTGATGTCAGCCGTTTACCTCCCGCGATTTGAGGACTTGTTTTCGCGGATCTGCAACGGCTACCATTTAAAAAAAAAATTTTAACGCCTTTTATATCATGAATAAAAGCAAGAAAAAAACCGCAGTCAAAAAGCTTTACTTGTTTCCTTAAAAAAAAAACGTAAACACCTGAAATATGACACTACAAGGACGAAGTCTCCCTTAAATAAGTATAGCCCAGAACGTACCAAGATTAATTTAGGTAAATAAATACATATATACGAACAAAGTATATACAAACTAACCGATATATAATATACGCTAGTTTCGCATATGATCAAATGTACATATATAAATAATTAGCTTTTTTTTCAGCGGTTATTTAAAAAAAAAAGTAATTCTACAAAAAAATATTCTTTTACATTATTTTCGTACATCACTATGTCACAAATTGTCTGGCCAATTGTCAAGCGATTAAAAAAAATTAAATGGGCAGTCATTAATTACCTTCTAGAGTGGTCCAATCTTAAGTTGAGTTAAATTCCACCCCTAATTTGACTTGAATTATAATGATACTTAAATTAAATGTTTTAATAAAGATGTGATATTTAATAATGATTACATTGCCTTCATACTTCAATTATAAAATTAATGTGAAAGAAAGTCTTACTTGTATATATATATACTTTTACGAATCAATCTATCAATATCAATCTAATCAATATATCTTGAATCAATTTCAAGATAAATCAAGATGTTTAGGGTGCGTGCGCATGCGATAACCGAACCAGAACGATTCGCAAGAGATAAAAACATCACAAGTATTAACATTATAAATAATGTAAGTAACCTAACTCGACAAAAGTTTAAGATTTATTTACGCTATTAATTATTTGCTTGCCCGGAGACAGAACGTAATTATTTTCTACAGGCAGAGTGAAATCCTACGCCCGAAGAAACCGCCGTATTTTAAATTTATTTCGCTCCAAGCTTTTATTTATGCGAAACGATTTAATTTTGATTACAATAGCCTTTTAACATTGAATGGGAATACGATTGATTCAAGCAAGGATTAATTTTATTTGAATTCCGCTCGGCGAATGAAGTAGCCGCGAAAACGTAGTATTTCAGCAATTTCTTAGTGATTTCATTCGGAGCGGGAATAAACGAGAATGATTGAGGACAATTTAAGTGTTGTATTGAAGAAATTCATTAAGCGAACTATGGTATTATCTTAAGGTAAATTTAGAATTGAGTATCATTTTATTTGAATGAAATGAAATAGACTGCTATTAATAACTTTCTTGATACAATATAGAGATGACAAAGCGTGCTATAACTAAAGTATAGTTTATCAAATGTTATCGTCCTAATAATAAAGATTTTTATTGCTTATTTTCTAGGAAAATCGATTCGGATTTTTCTCTTTCAATGCAAAATAATAAATATTTTTATTGAAAATGTTACTCTCACTTAGTTTTTTTACATGAGGGTTTGAATTTATAGAGAAAACTGCAGCTGTTGTATTAAAGTGCTTTTTCTTCCGTATATTTTAATGCCTATGCAGTAACATCGCAGATATTTCATTCAGATAATCAATCAGTAACAAAAATGATTACATTTATCATGTTCAATTATTTTGGAATAGAAGAAAAAAAGCTTGACAGTTAAATTGTTACTGTATGAGTATTTATATGTAATTGCGTAAACATTCTACTATACCTCTCCGAGAAAATTACACAATCTAATTTTTCATTGTTGTCCCATGGGAAACTTCTCTATATATGATGTTTATGTCCGGGTAATCTTCACAATAAGAAGAAGAAAAAGTATTAGTTATAGCATGAATCTAGAAGAATAAGGTATGAAAAAAGTCTTACTGAACTTAAAACCTCAAAATAATTAAAAACAATACAAACATTATAATATTAGCTTTTCTTAACAACCATTCTGGTGTATTGGTGCGACTAGTCAACTTAACACCAACGGCTGTGGATTCGATTCCCGCTCGGTGCAACTATTTGTAATTGTACAAATATTTGTTTCCGGTCAGTATGTCCTTGTTGGTCGATTCGACATGCCTCGGAGAGTACGTAAAGCCGTCGGTCCCGGTTATTATCATAGACCGATGATAGATAGTTATCCGCCAACCCGCAGTGAAGCAACATGGTGGATTAAGCTCTAAACCTTCTCCTGTATGGGGAAGAGGTCTTTGCCCAGCAGTGGGACGTTTACAGGCTGAGTCAGTTCAGTTCAGTTCATGATATAAGCTGCATACCAGTTACTTCCGTATTGAGATGTGTATAACGACGGTCATCCTTACAATTTATTACAATCCACCCGAAAATACGTGTCGAACAAACAGACAATCCATCTATTTGATACATGCTTAAACTAGGATTTTTTTATGAACGTCTACTTCTTTGCTAATAAAACTATAAATCATATCCATGTTCACGTAGAAGTAAATCTTAATTGTAATTGTTTGTTTGTTTACATAAAATTAGATTTAGGTAAGTACAAGTATATTATATGTTACTCTTATAGCATTATCTTATATAATACAATTTTTAGGTTTTGTTTTTGGTTTTAAACATGGAAAAGAATACGATTTAAAATATGAGTTGTAACAGGTACAAAATGTTACAAAGGATCGGTCATCGAAATTTGCTATTGTGAAAAGGTTAGGCGCTTAGTATAATAGGTATTGCATGGTTTATACACGAAGAAGAGAATGTGGTCGCATGGTGAGCGGGACATGTGAGGAGGACTGCTAGCGACCGACCGCTTAAGCGAGGGTCCTTTTTTCGCATTCAGCCGCGGTGCACATATAATATATTTATTGGGGTCCTTGGCGTTAACCGTCGTGGTCGGTGCCGTTGTAGCCTGGGCTGTACCACGTTGCTGAAGTAGGTAGACGGCAGCAGCAAGATTCTGCTGGGACCCAAATTACTGACACTCATTTCATTGCTCTCTGAAAGCACCCATCTACTAGATCTCTAAAAGCATCAGCCAATGAGTTGCTGATAGAACAACCGGAGGTTCCTGTTACTTGGCCCTGGGCTTAGGAGCTTGGCCGCGCCCACGGGAGTTGCTAGCAGAGTGGATTGATCGAGCGGCATCAATTATTTTCTTAAAATTATTCAAAACCTTAACTTAATTTTTTAATAGTCGGCATTAGTTTTTTCATTTCTTTATTTTTTTTTAAATTATATTAAGACAATTCATTGTCAAATTCATGATTTTATTAATATACTTGTAACGATCTTAATCTTTTTTTTTATTTTTATTATTTCACGTAACTTAATATAAGTAGATCAAATCACTTTGGGATAATCTTATGCAAAGTCCATTTACAAGACGTGTATGACCACGTAATAGTGTGAATGCGTGTAACTTTATTTTTATCTCTATATTTTCGTCAATCAATTTAAATATTACTAGTATTATCAATTAAGTTTTAATAGCCATTAACACTAAAATACTACGCTCTATCACTGTACTATTTGACAACGCGTTAGCGCAGTGGTCACAGCAACGGCTGATGAGTTAGCGGTCGAGGGCTCGATCCCCGCCCATGACAAATATTTGTATAGACCATATGGATGTTTGTCGTCGTCTGGGCGTTTGTGCTTGTGTATTGTGTGTGTATCCGGACCCCCGACAAAGGATTCACATCCTACTGGGAGCCGTTGAGTTTATTTATTTATTTATTATAGGTATATATTTTGGAAACATCGTATTTTAGTTATAACTTTGTACTCTTTTTTGTATAAAATTAATTAAAATTATTTAAATGTTATTGCTAAGTATTACATGTATTCAGTTTCTCGTAACACAACATTTTAAAATTTTAAAAATGAATGAAAGCGAAGAACACGCATATTATATTTTCCCGTTTATTGCCGCGGCTAATTGGTGCGAGGAGGTATCGCTTACAACATCCATTTTGGACATCGTAATTAAATTTAAAATAAAACCATTTTGTTAACGCACTAATTGACTTTAATTATTTTATGTGTTTTGAAATTAAAATAATTTTAATAACTCACTTCTTAGATTGTTTTATTTTTTGAAGTGATAACGTCTTCTAAATCGATGAACGCGATAGGCCTATCGTGCCTGTCTATCGCTTGTTTCGCGCTCTCGCTCGCGGAACGTGACAATGAGTCATTGTTTTTGGTGAAAAAAAAAACAAACAAAAAAAAACTGTTTTACGATAGTAAACTGATATTAATGCAAAAGTAATTCATAGGAAAATTCTTGCTTTGTTTCTACACATTACAAGAATGCTCTTCTTGCACAGAGTTAAACGTGTGTCCAGAAAAACATCACCTTTTAACCTTTAATATAATATTGCTGGTACTTAATAGTTTTCCTTTCCGTTTTGTATATAGGAAAGTATCAGCTCCATCTATTGAGCGGCCCAAATGGTGAAATTTGGCCTATTAAAAAGTTGTCCAAATTGGTCACGAAAGTATCATAGGTGGTCAGTAATTTTTAGTAATTGGTCAATACTTTGACAATAATTACAGAGGGTTAAAAATTCTAAGGACATTGATAAAATTTTAGCGGCTCAAATTAATCCTACAAATTGGTATTAAAATAATTTTAATTCATCTATAAATGATGATGATGATGATGTCCTCCACACCGTATCCGGCGAAGGCCACTCCTATGTATTTAATTGGTCATAGTGATAGGCTCTTATGTGACTCGCAAAGCTGGACTTAGCCTTGAAGATACGGCCGCAAGGTGTACAATATAACTGGCCAGATGAGTTGTATGTGTAGGTATAGGAAGGTTTTGGTCGGGTCCTCCGTACTTGGCGTTTTGCGTCAAGGTCACTTAGACGCTTTTCTTCGAAAGCTTCCACACTGATGTGAACGGTACGACGCCATTCCGGTCGCAGACGGGCAAGGCCTTCCCAACCATCGGTCGGAATGTTGCAGGCCGCAAGATTGCGCTTAAGGACGTCTTTGTAGCGCAGGTATTGTCCATCTTGTTTGCGCTTTCCACATGAGAGTTCAGAGTAGAAGACTGCCTTTGGCAATATACACTCACTCATGCGCACAACATGCCTACTCCATCTAAGCTGATGTTTAATTATAAGTGTCTCGATTCCGGGCAAACCAACTCGACGAAGGACTTTAGTGTTTGGAACTCGGTCCTGCCACTTGATGCGCAGTATAGACCTTAAACATTTAAGGTGAAAGATGTCCAGCTGCTTAATGTTAGCTCTGTAACAGCACCAGGTCTCCGCGGCGTAAAGTAAGGTAGGCAGGACGATAGCTTGATATACTAAAATTTTAGTTTGCAATTTGATGTCATGTGAGTTCCAAACACGCGTTTTAAGTTTGCCAAAGGCCGCAGCAGCACTTGCGATCCGGGCTGGTACTTCCGATGCCAGGGTGTTATCATTTCTTAAACGACTGCCCAAGTATTTGAAGTCGGTAACTTCCACGAGGGCAGTGCCTTCTAAGCTTATATTTGAAGGATCTCCAATACTACCTCTTGGAGCCTGTTTTAATACTTGGGTTTTACTAGTGCTTGTAACTAGTTCAAATTTACGTCAGGATTGGTGTAAAGAGTCTATATAAGCCTGTAGATACTCGAGTGAATCAGCCATTAGGCAAACATCATCAGCGTATACGATATCCATTACTGGGAGGCTGGTAACTTGCCGTTTAGCTCTAAAACGAGAAAGATCAAATACGCTCCGATCAGATTGGGTATTGATTGTTATTAAGTTGTTGCATGTTTTAACCGCATCTTGCATCACAGAGGCAAAATAAAAAGAAAATAAAGTGGGGGCCGAATATATATATAAAATTCTATATACATCAAATCTGGCATCTGCGCAGTGGGATTCAAAACGTCATGAAAATGTTCCACCCATCGAGCTAGTACATCGTTCTGCACAGTCAGCCGCCGGGTCTTATCTTTGTTGTATATCGGTGCCGTCTTTTTATATCTCGGACCGAAAACAGTTTGTAGACTCTCAAAAAATCTACCCGTTTGGTTAGTATCAGCATAATACTGAATTTCGAGAGCTTTATTCGCCCACCAGTCACTCTTTAGCGCTGGCATTTTTTCCCTTTAAACCATGATGAGCCCCCCTTCGCTCAGAGGCATCAGTCGACAAAAGAGTACGCCTGTGTTCCTCAACGAGCTTTCGGATTTCTGCATCTGAATCATCAAACCAGTCTTGATTTTTACGTTTAGGCCTACCTACCTCTTGAGGCACAGTCACGGAGGTTTTCGGCATATAAACGCCACCACTCATCTACAGACACATCCTCCATGGACTCCGGCATCCCGGCGTGGAAAGCTTCATCTAGCTTATCTGTTAGCTCTTGTTTTTTAATAAGCTTTTCCCAATCTATTTATGCTGGGTGTTTGTGTGGAGCTCGTCGTGGAATTTTTAAATGTAACCGTAGTTTTGATCAAACAAGTCGATGATCGGTCCAGCCCTGTGCTCCTCTCATCACTCGAGTAATTCGTACGTCACCTAGACCGTAGATCTCTCCTACGTAGATAATGTAATCTAAGAGGTGCCAGTGCTTTGATCTCGGGTGCATCCACATGGTCTTGTATTTCTCTCTGGCAGTCGAAAACAGGTGTTTGTGATGGTGAGACCTTGTTCGGCACAAAGAGTCAGAAGGTCAAAGCCATTAGCGTTGCAATTCCCAACTCCGTGACGCCCAAGTACTCGATCCCAAGCACTGTAATCCCTACCAACGCGAGCATTGAAATCCCCCAGTAATAATATCTCATCAGCGGTAGGTATCTTGTTGATGACATGGTTCAATTCGTAGTAGAACTCGGCTTTCTCTTCGTCTGGAGATGGCAGAGTGGAGCATATACGCTAATTAGATGGAGGTACTTCTTAGTAGGAAGTTGAAGTCTTAGCGTCATAATCCTGTCATTAATACCCTTTGGTACTTCTTGAAGTTTTTGTGCCAGTTGGTTTCGCACAGCAAACCCAACTCCACTGGCTGCCCTTTCAGAGTAAGTTTTCCCGCTCCAGTAGTAAGTATAACCCCCGAGCTGTTCACAGAGCTCCCCGGAGTCACTCAGATGGGTTTCGCTGATTGCGGCAATATCTATGTCGTACTTGGCCAGTTCCCTTGCAATTAAAGCCGTCTTTCTCTCAGGACATTCCATGTTCCTATGATGAGGTATTTATAAGAAAGAAAGAAAGAAAGAAAAAACATTTATTGGAACACACAAGAGACAACAGCAAAAAGTTTAAATTGACAATAAAAACTAACATGCACATAATACTGTCACAATTCTTAAACCATCGTATGCCTCAAGAATGCGCCAAATGGTTCAGTTCGGTATATGTCAGATTAACATAGTAAAATGGTATCTGACACCGGTTTTCAACCAAACCATAGGACGAGTTCGTCATAGATGTCAGTTGCCCACGAACGATAAACCATAATATCTAAAGAAAGAATAAATAAATAAACAAGTATGCTTAATTAAAAAAATCAAAAAACCCGACTGCGTAAAATATTCCTATTATAAACTAAAAAGAATAAAACAATTTACTAGCTTTCATTTGATACCCATATTGCTACAGTAATAAAAAAAATTTAACTCCCCCCCTCATTCCGCCATTTGCGGGCGCCATTTTGAAAATTTATATAGCCTATGTCACTACTACAATTTAGACAAATCCAACGACACCTCATATGGCAAAAACCGTCTAGCCGATTGGGCTGTAGGGCGTGCCAAAGAAATGGACATACATACATACATACATACATACATACATACATACATACATACATACATACATACATACATACATACATACACTCGAAAAACATAACCCTCCTTCTGTCGCAGTCTGGTAAAAACAAACATAACATAACAATTCAGAAACTCACAACCACCACCATAAATACATACAGTTATACCACCACCACACACATAAATACACATTATTTCTACATACTCGTAGGGGCATGAACACTTGGATCAGATACAAGAGTATACTATATATTAATGATTCTCTCGTCAACAAGGAACTGCTTTATGCTCCGTCGGAACGCACTTATAGTATTGAGAGCCCTTATTGGCGGTGGCAAGTTATTCCAGACCTTCGCTGCTGAGTAGCGAAATGTTTCTCTAAACGCTGCAGTTTTGTGTGGGTGCGGTGAAAGTTGCTGCGACTGTCTGCGCGCGGTGAGCCAACTCAACTTCTCATATATAAGTTGGTTTCTTTTTTTGACCGCGTTTGAGTGGTGAACAGGTAAGCGTGGTTTCCCACCTGCTTTAAAGTAGAGACAGGCTATGTGTAGGCCATCTTTTTTAGGCCCTTCCCCGGATTGGGGAAAGCAGAGCGCTCCCTAAATAGGGCTGCTTTGTCGTCAACTGAGCTGCCGAACTGATCCCCCGTCTCGATCGGGATACAGAGCGACCATCACCAGTAGACCGCCTACGTGCAGATGCCAACTAAGGTTCAGACACACCGATCCTCCCCAACCATCAGCTCTCCATCGCCGCAGGGCTTGTGCTCGTAGTCCATTTAACATTCAGGAGTCATCTGCGCGTGAGTTTATTATAGTAAACAAGCAGTTGCGCTGGTGCAAGTCCACTCTCTCAGCTTTACCTTCCCAGAGCCAGTCATACGATCATGACCGATACGACCAGCAGGAGACTGAAGCTGCGGGAAATTGGCCACACATCGCTATAAGGATCCCGACGCGTGCCCTATTAGGTACATCTCCAAGTACCTCGCCTTATTGCCGTAGAAACCGGATGCGTTTGCTTATCAACAGAGCTCGCGTTCTACACCAAAAAGGGCCTTTTTTTAAAAGGTGGATCTCTCTTAGACTGTCTGCACTGGCAGATATACCACCACCATCTATAAATAGTCACAATTGGTCAATTGATTTAAAGAATTGGTCAACGTTTTTGATATAATATGTAAAAATTAAAAAAATAAATTAATTAACTACCATAAGTTAACTGGTCATAGCAATAGAAAAATATCTAGCGCTCAATATCAACATACAAATTTTTTCAACGCTTTTTTTATTGTTCACATTGTGGTCATAACCGGTCACTAGGTCAATGTACTTGTTACATAGGTAGTTTTTGTAGTTGTTAACAAGTAGAAAATGAGCATTTAGAAATTTCTTCATTTATAATACACATTGAATGTTTAAATTATTTTTAAAATTCAAATTTTCAAATTCTCGCTATGGACATCAATGATTTTCAAAAAATCGAGAATTTATTGGTTTCACCCTAGTTTTCGGAATCCGAGTTCTCATCAGATCTCCACGTTTTACGGTCCTATTAAGCTACTCTAACCAATTATTAAAATCAACTGAGCAATTGTGACTATTTTTAAGTTTAATTAAAATGATTTTAGAACCAATTTGTCGGATTAATTTGAGGCGCCAATATTTTATCAATTTCCTTGGAAGTTTTAACCCTCTGTAATTATTGTCAAAGTATTGACCAATTACTTAAAATTACTGATCATAATGTGCCAAATTTCACCATAAGGGCCGCTCAACTGATGGATCTGAAAGCATCCTTAATTAAATAAAATTTTAGTTTCGTAGTAAAAGCAATTTTTTGACTGTCTGGCAAAATTTTGTTTTTTTTTTTTTACTACCCTCTACCATAGGCAGAGACTGTGTTTACATTATATTTATATATCTCGTATTCATGCTTCTCGCACTTTCATTCTTCATACTGTGGAATAAAAAACTTAATTGATTATAATATATTTAATTATGTATATATAATGCAACAATATTTATATTAAATCTATTAATTTAAGAAATACCCTTGTTCAACAAATAATAAGTTAGTTCATATACAATTTTAATGGGAAAATAAAATAATATTCTATCTGATAATAATAAATTTTATACGGTAAGAGCAATAATAATATATTTAAAGTAAATAGTAATCACTTACAATATTGATGTCTTGTCTGCTCGAATATCCGAAACGAAATGACTGAGGCAATGGCGGCATCTCCTTTTTATACATAAAGGTGGTGATGGCGCCATGCCCACGTTTTTAATAATTAAAAAGAAAATTAACTTATATCTATGTTGTTTTACCATTATAAATCATTATTATATTTTAAACTACATTTGCAACTAAGTACGAGTTTTATTAGCTAATTCCATAATAAAGGGATGTAATATTGTTGACACTGAGCGAGGCAATGGCGGTATCTCCATTTTATTCACAAAGGATGGGGATGGCGCCATGCTCGCGATTTTAACAATTCAAAAGAAAATAAACTTATATCTATGTTATTTTATTATTATAAATCATCATTATATTTTAAACTATATTTGCAACCAAGTACGAGTTGTATTAGCTAATTCCATAATAAACGGATATAATATTGTTGACAATACCGATTTCTTCTTTCAGTTCCGGTACAGTTTCGCATTTAAGATATTAGTACCTGGATGACCGAGCTTTGCTCGGTTAAATTATATTTACAATTAGATACATTACATACAGATGAAACATAAATAATATTTTCGATCTTACCGACATATTAGTAAAATAATAGGAACTGGTTATTTAAATAAAAAATAAAAAATAAAAAGAGCTCTTAATTAAAAAAAAAGGAAAAAGATTGGTTCTGTAGAAACCTGGATTCGAACCCAGGTTTTCTAATTTCGAATCCGCCCGATTCCTATCTGAGCTATTAGAAGCTTGTCAATGACAGCGAAATTTACCTTCGTATTCTAATGGTATTTTTTAATTGCGTAAAAAAGGGATAAAACAACATTTTCTAAAAATAAATCCTAGCTAGATCGATTTATCGCCCCCGAAACCCCCTGCATACTAAATTTCATGAAAATCGTTGGAGCCGTTTCCGAGATTCCGATTATATATATATATATATATATATATATATATATATATATATATATATATATATATATATATATATATATACAAGAATTGCTCGTTTAAAGATATAAGATATGTCACCTTGTGATGCATTAAAACTAGCTTGTAAAGTGTTGTTACTTCTTTTAAACTATTAAATTCCTTTAGTGGCTTGTTACAAACAATTTTTTAAGCGCAAAACAAACATGATGTGTAGAATTATCATTATCCAATGAAAATAAGTAAAGTTCTATCTCATGATAAATTTTGAAATACTCAATGTTAAAAATCAAATAATATTCTTGGATATAGCTCTTGATTCATAACTTTAGTAGAATCCTCATCTATCATGTCTCATTTCCGCAGCTCAAGCAGTGAAGAAAAGGCTTTTAATATAGCGCGATTCATATATTTTAGCTATTTTTATAATATAAATCATATAACATTTTGCATTTGCCGCCCTTGTACTTTATGTTGTTGTTTAAAGTAATATTTTTATTTTGATGTAAAAAACATTTTATTTTTGTTATCGCTATTATTTTCTTTAGAAAAATGTAACATATATTGAAACGATATTATATTATCAAAGTTTAAAGTAGTGTCCGACCGAAACAGGTTTTTCAGCCGAAACCGAAACCGAAACCGAACTTTCGGCCTTGCTCTCAGTTTCGGCCGAAACCGAAACCGAAACCGAAACCAGCGTGGTTAAGTGTAGTCCTACCTTAATATAACTTCTGCCTTATATCGTTACTTATAGTAATCTGGCAACGTTGCTCTGAGTGTTTTATATATTTTTGTTTACATATATGGTCTTAATATATACAAATAGTATTGCGCTTTCTAATAATAGTTTTATTAAATTAAAAAGATGAGAGCGTTGTGCACAGTGTTGCCAGATCACTATAAATTTAAAATTAAAATTAATTTTTATAATTTTAATATCTCGATAACAAAACAGTGAAGTGCTACTTTTCTTTTTTAGCTTATTCTAAAAACATTTTTCAACACTCTCCTAGTTTTAAAAAACCGGAAATTTTAATATTATCATATCTCCGCCAATGTCACTAAATATATGATAATAATGTGAGTGTGAGTGAGTGTGGTGTGAGTGTTGGTTAATATTTATTTATTTATTATTTATTAATTACGTCAAGTGGGGTTTCGTTGAATAGGTATTCAAAAATGATTTTTAGGATTCTCTCAACTTTTTTCAAATAATGGTTTAGATGTAGAATATATAACGATTTAAATTAAGTTTTAAACAACCAGTTTCGCTAATTTTCATACATAAAATAGGTACTTATATACTTTATTATTTCGTTATTCTGCCCTTATTATGCGGGGATAGTAGCAGTGATATAGTCTGGCTGCAGACTGCAAAAGCAGAGGTCGGGTTCAAATCCAAGGCACACAAAACAAGGGAGAAGAGACGTGGGTCTCGGCGTCTTGGTTCTCAGACTGTGATTGCGAAATTTACCATCTTATAATTCTAATAACGAAGCCAATGAATCCTAACTAAAAAGTGTGTAATAAACATAAAATTTAAAAAAAAACCGGAATGCGTAAAAAAATCTAAAAGATACAGATAAACTAAAAGATACAGATAGATGAAATTAAAAAATTAAAAATAAATTAAAAAGAAAAAAAACAAGCCCAGTAGTTTATAATGTTGTCAAAAGAAATACTGAACAACTACACCATTTAAATAGTTTTATAATCGATACACACATAATCAAATCATAAACTCTTTGCAAAATAGAAGGATTTACAGTCGGAATCCATTCTTTAACCGATCAAACTTAAAAAGGAGCCCTATAAAATTTAAATGAGTCCCGGCTGGTTATTCTTCTATTTTGTAAAGAAAGAAAAACAAGAATATAACTCTTTACAAAGTTTACAAAAAACTTTAGATGAATCGCTAATACTTTTTTCAAAAAAAACTGTCAAATCGGATTTTTTTTTTGTTTTTGTGACATTTACCTGAAACAAATGAAGTAATTATTATAAGATAAATAAATAATACTTATTTCATAGATCACATATAAAATAAAATTACTGTAATAACTGATGAGGTAGGCACACGGCTTTCTGTCTAAATTAGGGAAAATTTATTAGGGTATATAGAAAAAAAAATACAGTACCTATCCAAACTGACTGGGCACTACGCGCGATCAACGGGAAAGGATGAGGCGAGATGACTGAGTAGGTAATTCGCATAAGCTATACGATTCTCACATAGTTAAAAATAAATAAACAAAGGTCATAAAATCCAACGACAATTACCTATAAACACGTAAATCTGTCATTTAAAAATAAAACTCAACAAAATGAAGTTCAATACTCGAGTTTCGGCGCGGCCGAAAGTTTCGGCCATTTTTTGGCCGAAACCGAAACTAAGGCCGAAACCAGATTTCTTGGCCGAAACTGGCCGAAACCGAAACCGAAACCGAAATTTCGGTCGGACATTAGTTTAAAGCTTTCTTCGAGATGTATTTAACGAGATTGTAAACACAATTTTCAAAACTATAATAAAAAGGTTGTCAAAACTGCTTTTAAAATAATGAATGAAAATTATATTAAGATAAGCAGAAAAAGTAATACTGTAACACCATCTTTTCGTATTCATTATGTCAGCAAATTTTTTTGGACACCTTTAATAAAATTCCGCAAAGTTACACATTTTTTACTATCGGAGAGTTTAAGGTATTAAAATTATTAATGAACAAAACATATTAAGCTGTATACAACATTATTTTAATGATTTGAAACGTGGTAAAACTGTATCTAAGTGTGTATATAGCGAGATCAGATATAAAATATAATTAACAAGACAAAAATATACAGAATTGATTTTATAAGTTAAATTAAGTAAGATTTTATAATGTTTAAGACATTTATTTAAAAAAAATTAAGAATATGTTAATAGTTAGGTATATACATATTCTTACGCCAACGGGTTTTGACTGACCCGTTGGCGCAGTTTGCAGTGATCCTGTTTTCTGCTCAAAGGGTTGTGGGTTCGATTCCCGCCCCGAGTCTGGGTGTAATATATGTTTATTTATATATGTATTATTTATATGTATATTTATTTAAAAAAAAAAGTATATCAGTCGGCTGTTACCTAAAACACAGGCATTAAGTTGCCTACCTTAGGAACAGACGACCTTGTGTGTGTGTTAAACATATTTATTTATTTATTTATTTATTTATTTATTTATATAATGAATAATAGGCAATTCATAATCAATTTATTTCGGAAACAAAACTAACTATTATTTTTGTTTGATACCTCAGAAGACATCTTCAAATTAATAGTAGATTTTGTTTTAAGATTACAGTTTTATAGCTTTATTTTTGTAATAAAATTTTCATATAAATATGTATGTAAATCGTAATTGATAAAAATAAGATAAAATAATTTCACATTGTTTCCATTGTGACCTTTGTGGGGAATACTTAATTTTAAAATTGAATTTCTTTTGAGTACTCTAAATACCGAGATAGCGTAGTGTGAACATTTTGATCTTCACCAAAGATCGCAGAATTTAATTTTAAACTGATTTTATTTAAATATTTTTTAAACAAAATTCGTTTCGTTGTCGGTAGCAAAATTTGTATGCTTATTTATTATAAGAGCATTGTGGTGTAATCTACGAATCTTATTTAGGGAATACTTGACATATCCACTATTTCAGCTGTCCAGCAGCGGAACGTTTACAAACTTATTTTACTTTATTATGATCATTATAAAGTTTATTGATAACATTGTTGAAAATTGTCGAGGTGTCATTGTGATGAACTACCAAACCGAGATAATTGGCAGTCGACGTACATCAACCGACATTGACATATTCGGCAGTGTCAGATTTTCAGAAGCGACGTTAAAACAATTAATGATTTAGATTATTATGGTAGGTACTACATTTTAGTTCATAGCATTCATCAATCAAAACTACTTTATCTAAAAAAATCATCTTTGTTTTAAAACAAATCTACTATTTTTTTTAGATAATTTTGCACAGACATAATTATAGTCTTACCCGTGATCCTAGGTGAGACCAAAACTGACAACGTGACGAGAATATTCATGTCGAGTGGTGTGCTGGACGTACCATGCCGCTTTGTCTTGTTTTATTTATTATTTTTTCGTCACTTAATTTAAATATTTTTTTCTAAATAACTGTATTCTTGTAAATGTGTAGTGAAAGTTACACTAATCTCAATTCAGCTTCTGTCAAATCTTATCATGGCTGTATACTCTAGAATATAAATATGCCGTTCAAATTTTTACCATATCTTTAAAGCAATTGTTTCACAGTGGTAACAATGGTAAATAATGCTTAAAAAAAATACAAATATAGTAATTTTAAGAGATCACATATTTGAAAATAGATCTCTAAATCGAAAAAAGTTTTTCACACAACCGTAATATATTCATGCGTCCTACTCAACGACAAAATACGCCATGAGATAGATTTTCTCGTCTAAAAATTCATCTACTCTTTACGTGTCGGCGATGTACCCTTTTATTTTAATCATTATTATGTCAGTACCAGCGTGGTCAATAAAAATATTCATACAATTAATTACATAATAAAACAAAGGGAAAATTGAATGGGAAGACGTGACGAAACTGTAAGGGTTCCTTGCTAGAGCCCTTAAGCACCGAAACGTAAACTTAACTCTCGTCGTCCAGATATAAACTTAATACTCGTCGCTTCGGTCAGACTTAGCACGTAATAGCTTGTTGTTCTGACACCGATCTAAAATGTTGTGCGTTCTATTGTGATGTAATGTTGTCAAACAAAATTCAATGCTAAAGCTAATAAAACCGCGAACCTAGTCAAACTTTATCTTCAAGTGAAAGGGTTTTTTAAAAAAACTTATTTAAAATTAAAAAAGAATATAAGAATAGAAATAAAACGAGAAACGTCTTGCCGATTTGGAGGCCGATATATTTCCGTTTTTTGAATGTGTACATTAATACTACAACATTAATAATACAATGGGTCTCTTACACCGAATCCAAGAACTAATATTAATATTTATATTAAATCTATACTTACTTCTACGAACTGCGCGGTGGTGTTTGGTAACGCTACACCAGCGGGCATACGATACATGCATAACTCCTCCCTCCCCAAGAGCGAAATTATCGGATTGTTCGTTTTTAATAATCTTCCGATGATTTCGCTTGCATGTAAAAATCTATTTCGTAACACATTATAAGAGTAAAATAATAAAAGTTAGAACTAGAAATAATGTAATATAAACTATAACTACACTGATGTTAGAGTCCCTTTCGTTAAAACGTTCACTCACAAATTCACTATGCCTTAGAACACTATCCGTATATTTCACTTTGTCTAAGTTAATTCTCTGCACATTAAGTACACGTGCACCGGATAGTGTCACATCTGTAGTACGTACGGGCAACTGCGATAGATTTATAATAGGAATTGATTCTGTAGATCTTCATTCTCCATTACGATAGAGGGACGATTAATTTTAATCCCTTGAATCTCAACATCACACGGCTCATTGATGTTTATGATGTAGGTCCCGAAGATGGGATGCTTACTTATTTCATCGTTGCAGGTCGTTGTAAGGGTAGTTTTCAGCCTTGAGAATAATATCCAGCTTGTGGTGCTATTTGTTGAACTCTCACATCTTCAATGTTAATTTGATGCTGCTTGCAATATGTGATATTGTCTCGGAATGCTATCAGCTGTTCAAGGCATGTCGGTTCGGGGTATGGCGCCAGATTATGGTCAGCGCACAGGAACTGGTCTGCGTCAGCAAGTGGTTGACACGGTTTCACGATCGGTAAGTGTTTCATTCCCTTTGCCAATAGGAGGGGATATTTGGGTAAAATGGAAATCGTTATATTTTGTTGTACACGGTAAATTTGTAATGAGTAGATTTTATCTCAGTATAAACGTGAATCTCTAGTATAAACGTGATCTGGTTGTACTTAAAATAAGACTTAACATTAATAGTTTCCTCTATTTTTATTAGGTTTTGCTCGACCGCTGCGTACACTAAATTCTCAGTTATAGATATCGATTTTAAATGGTGCAACAATTCGGTAGAATTAATAATACTTTAGTGTAATATAGATATTCTACTAAATGTAAGAGCGGTCTCGATTTCACCAAATTTAATAAAAATAGTACGGAAATTACTGGCAAATATATTAAACATAGTTATAATATATGTATTATACATCCAATCATTGTCTTGGGAAGCTAGTTGTTTCAATGCGGACTCAACTATTTTCAATCGTTTCTCTAAAATAGCGGAGTTTCCATTCAAAACTTCAGTGGTATTAATGAAGCTATCAATTACTTGAGAAACCAGAGTTAATTTATTTTTAATGATAATCTGATTGTGAGCAAGTTTTGATGTGATTTTATCGTACCTTAATGCATCACTATAGTTAAGATTTCCGGTAACAACTTTAATCAAAGAACACAATGGATTAAGAATATGCCTTTTGAATCGTTGTTGTGGGATTAATTGTTTGTATTTCTATTTAAGTCGTCACATAGTCTATCTAAGTTATCGTTGCCTAAGGTAAGTTCATTCAGCCTAAAGCTCTGTTGAGGTGTCTGGGGCTGTGACCTTGGGACAGCTGTTCTCATCGAGACGTCAGTTTCTTGAAAACGAGAGCCTTGCAACTGGGGTGGTTTATAACCAAACTGTTGAGGGTTGTTATGAAACTGAGGTGGTTTAAATCCTATCTGTGGGGGTTTGTAGCCAAACTGTCGCTGTGGTTCCAGCTGCGGGCGGAACCCAAACTATGTGTTAGAGCCTAACTGAGGGCGGTAACCAAACTGCGGCAAACGGTTTCCGAACTGCTGCGGTTTAAATGCATGGTTTTGCTGTTGTCCGAATTGAAATCTATTTGGTGGCATCCCGAAACTAAATCTTTGTTGAGGTACAAAACTATTGGGTAACAAGGGCTTATATCCGTTTTGATTTTGTGACGTCATAGTGGTGTTACCGAATTTAAAACCAACTGGAGCTATGTTAGCTGGTAGCCTAGGTGTGGTTAAGCCACCATGGGTTCGATTCCGCGTAGCATATTGTTCGTGGAAGTTTACTTCCTCCATAACTATTGATAAGGCTTGCTCTAAAGTCGCGGGTTTATTTAACCTTACAACGCGGACCAAGTGTTCCGGTAAATTATAAAGAAATACATTTAACGCAGTATGATTATATATCGCGATTTTAGCACGTTTGATGTCTGCGTCGGTTAATAAATTTACTTTTGAAATAAGTAGAGAGCGAATATTTTGAATCCTATTGCAAAAGTCTAGATAACTTTCACCCGTCTTAATTTTGCATGATTCTAATTCTATATTTATACACTCCTCACTGCGAGGGTCACCGAAGTGTTGTTCTAACAATTCTTTTAAAGCGGACCACGTAGTTATGTCCTCGCGTTCCGATAACAGCGCGGCTGCGTTATCGGTAAGACGGCTAGTAATCGCGTGTAAAACATATATATTCTGTTCCTCGTGCCCTCTATATTTATTAATTACGTACTCGCACTTCCTAAGAAAAATGTTAAGGTGTCTTTTATCACCACCGAAATACGGGATAAGCCGTAACATTTCATTCGGAATAGGAATAACTACTATTGGCTCTGGTAAAGGAACATCGCTCGGTCCCGGTTCCATTTTTATAAAAAAAGTAATCTTTATATGAGATTTAAACTAATCACTGAAGTTTCCAATGAATGACAACACAATAATGACACGACAAATAAAATCACAATATAAAGCACACAATAAAATAACACAAAATTAAGAGTACCTATAAAAGTAACAAAAAAATAAATGTGTAAAATACAATGTAAAATAATAAAGCAGTATAAAAAAAATATAATTTCTACGTACGACAAATGAATAAAATTGATCGATTCTAAGATCAATTATACTATATAATAATTAAATAATAAAAATTATCAAACAAAATCTTAAAATAAAAATGTTTAATGCAACACAATTTTAATTTGAAATTATTTTTCAATTTTCAATTCTTAATTATAATTAAATATAACTTATAACTTCTTATAATAATATTTCAATTTATAAATTCTCTCACAATTACTATATTAAATTATTTTTAATTTATAAATTCTTAATAACTAATCCGGTACTCAATAGAGATTTATACTAAGTACCAGTCACGTTATACTGAGAAATGTTCGATCCCACGAATAACAATATTAATTTACACACGTAAAAAAAACCCTTTAATGAAAAATACGGAAGTGGTATATGGTAAGGATGGCAAAGAGTTTTACTTACCAACCGACCGCTACTCCCATACTCGATGTCCTTGGTAGAGCTCGACAAATTTTGTTGGTTCGTGGATCGCCTCACAGCTATTCGCGCCGCACTCACGTAATCCAGGCGAATTTGGACACCCGGAATTATACGAAAGACGGCACAGCTTTATCGAAGCGATCCTACCGGCTGCGCCAGTCAAACTTTATCTTCAAGTGAAAGGGTTTTTTAAAAAAACTTATTTAAAATTAAAAAAGAATATAAGAATAGAAATAAAACGAGAAACGTCTTGCCGATTTGGAGGCCGATATATTTCCGTTTTTTGAATGTGTACATTAATACTACAACATTAATAATACAATGGGTCTCTTACACCGAATCTAAGAACTAATATTAATATTTATATTAAATCTATACTTACTTCTACGAACTGCGCGGTGGTGTTTGGTAACGCTACACCAGCGGGCATACGATACATGCATAACTACCTACTTATCGTCGTCGTGCTGTAAGTGTTTTAACGTCGCTTTATTGTGCTAGGTACTGTAAAACTTTAGTCAAACTTAGTGTGTATCGCGTTCTGACTCTGCACTAGAACGCCATATTGTGTCTAGTGTAAAAGTACAACATTGTCAAACAAACAACAAAGCTTTCACCACACTAATAACGTGCTCAGCGTTGTGCTAGGACATCATAATGTCGGATTATTGCATCACGTACCTAAATAACTCGATCAGGCGCAAGGAATTTATATACAAACTGGAATGCTCACGTGCACTCAAATACGTTCCTTAACCCGGGATAGCGTCTCTTTCTACCATAGATTCAAGGCAAAACTCGTAAGAAAGAGACAAAACACCAGTTTTTCAAGAAGAGACAAAACAACAATTTTTCACTTTACATGTTGGTAAGAAATGTCAACCTTATGTCATTTATTTCAAGGTGCATATTTGAATATACAAGTTTACTAAGTAAGCGTTCTAGTTATGATATAAATTCTTTGATCAGGCGTCGTATTATTCTATCGTCATGATAGCTGTCAAATGGACATAAGCGCTAGTCAAATTTTTGATATAACTCTAGAGCTCCTCAAATAAAGAGCGTCTTTGTTTTACCTAATGACACAGAGCTAAAGCTTCGATTTGTGTTGTAAAGGTTTAAACACCAATCATATCAATTTTTTTTTTCATGAATTATTTATGTGAATTAAAAAATAATAATTTTATTGTGTCGACATGCGTATTCGAATGCCACTTTAAATTCTATTTCCATATTCATGCTATTTCATTTCTTTCTTGGATTCGTATGGACACCATTTTTACCTTATATATTATTATCTAATATATTATATAATTTTTTGACGTGATAACGTCTTGTAAATTGACGAATGCCGCGTGCACGCACGAAAAAGCACGACTCATTGTCACGTTCTGCGAGCGAGAGCGCGAAACAAGAGGCACGATCGGCCAAAGCGTTCGGCTTGTGAATAAAAAGAAATAACGTAGATTGAAGGATCTTAAATATCACACATGTATATAAGTTGTCCATAAATCATCCAAAAAAAAAGAAACATGAAATAGGTAAGAAATGTTTTAATTTATACAAAGAAATTAAATTATTTCTATTGAATTCATAGAGACAAGACATATCTTTTGATTGATTCATTCATCATAAATTTATTATATTGTAAAACCTAAATTACACATTAAAAAAAAAAAAAAAAACATTTTGCATCTGAAAGCTAACGAACCAAAAATATGACCAAACAAATTATAAATCCAGAAAATGGAAAATTCGCGACGACGAAATAATGGAAATTATTTAATTACAAAGGAATTTCGAATGTCACTTAGGTAAGTAGTTTCTGTATAATTCAGAATTTTCAGGTCGAGTGCTTTTGCATGTTGCAAGTGAGTGGATTTTAGTAAAATGGATGCCACACGAGGGGTCGTAAATCTTAAAATGCGACGGCCGGCCCCTGGACACCAGTCCACCAGTCTTTAAAAGTTTATACTAGTAAATTATAAATAAATAATATTCGACCTTATATGATAGTAATAAGATCTATACAAATTAATGTCGAAGCAATGTCGGATTGAAGGTCATATTTTGTAATTGACACAATGTGAACAAGATTATGTCAAAAGAATCGTCTAATGTCATTGTCCCTTTATTGCGAAATGTGTTATTTGAAATACACATATATAAAATCTGAATACTTTTTTTTGCCAGAAATATTACCCAAGTTAAGAAAGGGTAATTATATAAAAATAAAATTTCTTAAATTTAACTAGTACATGCCACGATATAGGTTATAAATTATTTGTTGATATTTTGAACGAGTTGCATGGATGCGTTGTACGTCGTGATCGCGACTTAATAGCAATTATGCTGTATCTGGAAGTGGTGCTGGTAAGGGTTGAGTCTAAGTATCCTCCTAGGTGGTTTTAAAAGAACTTGCTAACTTAGAATAAGGTTATACGACCTATACGGCAAAACGGAATGCAGAAAGACCATCCTTAAGCAATTTTAGATATTTTAATTCATGTACCATCAGATGGTGGCTTAGGTCACTCGCTACACTAGAACAAAACATAAATGAACAGGTATCTAGCATGTTAATCAGGTATGGTCCATCTCATCACCATTCTCTCCATCGAGCACCGGGTACCATATCTCTAATATATATAGCATCCTGGATGAGTTATAACATACCAGCTAGGCATTGCACGATATCTGAGTATATCATAGGTACTCATTTTAAAGGACAACACGATGAATTATTAAAGATGCGTCGGCCCTAATGTCATAAAAATTTACTGATGCGCTAGCGTCCCTGGTTCGATTCCCGCACATGACAAACGAATGTTTGTCGTAGTCTGGGCGTTTCTACTCGTGTGTTGTGTGTTTTTCCTCTGATACAGGCTTTTCATTCTACAGCGAGCCGTTGAGTGTGGGGAGTTTTTATTTTATTTAAATACCCTTCGTTAAACGTAGCAGCGCGAGCAGCGCTCTGCTCGTTCCTACGGACTATAGCCGGTCATTTATATATTTCGGTGTCAACTACTAAATTATTCTTTTAACTCCCTAATTTATTTAATAGCATGTCTTATTCAAAAAGATTGAGATTAAATGTGCACTCGAACGACTAATCAATCATCGAGATTTTAGTGTATTATATTAGATTTTAATGTTAAGTATTTCTAAGCGAATATCTTACGTACATCATTTTTACAAAACAGGAAATCATTTTAGCTAAGATTATTATTGTTACAATGCTTTTTTCAATAACATATATACAGACACATATTAAAATATAACAAAAAATGCTCATACCGCCTTTTCACATCTTTTTCAACTTTATTTTTGATAGTTATTTTTGTTTCCTTGTGGTGTACAAGATTATTAGTATTACTATTATTGTTACAAATAGAAATAGTATATTTTAATAAGCATTCTGACATGCTGCTGTGAAAGCTGTTATGAAAATAATTAACTAATTACGGTAATGAAATTGACGCTGGTACTTAAATAGAAAAAAAAAGTATAAATTTAACATTATAAAGTATTTATTACGCAAAATTTAAGCAAGGCCCTCGATCAAAATAAAATCTGAACAATCATAACGATAACTCAAAAAAAGATTCTAAAAACAGAAGCGAGAACCGTAAAATTGGTGGAGATTCATTTCAAATTTCACACGACCAAATACCACGCTCGGGTTGTTCCGAATCTGTTGGTTCTGGGACGATATATCACGGTGTTTTGACAAACACTATTGTATTTCTGACGTTTGAGCTTACTTCGTTTACTCACGCTCTGGCTATGACAACCCGCATCTGAAAATTACTTTGTAACATTGTTTGAATAAAAATTAAACCAGTTAACGTTTTTCGGGTCTTGCTATACATTTCCATAAAGTTAAATTGTATAATCCGATTCTGTTGATTGAATAGTTCTAATTAAAACTTGGATAACGTTATAGTCTGATCATTTTATTACAAAGTTTTTTTGGATATCGAAAAGTTTTTGTGCTGTATTCAGTGCACTGTTTTAGTCAGGTCTCAGTATTCCGAACTTCTTTCTTACTAGCAAAACTGAAAATACGGGAGCTGCAAGTTATGGGTCTTCGAAACTTTTTCGGGAAAAGCGAAATTCTGACAACGAATCTTTTCACAATTTCAAAAGGCTCTTTGACGGCGTCCCTTTGAATCCAGTCTAAACACTAGACAAAGTTCGTTGCTGCAATGTGGCACTAGCTAAAAGCAGATTACCATCAGTAATTAAAACACGGATGCATTCATGACGCTATACACCGCATGTTGTATTTTTAAACACACGGATAGGAATAATATAGAATTATAAATTGTTAAAACAAAAGTGTGATGTCGTGGGACAGCAGATACGAACGAAGTTCTATTATTAAATACATATTAATTTCAAGTAAAAGAATAAAAAAAGAATAAGAAAGGTAAAAAGAATATAATTATTTGGGTACAATTTTTTTTTATTATGATTTGTTTATCGATAAAAATCAAAGACTACTTTACTAAATTATCTTAACACTTTTATTTTATTCACAGTGATTAATAAAAATTTATAATAATAATAATAATAATATACAAAGAAACAGCTATTTACATGAATTATAATTAAGCCTAATTATGTTCTATCGCAGAAACTATAGCTTTATGGTAACAAAAATATGATATTTATATGTTTGTAATTCGATATTTTAAAATGAACGTTAATAAATTATACACAAACAACAACAAAACTAAAACACATGTTAATCATAATATACATATTATTAAACAAAAACACGTGTTGCTTTTATGTATTAAATAAATTTTTATCTTTACTTATAACTGGTAAATGAAATAATTAATAATTACAATTAAGAATAAATAGTGAGTGTATGTAACAGGATGCGTAAACTTAGAATAAAAAACATGAAAATGCATTGCGTTCTAAACTGTAAATTTACATAGTACACTCAACTGACAGAATTGCTGTTTGTTATATAACAGGTATTTTTAATTTCTTCTTTCTTTTGTAGTATTCTATTTAAGAGGTTTTTAGACGAAATAATGTTACGCATTTTTGAGCCGGACGTTTTTTGCTGGTTACGGTACCCCGTCGTCCCATAAGGAAATTAGTTACTAATGTAAGCAACTTCATGCCTGTGTTTTAGAAACATCCGACTGATATACTTTTTTTGTATTAAATATACATATAAATAATACTTATAATTATATAATATAAATAATAATTGTTTGTATTTTTTATTAGTAATACTTATACTTTTAAAAGTAATTATTACATTTTGTATTTTTTTTAACTCGCATTTTAGTCAATATTTTTGTAAGTATAACATTATATTACAATGTGGCCAAATTTGAAAATTAAAAGATCGACGATATTTTCAGCGGTGTGTATCGTAGCAAGCTAGCCTTATTGTTAGAAGACGCCTGTAGCAATTTTAGCGCCATGAAAGCCGATATCCCTACAAAGGACACCAGCGCTTTAGCCACATGAGTAAATAAACCGTACAGAGTGAAAGCTTCTAAGGAGCGAGCAAAAATACCTATTTTAGTAGGGTTGGCACAGGAGGATAAAATTTAATAAACAATAGTTAGTTGTTCAATAAGATGACAAAGTTTATTTTTGTTGTGTTTTCTATTGTGTTTGTTTTTTTAAATATTTTCAAAAAACTTTATAAATTTTCAAGGTATTAAAAAATTATTCTATCAAATTTGATGTTTATGATTTTGCGATTTAAAAAAAAAAAGATTCTTTCATAAACATTTTTAGAAAACTTCTCCATTGATATTTTTTATTTTTTTAAATAAATATAAAAATAAAAATAAAAAACAAATTAGTTATTTATTATTATTACTAAAGTGAGATGTCAAATATCATATCGATTTATTAAAATAACACTCTCGGTACACTTACAGTAATGCCAAAACGCATACCGAGTTAGAAATTACATATGTGACTACTGTAAAGCTCGTTCGTATTTTTTGTTTTATAAATGTTCGTATTTTAATTTATAAACATTATTAATCAATGATAAACAATAATTCAAATACTAGATAAGTAGGTATTACCTATAAATTTCGATAATTATTCGGAAGTGGGGCTCCTCCTTGAATCGGGTTGAAATTTTTTTTAAACGTTTTTTATGAATAATAAACACGATAGAAAGCAATAATAAGGTGGCGCACGCCCTAAAAAAGATTTTTTTTTTTATTTAGAGGTTGTTACGTCTTTTTTTTTAAATGTAAAACGCTATTTTTCTACTTAGAACTAGTTCTTGTTAAATGACTTGCCTTTAAAACTAGAATTAATGCTAAAAAAAAGACCTAACAATCTATAAAAAAAAATTTTTTTTGGGCGTGCGCCACCTTATTATTGCTTTCTCTTATGTGTTATATTCATAAAAAAAAACGTTAAAAAAATTTTTCAACGCGATTGAAGGAGGAGCCCCACTTTCGAATATTTAAACAAATTTCAAATCAACACCAATAATTTGGCATTAAGTATAAAATAAATGTGTATGTGCATTCACACACGGCAGAAGTGAAACTTCAGAAAAGTAACCTACGAGAGAATGAGATAACTATAGAGTATCTTATTCTAGCTTGAACGCGAGTTTGCCGACGCTACGGCTGGCCGGCGAACCGCACGATGCGGTTACATAATATCACAATAACATCAAATATAATTATACGAGCTATCTATCTACCCAACACATTAAAAATAATAAATTATAATCATGTTAGTACTACTTACCTAGTGGAGTCTTTGGGATAAGAAAAAAATGATGTGTTTTTATTCTTTATATTATTGTTCATACACACTGTACAGTAAACCATATTTACACTTTTATATTAAAATACCATTAAAATTATATTAAAACACTATTAAAATTATATTAAAATACTATTAAAATTTTACTAAAACACTAATAAAATTATATTAAAACACTATTTAAATTAATAAATCATTAAATAAAAACACGGTGCAACGTTGCTGCTGCAGCCCTTGAGTTTAAACACAAGATAGGCCGGTTTCTCTCGTATGTGACGAGGCGCTTGTGCCGACGCACACACGCGTCTCATGCTTGTAGTAGTGTACCTATCGTAGCGCGCTTGTATGAAGCTTTCACTCTGTACGGTTTATTTACTCATGTGCTTTAGCCGAAAAGTGAAAAGGTCCCAAAGCTAAACTTGTAAGGATAATAATCCACTATAGAACTCTGTATACTAAAGAGACTGAAGAATGTTTTAAAATTTTGACGTTAATCGAGATCACTAATACAATGAAATAATTATTTTTATAAATTATATTGACCATTTTTTTTTAATTATGGAAGTTAAGACCCTTAATAATTAAACAAAGTCGCATGTTAATTAATCTCGTTTACACTATGACTTAAATATTTTATTTATTTTCTATTTATGATCTGTAGAAATCGGACCTAAAATTAAAATATTTATTATCTACTAGCGGCCCGCCCCGGCTTCGCACAGGTATTTAACTAAAATTTTAAAAATTATAAATTTATATTTTTATCGCCTACACCTGCGTCGATACTGGAAAATATTTTATAATAGACGGATTGAGCTGTCAAATCAACTTCGAAGCAAAAGCAACCCCCTTTTAACCCCGTTAGGGAATGAATTTTGATAAAATACGAAACACGTCTTCAATCAATTCTGTTAAAGAATATTTTATGCAAAGGAGTAGATTGGACCAAGGAACTACGTTGTCCCATACAAACTTTGCCCCCCTGTTTTGCCCCCTTAGGGGTAGAATTTCGTAAAATCTGTTCTTAGCTGACCTTTCCTCGGCAAAAGGAATATTCCTACCAAATTTCAAGTCTCTAGATCTTATAGTTCCAGAGACATCGTGATGTTTGTGACCTTTCGATTTTATATATTGAGATTAAGATTATAAAACGGACTCGTTAACAGATTTATTATAGGTATAGATAGTACGGATGAAACATTTGAACTGATTTTTTTATTAATTATTTTTTCATTGATGAATATCACATTTTAATAAGTATTATTCCCGACGAAGACAAATCCAAAAACACAAAAATCATAAAAATCGGTCCACTCGTTCTCGAGTTATAAACGGTGTAACTAACACGACTTTCTTTATATATATAGATTATAACTTAAATAGCTATAACCATCCAACTTTGTATAATCAACAAATACATAACGACCAAGACCATAGTACACTAAGGTACTAAATGCAAAAAAAAAAAAAAACTTTTTGTTAAATACGGGCGAGTCTCATTCTTTTGGCTGAAGTTTTGGTCAGCGCGATTAAAAAAATTATATTATATTCTGCGCCATCTATCGTATAATGGTAGAATATCGTTTTTATATTTAGTGACATTTAACATAATTTAACATAATAGTACCTATTATATTGAAAATGATGTTTATCTAAAATATTAAAACGATTTCTATTCCTATCCGACATATTTAGTAAACTTTTAAGTTTAACAAAATAATAACTGAAAAATAAGTGTTGTGAGTTTTAAGATTCGTTAGACCAGATGGCGTTTATGTCGCGTAGGCGTATTTCTATTTTCTTAAATATTTATTTTTAAATTTAATTACAATGAAACAAACACTAAATTATACTGTGAGTTATGTATAATTTTTATGTATTAATTGTGATACTTGCACACAAAAAAAAACGATAAGAGATGGCGCTGATTGAAATAAATGCGCGCTATTAAAATTTATTCTTGATGATATATAGTGTACCAGCTTTTACCCGCGGCTTCGCCCGCGTGGAATTCGGTTATGAATTCGGTTAAATCGCGCTTCTTAGTTTTCCCGTATATATAGAGTTTAGAGTTTTTAAACCAAAACTGCGTGGTAAACTATATTATATGTTTTACGTTGGGGAGCAAAAACATGCAAATTTTGGGCACTGGATACACGGGAACACGCTACATAGAGCTGGCCATGCGAAAAACAATGCTTTTCTAAGTGTACTCCAGCAACCCTTAGAGTTTGACCTTGTGCTTTATTAATGGTCATAGCAAATGAAACCCTTATAGGAAATTGAAGTCTTTTAAACTGAAATGGGAGGTCTGTTGGAATAATCGGAATCCGAGGAATGAGTACACTTTCACCCTTTGCAGCGCCAGTTAAAATAGTGGCGGTAATAATATTCCGCCCAAGGTGAGTGACACGCAGCCTGGTACCATTGCACAGTCTAGGGGCATCGAGATTACGCATGAGCATCACCGGAACCCCTACTTTTAATTTTAATTTATGTGATGGCACCCCAGATAATTCCAAAGAATTTAAGAACTCTACAGGATATGAGGTACTATTTTCTGAGTCTATCACCGTGTCTACAGATAAATATTCAGTAGTTTCTCCCATAACTTCATGCAAAATATTTTCATTTATTTTAGTGACCGTTTCGTTTTTTTGTGCTAATATTGCGCGTTCGCAGAGCCATTGGTCATCATGTATATTATTGTGTAAGTCAGTATAAACTTTGGCTACCAACTCTGATTCGCTGCCCACAACATTACAAAAATCTTCCGTTAAAGTTATCATTCCCTCTGCATCTGCTGTCATTCTCCCATCACCGATTTTTAACAATGTTTCCACGTAATGACCTGAGTGAAAGTCGTTAAATAATCTTACTCGCATGTTTGTTGTCAATTGGAATTTTATGACATGGTCCCATAACTTAGACGATTTTAGGCAAGCTTTTATTTCATCTGCTGGAGTCCCCCTTTGTATCCAAGCGCCATCTATCGCATACCTTAAGAACTAAATAGCGTAACTGCTAATACTTTATACTTATTTCAGTATATTTGTCATATTTGCACGTAATAACCTACTTTTTTGAAATTTCTTCACTTTTGTGAACCCTCTGGAACAGTATTATACCAGGATAAAGGGTAGGTAAATAATAACAGAAGTTTTTGCAAAGAAAATTACTAAGTACACAGGATTAGTAGATGTAAAAAACCAGTTTAGAAGATAAACCAAATTCCTCATTTTCGGGGATTAATTATCATATCATTTACCTTCTAAGTTTGTTGTCATTGTGTATATTCGTATGCAAAACATAACTTTGTTTTAAACTACACACAGCGCCATCTATCGCCATCATCTCCGAACTTACAATATTTTTGTTTTCCCTCGGGAAAATCAAACTTTTTCGGGATAAAAAGTACCCTATTATTTAATCCGGACTTCTAACTTTACGTCTGCAAAATTTCAAAGCAATCGGTTCAGTAGTTACGGCGTGAAAGCGGAACAAATATACAAACTCACTTTCCCATTTATAATATTAGTAAGGATTAATGAAACGGAGGTTTTAACAGAATTATTATTAGTATAGATGTATCCTACCTTTTTTTAAAACTTTCAATGGAATTATTACAAATCGTTTGCATTTTTTTTTTTTTTTAATAAACTGTAAAATTACACAACGTATATTCCTTATAAGCAGTTAACTATAAACATAGTAAACGAGAAACAAATTGAACTAAAAATCATTGCATGATATCCTGCTGTACTCGTAAATTTAGTGACTGAAGTCCTGTACTCATCAAAAGCCGTAGCGTTTCTTTGACAAACTCAATACTCCGCTTTAAGGTATTTTCTTAATATGGTGGTATTATTATTTCGAATTTAATTTAATGGTGATATTCTTAGACATATTAAAAACATTTTCATCCTTTATTTGGTATATGAAGATAATTTGGATAGACATGTGCACCCACGGGGGTTGCTGGTCTCCTACTGGGCGCGTCCCCGGGTGGAGGATAGGGGGTATCACTCGTCGCTCACCATGAGTGATTGGGGCCTTCGGACCTCCGCGGACCAAAACCAGCAGCGGTGGGCGCGAAAGCGCAGGAGGGAGGATGGAGGGAGATCGAGGGTACTCTCTCCCTCCACTTCGGTGGTTGGGCCGCTCCCGGTACTTCTCTGCCTCGTGCAGAGTGGACTGGTAGAGCGGTGGAGGGAGGATGGAGGTAGATCGAGGGTACTCTCTCCCTCCACTTCGGTGGTTGGGCCGCTCCCGATACTTTTCTGAACTAGCAGAGTCGGCCGAGAGTCGACGTCCCAGAACCAACAGATTCGGAACCCCACTTTTTATACAATTTATATGGCTATGTAACAATTAATTCATTATTCGGACACCCACCACCTCAGTGCCCCGACATCATGGACGCTGTAAAGAGTCCGAAACGTCGGGAAATAATTTAAAATATTGTAAAACTATAAAGTTTTAAATAAACGCGATAAAATCCGGTATAGACTTTTAATCAAATGAGTAAAATTCGCGTAAATATAAGAGAACAGTATATACTTACATTAACCTAGTTTTAGTTATATTTACAGTGCAAATTATAAAGTCAGTGGTAAGTCACAATAAATTATATACCTACTTATGTTAAGTCATTTAAAATCATTGTTAAATGAATGGTGGTCTCCTTTCCGCTCATTCATTGTTAAACAGCGAAATCATGTATTCGAGAATAAATCTGAGAATGAATGCGTCAGCGGCTAACTGATTGAATTATTGATGCCAATTTGTCGGGCCAGCACCGTTGTGCTTCATTGATGCCTTGATGCTTCATTCATTCGTTGAATACAGTTTTATTCAACTATTAATGGAAATGTCGAAATTTTATACAACATTCTTTTTAAGTTCGGGTGCCTAACGTTCTGCACTTATCACTGTATTTTTTAAAGTAACTCAAAAGTGGTAAAACAGAATAATATTAAATATCACATGTAAATTTTTTTTTTAATATTTTAAGTATCGTCATCATCAACATAAGCATCATTTTAGTCATAATCATTTGCATATATCCAGTATTTTAATTATTGTGGTAACTTTTTATATGTAGTTCAAACATTAGTTTGAGCAAAAAATACATAAATTATGAATTGACTCGGTAAAATATGTGACTAATAAATAATAAATAAATAAACAAATAAACGTCTCACACTCAACTGCCCCCAGTAGGGTGTGATTCCTGTGTTGTGTGTCCGGAAACATACACAAGCACAAACGCCCAGACCACGACAAACATCTGTATGGCCTATACAAATATTTGTCATACTACACATCTCACATTTTAGTTACACTATACATCACCTCACTAACACTATAATTATCTTCAAATCATTACTCTAACAGTTACAATAACTGTTAGAGTAATGCAAAAAATCAAATTGATTTGTAACATTCATTGATATATATATATATATATATATATATATATATATATATATATCTATATATATATATATATATATATATATATATATATATATATATATATATATATATATATATATATATATATATATATATATATATATATATATATATATATATCTAATAAATTTAATAAATCTGTTAAAACCTCCGTTTTATTAATACACTATATATCATCAAGAATAAATTTTAATAGCGCGTTTTTTTTGTATCAGCGCCATCTCTTATCGTTTTTTTTCTGTGTTCACATATCACGTAAAAAGTACAAAACCAATGTAAATAACTTTAATACATAACAATTAAACATAACTCACAGTATAATTTAGTTTTTGTTTCATTGTAATTAAATTTAAAAATAAAGAAAATATATATTTAAGAAAATAGAAATAGGTACCTACGCAGCCAACGCCATCTGGTCTAAGGAATCTTAAAAACTCAAAAAACTTATTTTTGAGTTATTACTTTGTTAAACTTAAAAGTTTACTAAATATGTCGGATAGGAATAGAAATCGTTTTAATATTTTAGATGAACATCATTTTCAATTAATATAGGTACTATTATGTTAAATGTCACTAAATATAAAAACGATATTCTACCATTATACGATAGATGGCGTATGTAGGTGACAAAAAATATAAATTTATAATTTTTAAAATTTTAGTTAAATACCCGTGCGAAGCCCGGGCGGGCCGCTAGTTTTTATTAAATCGTTTCGTACAAAAGGTAAGTTTTAACATAAAAAAACAAAATGAAAAATTTACCAAAATCTAAACATATAAATTTAGCAAAATAATTCCCTTACATTCCAAAACCAATAACACAATAAATTCACATCGAATGAGAATAACAAGTTAAACAAATCATACGTTTTTATTCGAATAAAAATTTTACATAACCAAAAATATAAAGTTTTATTGCATATGAAAATAGAAAAGAAAACGCTGAAAGAGATGAATTTGAAAAAGTTCTAACGTGGTTTCGGAATCGAAAAGGGCAAATTCAGTATATAAAGCAAATAGAAGAATGCAGATTGGACGATCCAGGATGATGCAATAACAATCATGGGAGCAAATAGAAAGGAATGGGCTTGCCCCTCAATTGGCAGCGATACTATGGTAAGCTGTAAGCGTACAAAAACATTCAACACAATAAATCATAAACAGTGCATGCGAAAAAAGTACTTATGCTGTAGATTTTAGACTGAAAATTTAATGACATATCAGCGTGTATATTTGAACTGTGGGTGGTTGTAAAACTAAAGGTTTATGCCAGCTATATTTCAATTTCTTGGTCAAGTTGAATTGTTTTCTTGATGATATTTTTGTTTTCATCATTTGTATCAACCGTTACTAGCCTATTGTTTGAAGAAAATAAAAAACAAAAATGTCGTGTGTACGGAGTACACATGTCAGAAGTGAAACATCTTTGGTAAACTCAATTTAAAATTTATTAACATTCTATTACTTATTTACGCGTTGTTTACGCGTTGCTAAGATACGCGATATCTCTCTCTATCTCATTTCTCTTACACATTCTTGTATTTGTGTCTTTTACCAGTATTTTTTCCGTCGCGTCCCTTTTCAAACCACAACGATTTTAAAGAAGTTTCACTTCAAAAATTAGTGCGTTTCCTTTTACATGCGGTTGAAGTAAAACTTTTTTGACATTATGACCGATGACGATTAAGTTCAAAACAAATAAATCATATTAGAATTTAAATAATTCAAGGTTTAAAAAACAAAAACCGACTTCAGGATTATATCTACATGTACAAACTTTTCTTTTTTGTTGATTTTCTTTAAAAAGTGCTAGAGTGAATCGAATAAAATTTATACAAGACAACCCCTGAAGTATAACCTGCTAATTAAAAAAAGAATCATCAAAATTAATCGATTATTCCGTCAGTTGTGAATCCATAACTGACGGAATAATCGCGTAACAAAAAAAAAAAAAAAATCAGTCAAATTGAGAACCTCCTCCTTTTTGAAGTCGATTAAAAAGCATATATTGATAATATAACAACTGTAATATATACACATATTTATACCGAGCATTATACATAAAATATACATTAATTTGATTATCATTATACTTTAAATATTTAGAAATCGGATGCCATATAAACTCGTAATCGCCGTTACGCGTTTCCGTTGCATTGTCGTCGTCCAAAGCATTCATTTACCCCTTAGTGATTAGTCGCACGTAAAGAAGTTTTACTTCAAAAAACGGAAGAGGGGTCATTTGGATTTAACAAAGATTAAGGCTTGAACGCTTACTATTTCTAATGGTCAACGTTTTAAACTAGTTTTTAATATAGATGTACCGTCTAGTCACAGACAAGTTGGTAAAGTCGACTTTCTGCCCACATTATTAATTGTTAAAAAGAATCATCTTGGCAGCACATTATTTTATTCAAATTCTTGGTGTAAGCAGGGTAAATGACACCTATAATTTTTATGAGGTAGGAGATCGTATAGACATATTAGGTCTAAAATGAATTAACCGACTCTGAATAAAGAGCATTCGTAACCTATGTAATAATACTACAGGTAATTAAAATATTAAAAAAGCGTCACGGACTCTTCCATTGTAAGTATTTAATTAACAATCAGCCAATCAAAATCAACCTTAAGCATATAAATTGAGACTATAATCTTAACAAAAAAAAATATTACTCTCAATGTAATTGTGATCTTATTCTCTTCAAAACTATCCCATAAATTAAAATAATAGTTACAAATAAACTCTTTTGCAAAAAAAAACGGGCACTTAAGCAAAGAACTATTTTATAGTTACTATTAGTTTGTTTGACAATTTTAGGTATTGTTATCCTCAGAATTTTATAAATTAATTAGGAAGTAATAGTTTTCATCAGTTTATCATAACATTTTAATTAAATTATTAAGAAATAATGTTTAAGCTCAAAACACTATGATTGTACCTGCTCGCTAAATAAAAATGAAACGCGTTAATTTCTTTGTTTTTCTTGAATACATTAAAGCAGATAAAATTTTAGTATTGAGTGTGACCCCCTCTTGCTGAAATCACAGCTTGCATTGGTCTGGATATGCTAGTGAGTATATCTTTTATGGTTTCTTGGGGAATATGTTCCCACTCCGCGGTAATCACATTCTTTAGCTCTCTGATGGTCTGCGGAGCCGGCTGCACTGATCTCACTCGTCGCTTCAGAACGTCCCAGACATGCTCTATGGGATTGAGCCAGGCCAGTCCAAACGACGAATTCCGACTTCTAGCATATACGCATCCACACCGCCAGACCCGTGGGTGCGAGCGTTGTCGTCCATAAAAATTGAGTTTTCGCCAAGAGCGGTTAAAGCGGGTTGTGCATAAGGAATTAGAACTTCCGTTATGTATCGGTGTCCAGTCAGTGTACCGTTTTCGATGAAGACTAACTCCGTACGATCCATAGAATTTATTCCTGCCCAAAACATAACAGAGCCCCCTCCATAAGGTGTGATTTCTTCAAAACATGCCTCTTTAAAGCGTTCTCCTCGTCTACGTAGCACTCGCCGACGTCGGTCTTCACCATGCAGAGACATCCTGGCTTCATCGGAGAACAATACCCTATCCCAGTCTTCATGAGTCCATGACACACAATTTCGAGCGAAGCTAAGCCTGGCAACTCGATGTCCACGGAGTAATTTAGGGCCGCGTGCCGGGCGATGACTGCGTATATTAGCAGCGAGAAGCCTCCTCCTGACCGTCCATAGACTAATTTGCACATTTCTTACTTCTTCGAGGGTGTTCTTGAGATCCACATAAGAAGATTTGCGATTTCTCAACGCTTGACTAACAAGAAAACGATCATCCCGTGGTTCGGTACATGTCTTTCTGCCAGAACCAGGCCTTCTCTTGACGGAACCGGTCTCTTGATAGCGCTGCCAGGTCCTTTGAACTGTCGACCGACTCACATTTATCCTCTGAGCCACGAAGCATTGACTGCAACCTTCTTCAAGCAGCGCAATAATTATGCTCGCTTTTATCACTTTATCTACCATTTTCGAGATTGTTAAACAGCAATAACAATACTTTTAAATGTCAAGGACACCAGATAATTTAATAAAAATTGACAAAAAGTTAATTAGAGTCGATATTAACTATAGGGAATTCGCGCCACAAAATGTAGTTAAAAGTTATTTTCTTTGAAAACCAGGCTCAGTCAAAAATTTGAATTTGGAATGTACTCTTATAAACATTATGGCACTTTTATAACTGGCCAGTAACATGTTCAAATGATTAAAACCTTTTTGGTATTTTATTTTTTTCAGCCAGGAAGAAAATCGAAACCGCCCGTTTTTTTTGCAAATGAGTGTAGGTTACATAGTGACAATGTCTATTAAAATACATACATATATATATATATATATATATATATATATATATATATATATATATATATATATATATATATGTATATAGCATTTAGTTTGTTACCATAACTATAGTCTGTTCGCGTTAAGAAAATAGTGACTCATCAAAGTAAAGGCGTATTCATACTGGGGTAAAAATTAAACCATTAATATTAAAGCAAAGTTTTTATGACAGTATTTTAAATAATTAAAATTAAGTAGTTATTACATTAAAAAAATGATTAGAATCGTCAGAACCGTATTTTTAGAAACACCGCATGCACTAGCCTTTTTCACTACTATACTCTCCATAGTCACGTTTTGGTCACCACACTGTTTAAAGTACTTAAAAACATTGTAAATCACTCGTCTTTCTCCGCTATGTAATATTGATCCACTATTATTTTTAAGAATAGGTGAGGTATTCATTTTTAAAAATTGGCAAAGAACACGTGCGTACTCTCTGAAGGGTTTCAACTGTTCAAAGTGAACACGACTTTATAAATTACTGTGATCTTATTGGTCAAGAGGCGTGGCTAAGCTGAGTGACAACGATGAGTCACTATTTTTTTAACGCGAACAGACTATAGTACTTTTTATTTTGGTTTATATTTGGCCTTTTTTATACGTGACAAAGTCTAATAAATCGACAAAAGATAGCCGGTACTTCACGAACAACTGTCACGAGTCGCGAGCGAGAGCGCGGAACAAGCGATAGAGTAGCACGATCGGCCTAACAGTTCAGCTTAGTCCGATTGGCCTAACTTATGACGCCTCCGAGTAGAAGAGACAGCGGCAGACGCCACGCAATCTTGAATCTACACACAAACTGTTTTGTCAATTTATTGTTTGTAAAGTTAGTGAAAACTTAATTGAAAATTTAATGTGGTTTCCATTGTTTATTACAACAACAATTGCAGCAAAAAAGGTAATTAATTCTTGCATTTTAAGAATTTAATTAGCAATATATTCTCATATATTATTTTGTTCTTTGATTATTAAAAAAAAGTAGCATCGGTTATATTATAGTAGAAAGAAACAGCCAGTTTTTGTTTTAAAGTCTAGGTAGTAGGTATACTACAATATAATGAATTCTACCAAACCTATTCAACGAATTTTACCATGTCTTGGGCAAACTGATGGTCTGGTAAGTTAAGTTCTTACCGCGTATCACAAAGTTTCGACACAGATTAACTAAAATGGTAGAAATGTGTAACTATTTGTTTAGGTTTTACAAGTATTTGTATTCAATCTATAGCTCTTCGATGCCAAAGCCATCCTGTAATTTTTACGATAAAAAATATATATTTAGTTTATATTCTATGAAGTTTTAATTTCTTCTAAACAGTTCTTTATACGACTTTATTTTATATGACAATGTTTCATTTATATGTTATGGTGGTACTATCAGACTCAAAGATGCCTTTTGATCTAAATGTAGACAATAATTGACAATAGATATATATAGCAATGGTGGTATTTAAAATGGTCGCCAAGCCAGTAAAGCTCAAAAAACTTTACATGTTATTTGTATAAATTCACAAATCTGTAATTTGCGATTGCACTTACTACTGCTCTGTAAATTTCAGACTTAGTTTCTCTGGCTATTCTTGGTAGGTAGATTATATTTTAGTTTCACTTATCTAATTAAGTTTGTAAAAATAAAAAAAAATAAATAAAAAATATCGACCCGAACTGAACTGAATCAGCCTAAAACATCCCATTGCTGAAAAAAGACCTCTGCTCTGTAAAGGGTTTGAGTTCAGTATATCAGGTGTCTAAGATAACAACCAGGACCGACGGCTTACATGCTCTTCGAGGTTATCATCGTTATTAAACTATATAAATAGTATTAATCGCGCTGTAAACTGCTGAAACTGACTGCGCAAAGTAAACGTCTCCTTTCTGGGTTATGGTATTCGCATGTATAATAAAATCCCTCAAACAATTTTGGAATTGTCTCATAATAAATTTAAAGAATTTATTAAGAAAAAATTAATAGATAAAGCTTATTATTCGGTGCACTTAGTGGATTACTTAGTCGATAAAGATGAGTGGACTTAGTGGCGCTGTATTTCATGCAAGATATTACTAATTTTATACTAAAACAAATTTTATATACTATTTTTAAAAGAGTAACTGCGGAGTTTCTTGGCGATTCCTCTCTGCAGAATCTACATTCCAAATCGGTGGTAGCTTTACTATTACAAAATAATAATCACTTGAAAGTGTTAATTTGTAAAATGACGATTCGAAGGTGCTCTTGGGGCCTATTTAAATAAAGTTAATTTTGATTTTGATTTTGATTAATTAAAATAGGAAAAAAAATGACGGCAGCTTAAGTTTTAAATACACTACGATTTTCAGTGTTTTGTTTTTACTATATTAATTTGATTAAAAATAAACCTTAATAGTCATAAAAGGTATTAGTTAAAAGTCCTCATAAGAGAAGAAAAAATACGCTAAGAGAAACTTAAGAAAAAAACTGGACCTATTTTTTTATATGGTTTTCTAATTTTAGTTAAAAATTATTGTTATGATATTCAGATATTTGATAAGAAAGTAGCTGTACCCCGCAGTTTTATCCGAGTTAATCTGAGGAAAAAAAATGTACTTAAATATTTTTGAACCATTACTTTAAGAGCGCTCGCCTGTTTGTTCGAATGGTACGACCAGTTCTACTGCCGAGCAAGGGGTCTCAGGTTCGATTCCTGGGTCGATCATCGTATTATTGGGTTTTTTATTTTTCGAAAATTCTCAGTAAATAGCACGGAGTCTGGAATGGTGCACGGTGTATGGCAATAGGCTCGCCTCCTATTACATGGGACTCATAACTGGCGAAAAGTGGGTGTTACATTTAATATGTGCATCTCTGCCTACCCCTTCGGGGAATAAAAAGCGTGATGTTATGATTACTTTAAAAGTAGAACTGTAGTAAAAAATGTCTTGGGAAGAGGAATGATAAAGGACGCAACGGAAGCTCTCAGAAAACCGGCCAAGTGCGAGTCGGACTCGCGCACAAAGGGTTCCTTACCAGTAATTGGAAAAAAAATCATATTCGTTGTTTGCGAGCCCCCCTTAAATGTTAATTTTATTTTAAATATTTATTTTTAAAGATATTATATAACTATATTTAGTTACACTATATTTAGTTACAGAATATTTTCTGTGAATATATCAAGCGTCTACTTGTTGCCGTTATAAATATCGATCAAAAACGAGAAAAAAAAGCAAAAGTTTTTTGTATGGGAGCCCCTTTAAATATTTTTTATTTTGTTTTATATTATTTGTTGTTATAGCGGCAACATAAATATATTATGTGTAATTTCAACTATCTAACTATCACGGTTCATGAGATACAGCCTGCTGACAGACGGACGGACTGACAGCGGAGTCTTAGTAATAGGGTTTCGTTTTAACCTTTGTGTACGGAACCCTAAAAAGATTATTTTTTTACCGATTTTATTACGTCTTTTTATTATTTCACAGCCCCTTTTTTGTCGTAGCGTGATGTTATATAGCCTATAGTTTTCCTTGGTAAATGGACTATCCAAAACAAAAATATTTTTTCAATTCGAACCAGTAGGTCCTGAGATTAGCGCTTTCAAATAAACAAACTAAATTGCCTGTTCATACGTATACCTTTTAATGTTTTATAATGTTAATTTTAAATAAAATGCACATCTAAAGAAAATTATTTTTATACATCACACGTAGTAAATAAAATTTACATTAGTCTAATGGATAATAAGTGGACTTTACCTGAAAATTCGTCGGCTCAAATACGAGTTACACTGTTGAATTTTCGAATGTTGAAAAATTCAACTTCGGTCTGGTTCAAAATATAAGACCATTTTCCTCGGGGTAGGTTCTGGTGCGTTTGTAAATTAGGTTTTACTAACTTCGGCTTAATAATTTTTTTTTGCATTTATCACTGGAATCTGTTACATCCTCAAATTTACTACTGCGATAGTGCACTGCGAAAGCTGATGATAAATCTTAATACCCAGACATTTTTACATCTACAGTGCGGAACGGGACGACGACACCGCATGAGTCTTAAAAGTGTAAGCTTTAGAAGCTGCGAAGTATCGCAGTAGCGAAGGTAATCTTTACAGTCAGCACGCATCACACAGCTTATAAATGCCGTTTTCACGTAGACACCGGACAAGCATGAGTAAAACACAAGAGATACGCTAATATGATATTACTGCTCCACTTTTATGAGTCATAAAGCTATTTTTATAACCAATTCATTATAAACAAATAATAACATTATTTGGGCTTATTATATTAAATCTAGACGTCCTTCGCGCTTGCAATAAATTTTCTTTTTATCATGTTTATAAAAAAAAATACTTTGAATCAATGAAAATTTATGAAATATAAAATTATTTTTAAAATGGCTTCTTCTTTGATAATTAGTATATTTGTTTGTCGTTTTGATTGAAAGACGTCGTCAAATGATATACATTTTATTACGTAATTCTATGGAAACAAGTAAACTCATGCATTACAGGTTATTCTGATAGCAGGACTAATTGATGCCAATTTGCACGATAACATCTGCGGCTATTATCTTGTTCCATACCTGTGAAATTGTGCGTGTAGCCTACGATTAATTGTACTAAGAGTTTAAGCAAAATTAATTTAATAATAAATATATTTATTATTAAATTAATTTTGCTTATAACTCACTGACTGACTCACGGATCAATGCACAACTTAAACAACTGATCGTAGAGACCTGAAACTTGGAGGGTGTGTTTTTTGTATGATATAAACATCCGATAAGAAAAGATTTTCCGAAATTATATAACTAAGAGGGTGAAAAAGGAGGCAAAGTTTGTATGGGACAACGTGATTCCTTGGTCCGATTTGCTTCAAATTTTGCATAAATATTCTTTAACAGAATTGATTGAAGTCGTGTTTCGTATTTTATAGAAATTCTTCCCTTAACTAACCCCGTTAAGGGGAAAAATCAAAAGGGGAAAAAGTTATTTACTTCGAAGTTGATATCAATACTCCTTATTGCTTTTGATTTAAATTCCATTTTCTTTTGACACATGTTTGACAACTCAATCCGTCCATTATAAAATAATTTCCAGTATCGACGCAGGTGCTGGTGATATCTTTTTTTTTTTTTGATGCTCCTGGTGGAACAGGTAAAACTTTTCTATTAAATTTACTGTTGGCCAAAGTGAGAAGCAATCATGATATCGCCTTAGCAGTCGCATTGTCTGCAATTGCTGCCACCCTGCTGGAATGTAAAAACTGGCTATGGCTAATGGGCTATTTACAGGCTGATACATTACAGTACATTACAGAAGCATTTGTGGCCCTCAGTGACAAAACTGAGCCTTACCATAAATATGAGAGTCCATCTGAGGGGAGATGTTACTGCCGGACAGTCCTCAAACCTGTTGTTTAAAATAGGAAATGGTGATTTCCCGAAACTGGATAATAATATAATGTATCAGTGCATATGAGTATGTATTTACCACTAACAAAGCTTAAGGTCAAACTCTTAAGGTAACGGAAGTATACTTGGGGGAATGATGCTTCTCCCACAGCCAGTTGTATGTGGTATGTTCCAGAGTAGCTTGGTGATTCTAGCACCCGAAGGAAAAACAAAAAATATTGTTTATAAAGAAATACTGCAGAAGGTGTAGTATTTCGATTTCGTTGTAAAAATATAATACCCCCGTGTAACTTTCACCAGATCAAAGGCCGAGCTTTGTGTTCATAAAATATAATAAAATTTTATTTTATTTTAATGTTTATTTAACCTTTAAATCCGTACTCTATAATAAAGATTGTTATATTTTATAAGTATTCAAACATTTAAACATAATGATTTATATGTTATAAGAAAATTAATGACGTAAAAACCCAATTAAAATCTTATTCGAACCATTTTCGACTTCTTCGCTGACGTCGACGTCGAAGTCGCGGGCTAAAAGCTAGTCCTTATATATAAACGCGAATTTAGTATGTGTGGGTTATTGAGAAGCGGCTTATGATATTGTAAAAAAACCAAATTATTGAATCTTTAAATTAAGAAGATTTTAGAAGGACCGGTACTACCTAAAACAAATGATATATAATGATACATATAAGAAACAAGGCTTATATACTCACAGATAATGAATATAACTATGGTAGGTACCAAAGAAATTAAAATGGCAAGTCCACGAAAAAAAAAGAAAGTGAAGAAACTTTTTATATTATTTTCTTGTGGATAAAGTTTTAGAATACATGACATCTTTCTATATGTTCTCGAAAACTAAAGAATTCACTAAAAAAAACTCGTTCGCATCGCGTCGAATATATCTTATAAGAAAATTATAAGAAATTTTATTTATAAGAAAATTTCTTTAAGATATATTATAATATAGTTATAGTAAAATATCAGTTATTGTTATAGTAAAACATTTTATGCCCTAACTACATACCTAGATTTAAAATTTAAGAACAGTTAGCCACACAGACTACTACTATACATAAGTTCAGTTATAAAAAGTAAATTAAATAATTGTTATATAGGTACCGGTAATTAAGATTTATTTCAAAGGACTCACTATGTGTAGTGTAACATTTAATACAAATAAATACATTTAACTAAAGTACATAAAAAGTTTTAAATAATTAGATTAGTACGGTCGGTTCTTCACATCGCACAAGAAGTGATAAGGTTACGTTATTTAAAACATGGTCAGGACCGAGGATTAAATTGGCATAATTTTATGATTACTAGATGTCAAAGATCTTAATAGATATTTTAATAATGATACCGATCTGCATAAAATTTTAGAAATAATATGATGAAGTTAAATTATATGATGCCGACAAGGACAAGGATTATAAAAATATCACTAACCATAAATATTCCAAAATTAATAATGAGATAAGCAATGAAATTGATAGTGAAATCGAAGCTGAACATGATAATGGAATTTAATGACGAACTACTCGTAAATTGTACTGAAAATCGCTTTTTTTCGGGGAAATACCAAAAACAAGTAGCTTAAAAATATGAAGGACTAGTTAAAAATTTAAACATGAAAGTTTAATATAGTATGTCTTTAACATAACAGACTCTATTCTTCAAGAAAGCATTTGAATATATTCGCACTACGCTGTGTCTCAAAATCGAAATATTTGGTTTATCTCATGATTTTTTGCTTCACTATTGCGTACTAAATGAAACGAAACATGACGAAAGAGTCAAACTTAACACTTAAAAACACAGCAGTGGTAAAACGGATTTCAAGCCAAGATCATTTGAAATCGATTAACGAGTTCTATTCACTAATTCATTGCAGATTGGTGAATGTACAATAGTAGATGTTTATGAATATCTTCCGAAACTTACAGGCTTCTTCATAGTTTTCGTTTTCCTTTACTGCTGAAAAGGCGATGACTTTCAAATAAATAAATAATTTTAAAATTCTAAGGCGTTAGATCAGAATTGATCCCATGTCTTTCAGTAACAACTCACGATAATAATATATAGACATACATACATATAAACCTGTTATTACAACAAGTCTAAATAGTAACTGTAGTCGTAAGAAATTGTTACCTAACAGACGTACGTAGACATAGATATAAATATTGATTTTACGTCGTACAAATATAGTTAACACAAATGTAATATATTGTAATAGTTGAGATAAATAGAATTTTACATACATTCTTAAGGTATAAAAGCAGCATTAAAACCTTATTAAACGTTCAATCACTGATCCTTCCAACTTGCAACTATAAGTTTAATTAACAACTGCATGCTTCGAAACTTGGGACATAGCAAGTTTCTTATAGATACTTGAAAAGTTGTTGGAATTCTTAGACCCAATTCGAATTGATCATAGTATAAATTAGCAAAACATTAAGTAATTAAAATTGTTTGTAGAACATTCCATGTTAATTAATATAAACGTAAAATTTTCTTCATGTGAAATGTTTGTTTTGTGCCGCAATTTGTTAGTTAGAAAATCTATTTTTGCCGAGTATACTAATCTAGGTAATATGCAAGTATATTACGACTATGTCACAATTTGCAATGACCAGTGCAAATTGTGACTATTTGCAAATAATACTGGGTCCATTGGAAAAAGAAGAAAATATAACAAAAATGCAGAGAAAAATAAATTACGGGTGATCTGAGGTCGGGAAGTAGAAGGGAGGGTTTTAAGAGTAAAAAACTGTTTATCTCGATTTCCGGCAAAACTACAAGTCCTATGGAAAAAAAGTTAAAGAGCAAAGTTGTAGGTAATATTATGGTCTATAACTTTTGTATTTACACTTTTTTGACATAACTTGAAAATTGATTGTAAAAATTCAAATAACCAAGTTTTTGGTTTTTTATTTTTACCTTATACGAAACTAATTTATTTTTCACGAAATTTGGTGAAAACTTATCCTTTTATATCCCAAACACTGGGAACACTGTCCCAACACACTGTAATTTTTTTTTAAATATTTATTTTTTTCACTTAATTTTGACTTAATATCGAAAAAGCACCCTAATTTTCAATTAAAAATTTCATTCACGTCAAAATATATGCTTTTTAAAAAAAGTCGGTGAGTTTTTCGTGAAATGCTCGAGAATTTCATGAACTGGTCGCATTTAATGTAATTTTTCACTGACCATTGGCCACATCATAATGTGTCTTAGCAAGATCTATGATAAAAAAAAGTCTCACCTAACCTAACATATTAAAATAACATATTCTGTCTAACATATTCTATGGTAAATTTTCTCAGAAAATGCTACGTAATTGCGAAAAATTGTATAGACTACTGTACTCGTTGATCATAAACCTAAGACTTAAGACACCGAAGATCCACGTGCACCACGGTGCACTGTGGAATATTTGGGTCCTTTGCGGATCATAAATCAGTTTTACCAATGACAGAAATAAGCTACTTTATTATTTTTATTTAATAGTTCCATAGACTTTAATATTATGTAAGAATTAATTATGTTTTTGGCGCAAATAAATTGTTTTACATGAAGTAATGTTAACCGTTTTTACTAATGAGAAAATTCAACTTCTTTGTTTACAGTTTTCAAAAAGGTATAGTAAAAAATCTTAAAGAGTAAAGTGTTGAGTATTATACATTTTTGAAAAGCTCATTTTTAGAAGATTCGTAAAAAATATTTATATATATATATTTGTTTTTTGATGGATTATATATGTATTTATGATGAAACAACACATGGAGGAAAAACAGAATTATCTGAATTTCGTCGAAGCTTTTAACACTTACCGACGTTTCCCGATGCTTTGAAATTAAGGTTTATTTATAGTTTAGATACTCTTTAAAAACATATCAAAAAATTAGCTGCGACTTTTTGCGAATAACGAAGATATATGAAAAAATGTAATACGAGTTGGGAACGGAAATCGGTATCAATTGCGGTTTCCTTTTTATATTTTGATCAGTACGTTGTGGTATACTTATCAACTAATTGTTTTTACTTTTATAACTTTACTTATAAAACATTTTATTATTCTTGTCATTTTCTGTGGGAAAATAGATATTACAAAAAATCCCACGTTTTAAAACAGTATAAAATGCGCTGTCAAAATATATTTCTCCAATACAAATTCAGTTGTTGCTTCGTCAAGTAGGTACCTAACGACAATTTTGTTATTTAAAATGTCTACTTTTAATTGTTCTAAACGTGAACTAATAGTGTCATACATAGAAGGTGGAAAAACAACCACGGCACTAGCAACATTTTTAAAAGACAAACAAGTTTCTGAAGACAACCTATGTTTTATTATCGGTAATATTCAAAGAAATACCATATCTTCCTTTAATGAACGCTGGAAAGAAGCAGGGCGCAACAAGGATGTTTTTTTAATAAATAATGCCAATTGGTTGGATTCCGAATATTCCGTGACCATACCGACATCAGAAAACGTGCCAACCGACCCTACACCGTCTTCTTCTACTGGAAAACGAGGAAAGCCGTGTGTGTTATATGAAGACTCTTCAGAATCAAGCAAAAGAAGGAAAAATACTATTTTGCTAAATGAATATGGCATAGATCATATTCTGGATGCATATTTGCAAGGATTACGTTCTATAGGAGAGGATTTGGAGGCAAAACTAGTCGAAGAATTAAGGTTGTCTGATGCCGAAAAAAAAAAACTGTTTTGATGAAACAGTTCCGTAATGAAAATATAATAAAAAAGCTAACAGATGAAGAAGCGTTAAGTGTTTTCATCGACTTAGATCTGACTAAATCACAATATATCTATCTCAAGAATGTTACAGATGAAAGAAACTGTTTTATCTTTCCACCGTACTACAAAATACAAGATATGAAAAATACATGCTATCCACCTTCTTCGACCATCGAAATCGCGAATACATATGCAAAAATTTTGAGAGTCCAAGATCTATTAGATCATACTGCAGCTAGAATTTTATCAATAGATTCAGTTTACAAGAATGGACTGCAACATTTACTTTTATATAGTAAATGGGGTTGTGATGGATCATCTGGGCAAAGCCAGTACCGTCAAAAACTACCAGAGGAATCTGAACTTATTTCCGATGCAAATTTGTTTATTACGTCTTTTGTGCCCATCAGATTAATTGATGAAGAATCAGGTGCCATTATTCGGCAAAATCCAGTGCCTTCATCTGTTAGATTTTGTAGGCCTATTTCAATAGAATTTTGTAAAGAAACTCCAGAAAAAATTAAATCTGTTGTTGATGAAATAAAAACGCAAATACTTAGTTTAGTTCCTTCAATAATCAATAAAGAAGGCGTAGGAGTTCAAGTTAAGCATGAACTTTTCTTAACAATGATAGATGGAAAAGTGGCACAAGTTTTAACAGATACGCCTTCTAGTTCCACATGTACCATATGCGGAGCTACTCCCAGACAAATGAATGATTTGACTAAAGTATCAGAGAGGCCTGAAAACGAAAATGCTTATCAATACGGACTATCAACATTACATGCCTGGATTCGTTGTATGGAAATGATATTGCATATATCATATAACCTTTCATTTCAAACGTGGTCTGCTACAAGCGAAGAAAAACAAAGGCTCAAGCAAGAAAAGAAGGTCCAAGTATAAAAGCGATTTCGCGAGGAGTTAGGATTAAACATAGATAAACCACGACAAGGGACAGGGAATAGTAATGATGGAAATACAGCAAGAAGGTTTTTTTACAATGCGGCCTGTACTGCTGAAATTACAGGAGTTGACATTGATTTAATTAAACGATTATACATAATTCTGCAAGCTTTGTCTTCGAGTGTAATGATAGATAGCAAAAAATTTGGTATCTTTGCTTTGGAAACTGCGAGATTATTTGTGAACAAATATAATTGGTATTACATGCCATCATCTGTTCACAAAATTTTAATTCACGGAGAGAGTGTTATAAACCATTTCGCAGTGCTACCAATTGGACAGCTTTCAGAAGATGCTCAGGAGTCCCGTAATAAGGATTATAAAAAATTTCGCCTGCATCATGCCCGAAAATGCTCTCGAACAGCTACAAACGAAGATGTGTTTCATACATTACTTTACACATCTGATCCTTATATAACGAGCATAAGAAAACTATATGCAAAAATTGTTAAGGAGCTAGACGAAGAAACTTTAAATCTGCTCAATGTTAATGAACTTATTTCAGATCCTGAAGCTCCTTAGATGTAAATAATGTAAGCATAAGCTGCAATCACAAATTGCATTATATAAAATTTTAACTAAATATTGAAAAAGATATTGATATATTTTTTATTTTTAACGTAATATATGCATACTGCACCATTCATAATAATTATTCAATATTAGTCATCTTTATTGTATAACTGCTTTTAAGAAATATTATACGAAATTTATCAAAATAAAAACACATTTAAAGAAATATATACCATTTTTAACAGATTGTGACTTTTATTTATTAAAAAAAAAATAACGCGTGAACTCAGAATAACGAAACTTAATTGATGTGAATCTATATATATTACTTTATTTTAAAACAAAATTTGACAGTTCTATCTATAATATTTACGAAGTTATAGATTTTTGATCCGCAAAGGACCCAAATATTCCACAGTGCGGTGGTGCCATTTTCGGGGGACATCCCGGATATCGAAGTCGGTGATTTTAGTGCGGCGCTTGGGCAGCTTAAAAATGGGAGGGCTACGAGGGAAGACGGAATTACAACTAAGCTCCTTAAGGCCGCGGGATGACTTGTACTAAAAGCCTTAGCAGAGCTCTTTGATATCGTCATCCAGCAGGGTACCACGCCTGAGGCATAGTCCAGGAGTATGTTTGTGTTGATTTTTTTAAGAAAGGTGACAAATCTCTCTTGAGGAATTACAGACCAATCTCACTTATGTGTCACGTCTATAAACTGTTTTAGAGGTTTCTTTGCAGCGATGTAATATCGACCAGCGATATATCGAGGCGATATGACTTTGTAAACATTTTGTTAAAAGGTGTCTTTATAAACGTATGCTTTTTGTTGCCGTTTTCTGACAATTGTGGCGCTGTTTCTTTTATCATATATCTGCCATTGGTGCTAAATAATAAATATCATGTTTATAGAAATCTAATGTGAGTTATATTGAAATATTGCCGAAATCCAATACATCTCACACCTTCGTTTCACTGATGATATCGTCATCTTTTCGGAGACATTGGAGGAGCTAGACCAGATGCTGGATGACCTGAATAAATTTTCCCAACTGGTCGGTTTCGGTATTAAATTGGACAAGGTTTAATAAATAAGTCATTCCGAGATCGATATCTGTCGATAATACCCTTCTTGATGTTGTACAGGATTATGCTAGGCATATGCTTAGGCCATACAATCCAACTAAGCCGAAACAACTTCGAGAAGGAACCCTATAGGAGGATTGTTGGGCTGGGTGGCATTTGGTAGGCTTTGTCGAGTCTTAGATTCGAAAATTCCGCAATGCTTAAAGACAAAAGTCTTCGAGCAGTGCGTCCTACCTGTGACATATGGTGTCAAGACGTGGACACTGATGACAGGATTAGTAAACTAATTTAAAGTCAGTGAACGGGCTATGCTTGGAGTCTCCATTAAAGATAAAATTATAAATGAGATCATCTGCGAGAGAACCAAAGTAACTGACATAATTCCTAGAATCAGCAAGTTGAATTAACAGTGGGCTGGTCACGTATATCACAGGACTGATGGCCGCTGGAGCAGACGTGTCCTGGAGTGGAGACTGCATATCGGTAAATGCTGTGTGGGACGTCCTCCGGCCCGCAAGACCGAAGACTTACGCAAGGTCACCAGCGGAGGCTGGATAAGGATTGTGGTGGTTACTGACTAACAGTGTATTGTTGATTTAATAGTTTGTATAAATGCCATTAAAGTTGAATTTTGCTTTGTTGAAGAAATGCTTTTTTTTTCAGATCTGGGGGCGAGAGCAAACGATTCTTCCATCTACTATTTTAATGGAGATACCCTTTAAGAGTTGTGATAGCTACTTTTTTTTTAATATTTCACTAAATTAATAAACAAAGAAAAAAAAAAACTGACTTACAAACAAAGCACCAGCAAATTGACTCAACGGTGTGCATGTAGTTGTCTCACATTGACTAAATTAAAAAAAAAAAAAAAAACAATAAATACAATTACCAGAACAATTACTTTGATTTGGTCAGTAATGACTCTTACCCATGGATTATAAAATACATTGCTATTTGTTGTTTAGTTGTATTTTAAGTTTTGTAAGTAAGGAATCATATATAACTATTACAATTTTAATTATTCTCGCGTTGAAAAGGATAAGTCACTTACACCGGTGATCAAATAATTAATAATAATCTCTCGCAGAATCGTGATCAATGGGGCAAACTTTAGCTAGCTGCTGGTTAATCTAAAAACAATTTGGCTTAATTTGCTACACAATTAATTTTACTCTTAATATTTTTGAATTTGGTATAACTGTGCGTGATTCATTTTCTATCTATCAAGTATAATATACTGAATAAAAAAATATTGTTTTGTTAATTGCAGGAGTTATCATTAAAAAAATCTTAAATGTTAATTTTAAAATTAGATATAATTATCTTAGATATCACGCACTATGTATGTGTGCGCGTAGTTGTAAATACATACACAGCATCTAACGATTTAAAATTGACGTGGCTGTCATTATGTAAGAAACACAACCATAGATCAAAATAACTTTCCGCTTTCTTTTAGTAATTTAATGAATAAAATAAAACGACTTTTTAATGCAGATATTATGTATTATTTCAACACCATATATTCGAAATACATTTTATGTTTACTGCACCATGTTACTCGATTTGAACCATCTACAATCTCTCATACGCATTAGGTCGGAGTTTTAACTATAAATGTCAAGTAATATAAAAAATATGGATACTCGAATGAACTTTATAATACGGAAATATTTTTCAATCACCGTCTTAAATTTATTTTGATAAATTCAAATTTACGTCACATTTATATACCTACGTCATATTTCCAAACCTTTGCCTTTGTTTCGAGTGTTTATTTTAAAATTACGCTGTGCTAAAATATCGAAATTTCTTGAAGCGACATCTTATGTCTTGTGTATTTCTTAGGTCTATATACTTTTAGGTATTTTTCCACTATAAAACAAATAATAAAACTCAACGCGAAATACAAAATAAAATTTCACGTGGGTGAAGTCATAGGTAGCAGATTGTAACAAAGTGTTTTAGCTTTCCTAATTAAAACTGTTATTTCAACTAAATTATTATTTTCAACAGAGCATCACGTTCAAAATGATAAAAACAATTTCTTTCGCTTTTTGAAATAAATACCTACAATAAAAGTTGTATTACACATATTTATTTACATTAAATTATGCGGTGAGGTCGTTTCTAGAGTTAACATTATCAAGGATCTTGGTATCTACGTTGACTCTAAGCTGCTTTTCGATTATCACATTGGTTATATATCTGATAAGGCTTACCGAATGCTTGGTTTTGTGCTGAGGATTTCAAAAGAATTTAAACATTCATCTACACTTATATTATTATATAATGCTTTTGTTAGATCTATTTTAGAGTATGCTTCTTCTGTTTGGAATCCTCAGTATAAGAATCACATCTCTAGAATAGAACGTATTCATAATCGTTTTGTCAGGGCCCTTAAGTTGACCTCAACTTTTAACCAGAACAATTTTGTTACGATGATGACGGCCGCTGACCGTCGTGTCCAACGAGATCAAGTACTACTGAGTAAAATCATAAATAGTCATGTTGATTCTCCTTATCTGCTCTCGAGATTGTTTTTCCACTGTCCGCGAACTAGTGCTAGACGTAAGGAGACATTCTGCGTTCCTGCAACCCGAACTAATTTCGCACGAAATTTATTTATTAATAGAAGTTGTTACAAGTACAACAAAATGTTTCTAGACTGTGATATATTTGATCTTTCAGTAACCAAATTTAATTGTCATATTAAAAATATATTAACTAATGGTAATTTGAAATGAAATTGAAAAATTATAATTATTACTATCATTTTATAATCATTTTTAATTTTAATTTAAATTTTAGTTAATAATCTAATGTTATTTTGATCGATACAATTGTTATTATTTTTATTATTTTTATTGTAGTCAGTAAATAGAATGATTTTCATACTCTGTATTCTCAAGAATTCATCATAGTTTGCTTGGTTTCATAAGACGCATCTACGCTATGTACTTATTATGTGTTTAATAATCTTTGGAAACTGTTTTGGTGATGATTCGAGTTATGTGCTATTTTATGAAAATTATTATATACTGTTTGTTTCCATTAAAATAAATAAATAAATAAATAAATAAATAAATAAATAAATACACACTTCATCAAAAGTTGATCTAGGAAAGTTGAGCGCAAACAAATAACAATTTTTTTTTATACTTATTAAAAATTCATCGTTAAGGTTAAAGCAAAAACCTTAGTTGTACTTTACTATATCAGCCTGTAAAAAACCCACTGCTAAGCAAAGGCCTCTTCTCCATATAGAAGAAGGGTACATATTAAGCTTCTTCTAGGCGTATATTATAACCCATCACTTACTGTTGACTATTTTGCTTCTTTTAAAGCAAAATAGTCTCATCTTTTGTCTATCTATAAGTAGGCTTAAAACTTCGATTTATCATAATATCATAAAAATGGCTTGAGCGCTATAGCAGATGAAACCGTGAGTGAAGTCTAGTTAATATTATTTTAAAGTAACTATTCTAATAACAATACTTATTAACGATGTAAAATAAGTTTTCATACAGACTGGTTGTTAGAAAATTATTACGAATTTCGTTAAAATTAATTTGGGACTTTAATTGGAATTTATTAACTTTAACGACTATTTCAAGCAATGATTATTCGAGATAAATAATTATAATATAGAGTTGAGAAATATTTTAATCATTGGAATATTATATAAAATATTATACAGTAATTAATATATTTTATTGGGTTTGTATTTTTACATAAGCCCAAATAGCCTATATCATACTATTGTAGATAATAATTTATTCTTTATTTTTTAATTTTACTTTATTATATGTATATATTTATAATGCAAAAATTAAACTTATTATTTACAAACAGTTTGGTATAAATCATGTCCACGTGGAATGGCGCTAAGAATACCAGCAGCATTTCCCCGTTGAATCGCAATTCCGATTTTTGGGGCAAAAAAGCACCCGCCCTTCTATAAACAGTGGAGGCTATGATGAGACGTGGGATTATTTTTTTTAGAAATTAAAAAAATAAAAAAATAATTAAAATTTAAAACTAGATAAATAAGTTTAGATAATTGTTTTAATTATGAATACATAGTATAACGTAAAACAAAATCATCTGTAGCTTGGGCAGAAGCTCGCTCTAATAATAATTCAAATAATATTAAAAAAATAAGTTTCTTTTACACGCCTGATCTGGACGAAATATCGGGAAAAAAAAAATTGTGTGTGTCAGCTCCGACGCACGACTGGAGTTTACTCCTTAAGTACGATTGTCTAAACATACGCAAAAAGAGTTTATCCAACTGAAAATAAGATTAATACCATATGAAAGGGTAAATTAACAAATTAATGAAAATAATATAGGGCAAGTGCGGAACATGTGGACACTTTCCAGAATTTGGAATAAAACATTTTTTATATCTGAATTAGATAAGTTTTATTTATTTTTAACATATCACATATCTTAAGAGATAATCAGCCTTTCTTAAACTAAAATTCTAGTCTTAATATCACCTATACTTACAAAAATAATCACTTTTCTTAAAAAACACCACATTTGTCCACAGGTTCAACAGACGATTGTACCTATGGACAGTAAAATTGTACCTGTGGACAGTTCAAGTTAATTTGAAAATAAAAATAAAAAAATAATTATTATACCTATACTTCTAAAAACAACTTCAAACAAACGTAAAAATAATAGAGTATTTTTAATTATATTTATTACGAAAAGCTTCGAACAGTTTTTCAGTAAATTCATCACTATCGTCATGTTGTCCAATACGATGCAGGCCACGCATTCAAAATCTTCACTCTCATCATCAGACTCAAAATTTTATCTGTATGACTTCGAAACACAACAAATGTGATAGCTATGATTGCAAAAACAACATATGAGTATTTGGTTTTTGTCTTTGGAATAAGTTTTACACTTCAAACATCTAACAAACGATAACTTCTCTTGTTAAATTATTTTAATCATTTTTTTGCCGGATTTCTCAGTGTTTTCATTCAAAAGTGCTTTGGAAGGACTAGTTTCAGAAAGATTATTAGCTAACAGAGGGTTTGGATGACATTTTGAGCAACTAGCATCGCCTTTGGAGGAACCAGAAAAAGCTTTGATAACAATTTCATTGTTTTTTAAGCAGAGTTTTTTTTGTCCATTTTCCGGGCCTACTATTTCCTTCTTTTTGGCTTTTTTTAAATTCTTCTGGGCTTTTATCCACGTTGAACACACTTTCGTAGGCCAGCTTTTTCAAATGGGCGGACGGTTTCGGGTGTTATTTGTAGATCAATAATCCAGCGGGGTGCGAAATCCAGATTGTTCTGGTATCAGCCGATTATCCTTCTGGATAAGCAAGATTGGTTATGTGATAGTCTGAATAATAGGATCTGCAAATAGGTCGTTTCGATCCAAGTCCTCCAGATAGGATAGATTTGGCTGGAAATCTGCTCAACTGGTTGCTGTAATCTAATTTATCTAAATTAACCGTTGGTGTTTCTTAATAAGTTCCGGTGACTTTAATATAAGAAATAACAAATCAAGTAAAACGACTGATCATATTTTGTAAGTAAACATTATGACACTTTTGTACTTGTGGACAGTCCACAGGTACACTCGTATGTTTGTCCACAGGTACAAATTGAGACTTATAAAATAAAACAGATCAAACTTTGATAACAAAACAGACTTAAAGACATGAGATAGCCACCAACTAAACGATAAACAACGCCCATTACACAGCAAACACGATCTATCTGATATCATAAGTATTTTGACGGTAAAACACATTTAAATTAAGCAAAAAAACTTACTTTTTGACGAAAAAAACTTTCATAACCAGCACAATATCAACCATACCGAAAACAAAGATGGTAATACGTCCAAACAGTCAACCATAGACAAAGCTTTACGGTCAGGTTTAAATTAGAATTTTAGGGTTACTAATTTCGACGGAATCGATTGTGTCCACAGGTACAAGCGTCCATAGGTACAGCACTTGCCTACATATATAAATATATATTTATTCATTTTATATACATTTATTATAACTAATCGGCGAAATATTTTACATTAAACTTTTCACAATAGTCAATTTCAGATGTGCACAAATATTTCATTACGAATGTTGATAAATTATGTAATTAATATTATCTGACAATTATCATTTATTTTTTAAATATTATTTTTCAATATTAATTAGAGCAACATTACTTTCGCACCGCACCATAGGTGCGCGTGCACCGAAAAAGTAACGAGGTCATTCATCAGTAGATTTTACCTCTCATATTTTTCTCATACCGGGCGCCTTATATATGAAAATCGATTCTTAAGGAGTAAACTCCAAAAATTTTTTTCTTCATTCATACGGGCTTAGCAAAAAAAAAAAAAAAATATATTTTACCATGAATGTTATACAACCAATTTTCATTACAGTGTCAGTTGAATCAGACGGTTTGTATTCATTCTGAATTTTCCAATGTAATCAAAGGTGCAATGCGTTGGTCGGTAATCGTACGAGATCATGGACGCTGTAAAGGGTCCGAAACGCCGGGAAATAATTTAAAATATTGTTAAACTACAAAGTTTTAAATAAACGCGATAAAATCCGATATAGTCTTTTAATTAGACTGATAAGAGATATATAATAATGCTTTACCGAGCGGGACTCAAAACCTCAAGCCATTACACCAAAAGGTTATTAATGAAAATTATTGAAATACTAGTGATCCGTTCTGGCTTCGCACGGGAAGTATATAATGTTCTTATCGACAGCGAGAAGTGCAGCATGGTAATGATTGCTTCAAGCAAGACCTGTCGTCAATGTGACACCCGCGCTTGAATTTATTTTCGCGCGTAAATTTTTACTTTGCGATAACTCCTAAGATATTCATTTAAATTATATGGTGTAAAAGATTATTATAGGACCTTGAAACGCATAAGGTAAGCAATGTGTTTAAGTTGATGAGGATTAATAATTTGTATACAGTACAACCTTAATATAACGAATTCCCGAATTTAACGAATTTTTCGAAATGCCCTAGAACTGCCCATAAGAACTAATGAAAATATACACCTACAATACATAACATTTATCAAAACCTATTATAATACAACCAACTTCTATTACACATTTTTTTCAATTTAGAACCTTGACATAACGTATCCTATTAATTATTTGCACTAAAACCCACAATAAATCATAAACAAGAAAATTATTATGTTCGTCAATAATTGTACGACACAATTGGAGACATTTCTAATCTGACAAACATAAAAATAAAGTACTTGCCTGCAAACTTCGAAACTTCAACCAATAGACCAAAGTATCATTCAAAGCTTCAAAATGCATCATAGGAAGGAAGGCATCAGACAGTACCTATCTTGCTGATATTGACTAAAGTTGACCTGTCACAAGCCATGTGGATGATTGCCAAAGCTTGGTATCGAGTCAGGGAAAAAACCTTAAAAACTGGTTCAAGAAGAGTGGATTTAAAGTTGCATGTGATGATAAGAATGATGATTTACCACTCGCAGAACTTGGTAAGACCTTGCCAAAAGTTCAAGACGAGTTAAATTTTCAAGAGACGGAGTCCCCTATATAACAAAATGAACGTGTTAACCTTCCATATTTGATTATTAAAATATGCATGAATGTAGACGTCTTTCGAGATTTTTGACATTTATAGACACTGTTATTCCTTTTTTTATCGTTCTGGAGATTACGCTAGATCTGTAAAATGAAGCATTAGTGTTGAAAGCATTAATCAAATCGGTTCAGTAGTTTTATTACATATATTACTGATTACAAATAATTATAAAAAAATCTCTTTCTTGTATAACAAATAAAAAATACCGTTATTACTTTATACTTAAAGTAGTCAAAAAGGATTGGAGCGTAGTTAATGTAGATGGAAAGTATTAATCTATATAAATTGTTCACAACCATTAAAATATTATTATATATTGTTATTTTTATATCGAAGTAATAGAAATATAGGAATATATTTTAAGTCCGAGATAAAAATGTCAAATAAACATATTTGTCTTATGTTGGAATTTATTTATTTTATTACTTGTACTTATGTTAGCTAAACTCAAAATCAATAGAAAAAAAATGATACTAGAGCTCTTTGACAGACAATCAGACGGACGAACAGAATAAGGAGTCTTAGTATGTAGCTGTAATAAGGTCTTATCAACAAACTTTGGGTACGATAGTTGATATCATTTGTCAGTCGAAACCCTCATTATATTTATATCCTTATATTTTGTGTATAAAATTAATTTTAATTTATTGATTTAATATTTATTTCTTTGGTTATTCATACTTTATTTCATAACACAATATGGAATTGTACAAAAGGCGGGCTTAATACTGAAAGCATTCTCTACCAACCAACCTTAGGACGTACAAGGGCGAACGTTTGTAGGTGTACAAAATCGGAAATTGAGAAAATTTATATTGTTTGGTTCTTATTTTTTGTTTTTATTTCTTATTTATAAAACGAGAATGACCGTGTGTATGTTACTAACTGTGTTTTTGTCTAAAATCATCTAGGTTAAATTCGCTTCTAGTCACCCACAATGGCCCACTGACTACACGATGATCTTTCTAGCCAAAGCTGTTGTTTAGTTTATGTATTAGCTATTTCACTCGCCGGAACACATCGAGCTCAATGACTTAACAGTGTTTGTTATTTAGAATCAGTATTACCTAGAGAAACAAAGCGTTGGTGTTATTTTCTTAAATTTTCAGCCAAGATATTTGCGGTGTATTCCAAAATAGAATTCATGATCCAAATTGCATTTTAATCAATACTATAACTAGTCAAGATGACTCCTGGGTTTTCAAAAGGACAACATAAATTGATACATTAATATCTAAGAGGATCCAGTTCGAAGAATATCTTAACGAAAGTTCATGGGTAGAAATGTGTTAAATTTTTAAGTGTTATAGGGTCATGCCAAGAAATGATCTCAAGTTCTCACACGCCTGAATATCAATGTATTATTGTAATTCTCTTACAAATTTTCACGCTATAAATGTCTTTTTTTTTAAATAACAACAAGTTATTTATATAAAAAATAACTTAACAATTCAATGGATATTTCCCTTTCAATAGCGGACAGTCTTACTGTCTGATTTACATGTCACGAATTTCGCTTTTATTATAATTTTCATATTTTATACGTAAAATAAAAAGCTACATATTTTTTAAATAAACGATTTTTTAACATGAGATATTTTCCTTGTTAATTTTTGTATGACTACCTACTTATTATGTGTTATAAAAAATATATTTGTTATAAGAAATACTTTTTTTCTTTCTTTCTTTTTTCCATGTCATAAATGTAAGGCAAGCCGATGGACGAAGTCTAACTGCATAAAATATATTATTATTGTTCTATTTTACTACCTAAAAATTTGCTTGTCCTTTGGAACAAAAGTATCTTCATTTATTAACACAACAACAATTTTGTATACTAAGAAATTTCTTTCCCTTCGTTTATTTTTTTTTTCTATCAAGTTGTCGAATTTGAACAATAACATTATATTTCAATATTGTTTTATTTATTAAAATATAACTATATGGAATTGTAGTCGTGCACCTAATATTGTAACCATTACTAAACATAAATGATATCGTTTTATTGACGACACAGACGTGGTAAAGAAGTTTGATTTAAGAAATATAAATATGGCATAACGTTTCTTAAGTGGGTAGACCCAGTTGGGATTTTCGACAAATCGATTATTATTTTCTTGCATTTTCTGAAAGTATAATGTTTCGAAAGTATACTCTGAAAATTTCAGACTAATCGGATAATCGTTTAAGGAGATAAGTAATTTTGAATGGAAAACTCATAATCATGAATAGCTTATCTTGAACGTATGAAAGTTGATAGGGAGCGGCAGCTGTGCGCTATACTACCTGAGGAACTGTCAACCTTTTTGTTGTCCTTACACTATATTGCATTGTTATATACATATATGTTTATTACTAAACTAAACAAATGATTAGATTATAAAAGAAAAATAGTATAATTGTTAAGTCACAAGAAAAGAAAACGAGATGATGGTGGAGCGAGTACGTCAGTGAGTAAACTACACGATCAAAATAAATCTAACGTGCCAAAGACGAATACAGTTAGTTTTAGAATAATAAATTTAATTACTGTTTTCACGACGATCGCAAAATCTGTAAAGTAAAATCTGCTAAGTGTAACGATAAAATAGCTTTTGGCATAGTATACGAACGTGAACTTGGTTTAAAAAAAATTCTTGTGTGTGATAAGTATTCAATACTCGTGCATACCATCGAGCGATTTTATCAAACATTCTTATTTTTTTTTTTTTTTTTAATTTATTGGCCAATACATAACAAATACATTTTACTTTGAAATTTAAGTACCACGAAAACCTCGCGGGTTTATCTGGGTACAGAGAGTCATTCCGTTAATTCAGTTTGTTTTTCCAAAAAATATTTTTTAAAACGTGATTTGATTTTCGTGGTGCTTTTATACATTTCTTGCAGTTCTCTGGGCAGTTCGTTTACATATTCAGGTATTAAATAGTCATCAGTTCTCTTTCCATACTTATTGTTAGTTTTTGGTAAGTGGTATTTATGGTTTGAATCAAGTTGACGTAAGCCTATAGGTCTAAGTTTTTCATTTAGCAAGGTTGTATTATTAATTTGGGTTAGAATAGAAAATTTAACTTTATCATATATATTCATAACATTACAATGCCGAAAGAGCTGATTATAGTTGTTCTTATAATTATTAAGTATGTGTTTAGGTACAATTGTTTTTAATAATCTTAACTGTAAATTGTAAATATTTTCCAAATTTGATTTAGATGATCTGCCGTAACTACTAACACCATAATCGATAACCGAGTCAGCTAAGGCCACGTATAAGAGCCGCAGTGTCTGGTATGGTAATTTGGCTTTGAGTATACTTAGTTTGCTTAATAATGATCTTAATTTTGAGCAAACGTGATCTTTATGCGGGCCCCAGGTGAATCTGTCATCGATTTTTAAGCCTATGTACATATGTGTTTTCACTTGTTCAATACATTCACACGAACAATTCAGACTGCATGAGGCATGCAAACAAGAGTGGTTGTGAGCCACGATAGTAGGTCTGGTGTCCGTTTGGTTGTGCGATGAGTGAATGTGTATAAACTTGGTTTTTTGTGCGTTTATTATCAGACCTACATCGTGTGCCCATTTACATAATTGATTAAAATTATGTTGTAATTTTTCCTGAGCATGTTTGACTGTTTTTTGAGCTACCACTAAACACGTGTCATCCGCGAACTGGTATACAGTGCCCTCATTTATTATATTAACCATATCGTTTACATATAACAAGTACTCAGTAGGGCCTATAATTGAGCCCTGTGCTGTGCCCCGTGTGGTTGATATTAATTTACTATATTGTTTGGATAGGCTTACTGTGGTTTTTCTGTTAAGATGATAATTTTTTAATAATTTCAATAAAGGACCCTGTATACCACCCCGCGAAAGTTTATCGAATAAAATATTGTAGTTTAATACATCAAAGGCTTTGCTAAAATCTATGAGTAAAACGAGCACGTGAAGTTTTTTGTCCAAATACATGTTGACTTCGTTAGTAAATTTTCTTAGTAACTCAGTGGTGCTTTTATTTCTCTGAAAACCATATTGTTTATTATTAATAATCGAATGTTGAGCTAAATATTTATTAATTTTATCCCCTAGGTACCTTTCTATAATTTTATCTACACATGACAAAATAGTGATGGGACGGTAATTATTATAATCGTCACGCTTTCCCTTTTTATAAATTGGCCGAATTACGCCAATTTTCAATATATCCGGATAAATTGATGTAGCTATGCACTGGTTTATGAGGTGAGTAATGACTGGTACTAAATGTGAGGAGGTATATTTTATATCGCTTGCCCTAATTCCGTCATAGCCTGGACTTTTTCTGTCATTTATAAGCAAAATTATACGTTGGACATCCTCTTCACGTGCTCGCTCTAGTCTGATTGAAGTGTCTGGTATATTTTCATACGAGGTAGAATTCAACATTTTCAAATCACAATCGATACATATACTTTTCACATTATTGTTAAATTCTGTCGCAAAATTATTTGATAGATTAAGTGGATCCTGCTTAAAATGCTTAATAATTACGTCATCAATACATTTAACAATTTTTCCGGTAAGTTTGTTAACTATTTTCCAAATTTCTCGTTGATTTTTAAAGTTTTTGCAAATATCATTCTTTATTTTACGATTTTTTATGAACTGAGTATACTTGTTTGTTTTGTTTCTATACGAATTATATAACAATCTCTTTTCAGTATTATTTTCATCCACACGCCAAATATTATAAAGTTCATCCCGTTTTTTACACATACACTTTAACTTTTTATTTGCCCATTCACAAATATTTCTTTTACTTTTATATTCTACACAATATTTACTCGTTTCATATGCATTCCTAAATTGTTTGTAAATAAAATTATAAATATCGTTAGGGTCATTATAACTAAGCGGTTCGCTCCAGTCAACACTGCATAACCTGTTTCGCAGATTGTTATTATTTATTCTCGTAATCAGCTGCGGCAGGCGTGAATCATCAGTACCGAGCCGCGCGTCGAAGATCGCGCAACAAGTTATGCAGTGATCGGCTAGGACGATTTTTACAACGCCGGTATATATTTCACAATTAGTGATGTTTCTAATAAAAATATGATCAACACAAGATTTACAAATTATATCCATGCGTTTTTCTATTCGTGTATATTGATTTATACCCGAGTAAAAGCCTAATTCGGATAGGGAGTTTAAGTAAAGATTTGTAATAGGGCTACTTTTATTAATATCTAAGTTTATATCGCCAATAATAACATAGTTATTTTTTGAGTTATATTTTGAGACAAAGGATAAAAGTTCATGAATATATCCTTCTTTACTATAATTTGGTGGTCTATAGACTGCACAGACTCCTAATTTATAACTAAAGTCTAGAATTAACTCCCCGGTAATACATTCGAAGTATTTAAAGGAAGAACTATGTCTAATGAAAGATAATGAATTATGAACATAAAGTAATAAGCCTCCACCTTTCCTGTATTGTCTAAGTTCGTAGTACATTGAGTAGTCTGGGAGTTCGTACATATTAACACAGTCTTCTTTTATATTAGCTTCAGTTAAAATTAACAAATGAATGGTTTTATCGGAATTAAACAGTATGTATTCGAGTTCAGCAAAGTTTTTGACAGTAGATCTTATGTTTACATGAAATAACAATAACGGTTTTTCGTGATTCGGCAATTGATTTGTAAAATCGTTAAAGTTGATACAAGTCAATTCTTTCGAGTCACAATTTGTATCATCCATTTTTAAACAAAAGAACTATATACATATTAATAGTACAGATATTAAATTGCAATTAATTTAATTTGACTGTTCTAGTTTTCGAGTAAGCACGTCCAGCTGTTGTAGAGAGTGAAAAGAGATGATTTTCTCATTTTCGGCCTTCCTCGCTAGGACAGTTCCATTTTTGCACCATACATATTTAAAGCCATGACGTACCTTAAGTTCTTCTTTTGTCTTCCACAGGAGATATGCAGTGGCCGGTGTTAAAGACTCACGTAGGTATACATTTTGTTCACCTTCCGTTCCTATATCACGAGCTGAGAACTTTACCATCTTACTTGCATCCAGCCAAGCACTTCGCACACCGTTCTTCAGAATAACGGTAATGGGGTTGGGTGGTGATTCAATCCTTTTCGATTCGGTACGCTTGCGGGTTGGTACCCTCTTTCTATATGCTTTGATGACGTCGGAGATGTCGGTGTTAATTTTTGATGCCACATTCTTTATTATTTCCATCGTGTCTTCCCGTTCCGTTTCCTTGACTCCGCAGACTTCCAGCTGCTGGGATAGTTGTGCTTGCTCTAATTGGTTACACTTCCCTTCAAGGACTTCATATTTTAAGGACATGTTTTTGAGATTATTTTTCAAATCAACGCACTGATTTTCGACCGTTTTGAGCCTGGTTTCATATAAATTCATGCGCTCCTCATAGTCGTCTATCTTGTCGGAGTAGTACTTAAGAGAACGTTGTAATTCAAACTCAACAATGCCCTTGATTTCGTTTCTTATTTCCCGTAATATTTGCTGCGTCATGTTGTTGTCTGGGATAAGAAACTCAGGATCGGTATTATCGTGGCCTTCATCCTCGAGATCAGGCATGATGCATGACAGACGCCTGGATTTGGTACCTTCCGCGCAAGTTCTACACTTCCAGTCAATAGCCTCGGTGGAGTTCAGGGTGATCAATTGATCAGAAGTAAGACCGGCACATAACGCATGTAACCACTTATTACATTTGCCACACTGCAATCCAGGTAGTTTCTTTGTAATTGTTTTCGGACATTTTATACATTTGACCATTTTTATTTTATTTTTTTTTGATTCGGGGGTAGTCGTAGTACGCAACGAGTAATGACCGATCGGTATCGCTGTCAGCGAGTGACGATTAAATTAACTGAAAGTTTAGAGATGCAGAGGAATGGAAAGTATATGGTCCTAGAATAGACGATTCAATGTAAGTTCCAAAAACTTGGATTGCAAATTGTACTTAAAACTTCAAACGCATTTATCTCGAAACTATGTTTTCGAAGCCAGTATGGCGCTACCTCTTATCTTTTTTTTTTAATTCCTTCTTCCACTTTTACGACCATGCTATAAAGTAATGATTCTTCCTTTTTTTATTTCAGACGATGAACCAGTGACAGATTACAGTGATCATTGCCATCCCCCTTTTTTTGGCCTCTTGTTAAGATTCTGCACTCTGCGTGTTTTTCAATATTTTGTAGCGAAAATTTCAAAGTATCTACTTGAAATATATTTCTTTTATGTGACGAAACAATTGTCTTAAATTAGTATTATGAATAGCTGAAAAAAAATTCTGAAAAATCGCTTTTTTAGACGTTCCGACTGGTTACCTCCTTAATTTAAGAACGTTTTTTAATTTTATAAAACTTCTTTGTAATTCGGATATGATTAAAAAAAATAGTTTTTTGCCTATTTTACATACGGATCAAAAAATATTTCAATTAAAATAAACTTTTATTGAAAAGTAAAATACTTTAAAAAACGAGGTAAATATGATAAATGCGATATGGGAAATTATTGCGTATCTTGGAAGTAATATTAAATCCGGATACACATCAACTAAATTAAAGTCGGAACGTATAAAACTTTCATATAGACTCGTAACTTATGGCGTTGGGATATGAATTAATCCCATAAGAGCCGATATTGCAAAAGTTCGAAGAGGATTATTATTTTACCCCCTTTATTGGTTCTTTGTAGTGCCTTTATTACGTGAGGAAATATTCGGTACGGATTTATTGAGGATTAAAAAAAATTAATACTACGACTTCCAATTTTTATTAGTAGTCTCTAACTCATCTTTTTAACTTTAATCTTTAATCATCTTTAGAATGTAAATTCCATTATGAACTTCATTCATACAAAGTTTGTTACATGACTTCAATTTGCTATTAAACGGTATCAAATTAATTAATTTTATTTATAAAGGATAAAATTTTAAAGGGGAAAAAATGAGTAGTGGAAACAGTGATAATAACTGACTCATAATTCCAAGTTGTTTTAAGTGAATAATTTCAGCTGTCATATTTCTGCGCGATATTTTCCTTCACCTCCAAGCTTGAGATTAATAAACTGTAAACTTAGTATTTGTAAAAGTGATTGTTGCACTTGCTAGGATTTAAATGTCTACCTCTTAGTGAATTTCAAATTACTTTATATATTAAATTGATACAGAAAATAATTTAATATATTTTTTAAATTTCTGACATCATTGATGACTGTTAAACATTACTAAGATAACTTTCATATTAATATTTTTTTTTGTCAGAAATGTCTACTACTTTTGGGTAAACCTTGATTTATAATATTAGATATTAATAGTATATTGTTGAACACTAGCCGAAAATAAATTCTAGATTTATTTCTTATATTTTACACTAGGAAGCTTGTAGAAGTTTGCGTTCCGAAAAATGTAAATACCAAATAATTAGTGAACATATATAATCAAGTCTTCGGTTACTATTCTAGTAAAAAAAAAACAGTATGTTAAGATCTGCGTTAGTTTCATTTAATACAATGGAAAGGTCTGTGTTGTTCGCGACCAAAATCCGAGCTAAAAGATCATCGGGTCTATTAGTATCACAGTGTCAAATAAAATTATACCGCGAATACAAGTACTGAATATTGTCCACTGGCAAGCGAGTTAATGCAGTATTATGCTAATGTCCTAAATAGGGCTTGGGAAATATGACCAGCTCACGAACATATTACACCGAGTCTCTCTCTAATAAAGATGTTAATGCTGACCGAAACAATTTGTAGTTACCGCTCTTCTCCTTTATTTCATGATTCCATGTGTCGTCATAAACTAAATTTGTGTCAAAATGTAAACAGAAATATGCAGGACAGTATATCGAGTTCAAATTTTTGAAAAAAATATGATGAAATTGATTGGATTTTATAGCCATTTACTGGTGGATTTGTTGGTAGATTAGTTCTCAAAGTATATCTTGGTAAATTTGAAAAATATATTACCAATGAGAGAAATAAACAGTTTCTTTTTAATACTAAAATTGATTATATATGTTTCTTTAGCTTGATATTTTTAACATAGATTTAGAACTATAAATAAAAGGTGTAACTATAGAGTAAGTTATAGTTGAAATAAACTTTTTTGGTACGTTTTAAAACCTACACATGTTAGAAAAAATACTTCACACATTGAATTATATATCAGATTATCTTCTGAATTGAATTGTCCCAGTTTCCACTTCACTTCATTTAGCTAAAAAATATTTGGAGAGGTCAAGTCATGATCAAATAAGAGGAATCAGTTACGTGTCCTTACAACGTGGTCGGAATAATGAAACTTCGTTGGCTAATTCTATATGGGTAAGATGTCAGTAATATGATTCATTGGATTCTATTGACTACAATAATAATTACTATACAGCCATATTTTAGACATAGAATAATAGAAGAGTGTCGAGTTTGACAATTGTTTTATGTCAGCCCATTTGTTCGCCTATTTATTTGCCTGAACGTTCGTCTTTCTATGGCTTTCTAACTTTCGAAAAGATGACCCTATTTTATTAAAGTTTTTTGACTTAGAAAAAATAGGTAGCCTCTAAATGTATTATTGGTGTAAATACAATTATATATTTTTTAAATATTTATGCAATACTCCCTACCTTTTTTTCCCATTGGATACCAACTGAGTATTAGAAAAACAATACGTTAACTAAATAAATGTTTGCTAATAAACCACAAACACAGAGGCAATTACTATGAATGGGTTATATTAAGCCAATTATGTATATATTAAATACTGTCGCAAGTCTACACCGATTCAATTATAGAGTATATGTACCTACATACAGACTTAATATAAATTAAATAAATTTAATTGTGGCTCAATAGCACCAATATTATACATACATGTGTTTTTACCGGTGGGAGGGATGCGCTATGCTGCGCTCCCGGCTGCATGTGTACCACCATCTTGCTTGTTTCTGCCGTGAAACAGCATTGCTGTGTTTCGGAGAGAAAGGGCAAGACAAGCAGTGTAATTACTGGCACCGAGACTTTAACACCTTATGTCTCTGGATAGGCAACACATAAATGAGTTGCCTGAGCTAGTTCCAGGTAAACTAGTTTATGTTCATGGGCGACGTTAACCACTTACCATCAAGTGAAACGTCTACCAGTTTGCCTATTCACTTAACATAAAAAAAAATTGACTGTACGACTATATAACAAAATGTCGCTGTAACACAAGCTGCAAGCGCATTTTCGATTTAAAATTGATTCAAATTATTAAGATGATTAAATTGAACACATTCATAAGAATAGAACAGAATTTGAGAATGTCGATAATCGGTGACCCTAAGGGCTCTTACACACGAGCAGCTTGTTTCCAACGGCAGAGGTAACGACAGCCGTCGACACGCGTCGGCGGCAACTGTCGACGTGTCGGCAGAAGCCGCAGACCTATAGCGACACTTGCAGTTGTAGCGTGCTACGACCGCCATTTTGTCAGTCGACGGCAAATAGTTGAAGAGTGCTCTAATGCGTCGTGAATTTGCAAAATGAGTTCCAGTGACGAAATAGATGTCGAATTGTTAATTGTGGCAGTAAAGCAATATGCTTGTATTTGGAATAAAAAATTGAAAGAATACAGTAATAAAGCAATAAAAAACAGATCATTAATATAATTGAAAAACTTTTGCTCGTTTCTTCGTAAAAGAAGGTAGAGTATAAAAAAATGCCCAATTTGATCTCTATTGATTAATATTTCTTGAACACACAATGAACGTGTTTTTATTTTTCGTTTTTGTTGGCGTCGACGAAGTAAAAACAATAACAGTGTTTTTTCTTCGGAATTCATTTTGCAACTGGCTCCTATACTTAGAGAGCTGCCGCTGATCTCCGAAGTTGGAATGTCGACGGCAGCCTACGCGACAACGGCTGCCGCCGACACATCGACGGCTGCCGTTACCTCTGTCGTTGGCAACATGCCGCTCGTGTGTAAGAGCACTTAAGCGTCAATTGTGTGTACGTGTGTTTTAAAATACATCAATTTTTATGGTGTTGTCACTGTCTAAAATAGTTGTACAAATGTTATAGATTCGGATAATCGCCGGGGTCATTGTGGTATATTGAGATTCTCTGGCTATCCGGAATCATCACCCGAAGTATGATTTTTATGTACACCCAGATATTCGGAAGTTTGTCCTAATATACATATTCAGTTAAATAAAAATAATCTCTATAGGTATACAAAATAATACAGCTTTTGGTTTTTGTTTCTCATAGATAAGATTTTACCTTTTTAATGTAATAGCTGTCTTTTTATATTCAGCCATTACTTATTTTATAGATAAGCGATGGTCATAAATGGCGTGCACTTATTTTAAGCATTTCAGTCATGGCGAGGCTATAAAAATAAAGTTGAAATATTTCTTAAGAAAACCGTGTTAGATAAACTTAAAATACAGAACTGAACCTAATATTAAATTTTTACTGATCGCTGCACGGCAGTTTGTTCTTAAAGTGTATATATAAATAATTTGAAATAACCTTATTATCATCATCATCATAACAGCTGTTGGATGTTAACTGCTGAACGTAGGCCTAACCGTTATCGGAATGGGTACGGCATGGACATTTGACATAATCTTTGTCTTGTCCATATTTATTTTAAGGCCCACTCGTCAGGAAATTCCCTGGAGTTCACTGAGCATAATGCTGAGGTCTTTCTGGGATTCTGCAATAAGCACGATATCGTCGGCAAATCGAAAGTGATGTACTTGCCGTTTATATTGATGCCGAATACTTTACATATATACACACTGGCATATTTAGCGGAACATAAAAAAAAGGTTTGATATCAGTATCATATAAGGTTGCTGGCTGGTTTATACGTCATTTAATTTAAAAAGAAATAATTTCAAATTAATAAAACAAATGAACATCACATTTTATTCAAATACACCTGATATCTGAAGCGAACTTCGAGTATTTCTTCCGAGTTTGATTTAACATTTCATTGAAATACTGTTTTTTTTTTTTTTTTGGTTTTTTTTTTTAATCGCGTATCTTTTTGGTGTTGAGGACTGAATTATGCCTGACTTAGCCCCAACGGAGATTGCCAGGGCACTCGAAATGCGAAGAAATGGTCAAACGTACAGAGTAATATCCAGAGATCTTCGTCAAACAGTTTCAACGATCAATCGCAGTATCCAACGGTTCAGGGAGACCGGTACTTATGTGAGAAGAGCAGGACTAGGCAGAAAAAGACGCACTTCGAGTAGGGATGATCGTTTCATTCGGCTTCGTGTACGTAGGAATCCCCGTTTGACGGCCGTCCAAGCCTGACATGAGTTAGAAGCAGTGCGGGGTGTAACCGTAAGTGAGCGTACGGTACGAAAAAGGTTCGAAGAAGCTGGTTTGGGTTCATTTGTACCCGCCAAGGCTCCAAGGCTCGAGGTAAATCATCGTAGAAACAGATTAACTTTTGCTCAGGAACATCGACTTTGGAGGACCAATGGAGTAAGGTATTGTTTAGTGATGAGTGCAGAATTCTCTTAAATCAAATTGAAGGCAGGCAAAGAATATACAGACGCAAAGGAGAACGATACATTCAGACAAATTTTTAAATATAGTTGCATACGGTGGTGGATCAATAATGGTTTGGGCGGGCATTTGTTTGGGAGCTCGCATAGACTTGGTGGTAATTGACTGCAGACCGCTATATCAGAGAAGTTTTAGAAGAAAATGTCGTACCGTTTGCCCCATATATCGGTGACGATTTTGTTTTTTTGCAGGATAATGCTCAGCCGCCTACCGCTCGGGTAACTCAAGCTTATCTTAATGATATGAATATCACTGTTATGGAGTGGCCGGCGAGATCACCGGATATGAACCCAATAGAGCACGTTTGGGATTTGCTGAAAAGAAAAGTTAAGTCCAGAATTCCAGCTCCTGCCAACGTGGGTGAACTGTGAATCGCCGTAGTTGAGGAATGGCGGAGACTATCCCAGGAGACCATTGATAACATCATTCTCAGTATGCCTAGACGGGTAGAAACTTTAATAAGAGCACGTGAAGGAAATACGCGATATTAATCACCATTTTTCTAACTTAATTAATTATTATTTTAATATTAATTTTCACTTTTCCCGGTTACATGAAAAGTTCAAAAATGTACCATTTTTCACAAAAAGCCTTTACTCGCAAAATCTGTTCTTAATGTGATCTCATTTTAAGTAAAACAAATGAAACTTTAAATAACAAAAGAAGTGTAGTAAGAAATAAAACCATATTTTTTTAATTATGGACCTTTTTTGTGTTCCGCTAAATATGCCGGTGTGCATATTTAGCGGAACATATATATATATATATATATATATATATAATCCTATGTCTTTCATGGGATGAATGTATGGAGGAAATGGTTTCCTTAAGAAACTTCAAAAAAACTATAAAATATACACATATTTTATACTTATTTCTAATCTTAAGTTTTTATTTAAACTTTTGCATTTTTGACCTTAAAAACTAAACAAATATTAATAACTGCTATTATATACTACTGGTGCGTTTATGTTAACATAAAATGGTTGCGTTCAAAATTCACACTTGAAAAAATTAAAGAATGAATAAATTTTTTTTATAAAAAAAATCAAAACGACGAATGCCAATCAATTGTCGATGGGTGCCTCGTTCGAAAAGTTTGACGTTTGTTGTTTTTTTATCACTCCGCTATTTCATTTTAGTCACGTTTCCATCACGCTTGAAAAATTATACTTTGATATGACAAAATCATTGTTTATTTTTAAAATTTTTAATCACACGATAAATCATGTTTTTCATGTACGTAAGTCCTACCACCACCCATATAGCAGTAGACCTCATTATGGTGTCATTTCTACTTCTAAGTTTAAAATATTGTTTGAAAACATGCAATAAATATATCACTAAAAACTTGAAAAAATATATGTATTCCATTTTTGTCATAACTCATTCTTTCATGAGAATACTAAATTAATAAATTGAAAGTCTTATTTTTTTACATACATTTAATTGGAAAGTATCAGGCTTGAAGCAACCTACTAAATGAATGAAATGAATTAGAATGTGTCTCCTTGTCTTGTCTTAGTTAATTATCCAATAAGTCATTAATGTTATAGCAAGAGAGCTTAGCAAAAAAAAAAAATGATGCTCGCCTTACACCTCACGATTCATATCGCCTATAAAATCCCATTTCGATACAAGATATAAAAATGTTATACACAACGGTAATAAAAGTGAAACTATGCCAATTTTTATTGCTTTATTTCATGAATAAGTTACGATATCAAGTCACGTTTTATGGTCCCCCATCGTCTTATGTACAAACAAGTCATATCGTACTTGACAAGCTTCAAACGAACCTATACCTTTTTTAGACGAGTAATAAATAAAAACAATTTTCGTCTGAATCTTTGCCTCCGCTTTGGATCAGATTACGCTCGAGCTGTAAGTCTATTATAAAGACACGTAAAAAGTTACTTTATTTATTAATCATTCAATCTCACTGAGCTTAAAGCATTTTTTAAGCAAGGTTTTATTCGACTCTTTTTACATATTTTCTTTAAGTACATATATTTCTAATTTGTAACATAATGTCATTTCTAGTGTATGATTCATTTTCATATAATGTAGCTTACAACATATAATTTTATATTATCATCATGCGTCTGTTTGCGTCAATTTTAAGTTCTATTTTTTTTTTTGTGTGTAAGGAGTTTATGGTAGTCTGACCACAGTCTAGATAATTTATTCCGATGGTGCAGTGATATGTTATAGTCATCAAAATATATAAATTCTGATTAGAAAATTTAACTTAAACTTTAATATTGTAGGTATTTTGAAATGATACAATGGTACGAAAGGTCAATTTGTCTTTTATTTAATATTTTTAGTGAATTTTCATTTAATCAATTCCTTCTGATGATGAGCTAAAATCGTCAGTTGAGCTATCGTCACCTGTAAATATAATTATTTTATTATCAATTATACTGTCAATATTGACGTCTCTGTCATAATCATCTTTTATTATTTTTCGAGTTTTTTTTTTACAACTTTTGCCCAGTCTTCTTTAGTTATTTTGGCACAAGCTTCTTTCAGCAATGTCATCATTTTATTAGTGGAGAATGGCGGATTTGTATTGTGGCGTGCTGCGTATCCTTTGACTTGAACCCAGATCATCTCAATAGCATTGTACTGACAATGGTACAGCGGCGTTCTTATCACTTTGTGTCCATGGTGAAGTGCCCATTCATCAATTTAATATTTTAGTTTCGCAGGTTTATTTTCTTTTCCCAGTGCCAGCAATTCAGCTTTCAACAATCTCATATCAGCTTCATCGCCTTGTCGTTGTAGCCATGCCACATGAGTAGGTGCTTTACCTATTTGAACTGAATGGTAAGATGCATTGTCTATAATGATTATGCACTGTTCGGGGAGGTTTGTTGACAAGTTAGTAAACCACTCTGAATTTATTTGTGTCCATTTCTTCGTCATATTCTTTGTTCATCTCCCTCAAGAATGATACTCTGTGCAAAATTAAATTATTTCGTTCCATCATAATTTTCCTCGTGTCGGTTTTCTTATATTTGAATCCAATTTACTTCGTAATCATTATTAAAGACGTGGAACTTCCACTAAACATGCCACCCTCTCGTAGTGATATGAGCAATTTACTTGCAGTTTCGTATTCATTTCTTATGTAATAAGCATACACGTGGTTTTAATTAGCGTCTGCGTCAAATGTATCAATACCTCTTACAGGCTTGCTTTTATTCCTCTTTTTAGGCGTACGCGCAACACATTTTCTTCAGTACCGGAAGGCCCATACTTTTCTTTCAAGATGGTTCGAATAGTTTTCTTGCCGATTCCTAGTGCTTCTGTGACGCGATCCTGTACTTGCGTTACGAGCAACAAAGGCCGCTAAAAAAACAAGCAAATGGTTCGCGTTCGAAGTATTCAGTTAACTTCACAACCAATTCTGGTGTCTGACTGTTAATTGTACGTCCTCTTTTCGACATGTTGAAACAGATTTCGTGCCATATAACAACAAATACCAAAATCGAGTCCAAATCACTATGTTTAAATCAATGTTCAAAATACAAGAGCCAAGGTCAACGTGATAGTCAACAGAAATAGTCCAAAAGCAAAGCCGAGTCGAGAAAAAAATATCAAACAATAACGAGCGCACAGTCAAAATCACAAGATGACGAACTAACATATTCTGTAGAAATCAGTGTCGCCAATTCAAAATTTATTTACAGCTTTGAGCGCCAAGCTCATTCTTTTCAGTAAAGATTACTAAACAATATTTATTTCCTATTAAAATCGAATGAATCTCAGTAATTAATTTGTAACAACACTAGTATTTAAAAAAAAAAAGACTTAGAACTGTTCTTGAGACGTTTCGTAATACTTAGAAATTGCATGCTACTATAAAGTAAGCTTGAAAAGAATACTCGCAATATATTCTATCATATTATTTAATGCGCCAAAATTTTTAATGTATTTTTAAAAACACTTTATGTAATTAACTATTCTTTTATTGTTTCTTTCAGTTTCGTTGCAAGTTACATTCTAGGGTCTTTCTCAAATGTCAAAACGGGCCTATTATATTTTGACGACTATAATTATATTTTGTAACAGTTAAATTAATTTAATTATAGCGAACAATTTGAAATAAAGTTTTAGTAATAAGTTTTATATTGCATTATTACCAAAGTACATATCTAAAAAAAACTAAAAAAAATGAGATAAATATTGTAAGACTAACTAGTCTAACTAGACTAACTAGCCTTGACGGTGAAGAAACAACTGTTTCTTCACCGTCAGGTATTATAAAACCTCACCTCGACTCGTATACGACTTCAAATTAAATGTAGAAATATCTTATCTTCTCTCTTTTTATTAATTTACTCGCTTCCTCCATCGAATGCTCTTACCATTTCTACGCAGACGATTTGCAGCTTTATGTACACACCAAGTTAGAAGACTTGTATTCAGCTGTAAACAGGATTAATCAGAATCTCCTGAATGTAAGCACTTGGTCTAACAAATTTGGCATTCTAGTTAATCCTACCAAATGTCAGGCGATCATTATTGGTAGCTCTCGCCTAGTCTCCACTATCGACCTAGACTCTCTACCATCTGTCATGCTGAATAATTGTATAATACCATACTGCCAAAATGTTAAAGATCTCGGCCTCCACATTGACTCTTCTTTAAGCTGGAAGGTTCACATCATGGAAATCAGCCGCTCCGTTACTGCAAAGTTAAGGTATCTTAATCGGCTAAGAAACTTTCTTCCTACAAAGACTAAAGTTCTACTTGTCCATTCTCTTATTTTTCCCATCATAGACTATGCTGATGTCTGTTTCCCTGACCTCAATGAAATCTTTCTCGATAAACTCGATCGTCTTTTAAACAATTGTCTGCGTTTCATCTTCTGTCTCAGAAAATTCGATCATGTGTCTCATTATCGAACTCAACTCAAATGGCTTCCCATTCGACAACGCAGAGAGCTGCGTATACTTACCTCACTATACTCTATTCTTTTTTACCCTCTTTCTCCTCTATATTTGAAAGAAAAATTTAAATTTTTGTGCGATGTTCATGATCGCCAGCTTCGTTCTAAAGATTCCCTTCTTCTTTCTTTCCCTTCTCACCGTTCTAGTTTCGTCACAAACTCTTTCTCTGTAGAAGCTGTCCGACTTTGGAACGGGATCCCAGATACCTTAAGAAGGGCAGAGACCAAGTTTTCCTTTAAAAGGCATCTCCGGGAGCATTTGCTTCGAAGTGGTATCTCATAGAGTCGTTGCTGCTACATGTGTATTACAAACTTACTTATAATTTTATTTTATTGTATTTTATATAAGTATATATTATTAAGCTTTGTGTTTATGTTTTTGTATATATGTATATGTGTATGTATGTATGTATGTATGTATGTATGTATCAGTGTATGTATGTGTATATGTATATGTATGTGTCCGTAGTGTATTTATATATATGTTTACCACTTTATTGTTACCGCCTTCAAAATTTTCTGTTTGGCCTAAAGGTTGACTGGGAGAGAATGCCACTAGGCATTAAGTCCGCCTTTTGTTACAACTATAGTACATTTTGTATTGTTGGACAATAAAGTATAAATAAATAAATAAAATAAAATAAATCATCAAAATATGCTAACTAAAAATATATTATTCTAAAATACGTATATATATATAAAACTATAACGACATTAAAATGTATACAAGATATTTAAAATTATATATTACATTATAAGATATATAAACATTAATAAACTTCTAAGTAAAGTTAACCAACAGTTATGTAATTAATTACGTGTCACCTGGATACCCTAGCTGCGCTGTCGACACAAAACAGGTATGTAGGTAGGTACATTTAGTTATCGCGCGGTAGTTTACCTACGTCCAAACGCCGTCACGTGTATGGCATGGTTTCATGGATGATGTTATATTGTCACATGTATTATAAGATTTTAAAAGTTCATACAAAAAAAATGTATTAGGAATATTGTTAATAAAAAGCCGCTAAGTCGCGACCTCGATCCATGTCACTACGTAGATCAAAATATGGACTCAGAATTTATAGCCTGTATTCTGGTATGTGCTCATTTTTAAATTAAAATAGTATGTCGTTTGACCACGAAGACTTATCTCCGATCATAAAATTATTAGGAAACCAACATTTGTGGTGACCATTGATGAGAAAATATTTTATTCACAGTGAATCAGCTACCTAACTTAAGATTCGTATCCTTCTCAAGATAATCTATACATAATCTTTTCCTGTTACGGCTTTTAGGCTTTTAGTATTTTATTGTAACCGTTTCGTTGTAGAAGTAGGTTGTCGAGGATGAATTCTACAGAATCTAATCCTTTATAATTATAATCCGAGAATGAAAGGTTAATAACATTTTGCTACATTATATTGGAGTTACTGAGATATTGCTAAACTTAGATGCAGCACATTAATAATACTGCCAACCTCTAAACTAATAACACAGAACTGCTCCTTAGAAATATATCTTTTAGCAACTTACACACAGAGTTGGTCGAAAAATAATGTGAAATAAAGACAATAAGCCGTTAAAATTATGGCGTTGTCGCTGCCACTGGCCGTGCGAGAATAGTAGGTAGGGCGTGGACGTCAAAATGTGTTGAACAGTAAAAGTTACACAAACAAATATTGAACCCGTGCGAAGCAAGAATGGGTAGCTAATTTACAATTTGAGTATTTTCTTGACACATGTTATGTAATATATTAAACAGATATAATTCAATTATTTTGTCAGCTATTAAACCCATGTAATAACAACAGTGTTGAGTGCGAGGCACTTATTTGTGAACTGCGTAAGGGTCTGCGTCAAGGCTTAGATGTGGTTGACGTTGACAAGGGTAACAAGAGCTGTTAATATAAATTGAATATGTTTGAACCATGAATAAAGAATGAGTGAAGAATTTCGCGCCATGTGGTCAAGCGATAAATTGAAATCGGTTTGAAAATAAAGGATCTATTGAGATTAAACTTGTAACTACCCGTAAATGAACTAAGCTACTCGTATGTTCATTTATTTTGCCGCTGTTTTTTGGATATACTACGACTCAGCAATTTTTATAAAAATAATGGAAGTGTTGAATTTTTTAAAATAAGAATATTATTATATTTATAAGATTTTGGAGTTTGTGTATTCACTTAAAATTGTCAATATGACTGACTGAATTTTTACAAATTTTGGTGAATGTGGATTTCCTCACGATGAGCTCACAGGAATAAGCACTGTGAGCTCATCTGCTGTGAAACTAGCAGTCTGTCGATGGTTCTGATGATTTCAAAAAAGTGCAAATAATATTACATTCAATATACGAGTAGACAAATCGTCATCGTTGCTCTTTTCAATTTTGATTGTAACTTAAGTTTTTTATTATTCATCATCGTAGTCATCATCTTTTTTATTTAATTTTCTTCTTTTTATATCTGTTACATCGGTATATATTTATTGATTGTCATATCAATTATTAATCATTCTTCTTTTATTATAGTACCTGGATGATGATGATGATAGTGACCTGGATATTAAATTATATTTAGATGTATTACATACTGATGAAACATAAATAATATTTTCGATCCTACCGACATAATAATAAAATAATAGAATCTGGTTATTTAAATAAAAAAAATAAAAAGAGCTCTCAATATTAGTTTTTCTCACAAAAGAAGGAAATTGAAGAAAAAAATGAAAAAAAAAATGGTCTCTAGGCATCTGGATTCGAACCCGAGTTTTCTGATTTCGAACCCGCCCGATTCCCATCCGAGATATTATAAGCTTATCAATGACAGCGAAATTTACCTTCGTATTCTAATGATATTATATATATATATATATATATATATATATATATATATATATATATATATATATATATATATATATATATAAGAATTGCTCGTTTAAAGATATAAGATTAATTAACATAATTTACGTACGTTTGATATTGAGTAATAAAATAATATTACGTACATAGATAAAAGCAAACCCAATTTCCCCATTCTGATCCTATATCCCATCGTACCCCACGTCCATTACCCAATTTTGCTCTAAAAGCTTTCAAAGGAAAAAAAAACCTCGACAAAAATACCATAAAAATAAATAAATGAATCTATCGACAGGCGTGCCAGGAAACTCATTGGCGATGAGATGTTTGCTTCAAGACGGCTCCAGAGCCTCGAACATCGCCGTCTGGTTGCTAGTCTGTGTGTCTTCTACAGGTTGCATTTCGGTGAGTGTGCACAGGAATTGCACGAATTGATTCCCCCAGCACCATTCCACTATCGGACGACACGACGTGGACGGGGATTTCATCCATACGTGGTCGACATTCCTCCGGTTCGCACCTCGCGGTTCGCATCTTCTTTCGTTATTAGAACTGCAAAGGAATGGAATTCTCTTCCTGCGTCGCTGTTTCCCGATACGTACAATTTAGGGATTTTTAAGGCAAGAGTGAACAGGCACTATTTGAGTTTGCGTGCTCCACCTTAGACTTCATCTTTGTTTACCATCAGACAAGATAGAAGTCAAACGCGCTCAAATTATTTCATAAAAAAAAAAACATTATTTTTCCTACCACAAGAAAATATCATGTTCAATTGAATTGAAACAAAATCATAGATGTTGTCTTTAATATAATTTACAAATATATCTTATTATAAATGTAACTCAATTTTAGTGATACACTAAAACATCTGATCTAAGATCGTTATGGTAATATATCGTTTATCACACTTCAGAATCTTAAAAACTTTACACTTTCGTCTCAATTTCCGGGAAATATACTACACGTACATTTCGATTCCGATAATAATTACTACTATAATGTCTGTCAATAATTACTAACACTTCAAGTGGTTAATATTTATTGATGTGTTAAACAGTAATAGTCGTTCTTAATAATATTCGAAGTTCTGGTAGCAATCATTATAAGTTAAATTTTGTTCCTCATTGTCCCTAAAATGATTACATAATATGTACCGTGTATGTACATTTTACGAACTGAAAACACAGTACACTTACGAACAATTTTGTGAGAACAGCTACATTTGTTAATACTAAATGAGCCGACAGTTGCAGGCCGTGACAGATTAATTTTAAGTACTTTATAGTTCACTAGCTTCTGCCCGCGGCTTCTCACGCGCGAATGTTGTTATCGCAAATGCGGTTATCGCGACCAAAAAAAAGTATCCTATGTTACTTCAAATACCTCCAAGAATATGACGTATACAATGTTTCATGACGATCGGTTAAGTACTTTTCGCGTGAAAGCGTAACAAACAAACTTACTTTCGCATTTATAATATTAGTATTATTATGAACAAAATAATGATTGAACGTAACATTGTTATTGCAGACATATAATTTTTTATTTTATTTAATTTAAATAATAATTTCTCCCGTCCCAGTATCATTGTCTGTTTCCAGGGGATTTGCTGGTCTCCTACTGGACGCGTCCCCCGGTGGCGGTTAGGGGAACGCCACTCAAATGCCTCGCGAGTGGTAGGGGTCTTCGGACCCCCACGGACCAAAACCAGTAGCGGTGGGCGTGAAAGCGCAAGAGGTGGATGACTCGCCCTCCCCCTCCATTTGGTGGCGCGATAGCGCGGTAGTTTGGGCGCGGAGGCGCACAAGCCACTGGGCCCTCTGGACCAGCTGATGTGCGGGCCCAGCTCAGGGGTTTCGCCATCTGGGGTAGCTGGGGTTCAGTGGTATGTGGGGCACGAAAGCGCGGTGATAGTGTTGTCACAGGAGGTGCGGCCGGTGAGCTAGTGGCGCCGAGAGGGCGTGGAGATTTCGGTGGTGGGGCCGCTCCTGGTACTTATCTGAATTAGCAGAGAGGACCAGTCGAGCGGCCCCAATCACATACGGAGGAGCCGAAGGGCCAAGCGTCGGGGCGTCACGGTTGTATGCGCAAGCGATCCCGTGGCGCCCCACTACGGCGCAGACGGTCGATGTGTTTGAGTGGGTATTCTGGCTTCGCAGCCAACTAGTCCCACATACTCGTCGGCCCGCGGGATGCGTAAATGCATTTCCCATCGGTAAAAAAAAAGTATCATTGTCTGTTGCAATCGTCCTATGCTGAAATACTTGTAACTTTATATAAATAATCCGTCCAAATTTCATTAAAAAAATCCCGATAAAAGTATGGACAGTAACAAAAAAAGTATAAATATTTATTAATTACTATTAAATATTAGTTTAATAAACGCTTTACACTCAGAGGTCACGCAGTAGGATGAAATCGTATTTCGCGGGTCCGGAAAGACACATAACACAAACACAAATGCCCAGGGCACGATAACCATAAATGGTCTACACAAACATTAAACATGAGCGGAAATCGAACTCGATCCTGTGAACATTGCGCCAAATTGTTGTCACAGGGTTTTTTATAGATCAATGTTGTCACATAAAAAATAGATGTCGAATACCTAAAAATGAGACACGGGCGTAACCGTACGCGTACGTACCCGGGCAAACCATATTGTACTATATAATATGTTGGGCGAATAATATTGTTGTTGCATCTTTGGGCGGTCTCATAACGCTAGCTAATATACTATGTGCATGGGAATTATAAAACAAGATCATTTCCCTTTTACATTACTTGAATCTTAACAAAGCAGTCCGTACTTAAAATCGTTCGGCTCAACAATTTTAATTAGTTTCAATATATTTATTGAGTCCGAGCTCAAAATGGTTCGACACAACTAAGAATTAGTTTCAAGTGATTTGTATTCGTTATAAAATTCTAACGACTAATTCAATACTCGTAATTTGAATTCGTATTTGAGTTTGTGTATAACTTTGTGAATTACATTCAAGTTTTATTAAAAGAGATGCTTTATGGATTTAAATAAGTATATTCAAACGTAAATTCTAAAAAAAAGAGGCTTTAAAATCGAGTAACTTTATATCCATTTATTTTCACTAATTTTTTAAATTAATGTTAGCTTCGAATTAATGTAAATTTTACATTTTTTAAATTATATGATTCAAAACTTTCGAAAAAAAGAGTGTTAATGTTAATACTTTGTTGAGAGCAACTAACTGTACACTCTGTGTGTAAGTTGCTAAAAGATATATTTCTAAGGAGAAATTCTGTGTTATTAGTTTAGAGCAGTGATTCCCAAAGTGGTCTATATCGACCTCTAGGGGTCTATGACAACCTGCGAGGGGTCTACGTCAGCAAAAAAAAATTTGGGGGTCCATGAAATGAAAATTAGGGTTCACGATAGTGGATCTCAACACATACACTGATAGTACCTATTTACTTACATCATACTATCTTATAATATCAAAACATATACATTATTTATAAAAGTACCTATGAAGTAAAAAAATTATTATATATGTTTATAAAATTGTGTAAGTTGTAGGATGTACCAATACATACCATGCTTAAGCATAACGGAACGCATCAACAATATTAAAATTTAGAACTGTTAAGTGACAAATAAAAGCTAATAACTGTCATTGACAAGTGACAGTAGAAAGTAATACTTTTTATAATAGAAATAAACTCGGAACGATAATTTAGCAATGTTACTTTTTGCCTACCCTCATAAATAATATAATAATAATAAGATATTACAGTTTTAAAATGCAGTGACATAGCGGTTCCGGCGGTATCGACCGGGGGGCCGATGCGTGGCTATAAACACCGCGTTGAAGGCCGCGCTTCGCCCTATAGTACTTTAAGATTATGTATAAGTATTGCGCCCGTGTGGAGCCGGGGCGGGTCGCTAGTATATATACATATAATATATAATATCTAAGTTTAAAATTAAGAGTATTCTATTCAAGTCAAGTATTTTTTTTCAACATATTTGTTTGGTCTGAATTGTGCAATGTTCTGTTTTGAGAATATCCGTCAGGATACTACTAACCAACATTTCTAATGAAACCTAAGAACTATGACCAACAATTAATCATAACGTAACAATATTACTTAGTCGTATTTATGCTAGTCTAAATAAATGTTTCACCAAAACTCAAAAATCTTTGAAAGGAATCTTTAAGAATATTTAACTTGACTTTGTGACATTAATAATAATATGAAATATTTTAATGGCCATAACATAAAATATAAATTTTGTCTTCCATGTTGATGTTCAGGTGATTTTATTTTAATCAATTATTAAGCTTCAAAGTAACAAGTGATTGACAAGTTTCAAATTTCATTTTATTTATTGCTTTTCCCTCCATTAGTAATCTCAGTTCATATTCACCAAATACGAAGCGTAACGGTATAGCTTAAAGTCAGCCCATACATTTAAATGCGTATTATTGTTTTTTATTTTCAACGCCAATATTTTTATTAGCGTTATCTACGTTTTACGTCATTTACTATATATTACTTTGTTATCTTCAATGAGTCGTGTGAAATTATTTTTACTCAAGTTCCTTGCTTGGTTTATTCATAAATATAGATCATAATTGTAATGATTATATAGGTATTTTGAAAGACAGTTACTACTGTAAAAGTGCTTAACCCCTATTTTTCTAGTCATCTGACCATGTGCGTATGTATTGTGTGTATTCTGGTTCGACAATAAATATTTTGGGCATATAAATTGTAAGGGTTATTTTGTTGCAAATTGTATAATGAATAATAAATCATTAATGTACCAAAACTGTCAATGAAAGCCATTATTAATGCAGTGATGAAGTATGTATAGGTTTATTCGTATTTCAAAAAGGTTTAGCCGTTTGCTATATACACGCTATGTTACGAGGAATATTAAATTTTGATTTGTAGATTTATGTTTGAACGAACATTAGCTGAAGCACGTGTTGGTTGAGAAATGTTTTCGCTCTTGAAACGTCGACTGCAATTTTGGCGTTAGGCGTTGGTAAAATATTTTGGCTGTAAAGGATTGCTATAATTATGAAAGGGGTCACGCTAAAACGTGTTAGTGGCGTTTGTGGTTTAGTATTTTGTATAAAGTACTTACTATATGGTGTAAATGTAGATCTTAAAAATATTACCTATTTCTTATAAAATTGTGAATTTTCAACTACAAGTTCTACGTTGCAATCTCGTATCTTAATATACAAAAGGAATAATGAAATAATCAAAGTATTTAAAAATTATAATAATGAATTTAATTTGCATCTTTCATACAAACAAGGTGGTAGCTTAAACATTTATAAAATATTAGGGATAGATGTTTTAATTTTTTAAGCTTATCATAATTTTAACAGAAACTTTCGTGGTTAGCCGTAGACCTGCTTTATTTGACACTAGCTGTGCCTCGCGTTAATTTGACGGAAAAACGTACTTAAATATTTTTAAATAATTACTCTAAGAGTAGGTACCCGCCTCGTTGGTCTAGTGGTCGCAAGCGTTACTGCCGAGCAAGGAGTCTCAGGTTTTATTCATGGGTCTTTTAACGTATTATAGAGTTTTATTATTTTTAGAAAATTCTCAGTAAAAGAGTGATGCTATATTTACTTTAAAAGTGGAACAATAGTTAAAAAATGTCTCGAAAAGAGAAATAATAAAGGACGCAACGGAAGCTTTCAAAAAAGATTATTTTTTCCCGTTTTTGTAATATATCTTATTATTGCTCAGCCCCTATTAGACGTAGCATGATGTTATAAAGCCTATAGACTTTCTCGGTAAATGGGATATCCACCACAAAAAGAATTTTTCAAACGAACATACACATAAACCTGAAAAATAAGCTAAAAGCTGGTGTACAGGTATAAGGTTATTATTATTGTATTAAGGTTATTTACGTTAATCATGATATTTATATAACTGGATCGATACATTGATATCATATCAGAAAGAGTATACGCGTGGGAAATATTATCCGAATCAATTAACTCGATGAGTACATTACGTATGAGCTTATCTAGAAGCCGTGTCGTCCATCCTGCTAATCGAACATGACATACACAGCATAACATCCACTTTCTTGTACATATAACCCACAATATTTCACGCAATTATCGCAACCAGCATAAACGATCTTAGGGTCAATATCGCGTGAAGATTTTCCGTATTTCAAGTTCAATTGATGGATAGTAAAGACACTGCAACACAAACAAGACTTGCCTATACCTAACAATAGCTAACCACCTCTAGTTAATTCGGTGTAATCTATCAACGGGGCTCTGTTCCGTTGTTGTAACAGCCGTATTTACTACACCGTTATTACTAAGAAAATTGAGGTTTGAATTAACCCCATTTGTTGTCATAACGAATTGAATGATAACATACTGAAATGCTTATACGACTAATTTAGTTGTTAAGTGTGGCATGGTTTCGTGGATGATGTTATAATCACAAGTATCTATTATAATATTTAGTATTTTTAAAGTTCATACAAAAAAAAATGAATTAGGAATATTGTTAATAAAAAGCCGCTAAGCCGCGACCTCGATCCATGTCACTACGTAGATCAAAATATGGGCTAAGAATTTATAGCCTGTATCCTGGTATGTGCTCATTTTTAAATTAAAATAGTATGTCGTATGACCACGAAGACTTATCTCCGATCATAAAATTATTAGGAAACCAACATTTGTGGTGACCATTGATGAGAAAATATTTTATTCACAGTGAATCAGCTACCTAACTTAAGATTCGTATCCTTCTCAAGATAATCTATACATAATCTTTTCCTGTTACGGCTTTTAGGATTTTTAGTATTTTATTGTAACCGTTTCGTTGTAGAAGTAGGTAGTCGAGGATGAATTCTACAGAATTTAATCCTTTATAATTATAATCCGAGAATGAAAGGTTAATAACATTTTGCTACATTATATTGGAGTTACTGAGATATTGCTAAACTTAGATGCAGCACATTAATAATACTGCCAACCTCTAAACCAGAGTTCCCCAAACTTTTTTGTGTCGTACACCCCCTGCCATGTTTTTCTGTGTTGGGTAGACCCCCTACTTACCTGATATTGATTTCCTGTAAATTTCTAACTGTAGTGAAGTTTAGTGTTAAAAACTTAAAGTAAAAACACATGTTAATTTATACATTTATTAATTGAATTTAAATTAAAACTACTCAAAATAATATTTTGTATCTGTTATGTAAAATATACGTAACATTAAATAAACATTAAATAAACTATAAATAAAATAACATAAGCAATAAGTCAATATTTTTAGTTGACTCTCAGGTTTTTACAAGTTCAAAATGTATTGCGACCACAAAGCGAATACCTTAAGCGAATTCATTATCATCAGATGATGAGTGTTCAAGTAAAGATTTTAACCGCAGTATTTATTTTCTTCCCATCAACGATACCCTTGATTCATATTTTTTAAATTCTTCTAAAAATTTCTACGTAGTTCACATAAATGCCCAAAGCATTCCGGCACATTATCCTGACATGTTTGCATCATTTCAGAGTCAAACTAGTCATGCTATCCTTGTTTCTGAGTCCTGGCTTAAGCCCTGTCTCCCATCTTCTTCTTATTCTTTGCCTGGTTTCAATCTTATTCGCAATGATCGTATCGGCAAGGGTGGTGGAGGAGTTGCGATCTATCCAGATCTTATATACCTTTCACAGTTGTTAGTTCGTCAGTTCAACCACCACCTGCAGATACGGCAGAGCATATACTTATTGAAATTTCCTTGTCTCATAATAAGATTCTACTTGGCGTGTTTTATAGTCCAAACCTCCACGTTAATTATTTCTCATCCTTTGAAAACATCTTAGAAAATTTGTTGCCCTTATATTATAGTCATACTATAATAATGGGAGATTTTAATACCTGCCTATTAAAAAGTGACAGCCGATCCCGACAGCTATTGTCAATTATAGATTCTCGTAACCTTGAAATTTTGTCTTTATCAGCTACACATAAAAATTCCTAATTGTGCACCTTCTCTTCTCGACCTTATTATGGTTTCTTCTCCAGATTTTTTTTCTAAGTATGGTCAGTGCTCTGCTGATGCATTCTCTTTCCATGACTTAATCTATATGTCCTATAATTTACGTCGTCCTAAAGCCATAGTAAAAACACTTAAATCTAATCTTTCTAATCTTAAATCGCTTGATTCAAGATGCTAGTGCAATTGATTGGTCTGAATTTACTGCAACAACAACTGTCGATGGTAAAGTTAATATATTCAACTCTTTACTTACTAAATTGTACGATGTTCATGCCCCGCTACGTTTTATTAAAATAAAACATTTACCCGCTCCATGGCTCACAGATGATATAAAAGCTGCTATAAATAAGAAAATTCAGCAAAAGCAAAATTAAAAGCAAGCGATTCGGAAGCGAATCGTGTCAAATATAATAAAGCTAGAAATCGCTGCAATACTATGTATGTGTAGAGATGCACAACGACGCCATATCCACCAACAAGTCGAAAACGGTGACACTTCCCGAGTGTGGAAATTTCTACGTACACTAGGAGTTGGAAAACAGACCCATATTAATTCAACAGCAGTTGATCTAGAGCTGTTAAACCAGCATTTTTCCTGTTCTTCACGCAACTTTGACAATTTTGAAAAAACGCGTACATTAAATTATATTTCATCATTACCAACTCCCAACTTTCCTCCGTTTAATTTTAGTCGAATTTCTGAATGCAATGTTAACTCCTGTCATTACACATATTCTTTATGAATCTGTTACTACCAGTGTATTTCCAGAAGCATGGAAAGATGCTCACATTATTCCTCTCCCAAAAAAGGTAATCCAACAATCAATTCTGATTTCCGTCATATTTCGATTCTTCCTTTTTTATCCAAAGTCCTAGAAAAATTAATATATCAACAATTAGACCTTTTCTTAAATGAGAATAGTCTTCGTAACCCCTTGCAATCCGGCTTTCGTAGTGGTTATAATACGGCTACTGCTTTGATAAAAGTTACCGATGATATTCACTTAGGTATGGACAACAGACAACTCACCACTCTGGCATTATTAGATTTTAGCAATGCCTTTAACATGGTTGATTTTGACATCTTATTGAGTTTGTTCCGTTCTCTTAACATTTCTCCATCAGCAATTGACTGGTTTCATAATTACCTTCGGGGCCGCCGGCAGCGCATTCGATTTGAAGAGTCCTTCTCATCGTGGTGCGATGTCCTTGCCGGTGTTGCTCAAGGAGGCGTGTTGTCACCTTTGCTCTTTTCTATCTTCATTAATACAATAATTCATTGCATTTCTTCTCCCTATCACATGTATGCAGATGATGTTGAAATTTACGCACAATCGTCCCTTGAAAATATCTCTAATGCTGTTTCTTGTATCAATAAAGACTTAGAGACAATTTTACAGTAGATTAACTCCTACGATTTGAAGGTAAATCCTAACAAATCACAATCCATCATTATAGGTAGTCAAAATATTATTTCAAGAATTATTTGGGCAGACTTACCGCCAATTTTATTTGATGTTGTCATAATACCGTATAGCAAAACTGTAAAAGATCTTGGGATATACCTTGATAGCACTTTATCTTGGACAGAACAGTTAAGAGTATTGAATAAGAAGACATTTGGAACCATGAATTCCTTGCGACGATTGCGTTCTTTTCTTCCAACTGCCACCAAGATTACGCTAGCAAATCCACTCCTTCTTCCTATTCTTGACTATGCTGACGCTAGCTACATATATTAATATTACTGAAGAACAGCTAAATAAACTTGAGCGTCTTCAAAACATGTCAATCCGGTTCATATTTGGCTTACGCAAATATGACCATGCGTCTCAATATCGCACTCAACTCAAGTGGCTACCTATCCGTCTTCGCCGGAATCTACACATACTCTCACTTTTGTATTGCATCCTATTTAATCCAAATAGTGCTTCGTATTTAAAAGAAATTTTTTTTTTTAGGAAAATAGAACTAATGTAAGATCATGTCGTCGACTTCTTCTCAAGATACCAACACACACATCTAAATTTTACAAAAAATCTTTCACGGTTCACTCCATCTTATTATGGAATTCATTACCTTTACGCATAAGAGAATCTCAGACACTTCAAATTCTTAAAAATCACCTCAAACATTTTTATTTAACAATGCAGATTAACTGTGTGGTTTCTTTTTTTTTTTTTTTTGTTCGATCTCTCTGTGAATGTGTATATTGAGTATTTTATTGTTTATTAGTAACTATATTTTAGTTCAAAGTAAAACTGAATTACAATTACATTTTTATTATTATTTCTAATCATATTTATTCTGTGTTATTTGGTATATTTATGCACCACCCTCCATTTTACTCCGGCTATGTTTAACGTAACAACGTAAATAATAATAATAATTCAACGTAAGGTTGTCTGGAAAAGATTGCTTATTAGCAATAAGACCGCCTTATTGTGCAATAATATTTAAGCATATATCTCTGTAATTTTTTTGTTTCAAAAGTGGTGTACAATAAAGAATTATAAATAAATAAAAATATCTTCGAATATATTTATTTAAATTACATGCTGTAAAGGACCATATTGATCTATATTAAATGCACAATGTATTTAAGGTACTTAGTTATATAAGGATTAATGCTGTATTGCTTAAAATCGTTTCGTAAATAAGCCGTTATTTCTCGTAAATAAATAAAGGACAAAAAATGGTTATTGTGGGTTATCCCTTAGAGATAGACATATACTACCGCAGATTTTTTTGTATATCTTTTTAAGATGTACAATACTGTAGTACATTATTTTGATCTATCTCGTAGGGTTCAGCCAGCGTTTGCAATGTAAGCGCAAAAAAAGTTTTTATTTACGACATCGCATTAGAAACCTCTGAAATTATCAGTGTTTCTCTACTATATTCTGCATGGTTTATACATATAAACCTTCTTCTTGAATCACTTTATGTTTTAAAAAACCTGCATCAAAATCCGTTGAGTAGTTTTAAAGATCTAAGCGTACATAGGGACAGACGGAACGGGAAGCGACTTTGTTTTATACTGTGTAGTGATAATAATATATTAGGATATGCCAAAAAACGACGATATTTATTTTTACTCTCATTGTCAGCTCAAAATATCTTGGAAGATATCCCAACAAAGCTCCTCCGCTTTTAGCGGAGCTTATAATTCCAATTCTAAGAGGTTCTCCATCGAACTTAAAAATTTTCCGTTTAAATAACATGAAAAACATGGTTTTTTATTACTTTACAATATTAGGACTGATCTGTAATCTGATATAAAGAAATATGGAAATATCATAATATATAAAAATGGGTCACGGGCAAAAAGAGCTCGTGGATATTTAATTAATAATAAATAAATAAATAAATAAAAAAAACTTAACAAAATTTGTAGCGATTGGGTAAAGTAATTCAATTTCACTACAGACGGAATATAAGTAGGGTTTGTTTAGCAATGTTTGAATACGAAACATACAGTTATTACATTAGGAAATTTGAATAATAATTACATCTGAATCAGATATGAATTATGTAGAAATTAATAACATTGTTCAAAATAAGATAACATGTATTAGCTTCCGGTGATAGATAGTTAAGTACACGACAAAGGATCGCTTATTAATGTAAGTAGTGATTACATTAGAACAGTCACTATTCAAAATCTTTCCTCAAAGAAAATGAAAAAGATGTATTTTAAATTATGGTATAAAAAAAATACTGTTTTTTTTTTCTAATGTTAAAAATGTATTTAAAAATTTATAATGCGTAATTTATAATAAATTGTAGTTTTTGATGCCTATTAACTGTTCGTACACAATCAACTTGATCCCACCAAGTATTCCATACTCAATCAGAATCGGCTTAAAGTAGCTAATATAGCTGAGTTTCGTACTGGAAGTGAAAGAATAGAAAGTTAATGTGTTTGTGGTTCCTATATTGCTAGAAATGCTTATGGGCGTTGGTTAGCACTTAAAAGCAAATTACTCGCCGACTCGTTTTATGGTCCTTACCATATAAAACTGTAGAAGTTGGCAAAATCAAATTATTTCGGTGATGACAATTGTTGCTGCTTTGTGGTCAGCAAAATTTTTACTTATCAATTATGTGTTTCTTCAATTATTTTAAAATTAATCTATGAGGATTTCTTTGTAAACGATATTAGAAGTGATAATATATCATTATGGTGTAATTATTACTAATATTTGAAACAAACAGTGTGTTTAATATCGCACTTTAGTCACCTCGGGGACCCATTACGATTCACTATGATAATGGTCGTTAAAAGACCGATTAGCACACGATTAGCTATTTCCTAATAAAACTCGTAATAATTATATTTTATCTCCGTATTAAAACTATGGGACAATGAATTAGGTGCTATAGATTATAAGATATCTAAAAACGTGGATCCTAATCGAAAGTTCACGGATTTCAATCTGAGTAAGCAATGATGACTTTAACAAATACTAAATTAATTTAAAAAAAAAACAACGGGTTGCATTCCGGGAGTGACGGCAGAAGTGAAAACTTGAATATTAACGTTGTGCATTTTTGATCATCATTTATTGCGCTATCGTACACAAACATGACAATTTATATTACATTAAAAATTTAACACTTCAGAACTATTACAATTATTTTATATTGAAAAGTTTATCTCTCAGAAAAATCAACTTTCATCCATAATTTCAACGACTCTGTCACCATCATCATTACTTTTCATTTCTTTTCACTTACACCGCACATGTGCTTATTGTGATTTTATAAAAATATAGGGTAATGCTATAAAGCATAAACATATTACAAATATTACATCTAAAATGTGTAAGTACATATGTATCTATACTTGAGCCAAATTCGATGTGGAATTTATGTAAACAAACCAAATGTCATCGTGTCTAAGGGTTTTCACACTTTTAGTAATGAAAAATTGTAATTTATCACCAATTTTCTAGTTATACATTAATAATTTTACTTTAACATTGTTTCCTATAACTTAACTTAACCCCCAAATACGTAATATATAAGAAAATTTGCTTATAACAAAAATTAACAAATTTGTAATTACTAATATACATCTAACAACCCTAAATTTTTGCACTGACAGGAAAATTTTGCAGATAAGCAATATTTGGTCTTTTTTGATCAGTCGTTATATTGTTAAAGGTAAATTGTTATCGATTTTTATGCACAATTTCAAATATTATAATTATTATGTTTATTCAACGTAAGTAAAGTAAAATAAATAATAAAAGAGAATGAGTGTCTGAAAATAGATTTTTAATCATACTAAATCCGTTTTAAAACAAATTTTGTTTTATTTTGAATGCTATTCAGGGATAGTGTAGCTATTTTTAATATCGGCATATACATATTTATGAAAAAATTTAGAAATCATTCAGTGGGAAATTAGTATTCCCACGTTAACAAGTAAATTTCACACTTAATTGTAGATAATATATAAATATATCTAACTTTCTGACTTATTTTTTCAAGTTTTATGTAGCTTGTACTACTATGTATAAATATTAAAAAATACAATTATTATTATTATAATTATTTTCCAATAGGCAGTAAACATCTGCCTATGGTTGGTTGCTAGGCAACGGTTTGTTGGTAAACATTCCATATCGAATTTGGCTGAAGTATATATTAATAATTTCGTCAAGCAGTATGGTAGACTCGATCGAAACCTAACCTGAAAAATAAAATTATATTAATTAAAAAATGAAACTTACACCCATTGACATATTTTTTCAATGCTGACACCGAATGACATCTTGACATTTGCAGTTTTAATTTCCACGCACATTCGCGCACGCGCCCTGCGCCGCCTAAACGAAACAGCAGGCGCAGACATACATGTTCGCCGCGCGGTAGAAAGAGAGAGATAGGTTTATGGTAGCTGAAGTAAGAAACGAACAATTTTGATTCGAACCTATTTAAATGTCTGATAAAGACCGCATCAATAGTAGTTTTGTATACTGCTTGTGTTTTCCGTTTTCCTGGTACATGTCGATTTTTTATTATTGCATTATTATGTTTTATTAATTTAAAAAATAAGTTTAGGTTAATCATAATATTCATAACGAACTAAACTGCTTGTGTTTTCTGTTTTCCTGGTACATTTCTTTTTATATATTAAAAATTTATTATTGCATTATAATGTTTTTATAATTAAAAAATAGGTTAAGGGTTAATTTATAATATTCATAACGAACTAAACAGCTTGTTTTTCTGTTTCCCTGGTACATGTCCGTTTTTTTTATTATTAAATTAAAATTTGCTTTACAAATTTTCGATCAGGGGCGGGTCCTGACGCGAGTTTAACATTTTTTACTCATCACAAAAAGTGCACAACGCCGCTAAAGAAGTTTTCACTTTTTTTTTTTCAGAAATATCAATTTATTTTTATTCTTCAACACTATTAAAAGTTTTTTTTTTAATACTAAAACTGAAATTTAGAAAATGATGCACTGTCCCAATGTCATTTTTATTCCCATACAAAAATAGGACTGCCATCAGTTCGAGAATTTATTTTCACTATCCGCGTAGTAAAACAAGCTTGATTTTCAGAAGGTATTACGTGACGGCCGATGTCCCGCGGGACATGATGAAATTCGCTTTACCACCCCTGTCGATCGGGGAGGTTATGAGTTATAGTTTTAAAGTTACTATATATTATCAATAAAATTTTACAGAATATCGTAATGTATTTATTTATTTATTTATAACCTCTTTTTGCACACCCATACACAAAAGAACAATACATAGAATTTAAAACAATCAACTTGCATCAGTTGCAACAGGCGGCCTTATCGCTAATACAGCGATCTCTTCCAGGCAACCTTTAGGCAGAGGACTTGCATTATAAACTAAGGGAAGGGCGCAAAATTTTTATTTCGAAATTATAAAAAATAAAAAGCATTCTTTTGGCAAAAAAAATTTTGGAGGGCACTCTTTGATCAGTTCTATAAGGAAAAACTGTGATACTTTTCATTTTTACCCGACTGCGACAGAAGGAGGGTTATGTTTTTCGAGTGTATGTATGTATGTATGTATGTATGTATGTATGTATGTATGTATGTATGTATGTATGTATGTATGTATGTATTACAGCCCAAATGACTGGACGGTTTTTGACATATGAGGTGTCGTTGGATTTGTCTAAATTGTAGTAGTGACATAGGCTATATAAATTTTCAAAATGGCGCCCGCAAATGGCGGAATGAGGGAGGGGAAGTTGATTTTTTTTTCTTACTGTAGCAATATGGGTATCAAATGAAAGCTAGTGAGTTGTTTTATTCTTTTTAGTTTATAATAAGAGTATTTTACGCAGTCGGGTTTTTTGATTTTTTTAATTAATTATCCATCTGAATTTGGGCCGCGCATCACGACAAAACTATTGAATGGATTTTAATAGAACTTAGTATAGTTTGATATTTTTTTATGATGAAATTAATTACGGTCCCCTTAGGATAAAGGAGGCGATAAAAATAAAAAAAATTTAATCATAAAAAAGTCACGGGTACAACTATTCTTAAATAAAACTAATATTATATCGTAACATCATTTATGTACATATATATATATATATATATATATATATATATATATATATTTAATTTTACCCACTTTTAGAATATGTAATTTAAAATTAATTGTGAACGCATGTAGATATGTGTAGTAATGATATACATTTAGAATTTCAAATAATTATTATTATTTTATAAAAATTATAGTATAGTTATAGTAGCTACAAGTTTGCGCTAATATACATATATATAACAGTCTATTTCAGCTACAAAATGTGCCAAATTATTTATTTATAATAAAGCTGCAGTGTTAGTGTGTACGTGCTCATCTCTAGATTTACTTGTTAGATTTAAAAACCACTTTTTATTAATTATATTATTATCGAAGTTTATTGGCTATTATATAACACAATATAAATTATAGTGGTTTATAACTCTAAATGACAGCCAACCTAACCGGTATTAAATCACGCTATGTTTCTTGATTTATTTAATAGAGTAATCCCATGTTAACTTATAATCACGTATGTTCAATGTTATCAAAGGATAATTTCGCCAGTTACAAACAGAACACTAAATTCACGAATAAAGAAAACTACATTACCGTCTAGTTTCTTTGTCTTCAGACATTTTCGGTTTCTGTTCCGTTGTCTCTAACATAAAATGAATTTTCAAAATAGTATTAGACCGACCCGAGATTAGCGCAATTCAACTCTTAGGTAGTTAATATTAATATAAGTAAGGTTTTGTTATTACAAATTTGGATTTTAGAAAAAAATATTAAAATTGTTTATGTTTTCAATCTTTGTCAGGTTTAAAATATGCTCCTTATTGTTTATACCAATCATACCATACAAGAAAGAAAACGGAAGTTAAGTTCATAAAAGTACGATATTTAAACGATAATTTAAAAATATTTTAATAAGTAAAATCGCCCTCATCTGTTCCTCGTTTTTGACATTGACATTGACATTTTTACGTAAAAAAAAAGATACCGAACCTCTATAAATCATCTAACATAACATAACCATATATATATAACATATTTATATGATAAAGGGAAGTTAGTAAATATATACTACTATCTATATATTATATTATCTCAAATCACTGCAATCTGTTTAGCAAATGAAGTGTAAAGTAGCTAACGGTCATCTATTCTCACAAACTTTCGTGTTCACAATATTTATCTATTCATTAAAACAAGAATTATTATAATCGATTTACAACTGGCAAAGATATTACGTTACGTACAGTTGAATTCAATTTCGTATTTTGTAGTCGTTAGAAAATCGCACGGAATTTTATCGCAGTGCGCGTTAAAGTACTCGTCACTTCCATCACTCATAAGTTATGGCTAAAATGAAATGAGTTATGAGCCATAACTCATTTCAGTTTACCCACAACGCATTAGCAACGAGAAAACAAGTCACCACTTGCTTTGCGGTATTTAATTTTACCTTTGGTAATGTACTCTGTTTCTAAGCGAGACAGTTACAACATTTTGAGGTGTTGCACCGCTAATAGCATTTTCCGTGTTCGGTTTGTTACTCTTGTAATTACGAGAACGAGTAAGTCTCAAACGGGTAAGTTTTTATCTTGAAGTCTAATAGTTTCGCCGTATATATATATATATATATATATATATATATATGTGTGGCTTCTATTAGGAGCTGATGATGAGATCTAATCAAATAAAAAAGAAAAATACTTGTACTTCCTATTTTAAAGATTTTATTGTTTGATTAGTATATATTTGTATGTATTTAAGATAAGTGCTCCTTCCACATTAAAATTTACAGTAGTTGTTATCATGTTATCATATTTAGTTACAATATACATTTTTGTTGACATGTATTTAACTGATATTTCAGTACCTATATGTATAATAAAAATACAGAATTGCTTTTCCAATTAAATTATAAAAAAAAACCAAAACTTTAATAAAGTTATCGAATCGGTTATTTTAACGTAATATAGGTCAGCATACACCATTCAAGAATTGAATTCACAGAAAGCTTTCGCATTTTCACATCGCGTCACAGCGTTTCCACTCCATTCAGTGCATACAAGCCGAGGGGCGGTTTCGTTTCTAACTCTTTCTGAATACACTCGCTTCTGAAATGAGCACTGTGTTTGACGTTCAAACATCGCTCCATTGACGATTAAAAGGAAACTCTGATAGCGGACGTGAAACGCGTTTACGAAATTGAAAGGCTGGCCTGCATAATGCTTGCATCTTCTCATCATTTGCATCTTTTATTTGTAGATCTGAAATGCAATACTTTATTACTACAAAACCAGCTATGTGATATTCTAGACTATTTTATAGTCGATTAGTTTTATCCGGTCCATACGGTTTTTTTTTTGAGTTTTTGTTAAAAAATTAATTGTATTTGTTAAAAAAATAAATCAAACAAGATCTAAAATACGATTGATGAAATAAATCAATTTCGTTTTGATAACAATATTTAAATATACATGAGTATGTACCTATTTAATTTAAGAAAAAAAAATCATAAAGAAAATGTAATCTATATGTAATAAAATATCTTAGTCGATATATCTATATTTTTTAATGTCCGAACTAAGTTGCGATGGTAGAATGCTAGTATCATATTCAAGTTGAATTGCATTTTCTGTTATCTCAGTTAAAATAAATCTTGCTATCACTGGGAAAGGAAATGAGATGATAAGTTTTATATTTAAGTTTTTGATATTGGATTGGAACCTTGAAACGGTTAAATCGATTTAGAATACCATATCTGCTCTCATCTTTGACGTCCGCGTCTTTTCTGACATCAGACTGAGCCCTTGTCAGTCCTATATAAAATTTAATAGAGTATTTTTCTTTTATTCTACATACTTTCACTTATTTTACTATCAAAAAATGAAATTTAATTTTTTTATATACATTTTGAGGAGTTTAGTACTTATCCATAAGTAATATCAGAAAATAACATACTTTTTTTAGAATACGAAAATACATAGCTTTAATATCTAGCATATTTAATATTATTTCTTTATAAATAACTTGCAAATAGTTCATGGAAAATTTTCAGCTGTCAAAGAGATTGATTATATATTGATTATTTATGAAATTGATTCAAAGACATGAACTATCTGTTTCTGGATACGTATATATAGAAAACGCCCGTTTGTACCCGCATGCTACAAGTTCATATTTAGTAAAATTATGTCCGTGACTTCACGTCATATTTTTAAGGCAAGTGAAAAAAAAAGCTCGCTCGCTAAAGAAGGTTATTTTCTTTTTTCAATATACAACAACAATAAGGTAAAAAGACACACACACACACACACACGCACTCACTCAAAAGAACAAAATAGTTTATTATAAATTAAGACTCTTTATTTTTATTTTTCCGGTCCTCTCGATCACTATTACATTTCAGGCAGAGCTTTCTCCTCCTCTCTTCTCTAGCTTTCCCTTGTAAACAATATTTTTAACCTTCTTATCGGATGGTGGTAAAATGACTAAATTTCTGGCTCAATTCACAGGCGAGTAGGCTACATAAAATTGGCCGTGCAAAAAACAATCCACTCTCTAATCTACTAATAAGAGTTTGGCCTTGGGATTTATTTATTGTCATGCCAAAACACACCTTGATAGGGAACGGAATTAGTTTAAATTCAAAGTGAAGATCATTGGGAATTAACGAGATTTTCGGCAGAAACACTGTCTAACCTTGAGCACAGCGAGTTATAACAATGGCCTCTATTATAGTCAACCTAAAGTGGGTGCCGTTGCGAAGCTTTGGAGGCTTCAAATTTCGTCATAATATTATGATGTATGTGTAAGTTTGTGGAGAGGCCGACCCGCGGGTTTTAGGGAGTTCAAAAATTCCACTGAAAATTAACAGTCAGTCAATTATATCTTTGCCTCTCCTGTCATCGATTTCAGCATTATTTCATTAATTGCCTTAGATTAGCAACCCAAGCAATCCCTATTTCATATCTTTAGGGTTAATTTTTTTAAATCCCTTATTATTGTGAGTCCGCATTTTGAATTAAAGCAAATGTCCAAATTTAACGTTTCTACCATTAGTGGTTACGGTTGTGCGTGCGTCTATAATTATGTCAGAGGGAACTTGTCCTTTTATATATCGATTTCGATCTTGGTCGATTTTATAATCGATACAAAAATTAACAAATTATAAATTCTTTGCAAAATAGAAGGATTAACAGTCGAGACCCATTCTTCAACCAATCAAAGCTTCCCAATGAGCCCCGTAAAATTTAAATGGGTCCCAACTGTTAATTCTTCTGTTTTGCAAAGAATTTATGATTTGTTTATGTGTGTATCGATTATAAAACTATTTCAATACTGTAGTTGTTCAGTATTAATTTTAATATCATTCTAAGCTACTGGGATTGTTTTTTGTTTTTTTTTTTTTTGTTTCTTTTTATTTCATGTTTTTTTAATTTTTTTTACGCATTCGGGTTTTTGTTTTTTTATAATTTAAATGTATTATTGCTATGGTAAGGTCTCTTTTCGTATTAAGGAGAAGAATGTATGATACCGGCGACGTATGAGCGGATAAACGTATCTCATAATTTCTGCGAAACATTCAAGTCTTCCTAACGATGCTTTATCGCTGACGTGATGAATAATTATAAGCACAATTTAGCATAAATGAGGATTTTGTTGTAAACCACGAATTCGCACTACTCTTGATAAAAATAATCACGCTATTTTGTAAAAAATAAACTTATATTTAATAAAGAATAATATACCTCTTTTAGGGATTCGTACACCATTGTATGTTTTATTTTTTACGGTTTTCTTTCATCAAATATAAAGTGCTACGTACCCAACGTACAAGTACAAAGTTTGACTCGCATTTGATGCTTAGCAAAAAAGAAAATTGAGTCTCAACTGAAAATTAATTCAATTCGGGTTGTCTGGAATAAATGGCTAACTAGCCGTAAGACCGCCCCTTGACTACACAATTAGTAATTGTCTAAAGTATCTGTATTATTATCATTATTTGTATGTTGTAAGATACAATAAAGCTTAGATAAATAAATATATAAAGAAAATTCATATTTCTTATGGTATAATTCAAATTAAAACATTTGCGGAAAAAGTGAACAGGAACAAATTAATCTTTAATTACTCTAATTTAAACGTAAAAAGCGAAAATAACGACAAATAAATAGAAATGAAAAGCTATTAAAATGTGTCGCTTAATCTAATAGTTGTTTAATGTTCGAGAAATTTCGTTCTACGACAAATTAATGAGCTCACTGAATGACTTAATGTTCCGAGAATTCTTAAAAACGTTTGATCCCAATTATTAATATACATCTTACTCGTAATATTAAGTTATCAGCTAGGGATTGTTACCTTAAACGGTTCGGTCAGAACTTAAGAGTTCAGTTTAACTTATTCGTATAAATAATACGAAACTAAAGAACTGATTTTAATCAAAATATATTTCGAAACATTAAACCTTTGTTAAACGTTTTAAAATATATTTAAAGAAACAAAACCAATAAAGAAATGATTACTTGAATTTAATTTTAATTTGCATATAAGGAAAGGGATGGAAGGGGGAGCGGGTTCAGGATGGATGAGGATGTTGGCCAGCTCTTACACTCACATACTTTGAAACTTTTATATTTCAAATGCTGTCCCAGCTTGCACAATTCTCTCACTTCACGGATTCCAAATTTGGAAGCTGCCTGAAAACGTTTCGCTGTTTGGCAAAGGTGTCTTTTCTACATACTGTTAGCCTGTAAAATGTTTGTAAATTTATGTCTCAATTTCAAACAAATATTACACATATTCTAGAAATGTTTTATTCATTCGTTCAAAATAATTTGTAAACTGTACTAAAAGTTATTAATCATTACGGAAGTTTGTGTATATAATATTGTTTAATTTACTATAAAACAACTTGTATTTGGAAATAAATATATATTTTTAAAATATGTTTATATTTTCTGATATTTTGTTTAACAGTGTTTTAAGTTCTTTGTAGCTCAATTTTGACTTCCGGGTGTTTTGAAGAAATGTCATTCAGTAGTCAGTTGAATGCTTTTTATTTATTTCATATTTGTTTCAATGAGGAAGGGGACAATCATTATTAAGCTATGAAGCAAGCTGGTCGTTTCGACTAATAATTGGTGTTAAAAGAAATTCTAATAAAACTATATTTGAAGAAGAGCGGTCTTTTAATTCGGAAATTATATAAAAGGTGGAAATTTCTAACAATACGAATAAGGTTTGAGATTTGTACGTGTCGTTGCTCCATTGCTAGTGTGTAGATAAATTATTTACAAAGTGTTACAAACGTTTCCAGGTGGTTATAACAATTGGGATTGATGATTTTACGTTATTTCGGAGGCACTGTGAGGAGACCACAAGAATAATCATCCAGGCGATAAATCAATGAATACATACATTTTCTGTCTGATGGGGAATCGAATCCGTAACTTTTCGCACCACTACACCAGAAAAGGTTCGTTTTTAAAATACTGACGAAAAGCAAACACTTAAAAAAAACATTTTTTTTAATGTGATTAGTCTTTGTTCTAAACGTTAACTATATTATGTTTTTATTTAATTATTTATTTTAAGTATTTTAAAATAACAAGAAAAACGACTGTCCCTACGTATACTATCGAAACTAAAAAAAGGTACTTTACAGGAGAGCACTTTTAACTTAATTTTGTGTACAAAATTATCATTTATTTGTTAAGTATCGATATTATACTCATGAAAAATGTGGTTTAACTTGTATTTTTTAGCTTATTCTCTTTTTTGTATGAAAACATATATAAAAAGGAGTTTCTTAGTGCAATAAAAAAAAAATTGCAAATTTTCAGTTTCGATACTGTACGTAGGGATAGTCGAAAATATTCATACAATAATACTGATTATATTTTGATACTGTCGAATTAAAAGTCAGCAGTAAACCGTAACGTTAGCCGCAAATCTCTGTAAAAGAAACCATAGCCCTCGGCATGATCCGATTTACATAATACGGATTGTCTTATGTAAATATAAAGTTTTCCCCTATCATTCAGAGAAATATTAAATGCAAGGGCTATCGAATGATTGATACGAGATCTGTCCCGTTATGATTTATGATATCGTTCTCTATTGTGACAAGTTATGTTTGGAAATCGTTTTGATAAATTTTAATAGTTCATAAACGGAATTTAGTTACTTTAGTTTATTAATAGTGATTGATTTTCTGAGGTTAATCTGAGTATTTTCACTAAGAGTAACTAACTATTTTGAAAAGAATCTACATTCAAAACAATTTACCATGTGAAACTCTTCGTAATAAAGTAATATAAACTTCGTAATAAAAATAAAGTTCCCGAGGTGTCATAAAAGGCAGCTAAAGCCATAGTGGTGCGAACAACTGTACAACTGTGTATGTGATGGGCAGCAGCGTCACCATATCCTTTTTTTTTCGTTTCGGAGGGAAAAAATGTACCTGACCGCACACAACGTCGTCCGGGGAAACAACGGGTTATCGTGGGGCCCTCACCCACTAAATAACCCGCCGTACGCCCTCACCCGCCCTTACAAGGCGGACCACGGGTACCGCGTACGTTGCTCCGTGGCCTTCGCGGTAGGCTGTTTCAGCAGACGGTGGGCAATCAGCGTCACCATAGCCTGCCACAACACACTAGGCTATATATTGGCGGAAATGCATACATTGACGAACAAACAATTGAACTATCATATAAGCGACACATTCCTATACGTTTCATAATCTGTCAAAACTGTAATGTCATAATTTCTCAATTATAATACAGTACCTCGTAAATATATCATTTAAATTTTCGATCGAATCCCGATAATATCTGAATGAATAATTAGGCCTCGAGGAGCCGGTCTCGATAACGTCAACCGATTAATCAAATTCATTTTGTTCACGCTACAGTTCGTTTTTACATTGTTTTTTTTTTTTATTTTACTGGCAGGTCAAGCCACAATTTTTTTAATAATCAGTGCATATTTCTTAGCAATGAGAATATAATTTTAAATTTCGAATTTGCAATTGACATTTAACTAAAATATTTATATATAATATAAAAATAAGTCGGGTTTTCCTTCCTGACGCTATTAGTTAGAGAGCTGGCTTAAAGCTGACAACACATATTTTACGACACCTGGAATTTCGTCTAGTGATACTGCTATACCCAGTGAACAAGTAATGGGTACTAGCTAAGCCCGGCCGCGGTAGGTTTGGGGTCCCTCGGGTTAGCCAGGTTGAAAATTAAGCAAATTTTTAAAGTATTTTACGGCGTCTGCCGTTTTAATATGTTATAATATACCTCTCGAAAAATTGAAAAATAACTATGGCTGCTGATTTTAAGGGTTGCAACATCACGGCAGACACTTTTCAAAATTCGAAAAAAAAAAATTTTTTAAAGTATTTTACGGCGTCTGCCATTTTAATATATTATTTATTGAACTATTTTAAGATTATATTCTAAATGGCTGCACTTTTGTCCGGTTGTAACTATCCGATTTACAGCGAAACCTTACCTGCAGTCTGTGCATACGTATATCCATAGTTGGAATTTTCACATTCGTAGAACTTATATAACATTGAAATTACACTAGTAAATGTAAAACATCTTATAAATATACAAATAAACGAACACATCTACTACTCTAAATGTGCATAATAAGGAAAAAATTTACATTGTAATGCCGTAGCAAATATGAAATTAAATTTGTGTTAACTATCCGGTTTACAGCGAAACCTTACCTGCAGTCCGTGCTTAGAAAACATGTAATACAGTAAGAGTAGTAGTTTATCCTACTTCCATATTTTTATATTAAACAGATTACATTGACCGAACACTTTAAGGTGACGGATGTCTACGACATATCGACGACTATCACAGAGGCATTCAAACTCATCAGGATATATAATATGTAACAACGAATTACTTTGTCGACGACCACGAACAAAAGCCAGAAACGCGATATAAAAATGTGAAGGGTAGTGTGTAAGACCCATAGAAATATTATATTTCCAATATCTGTGGTAAAACCTATTATATACTGGACTATCATGATATGTTCAGCAAAAAAGGATGCGTTATTAGTAAGCCGTTGTAATAAGATTGTTGTAAAACAATGTAATGTAGGTGTAAAATAAAATAAAAATAATAATTTATTTTTTTAGTTTTGATGTACCTACCTTTATAAATATAGTTTTAATATATATAAAAAAGTTTTTCGATAATATATATTCATTAAGTAAGTACATATGATTTTTATATTACGTTTAATTACTATTTTAGACAAAATATATTTCAAATAACCTTATAGTAAATACCAAATTTAAGTCAAACAGTGCAATTATGCATTCATAGTTAAAGTTGCGATCTTAAATATTGCGAACAACGCGTCGCACCTGTATTACGCGCATCTCCGATGCATACAGAATGCGAGTTGTATGTTGAAAGTATTGAGACATAATACTGTGAATAGAAGTTTTCATTTCATTTATTGATTATAAATTTCTTTTCCATTACTTCGTCAAAATGGCTTATAATTTAAAGTGTGTTATTTAAGCCTCGGAACAAGAAGAGAAAATGCTTTTATTTTGTGAAGAAACTTTAAAAAAGTGTCGGTATGTACAATGCTAAAAAATCCATCGATTTTGATGATGAGAGGTTTCAGCTATTTGTATTAACAAATAAAAATTTAATAATAATAAATAAATTAATTAATTAATTAACAAGGCTGTAGATATGAAAGAAAATTTTAATAAAAACTTCAGAGCTTTGATGCAAGCTTTTTGTGATTGTATAAACAAGTTTTAATTACGCATTATATTTCCAGCATTTAGAAAAATGCTCAATTTCAAATTTAATTTCATATTTGCTACGGCATTATTTTTTTTTATTTTATATATGTCAGCAATGCAATCTGTTTCGTGAACATTTAGCATAGGGTTATGAGTCTCTATATATTGTCTTGAAGGGCAGTCTGTCCAGCGACACACGCCTTTTATTTTTAACAATCCCTATAAATCTCTAGGGGACTTTCTTTTGAGTCTTTTGAACATTGTAATGTTATTCATTAAGTACACAGTCAGTATGTTTGGATGGTTTTCTAGTCTATTCCTGTAGGATTTCATTGAGTGCTTGATCTCCTCTTGGACTGTTCTGATTTCAAGCCGCCAGGTAGCTAGCCATACCGTGATGCTGTTTAGAGAGCGCTGCAGCATGTTACTTGCTTGTGCTGGTTCATCATGTGTACTCAGGGCCGCAGTGTCATCAGCAAAAGTACCTATTAAGATGCCATCAGTAGTCGGTAAATCTGCAGTGAAGACCAGGTAAAGGATCGGGCCAAGCAAACTTCCCCATTTGCTACGGCATTACAATGTACATTTTTTCCTTATTATGCACATTTAGAGTAGTAGATGTGTTCGTTTATTTGTATATTTATAAGATGTTTTACATTTACTAGTGTAATTTCAATGTTATATAAGTTCTACGAATGTGAAAATTCCAACTATGGATATACGTATGCACGGACTGCAGGTAAGGTTTCGCTGTAAATCGGATAGTTACAACCGGACAAAAGTGCAGCCATTTAGAATATAAGCTTAAAATAGTTCAATAAATAATATATTAAAATGGCAGAAGCCGTAAAATACTTTAAAAAAATTTTTTTTTCGAATTTTGAAAAGTGTCTGCCGTGATGTTGCAACCCTTAAAATCAGCAGCCATAGTTATTTTTCAATTTTTCGAGAGGTATATTATAACATATTAAAACGGCAGACGCCGTAAAATACTTTAAAAATTTGCTTAATTTTCAACCTGGCTAACCCGAGGGACCCCAAACCTACCGCGGCCGGGCTTAGCTAGTACCCATTACTTGTTCACTGGGTATAGCAGTATCACTAGACGAAATTCCAGGTGTCGTAAAATATGTGTTGTCAGCTTTAAGCCAGCTCTCTAACCATATAATTCCAGAACGCACGAACCGATTTCCACGGTTTTGCATTCGTTGGAAAGGTCTCGGGCTCCGTGAGGTTTATAGCAAACAAAATTCAGAAAAAATTTCAACAGAAAAGCAGGAAAACAGGGAAAATAATTTTTTCACATACAGCGCCATCTCTGATACATAGCATGTACTACTTCATCTTTTAATCCGGTGGTGAAACGGAGTTCGCCGGGTTTGCTAGTGCAGTATAATTATCACGACACATACGAGTAAAAGAGAACAATGGTTTTTTACCACTATTCGGTGATCTGGCGGTTCCGTTTGTGGAAAAGAAATCTATTTTGTCTTTGAAATGATCGTAGTATTTTACAATGTGCTCGAAGAATATTATAAAATAAAATTCCTTTGTCAATTATTCTGTGATACTTGTTAGTACATATGCGTAAATGCCTAAATAGCAAGTCATACATAGTCTCAACTTTTGCGACTATAATTTAATTATTAGCAGAATTTTGACTCCAAAATTTAATTTCTACAACATCAACTGTAGGTACATATCAAAACATTTCGTCTTACATTGTTTTTATTCACCGTACCGCATAAAATTAAGCCATAATTTCAAGACAAAACCGCCTGTATATTAGGACACACTAGGTAACCTAGAATATAGATTAATATGGAAGTAGTATGTGATTATTGTAAGACGACTCTGATTCTAAATGATTCATTTTTTCAACAAATGGTTAATTTGTTTTACTCATTTCAGCCTATCGCAGTTCACAGGTGGCATAATCATCCCCAAGTTAATAATAAGCGCCTCCGTAATACTCGTTATATTTTTTTTTTATTAATTTATTTATGAAAGAAGAGCTTAAGAAAATTTCTAAGGATAATATAATAGACTAATCATATGGTTTTAGTGGTTAATTCTGAAATATTTTCTATACCTTATTATAAAAAAAAATCGCAAACTTTTTCCTACAGTCCGTTGTCTAATATGGATCAATAAAAAATAAAAATAAAAAAAAATTTAGACATTAAAAATAAGAATTTTTAATCCATCAAGTGAAATTATAAAATGAAGAACTTAAAAACGATTACAAGAACTTTTAAAATCTTATACTTAATCACAACAGAGAAATTTCGGCGCTTGAAGGCCTCTTCTCCATATAAAAGAAGGGTTAGAGCTTAATGCGTTACAAATCACTAACATACAAAGAAAATATTGATATTTACAATTATACGCATACAGTACTGCGTACCAAGAGTGGAACGACCTATAACCTATTATTGTAATCAGAAAATGTAATGGTGTTTTTAAATAGCAAAATATTTTACTGAACCAAATTAATATATTGCGGTGCAATTTGACTGTCTGTCCGTCAATCACGGCAATTAAATTAGGTACTTGTGATTGAATATTACCGAATCAAAATGATACATTACGATATTCTATTTGAATATGCACGTAATTCCATTATACATAAAATAATTACAAATGTATTTAATTGATAAATGTTTTATGATTATTACAAATAAATATTTATTCCATTTCTAATTGAAAAATGAAGTCATATGCGCAACTATCGGAACGCTGAGAGATTCGCGATATATGTGTATATATTAATAATCGTAACATACTTTCTACGACTACACTGAAAAAAAAATTGAATTGTAATTGATAAGTTTATGTATTTATGTGTATAGTTTTTTTTTTTTTTTTTTCTTTATTTTCTTTAGGGACTTTTATACAGAAGTACATGCCAGTCCCATCGTAGCCTAATTCTAACTAACTAATCAAATGAGACTTATGAATCTGAATAAAGTAATTGCCTCTTTAGATGCTGGACGAGCAAGTATACCGTGGAACATTCCAGTGTCAAATTTATTCAAATTCATAATTCTTATAATGGCTTCTCTGCCCGATTGAAATTGTATACATTCAGTTAGCAAGTGTTGTATATCTTCAACCGTCTTACACCTCTCACAATTAGGAGAGCTAGATATTTTCATTAGAAATTTGAATTTGTTTAAAGGCATATGTCCAGACCTCAATCTATGGGCAATAACAATTAATTTTCTACTGATTTTAGAATTCAAAAACCAGGGTATATGAGGAGGCTCACTTTGTATTGTTTTATACCAAATTCCTTTTACTAATGACAATTCATTAAAGTATTCTTTCCACAAATTTTGACAACTTCTTTTATACTGTGGTAAAAACTCTGTAAAGTCAGCCTTAACATTTAATGGTATTCCGTCTGAGATACCTTTTTTAGCAATTTTGTCAGCCTCCTCATTGCCTGCTAATCCAATATGCGACGGAACCCATTGCAATTTTAAATCAATTCCTTTCCTCCCAAATTCTTGTATCTTAGAGAGTATAACATAAGCTATCGATGCACCTCTGCGACCAGAGGCGCATCGAGCTATATGTTGTAGTGCACTCTTACTGTCAGAGCATATGAGTATCCTATCTTGTGATAAAGTAATTGCGTAAGAAAGTGATTCCGAAATTGCAATGAGCTCCAACGTCATAATAGATACGTTACAATTAATTTTAAAACAGTTATGTGTAAAATTTACATTTTGAGGGTCATAAAAGGCTGCACCACATTCCAAAATATTATTTTTAGATCCATCGGTAAATAAAGTATACCATCCAATATATTTTTCTTCGATCTCTTTGAGCACATTGAGTTTAAGGCACGTAGGGTTATATACATTTTTAGCAACATTAATACAATCTAAACTACTTACAATAATGTTATCAATTTTAATGTTAGTAACCCAAGTTTCTAATTTAAACATTTCTAAAGGATACGATGAAGAAATATCATCTGCATTGATTTCAGTTTTAATTATAGCAAGCAATGGTTTTTTTTTTTTATTTAACCAATATTGGGTTTGGCAAGAGACTGATAAGTCATACAGTAATTTATTGTGTTGTTTGCCGAAGACGCCGACCTCAAACAATATTTGTATGCCAAAAATTTCCTTCTTAGATATAGTGGAGGTATACTAAGCTCACTTTCCATCACGTGTATCGGGGTACTTTTAATAAATCCTCCAATGATCCGCATCGATTGATTTTGAATTTTGCATAGTTTGTAAAGATGGGTCTTAGCGCTGTTGTCATACAGAGGTGATCCATAATCGAATTTACTGTGTATAGTTTTTATAAGAATAGAACATATTAATATTTAATGAAAAAACTGTGTGTGTCAGTTCCGACGCACGAATTGAGTTCACTCCTTAAGAACGATTCGCTAGATACATATAATTCGTATGTGACACAGAATAACACTTATCGCCTATTTGACAGTTTTTACACGAAAATATAGTGTCCTTTAGTTTTCTGAGGCAATAAAATGTCCGTTATTAATTTGGCTTCATCATCAAAATTACGAATAATCTCGTCTTCGGTAAGTTCAATGTCATTCATCTGAACTCATTGTGATTTTTACACTATTTAAATAATATTTATTACTTTATTTAAATAATATTTATTATTAATTAAAGTCAAAAATTAATAAATGAATTAATATTTCTTAATTTAAAAAGACTCGATAAGTGTCGTCTCACATCAAGGTCGTCAATCGTCACTAGTAGTGGGAGAATTCAGGGTATGAATCGACGCGACGGTCGGGCGCGGCGCATATATCCGCCCCTTCCTCAACCGCCGATTCCTCTGGAGCTCGCGAGCGGACTATAAGTATTAATAGTGACGACTTAAAAGTGAAAATAGGTTGCGCAAAAAAAAAGTAACGCGATCGACAATTTTTACTCCTCATATTTTTTTCATACCGGAGGCCTTGCATGAAAATCGATTATTTAGGATTAAAATCGAAAAACATGATTAATTTCGACGATGAAAACAAAATGAGCCGTGACATAGGGACATTTTTATGAATGAACTTTTTATAAACCCTGGTTGAATATAACATTCAAATCTCACATCTATGGCAACAGAGCTAATACACGTTGACATAGAACTGACTAAATGTCTTAAACATGTCATCTTGGTTTATAGGCACTACATTCTGATGATACTATTTTTGTAAATGATGAAATCGGAAGTCAGAAATGAAGTGCCGAATTAAAATCAACGAGTAAATAGGCTTGATACCATTTCAAAAACAATATCTGTTCTACGGTATACCCAGTTAGGTTTTGCAGCGAAATTTATGCTATGTCACAGCATTACTGTCTGAATATTCATTAAGCTACACTATATTTACAATGTCGGTACGTTCCGACGCATTATACGAGATCCATTTACAAATAAATTTTTAAACACTATTATAAAAATCACATTTGTCAGCGAATTTTAATGACAAGTTAATACATTTATTCAAAATTTTTTGTATAAACGAAACTTAAAATTACAGCTTACTTAAAAGTCATTTTTAGTAATAATCGTTTTCAAGGTCTACAAAAGGAATTTACTGGAATTCATTAGATCGACTGTCCCAACAATGACAATTGAACAAACTGAAAATTTGCGATTTCTTTTATTGCACTAAGAAACTCCTTTTTATATATGTTTTCATACAAAAAAAGAGAATAAGCTAAAAAATACATATTAAACCACATTTTTCATGAGTATAATATCGATACTTAACAAATAAATGACAATTATGTACACAAAATTAACTTAAAAGTGCTCTCCTGTAAAGTACCTTTTTTCAGTTTCGATAGTATACGTAGGGACAGTCGAGATGCCTACTGCTGAACATAGACCTCCCCGTGATCTCTGGGGGGGTTTACCAATACTCGTCACACTTGCCAGACGGGATGGCAAGCACAGTGTATTGTGGCAGGATATGCTGACACTGCTGCCCATTGCCATCCTGGTTGTTATACAGTTATTCGCACCAATATAGCACTAGTTACCTATTACGACACCACGGGACGGACTATTCTTCTCTACTGGTCACCACGCGGCATAGGAATAAGGTGGCAAAAAGAATTAAGGTAAATCATTTTTTATTCATTTAATTTTTATTATCAGTAATAATATTTTTAGAGTAATTTGTGAGCACTTAGTTTTCAACTCATATTGAAAATCCCGAGTCGAAATTTAGCGCCGATTTAGCGCCGCCTACGGTAGGAATAATGTCGGACCTCTGGGCTCTAAATCGGTCCTAACCCATATAAAATTAGATCCAACTTAGCACCCAAAAATCGTACAAATTTCCGTTTTTTCCACTTTTCTATATATATATTATTAAGATTCAATTCTATGTCAATTTATACCGTGGTGAATCTGTAGATACACTTGCATAGTCTTTGTTATTAAATATTTCATAATCATTATTTGATACTTCATCACACCTTCTAACATGTCGACGAACTAAAACGCTTCGAAATTCTTTGTGATACTCATGTACGTTACCTTAGGTTTGACTTTAATTTAATTCTTAAAACTCCTCATACCACTTAATTTTATTCTAATTTCTTCTCTTTTAAATCTATTCAACTTTGGGACTATCTTGTATCAGTATTGACGGCCGACTGGTCGAGTGGTCAGGCAACTGGACACTTTACGCAGCGGTCGCGGGTTCGAATCCCGCCAGGTGCAGATAATTTGTATGACGAATATAGATGTCTGCACCGGGTCATGGATGTGTATTTATGTATATAAATGTATTTATATAAATTTCTTCAATTTATTTCCGTTCCTAGTACCTGTAACACAAGTTCTTACGAACTTACCACAGGGCTAGGTTAACGTGGTGTGATTGTTGGTTAATATTTATTTATTTATTTTATTTTATTTATCTTGTCATTTATATAAGACAAGCTCAAACTCACTATTGTTTTGAAAAATACCTTTAAGCGCACTATTTGTCAAAAACAGATACTAAGATTTGTTAAAAACAGATATGCCATAATCCCTTTATTATCGTTGTATAATTTATGTATTATTATATCTAAATATTATATGTTATAATATAATATTTATGTATGTAAATTCGCTACGCCTATCTAAATATTTCATTATTTATTTATTTTTATTCTAGTAGGCATATAAATAAATTTATCGTAGTGTTATTTAATATTTGTACTTTTATCATTATATCGTCAAACACTTTGTACATTTTTTAATCCAACACCCAATGTTCTGTACCCAAAAGTTGTCTGGAAGAGATCAATCTTCTACCGATAAAATAGCCTTTGTAGATCTTTTTTATATGACATAAAGATTATTTTTATTTTCATAATGGTGTGCAAAAGAGAGTATTATTATTATTAATTTAGCAATCGCTAAATCATCCGATCTAGTCTAATTTAGTATATTATCGTTAAACATTAAAATTATTTTGAAAAACTTTTCAAACAGAAATTCCATGATTTTTTTATTTTTGCATATAACGCGTGACAAATCTTGGTATCTGTTTTTATAAAATAGCTTCGGTCTTTTTCCAATTACTCTTGTTTTCTTTACAATTAGTTAAACTATTAGTCAAAAAGACTAATTATTGAGAAGACTATTGTAACTATCATCTACTCACACCATGGAGAGAGATCAGATTTTTTTTTTTTTTTTTTTTTAATATAGTATGGCTCGTTTTTATCGTCTAGTTAGTTGGGACCCGTTTTACGTTGTGTTTGTATTAACCAAGTTCTTTTAGAGTATCAGTGATCACAAGTTCAAATGATTATAAGAAATTAAATAAAACTTCGTAATGAGTATGTTTATAGGTTGACAAAAATAAAAGATCAAGACCCGATCTCATCTTCTATTAACACCTCGTTAATATAGTTGCTAATAGAAGTAGCTCCTGTCCATCCTTACTTTATTAAAATAGGAAAATAAAAAATTAAAATACTTAAAAAAAATTAAGAGGAGGAGAGGAGGTAAACGGCCCCGCGCCCGCCGCTTACAGTAGTTTCCGTCCTACATTTTATGAACCTTCCTCAATGAGATCGAACACTTATTGTGCTCCTACTCCTGCCTTATATTGACATTTAATATAGTTGTGAAGTTAAAGTTCTTTTCAACACTCGTCATGACAATCAAGGTTGTTATGTTAAATTCGTAACTGTAGATCCATATTGATTAAAAAACCATTTATCATAATTATGTTCTCCAGCCGATTCGAATATAATTATATATACCTTAATTATCTAAAATTTATACCTCTAGTTTATTTGAAACATGTATCAAAGTACATTTTCTTTAATATTTTGTTGATACCTCCTATACCTTATTATCTAAAGCTTATATTTCTAGGTTTACGTTTGATAGTAATTTAAATTCGGATCAGATTAGTTCAGGGCGTAGTCAAGTACATTTCTCTAATGTAACTGTGACTCTCGTCAAGGTATAGAACTCAATGTTCAAGTTGTGAGTGCACTAATACCGATACCATCAGGAAGGTGTTAACTAATCTCAAACGAAATAACGTCTCTACACGTCTCTATACGTCTAAACACTATGGATGAAATCCACAGTGAGGGTCCAACACTGCTGCAACGTATCACTTCCACCATCGTAATGGCGTCAGCAACGCTGAGCAAAATTCGGTCGTGGTTCCGGTATAGTTAATCAACGAAAGACATCATCCGAGACATCGTAACGTCGATTAAAAATAGCACAGCAGTACCACATGGCGCATACACTACTCTAGGCTAGACAGAGCGAGGGACACACAGTGTTCCAACCGAAGTTGTATACAATAGCCTCTACCTCGATGTCACAGTATGAGGGACACCCTACGTATCACGAATTATATCGCAACGTAGGGCATCGCGCCTCACCTTTGCGTCACCTATACAAATTCAAGACGACATTGACAAAGGGCTCAATAATCTGCGGAGACCGAAATCAACCACAGCGTCTTGCATTCCAGTATCAAATCATCAAGAAAATGCTAGAGTATATTCAGCGCAGTGCTCACACTTTAGTGGTAATTCACCAAATAACATTACGAGCACTCGATCAAAAATAATAATTGGAATCAGTTCTTTATTGCGCAATGCTCATTTCTTACAAATTTATCGTCAACATATTAATCGTCGCTCGGAGGCAAGGTGATCGTACCAGATCGTCGTTTTATGTTTTGTTTTTGATGACATATATAGATAAGTTTCGATAACGTTTCAGAGTTTTTCCAACGACCGATGAGTCGACAGAGCGACTTTAACGGACTCACGGAATCACTTTACGTATCAAGTCAGTACGAGGTCCTTCCATATCGTTCGTCGATCGCAGTTGAGGATGCCAACAGTGATGTATGAAACACCCTACGAACGTACACGAAAGACTAATCGAACTTCAGAAACCCGATGACTAGACGTAACGACTTTACGCAAGTCCGGCGGTCGGCACAGTTTTACAAGTTGCATATATTGCATTCCAGCTCCCAAATAAATTTGCGAGACAGGTCTACAATATACAAGGTATAACAGATCTTCGATCTGTGAAGTGGATCGCCCCTTTAATGTATTGTACAATACATTTCTTTGTCGGGATGATTCTCAATCATCTCACTGTACGTGTCGCTCCATCACGCACATTTATATTTTTATTTAATAAGACGGCTGCTGCCATTACCGTCTGTAATAACATTTAATGTTATTTGTTAATATTCTATTATGTATTTATTTGCCACTCTTATAATATTTATTTGTTAGGTAGTTGTCTGAAACAACTTCCAACTTTATGATTATATTGTCATGCACCATATATTATGATACGAACCAATGTCGATATCAATAATTATTTAGACGGCCCCACATACCGTCAATACATATAAATATGTATATTTCTAAGGTAGACGCTCGTAGCATCTCCTATTATATTTTAATATTGCCAAGCATCACCATCATTATGATACGACTCAATGTCGATATCAATATTTATTTAGACGGCCCCTCATACCGTCGATACATATAAATATGTATATTTCAAAGGTAGACGCTCGTAGCATCTCCTATTATATTTAAATATTGCCATGCATCACCATTGTTATGATACGACTCAATGTCGATATCAATATTTATTTAGACGGCCCCACATACCGTCAAATACATATAAATATGTATATTTCTAAGGTAGACGCTCGTAGCATCTCCTGTTATATTTTAATATTGCCATGCATCACCATCATTTTGATACGACTCAATGTCGATATCAATATTTATTTAGACGGCCCCTCATACCGCCAATACATATAATTATGTATATTTCAAAGGTAGACGCTCGTAGCATCTCCTATTATATTTAAATATTGCCATGCATCACCATCATTATTATACGACTCAATGTCGATATCAATATTTATTTAGACGGCCCCAGCATACCTACCGTCAATACATATAAATATGTATATTTCAAAGGTAGACGCTCGTAGCATCTATTATATTTCAATATTGTCATGCAACACCATCATTATGATACGACTCAATGTCGATATCAATATTTATTTAGACGGCCCCAACATACCGTCAATACATATAAATATGTATATTTCTAAGGTAGACGCTCGTAGCATCTCCTATTATATTTAAATATTGCCATGCATCACCATCATTATTAGGGGATCAACCATAGTTAGCAGTCTTCGAGTCGCCCCGTCAAACCGCATCACTACAGTATCATTTCCACACGTGGTAGAACAGACGTCAGAAGACGCGCCCTAGCGACGGCGCCATCGCTCTGACACGTGTCATCGACATCAAATCCATCCCACGTGTGTGAGCGGTACGCACCACGGTGTCGCTCAACACGACCTCGCCGCGACCACTCACCCTATATATGCGAAACGACGAAATTGACATTCGGCCCCAAGCACCGCGCACCGTGCACCGCGATCCGCGAGCCGCGCTCCATGCGCCGCGCGCCACGCGCCGTACGCCGCGCGCCGCGTGCCGTGCACCGTGTGCCGTCATTACACGAACTTTTCGGGACTTCAATACACGAACACTTCACTAAATTTTCTCCTTAAAAATTTTTGATTAAAAGGTATTGTTCTCACGGAGTATCTTACTACACTTAATGTTGTTAATTTATGTATGTATTTATTTATATATATATTTAATTAGTTATATTGTCACACTATAATTGATTGAATACATTTTATAATACTAAATACTTTCTTTATCGTGTTGCTAACAGCATGTAATTTAATTAAAACAATTTAATTCCCGCCATTGCAAGGAATTTACGATTTTCCTCTTTAATTTAACATAAAAAACTTGAATATAAAACGCAGAATAGAACAAACGCCACTGCATCAATAGATATCCTGGGAAAGTTTTCAACGTCAAAGAAGCTAAGAATGGACAGTCACAGAGGTTTTTAATCAAAAGTTAAACAATACAAAAGTACGCTCATTCAGCTCTGTTCCGATCAAACACTTCCGCTTTCTATTTTACACTGGCGGCCGTGTAAATAATGAACTATTGGAAAACTTCTTGAACCAGAAAAATTATTCTCATTATAAACAAAAAAAAAATGGCTTTTTTATAGAACTCACTATCTCCATTACCTCATCATAAAATTTCTTATTTTCTTCCTTCCTACTACACTCAAATTTCTTTCTGCTTCTCTTCATCATCTTTTTCACCATCGTGCAGCAATAAATATTGCTTATTAAGTGTTACAAAAGTTCATGAAAACAAGCAGTAGACACCAGGTGAGTCCTGTCCGCTGCCTGGCAAGTATCAAAATTTAACGCTGATGAAACCACAATGAAGTCTATTGACTCAATAACATATAAAAAATATATTGATAGCTTAAAAATATAAAATCAAATGTTTGCTGTTATTTGGTCCGATGTTTTACGTATAGCCTAGTTTACATGCATTATGGAAGATCTACAATACAAAATGCCTGTCATTCCGAATGAGAAACAAAGAACTGAGCTCATATTTTACTCAACGTCGCTTTAAAAATTCAATGTCACATGCTCTCAACCGAGATTGTTATTAATTTGTTCAAATTCCGTCTTTGTATAATGTTTTAAAATTTTAAGACATTTTTTATTTTTATTTTTTTTTAAAGTATATTTTTTGGATTCTTGATGTCTGTTCATAAAATAATCGATTACAAAATAACTGTATCTCAGAGTCTTCACCAAAAAAAATTATAAATTGGATTTTTATTAATGAGAATTATAAGTACAGTATGTTTCTTATTGCATTAGCGAATAGGATATTCCCGGCTACTATGATTGAAAGCGTTTATCCAGTGTCTCCTTAAAAATATATGTATTTAAATTAACCGAATATAGAACACTTTACGCGTTCTCTGAGAAACTCTGGTGAGACCAACAAGTACAAACACTCAGACCAGAAACATTTTTAAATAATTTTTCTATGAATTTAAATATCTTCTCTTAGAGGAAACCTTTCTTCTTTATAGAGAAGAGAACTTTGCGCAGCAGTGGGGCGTTTACAGGCTGATTCAGTTCAATTCAGAGAGAATCGAACCCGTCCTCGACGGTGGTTGTGGATGGTAATGTAACTTTCACACTAGAATGGTTACCAACTTGATTAGAAAGTCTATCATTATAACTTTTATTTATTTTAAATAGATGTCAAGGATTGCACTACCTAATAATAATTCTCGTATTTAATTATTTATATTTAATTTGTTATTAGTACAGAGTTTACCTTGTTATCATAAACACTTTAAATTGTTGTTTGAAAATTTCTACTCAAAGGAATTATTGGCTTTCCCTTGAGGTGCGAAGGTCAGGTGGCAATCACTCTATGAAAATTTGTAACTTGTTTGATCTCAATTGAACCTTCTAAGAAAAATCGGAGTTTTTGGAGAAATGGTGGAGTTTTCCTCATAGGTACTTAATAAGTATGAGGAAAACTCCGGCAAGGATCACGTATTATCGTACAAAATATTCAGTTATGTCCGTATAACGTATATGAAAAAAAGAATATTGACGTTTTTTTTTTTTTTTTTTAAGTTTTTGGCTTTATCAATTCAATTGAATTTATTTTATTTTTCTTTCTTAGATATACGTATGTACAGTTTTTTTTAAATTAAAACTTAGTATTTTTTAATATCATCCTTATTGTCAAAATATGTTTTTGGTGTACAATGTTAATAATTTTATGTTAATAATTATTATATGTTAATAATTTATATGTTCAATAAATATTAAGCATGCAAGTTATAAGTTAACTGTTTTAGTGGTTCTCAATGTTTGTCTGACAATCACTGAGGCACACAATTATGACCTATTTGTCACATTCTAGGTATAACCACAGAATAAATAATAGTACAAGTAGTATAACGCTCACTTTCCTATTTACGCAGGGCTGATCGCCATTTTGTATGATAGTAGATAAAAACTGTGAATATTAACTTACCCTCAGATGTCAATTACTTTAGATATTTTTTGCTCAAACTTAGTTTTTAAATATTAATATAATTAAACATTAAATAAAATAAGTAAATGTGTAATCACTTCGAAATAATTACAATATACAAGAGATAAATAATTAATTCGGTACCAGGTTAAAATGTATTCTTCGTGGATCAAAATAATATATTGTGTTGAAACCATTCGCATGCGGAAGTTTTTTTTTTAAATATCAAAGTCATTTATATAGTCTTTTAGTGATTGTGACGACCGCTCTGGTGTAGTGACGCGAGTAGTCGCTTTAACGCCACGCGCCGTACGTCACGGGTTCGATTCCTGCTCAGGTCAGACATTTGTATTTGTGAAAATATTGGTTTTTTGTCTGGGCGTATGTCCTTGTGGGTCTCCCTACCGTACCTCGGAGAGCACGTAATGCCTTCGGTCCAGGTTATTGGGAAATTATCCGCCAAGCCGCAGTGGAGCAGCGTGGTGGATTAAGCTCCAAGCCTTCTTCTATATTAAGAAGAGGCCTTTGCTATGCAGTGGGATGTTTACAGGCTGAAAGAGTACAAAGCAGTACAAAGTCATTTTTGCACAAGTAGCCCAATTGTATCATATTGCATATATTACATACCATTTGTGCTCCAAGGTTTTACTTACATGCCAATCACATGGAAATTCCAGGGCTATAAATTTACAACTATCAACATGAAAAAGTAAAATCCATTCATCCATCGATGTATAATATGTATGCACACGAATTTGAAGGGAAAAAAATTGTTGAATAGTTAATGAAAAGAATTGCCATTTATGAGTATAAAATAAAGTAGGGGAAGAAGGATAATTGAAAATGTAGTAATAATTAAGTTTATTAATGTAGGTTGTTTAGTTTTAAAACATTACTATACACCTCAAAGACGTAATAATCATAGATAACGACAGTTAGTACGAATAAAGTACTAAAACTAAATATGCAAACAGAACCGAAATGAATAAAAATATTATACCTAAATTCGGGTCAGGTATCAAAACCCATGACCCTGAATCGGAAAACCGGGTCACTGACAACTGCACCAACGGGCCAGTCATATAATCTATATAAATGAAAATAGCAATAAACGTCAAAGCCAGTTGTAAAGTTCTCAAACAAATTATTCTGGTTCAGTTTTAACATGAAACAGATTCCTTCATAATAGAAGCAAAGCTACTGAAGATCAATATAACGTAAATATATCTAGATACTGTAATATTCTGAGAATGGATGGTTATTCTAAGACACTGGTATTTGTCGATACCAGACACTAGATAGAAATGTTTTGACATATTTCGATTCAAGAAGAAAATGTGTACATTTCTGAACGTAAGACCGATACGACATGTCGATGTGTAGGTTTGAGGAATGTGTATGTGACATTGTGATATTACTATTATTATCTACTTGTTTATTATTAAACCTTAATTATCATCATATATGTTTATATATATGTTTATATATGCTGAAGATTTCTTAAAGAAATTGCTCACTATCGGTAATCGCCGTGTTCCTAAATGGTTGAGAAAGCGAGCAATTTTGGCAGTTAGGAATAAATATGTGAATGACTTACACTTCGTAAATCAGATATATATAGGTATATAAATCTTTGTTAGTCTACATTCATTCAAGTCTATTTACTGTGTTACAAACGAAGATAAGGCCACCAACTATCCAATTTAATTTTCAAAGTCCTTGGGTATACCTGTCTTACCACTGCACAATTTACAACTGACTATCGAGCCAACGGGCTCGGTAGTCACCATGCTTTGAAATCTAAACCAAACAAAACTAGGCAATGAAACGTGTTTGGTGATAATAAAACTGGTGATCAATGTGATTCACGCGTATCGACGCGTATCGACGCGACTCAAAGGAAAATTTTAAAGTGAGGTAAGTTCTCATTCCGAGGATTCTGATGATCCCAACCGATAAGCTCTTTGAGTTTAAAAGAATTTAATTTCCGATCCGTCTTGCATTCGCCATGATGATTAACAATCACTATCCTTGAGTGTTTGTGGTTCAAAGGGTCTAGCAGACTTACTATAAGGAAATTGCACCGACGTTTTGGACATAGTTTAACCTTTTAAATATTACTTCATCACCCAAAGTAAGTAAGACTTACTTTAAGGTGTTAAGATATTTTAATTAGTTCTAAAGAACGGAATTTTTCAGACACTAAAGAAAAAATAAATTGCTCCTTGTTAGAGATTAGGTACAGTGGAGCTCGTGAGTTAGGTACAATCCTATAAATTGAAGCTAAGTCACGACAAGATAAAGAAATGTACTAGTAAGTTTCACGCAATTTTTTTTAATCATCATAATAAACTTACGTAGTATTTTTAAGATTTTTTTTTTTTAAATTACTAATTAAATATTACCATATATATAGAAACAAGCTATTTTTTTATATGTAGCTTATTCGTCATCATCATATCAGGCATTGGATGTCCACTGTTGAATGTAAACTAATGTAACCTCTCCCATTGCTGAACTTAGGCCTTCCCCATTGTATATGTACTTATATTATTATCTACTGATATTTTATTATCTATATAAGTAAATTATATCTCTATTATAATCTTTAGGAAACGTTTAGTAACTGAAAATAAAATATAGACAGATAAATGACCCTAGTAAAATAGATGGTTGCGATCCATGTCTAGTAATTGGCAGCTGATTGGCGTAAAGACGAGAAACTTAATTCACTGCCAACGATAATAATGTTAAGGATCATTTGCGATAAAACGAATGCGAGTTATTTTTTCCATATACTTTTTGTAATTTTTATTTTTTTATTTACACCTATTTTATTTTTATAACGCAATATAGAGCCAAGATATTTTAATTGATGGCACATGTTTCATAGTCGTATTTTTTTTTATCACATGAGAGAGAGAGGTAATAAAAAATACCTTAAGAACCAAACCTGTTTCTGAAAAATTTCAAAAGTATAAACATGTCAGTCAACTCGGAGTGGACTAGCGCGGAACAGGTACTATTGAAATACACAAACAGCAAAAAAAACTGCACCTCAATTTACTTTTATTTAAATCGTAGTTCTTTAAACTTAACCTCATTAGTCGTATTAAATTTTTTACGTGACAGATACAAGAAGAGTTCGGTAAATACAAGATGCCGTTGGTGTACTACGAATCTACTGTGTTTTCGTATTTTTTTTTAATGATTTTATAACAAGTTCTAGAGGTTAATACCTATTATATTAAAAAGTAAAAATAAAATCGATATTTCGTTACATTAAAAAAAAAAAATATTCAAAATGGCAGATACTTAGTTATTCATGTACGAGAGGTTATAGGAAAAGTTTTGATTAGAGAACCAACAGTTATGAAAACGACTGGACCGATGTTTTGTTCTCTAATATACGAGTGCGCGGGTCTCAATATATTACTGCAGAACGTTCATTGAAAAGTGAAACTTCTCGTAATTATGACGAGGAAACATCGAGGTCGCAGATGTTAATGTAAGTTGTATTGTAAACATTAAAGCTGTGCGTATGCGTCAAAGCAAGATACAATTTTTTTATTAATTATATTTACTAGGAGATGAAGAAAGTAGACAAGAATAGGAAAGAGAAAGTAGAGAGTGGTTTGATAACAACAAATTTTTTTCTCCGTAAAACACAATCAACGTCGCGCCATGGAGAAGTACTACTTTTGATATGGTACTCTCATAACTCAAGCTAAAATCCAAAGAGGAGTCGCATGCCAATTTAATATGTCAACCTGTAATATCACATTTGATTGTAAGCCCTCAGCTGTGAGACCAATGCTGCATTATAGGATGTATGGGAAAGTGAAGAACATGTAAAAGTTACTAGGCTAACTTTACACTTAAGCTCCTAGAATATTTTAGAGAAAATTAACTTCTAACTAATTCCATATTAATCAATCTACTGGCGATGTTTTAAAGAATATGTATGCAAAGTTATTTTTGTAATTCTCAAAAAGTTTGCATATCGATTCGGAGATTGTTTGATGTCATAGTATGCACTCAGCCTTACGTCCGCATAGCTTACGAGAAATGAAATTTAAAAAATATTGAATTTCACGTTGTTTTTGGTTCTGTATATTTGAGAATTGGGTCACTGGAGTAATTGAAATGTTTTGATATTTATAGAAACACACTCAGGCATAACTTTGTATAGAATTTAATGCGAAATAATCAAATTATTTTCCAACTATTAATGCCGTTTCATTTATTTTGAGCGATGAAATATTGCTCAAATATTTTAGACCTCAATATAAAGACTCGTGTCTTACGAATGTATGACATATATGATGAATGTAATATCAATATTTGCGAGAAAAAAATTACTTAAAAAAATATCTGTGATTGACACGAGCAAAGCTGCGGGTGTAAGTCACTTTTTGATAAACCACAGTTACTGAGTGAAGAGTTACCTAAAGGTGAACCTAAATTATTAATTCAATGACTACTACACTATTTATAGATGACTTAAATGATTCAGTCCACAATACTACAAGCGCCTAAGGGGTTATTTCAATGTATTTTAAATATTCAAACCTGGTCCAAAACATCAGTCCATATATATAAATTCTGATTGTCTGCTTAATATGTAATGGATATTATAACGAATGTACATGAAAAAAATATAAATTTAAGGTAACATATTCAGTTTCCGGATACGTACTTTTTTTTATTATTTGTAATATTGTTGTAATTTTGTATGAATGAAAAAAAAAGTGACTTTTATGTTTATAAAGATAAACGCTAAATATTATTATTGTACGTGCACTCTATATCCGCCTACGAGTTAAATTAAAAAAAAAAAACACAATAATATTTAAGAACCCGTGGACAAATTGTGATAGTTTCTGAATAAAAATTACTTTATCATGATTGATGATGACAACATAATTTAAATTAAATCCTAGTATAAAGCTCCTTTCTATTCTCCTGTAGCTCTTTAGCCAGCAATGCGTAAATTTTAGGCTTTCCTAAAGTTATAAGTGTCTTAGAATTACTAAATATTAGAGGTTTTAGTGTGAATTCAAAAATTTTTTTAACATAAATATAAAGTTTTAGTTTTTTTTATAAAATATTTAAAAGAAAACTTACGTGAAAGACGACTAAAGCTAACAATCAATCCATCAGTCGGTTTAAATAAGAATTTTTTGTGCATTTTCTGTCTTTTTTCCATAAAAGAAATAAACAAATATCTGAAGAGTTTTAATTTAAATGCGCTATTTTACTATTCGTTTGATTAAATTACTTTAGTAGAAAACATTCTTAAGCTTAGTTTATTAAAATACAAACTTGATGTGCTCTTACTTTTAAATTACATTAACAACAAAATCTTTGAAATGAGTTCCAAAATTTATCGAGTCACGAGTACTAGTTCTGTTACTAAATGTTCTTTTTGTATTTTTATTGAAAGTCAAATTAAATTCTTAACCTTCTTCTTGATTCGAAAACTCTAGAAGATATTTTATTAAAACTTGTTTTATTTTTGTTGCGAATAGTAATTGAAATATAGAGATGGTTTGAAATAAACTGAACTGAATCTGTAAGCATCCCACTGTTGGGCAAATATATCTTGTCTATATAGGAGAGAGGTCAGAGCCTAATCTAAACTCGACTGTGGTTTGGCGGATAATTTCCTGACATGAGTAACGATTTCTATCAGGTATCTATGATAACAACCGAGACCGACGGCTTTACGTGCTCTCCGAGGCATTAGGGGGAGCCCTACAAAGATATACAAGACCGGAAACAAATATTGGTATAAATACAAATATCTGCCTCGAGCGGGAATCGAACCTGCGACCAACGGCCATCCATTAAATAAATAATATAAATAAATAAATATTAACCAACAATCACACCACGTTAACCTAGCCCCGTGCTAAGTTCCTAAGAACTTGTGTTACAGGTACTAGGAACGGAAATAAATTTAAGATATAAATACATATATACACATCCATGACCCGGTGCAGACATCTATATTCGTCATACAAATTATCTGCACCTGGCGGGATTCGAACCCGCGACCGCTGCGTAAAGTGTCCAGTTGCCTGACCACTCGACCAGCCGGCCGTCAATATGTTAATATATTAAGTTTGCTTAAAAGTAGAAAATACGGCTATTTATGTATTTAAAAAATTATTATATATTAACAATTTTGTACTCGAGTTACATTTATTTTATATATATTATCGAAGCAATTACGATAAAAGTAAATAAATGTCGTGTGGTTCCCGGCAGAGTAGAATAGGATTAACCCATTCCATGCATAGGGTGTCGTAAAAGGCGACTAAAGGCAACTAAAGCTGCATAACACCAACGCAGCCTCCTCGGAGAGCCTGAGTGCCTTTCCGAGTGAGTAATCTAGCACTAAAAAAATCATGAATGGACATAGCACAAGGAAAGTGATTAGGGCCACTGGCTGGGGGGCGCCAGGGCACACTTAAGTTCCAACCCGCAGTGGACTAGCATGGTGGATTAAACTCCAACCCTTCTTCTATATAGAAAAGAAACTTTCGCTCAGCAGTGGGTTGCTTACAAGCTGATATAGCAGACTTAAATAACACATAAACGTAGTAACAAATAAAAACATACAAAATATAATGCAAAGGCGGTCTTATCACTGATAGTGATTTCTTAAAGACAACCCTTGTCTATATAGGAAATATTGATAATAACAGAGGCAAACGGTGCAATTACTTTTTAAAATTAAATATTTAAAATATAATAGCATAAGTTAAACCCAAAAAATAAAACTTTATGTCGTTAGTATAAGATACATATATAATTATGAACAGCAAGCTATACATAAACAAACACAACTACACACATTTACATAAATAATGCATAAAAATATCTACATCCTTATATTACAAATAAATAAATAAGTATTTACTTTAAATAGTAATTAGATATTATTATTAAATATTTATTCATTAAATATTTAAATATTTAATGAATAATATAATATAATAATAATATAATATAATAATATAATAATATCAACTATTGTTGATAATGATAATTAAAATGTATTTTTTATTTGTATTTCTTTTTTTTGTGTTTTGTACCTGCGTTTTAATTAAAATCTTATTTTTATTTTTTGTATTTATTTTATTGAATTATGTGATCTCATGCGTATTTTGTTTTTTGTTCTAAGTAATTTTATCTCTTTATAAGTATTAGTTTTTTTTAAAGTAAATACGTAGTTACGTCTGTGACTATTGTATTATTACTTAAGTGTTGTGTGTAGTTATAATTGGAAAACAGATTTACATTTATATTTTTGTTACACTTGCTGTTTTATTATATTAGCTTATAGTCCGTTTTCTGTTACTATCCATTTATAGAAAAAAAAAAGAATACATAAATAATAAATAAACAATAATAATGATTATAACAACAGAATAAAAATCTGTTACAATTTTTTTTTTTTTCAAAAGTATCTTTACTAAATTTCACAAAAACAGAACATAATCCACCTTCGTATGCTATCATACTCGAAGTTAATAGCTAGTATTTAAAATTTAATTCACTTGATGCTGAGTATAATTTTATTAGCGGCAGACTGTTTCACGAGGCAATAAAGATGACAAATGTACTGAGGGTGCCGGTCGAAGCTATAATCTGGATACTTTCAGTTAAAACTGATTCAACCGATAGTAAGTAGTTTTATCTATTCATAAAATGAGGATAAAAATATTAATGTTATGATTTAAACTATATTATAATGACATTGTATAAGTATTAATATAATATATATATTTATTCAAAATTGCTCAATATATACAATAGGTACATTGATCCTAACAGTGACGGTTTAAATTCGAGGTAGTACCACTGAATTATCAAGATAAACCCTTCTTTAATTAATTACACTCATTAAATTTAAAAAAAAAATTGTATATGACTACAAATTAATAAAACATGTTTTGTACAATCGAACGCAATCGATATTGCAATGAGAAGTATTAAGTCAAAAGATAGAATGATCGAACGATATGTCAGGTGTTACCGTATAAGCTTTTTCAGTCGAAAACGTCCCACTGCTGGGCAAAAGCCTCTCCTCCATATAGGAGAAGGGTTAAAGCTTAATCCACCACGTTGATTCACTGCAAGTTGGCAGATAATTTCCCTACCATGGGTAACGATCGTTGATAGATGTCTATGATAACAACCGGGACTGACGGCTTTACGTGCTCTCCGAGGCACGGTGGAATGACCCACAAAGGCATACATCCAGACCGGAAACAAATATTTATACAAATACAAATATCTCCCCCGAGCGGGAATCGAACCTGCGACTGCTGTTGTTGAGGCGACTACTCGCACTACAACACCAGAACGGTCGTCTAAATACGACATAAGACTTTAAAAAAAAAAGACAAAAAAATCATGCATCTAAAAACAAATTAAACACCGTGTTAACAAGTCAATACCGACTCTAGCCAAAGACTTTATTATAAAATGATTCACCGACAACAGTGATGGCTTTTATGTTTAATGAAGGTTCAAAACGTGTTACTTGTTCACTTAGAAAGGATTGTTTGAACATTTCTTAGTAAATATTAACAAAGATGAGAAAATATTTGTAATTAATTTAATATTTATTAACTTTGATACTACCTTGATGAAATATTAAGATACTTATTATATATAACATCTACTTAAATTATTGCGAAATGGTTCCACCAAGGAAAATCTTGGTTCCAAACGATAGCTCGGGACTCTAAATCTAGGCTAGCACTGTTGAGATTGAAGCTATTATTATTATTTTTAATGATGTGGGAAAACATCCCTAATATAAGAGAATCCTTTGCTATAATTACAGTTTATAGTACTGTACAATTAATACTTCATAGTAATTTTTTATATAGTATCGAATTAAGCATGACTCGAAGTTTATAACATTGTATCATGGTTGCGTAAAACTTGTGCTGATATAATCAGACCATTGGACGACGATGAACTATTCCATTTTTTTTTTATTCACTCTATTTCTTTGACAATAAGAACTACTATTGATATGCGTCCAGGCTGTAAGGGTCTGATTGCTTTTTAGCTTATAGCCTTTTTATTGCACACGCTATAGTAACTATTTTGCTCAAAACCGTCTCGTTTTTGATTGCTACTGAACACCATCCATTCTCAAACATCAAAGAAATTTTTCATATTGTGAGGATCGATGATATTCGACGATATTCGTTGACATAGACTCAAAACATCTTTTTTATTTACACATTAAATTTTTGACTAGATTATTTTGTAAAAATATGGTAGAATCTATTAGTCCATTTTTATTTGCAAATAATTAAAAATAATATGTTATTAGTTTTTGTCACTCTATAGGACTTACCCTTTTTATACATTTGATTTAACGAACAAAAGCTTAAGCTATTAAAGATAAATAAAATAAATAAATAAATAAATATGCTTAACACACACACACGGTCGTCTGTTCCTAAGGTAGGCAACTTAATGCCTGTGTTTTAGGTAACAGCCGACTGATATACTTTTTTTTTAAATAAAAATACATATAAATAATACATATATAAATAAACATATATTACATCCATACTCGAGACGGGAATCGAACCCACAGCCCTTGGAGCAGAAAACAGGGTCACTGCAAACTGCGCCAACGGGTCTGTCAAAGATAAAATAATATAAATATTTGCCACATTATTTACTTTCTATTTCTATGACAATTCGATAATTTATAACAATTACAGTGTTATTGTGACACCGATTCAGATTGATAAAATTTTAAATGATTTTTTTTTAGGTAAAAACATATTTACCGGTTGATTCAGTTCATTTTAAGGTTTAGGTTAAGGTTCATTTCAGGTTTAAACAGATAATTAGGAAAGATAAATTAACAAATCAAGGAGAAATAACCAAAAAACTGAGACTAGGTACTTATATAACATATAAACTACGGTGTCCATGAAAATGAAAAATATTTAAGTTACTTCGATTAAAACACATCTCTAAAAATCTCTGGAAGCGTTATTGCGTTCCGATATTATATGAAAATGAAATACCGCATAGTATTTACCGCATTTACCGCATAGTATTAGTATAATATTATAAGGGGATACAATATCATGAGACATCTGCACGAAAGAAATTGATCGTATGACCGTGATCAGCGTTAACGCGCGTGTCCCTAACAGCGAAAATCACTTTGATGTTACGTTTATTATAAAACTTTCTAACTATAGCTTCTTTGAGGTCATATTTCGACGTTTATGAGAAACTTTAGTCGTGACAAGGGCACGACTTCATAATGGTTCTAATAGGATTTTAAATTGGTTTTTTACGTTATTAATTTTGTTATATTGCATTGCATTTAAATTATTATGTTCAAATGTTCGAATACTTATAAAATATATCAATCTTTATTACACAATAAGGACTTAAAGTTTAAATAAATATTAAAACAAAATTAAATTTTATTATATTTTATGAACACCAAGCTCGCTCGGCCTTTGATCTGGTGTAAGTTACATGAAGGTATTATCTTTTTACAACGAAATCGAAATACTACACCCTCCGCAGTATTTCTTTTAAACAATATTTTTGTTTTACTCTGGAACATGCCACATATAACTGGCTGTGGCAGAAGCAGCGTTCATCAAGTATACTCCCGCTACCTTAAGAGTTTGACCTTAAGCTTTGATTATGGTAAATACATACTCATAGACTCATATACACTCATACATTATATTATTGTCCAGATCCCGGAAATCACCATTTCCTATTTTAAGCAACAGGTCTGAGAAATGTCCAGTAGTAACATCTCCCTTCAGATGGACTCTCATATTTATGGTAAAGCTCAGTTTTGTCAATGATGGCCACAAATGCTTCTGTACTGTACTGTACAGTACTGTATCAGCCTGAAAACACTGTTGAGCGAAGGCCTCTTCTTCATATAGAAGAAGGGTTGGAGCCTAATCCACCAGCGTAGTACTCCACTACGGGTTGATGGATAACCCTACCATGAGTAACGATCATTACAAGGTATCTTATACTATAATAGATCTTCTATTTAGGGTTTCGAAACCACCTTCATGAGTCATAGTACTCTCATTCCAAACAATAAATTTCGTTTTGCGTTTGTTTGGATATATTACAGAAAGGGGTTTCGGTTTGTATCAAATTAAAAGGAAGTCTAAGCGCGGAGTGTGCAGTTTTACCTCCTTCCAGCAGCGTGGCAGCAATTGCTTCATCACGATTGCTTCTCACTTTGGCCAACACTAAATTTAATAGAAAAGTCTTGCCTGTTCCACCAGGATCATCCAAAAAATATATCACCTATACCTGCATCGATACTGAAAAGTACTTTATTTTTAATAAATTTGTAATAGATGGATTGAGTTTTAAAACATATTATGTCAAAATAAAATGTAATTTAAATCAAAAGCACTAAGGAGTATTAATATCAACTTCGAAAAGAAAATAACTTTCTACCCCCTTTTAAACCATTAGGGGATGAATTACGATAAAATACGAAACACATCTTCAATCAATTATACTAAAGTATATTTATGCAAAATTTAAAGTAGATGGTCCAAGAATCCACTCTGTCCCATACAAAATTTGTCCCCCTTTTTCACACCTTTAGGGGTAGAATTTCGGAAAACCCTTTCTTAGCGGATGCATACGTCATACAAAGAAAACACCCTCCAAGTTTCAGGTGTCTACGATCAACGGTTTAGGCTATGCGTTCAGTCAGTCATTCAGGACAAAGCATTTCGACTGTCCCTACGTACAGTATCGAAACTGAAAATTTGCGATTTTTTTATTGAACTAAGAAACTCCTTTTTATATATGTTTTCATACAAAAAAGAGAATAAGCTAAAAAATACATATTAAATCACATTTTTCATGAGTATAATATCGATACTTAACAAATAAATGACAATTTTGTACACAAAATCAACTTAAAAGTGCTCTCCTGTAAAGTACCTTTTTTCAGTTTCGATAGTATACGTAGGGACAGTCGATTTGTACAGAAGATATCTATTACTTATATATAAAGCTGAAGAGTTTGTTAGTTTGAATGTGCTAATCTCAAGAACTACTTACTACTGGTTCGAATTGAAAAAATCTTTCTGTGTTAGATAGTCTATTTACCGAGAAAAGCTATAGGCTATATAACATCACGAGGACGAGGAAGACGATATTTAGATAATTCTTCTTAATATTGTGTTACAGTAGAATAAGAATTTTCTTCTCTCTAGAGCATATTTAGTCAGTCTAGAAACACACCAAGGACAAACGCTCAGATCAAATAAGGCTTATGACCTTTACAAAAATTGTCCTATACGAGGATCAAACTCACGGTATTAACATTTAACTATTAATTTAACTGCTTAATTTTACAGCAGCCTTTTGAATTACCTTTTCAATTCTAGGTTTTTTTTTTTTAATAAAATACTAATTTTCCGAAAACAATACTGGTTAAAGTTACAATACTTATATGATCTAATAGTATAATAAGTATTAGTTGTCCTATAGATTTTTTTTTTGAGTTCAAATGCTTATAGTAAAAACATTGACATTTTTTGAATAAACAAAGTACCGTTTCCTATTTTTGTGACAAATTGTCTTGGTTTTTAACTTTTAAATGGAAAACTAACATAGTGAGGTGAGTAATTTTTTTTTTAAATATAATACGCAGTAAAAATTTACTGAGAATGTCATGAAATATAATTTAGCCACAATACTTACGTAGTTTTTGAAATATTAACTCACAAAATGTGTTAGGTAAAGTTACCAAAATGCCTAAATAGGTATATTTATCTAGAATTAGGGTTGATACATTAAGAAGGCATGCTTAATACTATTATGAAAATTAAAATACTTTTAATTTAAATGAATGGTGTATTCTTATATCAGGAAGTAAAACCTCGGGGGAATCAATGAATATAATGAGCCTGTCAACGTGTTTAACAGACAAAGGTTTATATTAACATATCTGAAAATTTAACAACTTAATTAGTCTCGTGCGGTTAAAAGTACAAATAGTTTTGTATTCTATAAGACAATTTTTGCGGTTTTTGTCAAATTGTTTAACATTTATTGTTACTGCTTTATTCGTGTTAGTCAAGTTATGCTAAATAGATATATCATATTTAAGATAATTAAAAAATAACTTTCAGAATTGTACTGGTAGTTTGTAAGATAATCATGTTCAGATAATCTTTTCAGCAATATTAATGAAGCAGTGTTTTTATTTATTTATTTAATTGAGAAAATTTTACAATTAAAAGTGGATTTTGTTCTAAGTCATCTTCTAGGTATATCCCCTTCAATAAACAAACAATATTAATTAATATCTATTTTTCTATAAATACATTTAATTGTACATTTGGCGTGTCTGTTTTTTTCAGATTTTTTGGAGTCTAGAAATACTAATTATATACATTTCCATCATTTTTTAAATGACAGTATGTTTGTGAAAACACGCATCACTGCTAAAATACAAAAAATCAGAAAGCATATTCAAAGGTAACATTTAGTAATTTTTTTATATAAAAATGTGGTGCGGGGGCGAGGGACGCGACCGCCGCCTGCGTACCACACTGCGACTTCGCGTAGCGCAAGAAGCGCTTGCGCGGGCTTGCGACCGACGCTGGCCTAAAGTGACGTTATTAATTAATATAGTGACAATATAATATTTATGTATCTTTAAAGGTTTCTTCAGTTTCTTGCCGATTTTTTAAGCATAATCTAAATCTTTTTAAATTAAATTGATTAATCTTTTTAAATTAAAGTTTAAAATATACTTTTTTATAAATACACAAGCCTGCCATAGTAATTTTTAAAATTCTATTCTACCACAGAATATTAAAATAATTATGTTGAATAACTAGTCTAAAATATAACATGATTCGCTTAATTCTGTAATGTCTCCCATAGGAGTAAGCGAGATCGTAATATATGCTCCCGTGTTTGATTCGCTTAAAATCGGCTTAAATCGTCACTTAAGTAAGTCGTACAGCGAATTGTGAATACCAAAATATCAAACTCACCTCTATTTATTGTTTGACTATACTTTATTTAAGTTAATAAATAATTTTTTATTAAAGTAACCAATCACTTCCTTAATAATACCGATATCTACGTACCTAATAGTTGAATGAAATACAAGAAAAACACAGCAACGCGTGGCTGGGTCTGCCGCATGCGGCACCACACTGCGACTCTGCGTGGTGCAAGGAGCGCCTGTTCGTGCTCGCGACTGACGCCGACCTCAAGCGACGTTATTTTACATTGTTATTTTCTAAAAAACTAAATTTCCTAAAAACTTTTTTTTTTAATTTTACACTCTACCCCTCTTTTAACCCCTAAAATAATCCCGGTGTAACTCCGAAACCAGCCACCGTAGATCCCTACTTTTGGGGCTCATTTGAAAGGGTAAGATACCAGGAGTTACCCCCAACCAAATTCACAAACCACGCCCCTCCCTCCCCCCACATCGATCCCTCACGAGAAGCAACACTTACTTTGCTTTACTCGAATGTACTTGTAGACCCAATTAAAGAGACGGCAATTATAAAAAAAAAAAACGGCAATAGGCATAGATAGTATATTAATAATTCATTGTTAGACAAAGTTATTCTAAAATCCTAACTGTTACTGAAAAAAAAAATACTTTTCTTTCCTGTGTCCTTTTGTTACTTAAAGGTTAAATGAACCATTATGTTGACACTAATACACATAATATATAACATCCTTGAGAAAATTGTATAAAAAATTATAATTTAATAAAAATTTCAAGCTGTGAAACGTTGAAATAGAATATTTATCACAAACCACGCCCCTCCCTCCCCCCACATCGATCCCTCACGAGAAGCAACACTTACTTTGCTTTACTCGAATGTACTTGTAGACCCAATTAAAGAGACGGCAATTATAAAAAAAACGGCAATAGGCATAGATAGTATATTAATAATTCATTGTTAGACAAAGTTATTCTAAAATCCTAACTGTTACTGAAAAAAAAAAATACTTTTCTTTCCTGTGTCCTTTTGTTACTTAAAGGTTAAATGAACCATTATGTTGACACTAATACACATAATATATAACATCCTTGAGAAAATTGTATAAAAAATTATAATTTAATAAAAATTTCAAGCTGTGAAACGTTGAAATAGAATATTTAGCTTTTATCTTGGTCTTAGGGAATTAGTGTCTAGAGTGGAGTACCGATTAGGGAAACATTTTCTTTCTGGATTTAATATAGAATGTCTATGAATTTCATTATTCATAATTATTATTTGACAGCATTTATATTAAGTTGTGTTACAAAGCTTCTGGAAGAACTATGTGATTATAAGGTTAGGGTCAGATTGACACACATTTGTCACTGTTATTTTATATCTGTGATGTATAAATATCTGGTAACGAAGTTTTTAGTAGTTTTGTACTTGTATTTAATCTATAATTAAAAGTGTTAATAGTGTACTTATATAACATGTAATCCCCACCGATATGCATACGCATGGTTTTTAATACTATGAAAGATATTGATTCCAGTATAGTCTATCACTCTGCTCAGTTTCGAAATGGTACAATATATACGTTTAAGTCTAAAAAATTGCATGTTTGCTGATCTATGATAACAACCGAGACCGACGGCTTTACGTGCTCTCCGAGGCATGAGGGGGAGCCCCACAAAGATATACAAGACCGGAAACAAATATTGGTATAAATACACATATCTGCCCCGAGCGGGAATCGAACCTGCAACCAACGGCCATCCATTAAATATGTTAAGTTTGATTAAAATTCAACTTCATTATTCGGACACCCACCACCTCAGTCCCCCGAGATCATGGACGCTGTAAAGGGACCGAAACGTCGGGAAATAATTTAAAATATTGTTAAACTGTAAAGTTTTGAATAAACGCGATATCATCCGGTATAGACTTTTAATCAAACGATTGACATTTCTAACGTTTTGTGTTAAGGTATAGAGATAGTTTTACCGCCTGCAACTTACTACATACTATTGAACCACAGTGTGTTTGAACTAATTAAATATCACCGATTTGTCTTGAAGTTAAATATGTGTGTCATATTCTCTTGAGCGCTTGAGCTCTCAGTTAAATTATTTTAAATAAATTTTAAGTAAATATATATATATATATATATATATATATATATATATATATATATTATAGATGAATTCTAAACTGATAATTTTTTTTTTGCTATGATCGAAAACGTTCAGTACATTATATAATATTCAAATCTAAGGCAGCAAAACTTCCAAGTTAGAGTATCTTTAACAGTTATGAAGGGTCATTGTAATATTAATATACTGTCCGGCATATCACTCCCTTAGGTGTGCCACATCTACAGGCCCAGGTTTCTAAGAGCGTTACAAGTATGGCCATTTTATTAACACGCTTTTTATCTTCATAAAATATTAGAACATGATTTATTCTTTATGTATTTCAGTTTATTTCAAAAGTTACTGAATTTTTTTTTTAGATTTGTATTTTATTCTTATTTCTTATATAATTATATAGTTGATATTATAATTTACCTTTTTAATAATATCATGGAAAAATTTTGAAGAATAAAAATATTCCTTTGTTATTATTTTATTGAAATGAGAATTGAGTAATAAATAAAAATAAATTTTGATTAGATGAACCAAATCATCATCAGCCTTGGATTTACACTGCTGAACGTAGGCTTCCTAGTCACTTCAAAGTCACCAACCTGTTGTTTATATTATTGACAGAAACGCAACCGTTAATGTAATCGAATTAATTAGATAATTCGGGATTTTGGATATCTGCGTTAGATGGTCGGAGTGCATACTTCATCAGGCGAGACCATTTCAGTTTGACATTAATATTTGATGTCCCCCTAACATCACGGATATACGGATCAAAAAGACTTCTATTTCTAGCGGAACTGTCAGGGATCATTCAAGTCTATTTCCTCTGAGGTGGCCTCTAGACGAATGAGTTTATTTGAAGAGTCCCTTATTGTCCAGGAAATCGCCTATGTCTTTCGGGGTTCTGCTACCTATATCCGTATTGTGCCACTCTCAGCTCATGATCTCGTCTTTTGAATATCTTTGCATTTCAATATCCCTTGAAAACCTTGAATTAGGTTTTGTTTGTATGTATGGTTATTGTAGTAGAATATGTTATCAGATTTTAGAGTAGTCGTGTGCTCCTCCTCTCTTCAGACTTCAGATAAACCCAATATATCCCGTTTCAGCCAGTAATTTATTTTTCCACTTTAATAATCTTTTTGTCAGATCTCAAAGTGCATATATTGTGTGTTACCAAGGCCTGGTGTCAACATGAATGGTATTGAAATCTCCGCCGGAGATTTTCAGCACCACTGACCTACCGTTACTTAATTCGCAACTTTAGAGTGTTTGTCAATACTCGCCACTTGACATTCGAATTGACGAGCGCAGTGTGTTGCGGCAGGATAAGGTAACGCTGCTACCCATCACCATCTTATTAGTCGCCTTTTATGACACCTCGACAAGGAGGTCGGATCTATTCTCTGATGGTCACCACACGACGTATATATACCAAGCAATAGCAAGTCAACAGTTACCATGAGAAAGTATTTAGTAAAAAAAGAAGATAAAAAGTATTATTTTCAAATTAAAACAAATTAAAATTGTAAATTCTTTATTACCTTCTATTCTTTTATTAACCTTCTAAACTTCTACTTTGAGTTTAAATAATTTACATTACATTAATAACCTTAAAGTAATATTAATTTTGTATATACATAACTTTGTCCAGATTTGCACTTATAACCTGAAATGAATGTCGCCTTCGGGACTATAAATCCTCTTATATTAAAACTGGTCTGACACTGGCTAAAGATATGAGATCGAGATAATGAAGATGAAGGCCTCCACATTTGAAGATGCTTGCAACTTATATAAATACAAGACACCCAGGCGGTTTCGGCAACTTTGATTTTCAATATTTGTCAGACCGGTCGAAGTTTTTGGTTATGGTTTCATTTAGTAAAAATTGCTCACTAGACAAGATATCTAATGCGAATTTTATTAACAAAGTTGTAGGCAATTGTTGAGATTAGCTGGTTCTTAAATATATTTCTACACTATTGTGTTCAGAATGTATTCGTTGGCGATTTGGAAATCTTAAGTGAAAAAGGGTATCTCAGAATACTTTTGCTTTAAAAAAATAGTTTTCAGATGTTATAATATTATAAGAGAGATTCGTATAAATTATTATATATTTATATTATAAATATGTATTTTTTTCGTTTTTAATTGAAAATGATTAAAAAACAATTTTATATTATTAAAGTTTTCTTTAAAAACACTATACAATACAATACCTTTCCCAAGACAAGAAACATGTAATTTACGAAGTCGGAAACATGGAGGTACAATTTCATCATTGTTCTTGCTAATTAACACAACGTTCGTTACTATTTTTGTCAAAATAATCACCTTTTTATATGTATATACATATATCATTGTCATCTGTCACTCATATACATATATATATATATATATATATATATAATTTTTAGAAGCGAAAATAAACAATTATTAGGTCCTTACATATGAAATTGGCGTTTTTTCACTTTGATCTCATATATTTCCTATTTGGTTAGGAATTCCAAATTCAAATTCATACAGCTATTTACTCATGCATTTTCGTTTCGGAAACCGTCATTCGTTTGTTTTTTCCTATTTCGTTTTTCATCTTTACGTCACTCAGTTTACAAAATGGAAAACTTACAATATCATGTTATTTACGAGTACGAGTTCCACCGTAGCACGGCTCAAAGGATTAATGATGAGTATGGCTGCAATATCAATGCAATGTCAATAATGACATGACAGAATAATTATTCGGACACCCACCACCTCAGTCCCCCGAGATCATGGACGCTGTAGAGGGTCCGAAACGTCGGGAAATAATTTAATTTAAAATACTGTTAAACTGTAAAGTTTTTAATAAACGCGATAAAATCCGGTATAGACTTTTAATCTAATGCATCTTATATTTAAAATGATGCATTTTTGCATAAAAATCTCAAGCATTATTTTTATTGCATTGCGCCCAGATTAGTTCAATTATCATCTATACAAGTATCTTTATTTCATAATATTTTGCAATTCTTCACAAGAAATTAAGATTTCAGTATTAAAAATTAAAATACTAAATCAACGATCTCCCGTTTACCGTCAGAATTGAAATACTTGAAATTGGACTACTATTATAATATTTTTCCGATTCTGAGATTAATATGTTTAAACAAACAAAGTCATCCACCTTATTATATTAGTATGCATTTTATTTGTGACACTTTTAGAAGTGTTATTAAAAAATACTTCAGAAAATTTAATAACGATTTCGGAACAGATGTACATTATTTTTGTTAAAAGAAAGAAACATATAATTCTTTGAAAATATTTTTTATTGTATGAAATCTCGTTTAAATTCAAGAATCATCGCGAAAAGTAAATATTTATAAGGTCTGAATCTTCATCGCCTTCAACATTCAAAGAGAGAATGTAATTCATTTGGATTGAATTTTATTACTTCATTTTTTATTATGAAGATCCAAAGGGCAGATGATATTAATATCATTCTAAAACCTTTTGGTCTAATAAAAAGTTAATATTGTGATTTTGCAAGGCATCTTGATTAAACAAAAATTATATTTCGAAATTAACTTATAACGAAATTTTACAAAATAATGATAACAATAGGGCGAGACTAGCATTGCTACGAATATGTACCTTACAATACAGTAACAGGCTGTAACTGCCAAAACAGCTGGGAAAAAGTCGCTTCTCCTATAAAGAAGAAAGAACTAATATAGAGGAAAAGAAAATTCCATTAGTATTTTATTTTTTTCATAAGTACTTGAATATTTTAAAGTTTATGTTTATTTGTTAATTGTGTCCTGTAGCTTTTCAATGGTGAGAATTATTAATTGGTTTCGGGATTCATAGTTTCAAAATTTATAGGAACAAAAAAAAGTGCTATTATTAAAGGTCATGTTTATAGTACTTAAATTCTATCATCAGAACAAGTCATAAAATGATTCAATTTTTCAAATAATTAACGAAGATAATCATCAAGTTTCATTTCAATTTAATTAATAATGTTATATTTTGAGCAATAAGCCTGTAAGTGTTTGGGAACGTGTTAAAACTTGTTTTAACAATTTATAAGCTCTACCATAGGTCGATGTGATTGTATTACGACTGTACATGGTAATACGATTACGTCACCTTCATACTAAAGGCTATTCAATAATTTTCACGTAAACTCAATCACCCTAAATCGTTTTACAGGTACACAAACGCGATCCACATTGTTTCCCTATGTTAGTTTCATAACGAATTAGCGTTTGGTCTGGGGTAGTTTACTTTGCAGGTTCGCTTAAAATGCGACCATGTGGAAGCTTTAATAATGTACGATGTAAACAGAGCAGACGAACGAAATAGTATAAATGATATGTATTTTTTTTTAAATAAATATAGCTCAATCGTTTACATCAATGGACTAATGCACCCGTGCAGTACCTACATTGACGTTGACGGTTACTGTTCCTCTTACATGATTTCTAGCAAATTCATTTTTATTTATTTATTACGTAAATATTTGAATAACATAAAAATTGTTGCTTATTTTTTTTTAACTGACAAAATAATTGGATCTAAATGCAGCCCATGTACTATATGATCATAACTTTCAACAAATGCTCCAATATTGAAAATTATTGTTTTTTTTTTTTTTTTTTTTGTAAAATTCGATTTAATTCAATGCTCCCGTGTCTACGTTTACAAAATAATGCTAAGCCGAATAAATACATATATATATATATATATATATATATATATATATATATATATATATATATATATATATATATATATATATATATATATAAATTACATAAATAAATTTTTTTTTGGTTTATTGTTCGTTGAACTCCTAGCGTTTCAAAACCATTTCTTCGGTTTTTTAGTTAAAGGTAGTAAGCACGCTTGACGCGTGGAGCTAAAACGATGTGTGGCAAAGCCGTCAGATTGAATTTTCCTGTTGTTTTAATAGAATAAGTGACGCGACTCGTTATTTCACTGAGATAAAAGGCGTTTTCTGTGAAACTGAACCCTCTTTTATAGAGCGAAAGTTTACACTTTTGTATGTATATTTACCGACTTTATTGTTCTTTTATATTGCAACGTGATTCTGTCATGGACTATATATCACGTTGAGAATAAGCCGCCCTTTTCCAAAGTATTTTTAATAAAACTAGTTATGACTACTTCTGCTTTGGTTTTATATTGTGAAAGTGAAATATTGTTTATAGTATTACTAGCGGCCCGCCCCGGCTCCGCCCGGGGTATTGCAAATGATATATCATTTTCGTGAGGGATACTCACACCACATACTGGCGTCATCTGCTCCACCACCATGCAAAACCATATTGTTTTGTAGTACATGATATGTATCAGAGATGGCGCTGTATGTGAAAAATGATTTTCCTTGTTTACCTGCTTTTCTGTTGAAATTTTTTCTGAACCTCACGGAGCCCGAGACCTTTCCAACGAATGCAAAACCGTGGAAATCGGTTCGTGCGTTCTGGAATTATAGCGTCAGAAAGGAAAAACCGACTTATTTTTATATTATAGAATTGCGACTATAATTTGAGATTTAAACTATCCTATCTCTCAAGTTGGATCGAACTGCACATGGTGTGCGAATTTTATTATAATCGGTTAAGTGGTTTAGGAGTCCATTGAGGACAAACATTGCGACACGAGATTTATATATATTAGATATCAAAACAATCGTTCTTTAGACGTACGATTACACTACATATCACTTTTAACAACATGCTTCTGGCAGAGTAATGTTTATTATTTGACATTGCAAAAAAAAAAATTACAGTCACATAACATACTTATGGTTTGGAATTTCTTCATTGCTCATTAACGAGAATTTATTCAAACGTTAAGAAATTATCAATTCTTTTTAATTTAATATAGTAGATAATGGATATAATATGCCATAATATAATTTATAGACCTCTTTTAAAATATACGTAGAATAAGTTTGGTATTCAAGGTATATTTGCTTTTTAGATATGATGCATTTTATTGTATTCGTTAGAGTAATCTCCTGTGATCCGTTTTTTTAGAACTTTAATTCCTCGTAGTTTTCACAAGTTAAATTATTGCTTTTTAATCTTCTCCGTAATTTTCAATATTTCCTCATCATAATATTAATGTGTGTAGACAACAAGACTATAAAATACAGTTACGCTGCTTAAGATTAATATTTTTAGTAAATGACTTCAAACATATTAGATATTATTTGCTATATATTTGCCATTTTAAATCAAACAACTTTCTATAAAATCGTAATTATGAAAAAAAGTGTGAGTGTACTTTGTACGCACGTAAGAAGTTATACTTCTTTGGCGTAACAAGATAAAAATCTTTCTAAGAATTTTATCTTTCGCGTTATGCTGTTTGTAGAAAAAAAAAAATGGTTGTTTGTAAAGTCGATTTACGGACGATAATTTAACGTGATAACGTCATAAGAAAACATTGATGAAAAATAGCACACTTTTATGAATTGAATTGAATTATCACTGAATTATCATTATTTTGTATAATAGTTAGGAGTTAATTGAAATTTATAATTTTTTCGATAAATTAACATTCATTTGCACTTGTTTTTTCAAATATTTTTTCTCTCCTACTCGGACGCATCTGCCTATGGATTGGAAGAGAGATAGATGCGTCACAATTCGAACACTCAGGCCGATCGTACTTCTCTATAGCTTGTTCTGCGATCTCGCTCGTGGAACGTGACAATGAGTCATGCTTTGTGTGTGCGTGCAATCGGCGTTCCTCGATTTATAAGATGTTATCACGTAAAAAAAAAGCGACACTAACAATAGAAAAAAACTATGTATTTCATACATTGAAAGTTTTATTATAACGCATAAGGTGTCGGTTTTTTCTAACTCATCATTTTTTCTAATAACTATAATTTTATAAATCTCTTACGATAAAATTTTGGTCAATATTGGAATTATTACAGTTTAATCACTTGTATATCGAACAGTATTTGACAAAATGTATATAATAAGTAACTAGCGAGCGCCCCAACTTCGCAAACGTAGTAGTAGTACAAGAGCATTTTATGCCTTTTTTTCTGTCGTAGTTAAAGTTTTGTAGCAACAGTGAGAAACAGCGAGGGGCGCGGTGCTAGAGTGGTCGCATTATGTGAATCTCGTCATCGGTGTGACACCCACATATAAATAATTACTATGATATTCATTTCAATTATAAGTTGTAAAGCATTGTCATAATGTGCATGAAATGATTAAGGTTAGTTACCTCAATCATTTCATTTAGTTGATAAAAAGTTGATAAGGGTTAATAATGTATCCTTCTTTATAGCTTTCCAATGACCGCGTTGTACGTAGCCATTATTTTAAAAGTTAGAATGGGTATAGTGAGCTATCCTTAAAAGACAGATATATGCCCTCTCAGGCTTAAATGTAGACCTATAAAAGAGGAATATCTCACCAAACATTGCTTTTTTTTAATCTAAAAAGCAGAATTTTCAAAAAATGCTCTCAGGTGGCTTGACTTATTCCGAAATTTTTAACAATAATTTTCATATTTTAATCAATTTACACAAAACGCTAAAAAAATATATACCTTAACACTTTCCTCTTAAATCACTTTATCTAATGGTGAAAACCGCATGAAGATCTGTTGTGTAGTTTTAAATTCATCGCTAACAAACAAACAGACATACAAACCCAGCTGGGTACTTTGTTATATTATGTAGTAATATGACTTTATTCCATCGAGAAGTCTCGTAACTTTATTTAAGTTAGTAACCAAGATGTTTTAATTCAAACACATATTAACGCAGGAGCATCTTTCTGGAACGCCAGTAATAGTGTACACTATTAAACGCTCCGCAAGTACTCATGACACTCGAAAATAAATTTCTATTTGCATTCAATTACATTTGATTCTTTCGACGCGTCGGTTTTATAAATGTTTCCAAAAAATTACGAATTTAAGTGTAACTGAAGTACATTTTTAGATCACGTCGTTTTAGACGCTCCGTATTTTTTTAAAATAATGTTTTAAGTATTATATCTGCTTAAACTTTATATTGTTTAATAACAGCTTTGCTTCGATATGGTTTTATTCATACAAAAATAATACAGCCGATGATTTTGTTAGTTTGTCTAAACATAATAATCTCAGGAAATGGCAGTTTGATACAGATTTCTTTCTTATCTCAATAAATCTGTTTGTAAATTTATAGAGTTGCCGAAGTAAGATAAATTAATTAATTTAGACATTAATTATATTTAACTTATCTATACTTATAATACTGCTATAATATTTCTAATTGTGTTCATAGAAGACATTTTAAATTTATTATTCAATGGCATTATAATCGATACTAAAACCAAAAATGTTGTTTCATTTTTGTCTGTCTGTTTTTCTGTATGTCCATCTATATTTTGGCCCCGAATCACGCAAAAACTACTGAATGCATTTAGTTAAAACTAAAACATTTTAGTTCATACTATGAGCTGGGTCATCGGATTTTTATCCGAAAATTCAGCACAGTTCTCTCAGGAAAAAAATGAAACTGTGTACAAAATATTTTTGTATCACGTTGTTATTCATTATCGCATGATTTTACTCGGTTTTTTTTTTAAATTATTATTATTAGAAAGGATCTTATAGGCTCGATGAAAGTTACTCCAATCGTGAACTAAGTCGCAGTCACAGCTAGTATGTTATAAAACTCTATTATTATTCAATTATTATTGGAATCACTTACTAGAAATACATAAAGGAGTAAAATTGTGATTATTTTGCTGAAACTTTAATGTAGTTGTGTAGTAATGTGGTAATATGTTAAACATAGTGAAAATTAGTAGAAGACTTATTAACATATTTAAACATTTAACATCAGATCGTCGCTGCAAGAAGAATTTTAAAAAGAAAAATATCATGTAGATTAAAAAATAATAATAAAATAAACAGTATTATTGTTATTTTTTTAAAATTGATTCTGAATGAAATTAATAATAATAATAATAACTCTGCTGGAGCGTTCGGGGACAGGCTTTCAGTTTCGGAGAGGAGGTACTAAAGTCTCCCACCTTCTCTACATGGATGACCTCAAGCTGCTGGCACCTAATCCTGCACGCCTTATGGAGTTGCTGAAAATCACTACTGAGTTCAGCGGCTCCATCAGGATGCAGCTTGGAGTGGATAAGTGTGCGGTCGTGCATGTGGACAGGGGACAGGTGACGCAATCGGCTGAGATTAGCCTAGAGCTTTCGAACTTCAAGACCCTTTCCGAAGCTGAATCTTACCGGTATCTGGGCATGTCACAATGCATAGGGGTGCAGGAGGTGGATATGAAACAGGCAGTTTGCGAGGTCTTTTTTGGACGGCTGACAAAAGTTCTTCGGAGCTACTTGTCGGGCGCCAACAAGGTCCGAGCTTATAACGGCTGGGTCATGCCCACTCTCTTGTACACATTTGGCGTGCTCAGATGGACTCAGACCGAACTCGAGGCCCTGGACAGAAGAGTCCGCACGACTATGACTCACCATCGCATGCATCACCCGAAATCGTCGGTCATGAGACTGTACATCCCACGGAAGTGTGGCGGCCGAGGCCTATTAAGTGCCAAGTCCATGCATAACCGGGAGGTGTGCAGCCTCAGGGCCTACTTTGAAACGAGGAGGGAGAGCGCTATGCATGGTGATGTTGTAGTATGTGACAAAGGTCTCACCCCCTTATCCCTGGCCAAAGAGGAATGGCGAAGACCGGTTGTACTTAGCACCTCCGACCGGGAGACCGTATGGATGGAGAAGGAGCTGCATGGACGGTTTTACAAGGCGCTCCACGCACCTCACGTGGATGTTAAGGCCTCCGTGCAGTGGCTGCGATTCGGGGACCTCTTTGGGGAAACCGAAGGTTTTGTCTGTGCAATACAGGATCAGGTGGTTAAGACGAACAACTACCGAAAGCACATTCTGAAGGATGGCACTCCCGACTTCTGTCGAGCTTGTCGTCATCCCGGCGAGTCACTCAGACATGTGCTTTCGGGGTGTTCAGCGCTTGCCAACTCTGAGTACTTGCACAGACATAACCAAGCGGCCAAGATTCTTCATCAAGAGCTTGCTCTAATGTATTGTCTCCTGGACCAGAGGATGCCGTACTACCAGTACACACCGGCGCCAGTACTCGAACGCGACGGAGTCCGGCTCTACTGGGACCTGCCTATCGCCACGGACAGGACGATACTGGCGAACAAGCCTGATATCGTGGTGATGGATAGGGCACAGTCGAGGGTGTTTTTAGTGGACATCACCATTCCGCATGACGAGAACCTCGTGAAAGCCGAAACAGAGAAAAAACGTAAATATCTGGATCTGGCGCACGAGATTGTCGACATGTGGGGTGTTGATTCCACTGAAATCATCCCTATCGTTATATCTGCCAACGGTTTGATCCCGGTTAGCCTCGCTCACCATCTGAGGCAGCTGGGTATCCGTGACGGTTCGCTCGCAGCCAGGATGCAAAAGGCGGTATTACTCGACTCGGCTAGGATTGTCCGCCGATTTCTCAGCCTACAGCCCTAACCCCCGGCCGTTTGATCTCCCTGCCGGGGCGTAATCCTCCACCCGCTTATATTTATCTAAGTAAATTTATGTAAATTTATTATATTCCTTATATAAGTATTGTATTATATTATATTTATTTATATGTATATATTGAACGGGTGGAGTGTGGCACTAAAAAATAATAATAATAATAATAATAAAAATAAAATAATGGTGATGGATAGGGCACAGTCGAGGGTGTTTTTAGTGGACATTACCATCCCGCATGACGAGAACCTCGTGAAAGCCGAAACAGAGAAAAAACGTAAATATCTGGATCTGGCGCACGAGATTGTCGACATGTGGGGTGTTGATTCCACTGAAATCATCCCTATCGTTATATCTGCCAACGGTTTGATCCCGGTTAGCCACGCTCACCATCTGAGGCAGCTGGGTATCCGTGACGGTTCGCTCGCAGCCAGGATGCAGAAGGCGGTATTACTCGACTCGGCTAGGATTGTCCGCCGATTTCTCAGCCTACAGCCCTAACCCCCGGCCGTTTGATCTCCCTGCCGGGGCGTAATCCTCCACCCGCTTATATTTATCTAAGTAAGTTTATGTAAATTTATTATACTCCTTATATAAGTATTGTATTATATTTATTTATATGTGTATATGTATATCTTGAACGGGTGGAGTGTAGTAATTAGTAATAATAATAATAATATTATATTATTATTATTATTATTATTATTATTACAACGGCTGGGTCATGCCCACTCTTTTGTACACATTTGGCGTGCTCAGATGGACTCAGACCGAACTCGACGCCCTGGACAGAAGAGTCCGCACGACTATGACTCACCATCGCATGCATCACCCGAAATCGTCGGTCATGAGACTGTACATCCCACGGAAGTGTGGTGGCCGAGGCCTATTAAGCGCCAAGTCCATGCATAACCGGGAGGTGTGCAGCCTCAGGGCCTACTTTGAAACGAGGAGGGAGAGCGCTATGCATGGTGATGTTGTAGTATGTGACAAAGGTCTCACTCCCTTATCCCTGGCCAAAGAGGAATGGCGAAGACCGGTTGTACTTAGCACCTCCGACCGGGAGACCGTATGGATGGAGAAGGAGCTGCATGGACGGTTTTACAAGGCGCTCCACGCACCTCACGTGGATGTCAAGGCCTCCGTGCAGTGGCTGCGATTCGGAGACCTCTTTGGGGAAACCGAAGGTTTTGTCTGTGCAATACAGGATCAGGTGGTTAAGACGAACAACTACCGGAAGCACATTCTGAAGGATGGCACTCCCGACTTCTGTCGAGCTTGTCGTCATCCCGGCGAGTCACTCAGACATGTGCTTACGGGGTGTTCAGCGCTTGCCAACACTGAGTACTTGCACAGACATAACCAAGCGGCCAAGATTCTTCATCAAGAGCTTGCTCTAATGTATTGTCTCCTGGAACAGAGGATGCCGTACTACCAGTACACACCGGCGCCAGTACTCGAACGCGACGGAGTCCGGCTCTACTGGGACCTGCCTATCGCCACGGACAGGACGATACTGGCGAACAAGCCTGATATCGTGGTGATGGATAGGGCACAGTCGAGGGTGTTTTTAGTGGACAGCACCATTCCGCATGACGAGAACCTCGTGAAAGCCGAAACAGAGAAAAAACGTAAATATCTGGATCTGGCGCACGAGATTGTCGACATGTGGGGTGTTGATTCCACTGAAATCATCCCTATCGTTATATCTGCCAACGGTTTGATCCCGGTTAGCCTCGCTCACCATCTGAGGCAGCTGGGTATCCGTGACAGTTCGCTCGCAGCCAGGATGCAAAAGGCGGTATTACTCGACTCGGCTAGGATTGTCCGCCGGTTTCTCAGCCTACAGCCCTAACCCCCGGCCGTTTGATCTCCCTGCCGGGGCGTAATCCTCCACCCGCTTACATTTATCTAAGTAAATTTATGTAAATTTATTATATTCCTTATATATTGTATTATATTATATTTATTTATATGTATATATTGAACGGGTGGAGTGTAGCACTAAAAAAAAATAATAATAATAAGGATTGTCCGCCGATTTCTCAGCCTACAGCCCTAACCCCCGGCCGTTTGATCTCCCTGCCGGGGCGTAATCCTCCACCCGCTTATATTATCTAAGTAAGTTTATGTAAACTTATTATACTCCTTATATAAGTATTGTATTATATTTATTTATATGTGTATATGTATATCTTGAACGGGTGGAGTGTAGCAATTAAAATAATAATAATAATTAAATTATTGAAATTAGCCTAGAGCTTTCTAACTTCAAGACCCTCTCCGAAGCTGAATCATACCGGTATCTGGGCATGTCACAATGCATAGGGGTGCAGGAGGTGGATATGAAACAGGCGGTTTGCGAGGTCTTTTTTGGACGGCTGACAAAAGTTCTTCGGAGCTACTTGTCGGGCGCCAACAAGGTCCGAGCTTATAACGGCTGGGTCATGCCCACTCTCTTGTACACATTTGGCGTGCTCAGATGGACTCAGACCGAACTCGACGCCCTGGACAGAAGAGTCCGCACGACTATGACTTACCATCGCATGCATCACCCGAAATCGTCGGTCATGAGACTGTACATCCCACGGAAGTGTGGTGGCCGAGGCCTATTAAGCGCCAAGTCCATGCATAACCGGGAGGTGTGCAGCCTCAGGGCCTATTTTGAAACGAGGAGGGAGAGCGCTATGCATGGTGATGTTGTAGTATGTGACAAAGGTCTCACCCCCTTATCCCTGGCCAAAGAGGAATGGCGAAGACCGGTTGTACTTAGCACCTCTGACCGGGAGACCGTATGGATGGAGAAGGAGCTGCATGGACGGTTTTACAAGGCGCTCCACGCACCTCACGTGGATGTTAAGGCCTCCGTGCAGTGGCTGCGATTCGGGGACCTCTTTGGGGAAACCGAAGGTTTTGTCTGTGCAATACAGGATCAGGTGGTTAAGACGAACAACTACCGGAAGCACATTCTGAAGGATGGCACTCCCGACTTCTGTCGAGCTTGTCGTCATCCCGGCGAGTCACTCAGACATGTGCTTTCGGGGTGTTCAGCGCTTGCCAACACTGAGTACTTGCACAGACATAACCAAGCGGCCAAGATTCTTCATCAAGAGCTTGCTCTAATGTATTGTCTCCTGGAACAGAGGGTGCCGTACTACCAGTACACACCGGCGCCAGTACTCGAACGCGACGGAGTCCGGCTCTACTGGGACCTACCTATCGCCACGGACAGGACGATACTGGCGAACAAGCCTGATATCGTGGTGATGGATAGGGCACAGTCGAGGGTGTTTTTAGTGGACATTACCATCCCTCATGACGAGAACCTCGTGAAAGCCGAAACAGAGAAAAAGCGTAAATATCTGGATTTGGCACACGAGATTGTCGACATGTGGGGTGTTGAATCCACTGAAATCATCCCTATCGTGATATCTGCCAACGGTTTGATCCCGGTTAGCCTCGCTCACCATCTGAGGCAGCTGGGTATCCGTGACGGTTCGCTCGCAGCCAGGATGCAGAAGGCGGTATTACTCGACTCGGCTAGGATTGTCCGCCGATTCCTCAGCCTACAGCCCTAACCCCCGGCCGTTTGATCTCCCTGCCGGGGCGTAATCCTCCACCCGCTTATATTTATCTATGTAAATTTATGTAAATTTATTATATTCCTTATATAAGTATTGTATTATATTATATTTATTTATATGTGTATATGTATGTATTGAACGGGTGGAGTGTAGCAATAAAATATAATAATAATAAAAGCTTTTAAATTAATGTTAAATTGTAATTTATAACTGGACTACTCACAATATTTATAAAAGTATCTATATCGTAACAATGTAACATAGTTCGTGTAATTTATTTCTACTACTTTCTACGATGTAACGTTAAACAACAATTGTAGATTATAATTAACAATATTAAAAAGTGTTTTTTATATCAACAATAAAAAAAGTTATGACGTAAATGAAGCATTTGAAGCAGAAAATTGGCTTTAGGCCTAAATGTATAAAAATACTGGTTTCTCTGAATGTCAATATTTTATAATAAAAATATACATATGACATATATACATATATTATATATTATATATACATATATATACAGATGACTTATGCATATGACTTAAGACTTGTGCTTATCTGATGGCAGTCGTTTGTGAAATGTGTAATTCACATTATATTCATTTTAGGACGATAGCGAAAAGTACTCAGAATTATATTTAATTCCTGTTCTATATTGGAACACAATAAATTCTGGTATTAATGATATTTAAGTATAAAAATACAGTATTTTCCTTTTTTCTTCTTCAAACTTCAAAAATGGTTCTCAATTTGACTATATTTATTAATAGCCATTTAACCATACATCTTTATCGTCGTTTATCGTATGTTTTAATTTAAATATTTTTATATTTAAATGGCCTGTTAATGTTAAATTTCTGGGCAATAGCCTCGGCATGTACATTACATTTACATATATAAAAAAAATCCCTGTTTCCATTAGTCACGCTATAACTTGAGAACGATTTTAACGCTTTATTTCTTATTTTTTGAACAGTTTTCCCAAATAATTAATCAATATTTTTTGAAGGTTCTCACGGAATGAAAAGTTAATAAAATAGTACAGAAAATAGGAAAATTTAAAAAAAACTTAACGATTATTTACACTACGCGTTTGACAATTCGCGCTTCTCGCGTTTACAGTTCATGCATTTGAATATGTGTATCGAAAAGTATTACAAAAAAAAAATCTATTTTTGATTTTTTTTTTACAATCATGCATAATACATATTGTGTACATTACAATTTAATATTGATAATGTCTGTCGAGTCTGCTAGTGTTTTATAAATTTACTCGAAGCAAGTACTTTTCCACACGATGTTTTTCTTCAGAAGCAGAATGTAATTTAAATTTAAAAAAATTCATTTAAGAAAAATGTATCACGAAAATTCATGAATATTCTAAGGCCTGAGTTTAAGACCATGACATTTCGACATGACATGACATAACATTTCATTATTATCTTTATTTTAATTTATTAATTCCAATGTTCAGTCTTGGACTTTAAATTTTGTAAAAAAAAAAATAACAGCATTTACGTATTATCATTCAGTAATTTGAAACCCTATACTACATGTTCCACTAAATTTCAATGGAAAAACTTAGTATTATCAATATTACCAAAATATAAAAATTTGAAATTTACATAATTGGACGAAAGAATAAATTCGCAGAAAACGTTTATTGCTGAAATTTATCTCTTTAATGTTAATAGTATCGGAATAATAAATATAAATAAGGTTTATCAAAAATTTAAAATAGGAAATTGTTCACATAACATTTTTTACGCTGAGCACATAATTATAAATTTACAGAATAGTATATTTTACACTTTTACAGGTTATTATCATTATTACCACATACAAAATTTTACATTAAATGTCGAAACTACAGACTTAGATAGAAGATATTTATTGTATTTAATTGTCTTATCTCACAATATCCATTGATTACTTAAATTATACATAAACATAATAAAAATGTACCAAAAACAAAACTGAATTAGAACTTACAGTTTCGACGAGGAACAAAATTTACAATTCGTTATATTTTTGTATTCGAGCAAATACAAAGATTTTACATAATGACTTCCTTTGACCTATTTCTCGGGGCGCAACAACGGAAATTCGATTTGTAACTTTCTTCGAGATCTTTGATGAAGCAAAGCGGTACATTTTCCTTGGAATTGTCTGGAAACTGGTGTCAGACGAGGAGCTAATCTCATTCGCAGTTGTGGCTTGTAAGTCTAAAAGTGAAAATAATGTAACCATCTTATTTTATAAGCTATGTTAAAAGTTTTGCGCTGGAATGAGAACTAAATTTATCACTTATGTTTATTTCAAAATTGTAAACTTGATACATCGTTCTGCTTTTCTATTTATTAGAGATTATAGCTGGTTATCAATGTTACAATTTAATAAGTATAGGATTAGAAACGATTATAAATTATGGGTCAATGAATAGTTAGTCGAATATATTATTTAATGTTTGCATGCATACGCTAGAAAACTGCTCAGTTTTACGGCTCAATCTGACTTCAATTTAAAACGCTATTTCTCGTAAAAATTTACATTAAATTCAGTACACCGCCCATTTAAAAGAGAAAGCTATGTAAACATCGCCGGTCTTTGCATGTATTTTTTATAAATCTGGGAATTAGCGAATAACTGAAATATTAGTAGGATCGATAAAATAAGATAGAGATAAGCTCGAGAGAGTAACTATGTTAATTTTATAATAGGCGACTTTTCATCTTTTATAGATTATAAAATTATGAATTATTTAAATACAGTGTTCTTAAATAAAAGCTTTGAGATACAGAGAATACAAAAGAAATTATTGTCACGGGTCACGTCAAAGGTGTCACCTTAGATTCAAATTAGATGTCATAATGATTTATCTAATGTATATTAAAACAAATAAGATGTGTAATAAAGCTTTTCTATAGATAAAAAGTTATATAATAATTATAATTAAGTAGAAAATATATAGGGATAATATTCAAAATGTTTTAATTTTAGCTATATTGAAAAGAAATCGATTCTTGAAATATGTAACTACTATCAAAAAGGTAACTATGTTAAAGAATCGCTATTCTTTAACAAGACAGCTTGTAAATTTACTCGTATTAAAATTAGCAACAAGAAAAAAAAATCAAAAAATATTTATTAAAATCTAATGATCGAAACATTATAACATAATATAAAGATTGATGTAATTTCTGTTAATATAAAATTAATGTTCACTTGTCCTCTCATTACACTAAAATAATCAACCCAATGGAAAAACACTACATAAAATTGATGTCATATTAATTATAATATATATCAATGTGTAAACGATAAAAGACAACGATGTCGGGCAGTCGAGAACATAACATAAAATCGATAGTGAAATTTCAATTTTTTTTTTTTTCGGTTTATACAATTACCAATTTCTTTCCTTTCGTAAAAGATTCTTCGTTAAAATATTATGTATTGGCATCGCTTTTATATACGTATATACAAGTATAATCTGTCAGTCAACTACTTTCGGTTTAATTTTGCCGTCTATAATTTTTTTCCATTATATAACGTGCGTATTATTTTCGATTTACACGGAAATTAATCATTTGTTCGAATACTTTGAGTTTGATCAAGTGACCGACAATCCTAGACAAAGGAAGAAGTGGAATGCAAGAATATCGAAGTTTCTAATAGGCTTTGTCGTCACCTCTGTAACGATTACATTTACGTTTTATATCATGAAGTTTTACTATGATCAAATAACATGTTGTATATATTTTTCTTATTTTTTTATTGCTTCGATTCGTGTTGCAATGACCATAGGATATGTTCCAGTTCTTTTGATATTCACACTATTCTATTACCGTGTAAACATGTTCTGCAAGCGAGAGCGTCACGAAATTTTTATTGATGAATACTTTGACTGGAAGAATAACGCAAAAATTTACGTTTACATTTTAAATTCTTTGAAAAAAAAAACAAATTTACTTGTTAAACTTCTAGTAAGATTGATTATTTTAATTATATATGACTTTATTTGCTTTACTGACTTTTATTCAACGTTTTAGAAAAAAAAAAAAAACTTAATATTTCAGATGATAATCTTCGTGATTCTCGGATATTTTGAAGTTACCCTTATAATATATAACATCGTTATTTTTTTTTTAAATATATATTTCATCATGTTTTATCAGCCAGCATCATAAAAACCATTAAATTTAATTATATTACAATACCAAATTGTCATAAAGAGTATAATGGTAATAGGCTATAAAATAACCAAATGCATAGTTAAAATCACCTTTCTAATTAAAGACTGGGTTTGAACCTTTATTTTATCACGCTATTCTCCTACGTAATGTTAAATGTAGATATTTTACGATATATTCTGGAACATGCAGGTTCATTTATAATTGCAAAATCTTTGCCTTCATTGCTAAATATGAGGTTTTTATGTAAGTAAAGGAAGATCTCGTCACAATCATAAGCAATATAAAAAGTCAGGTCACTAAAGGAGTAGAATTTGCACTGAAGTATATATTTTTAAAATCTGATAAGCATTTTAAAAATCGGTGGTAAGCCTGATAAACTTACTAGAGAATTTCAGCGACGTTGTAAGAGGAAATTTTTTTTTTTTTTGAAAATATTTCAGTATTTTGTACTTAAGATTATTTCTTACAATTCATGTGTATCTATTAACATTTTGTATTTATTTTTTAATTAGACACGAGATTGTTAAGCTTATTTTTTTAAGTATTTTTTTGATATTACGTTGAGAAGGCATCGAATAATAATTGTTTTTATTTTAAATTAAAACATAAATAAATTGAAACTTTATCCCGTAGTCACCACCATTGTTCTTACGTATTTCAAATGTCTTTTACCATTTTTTACCTTTATTTTACACTATATTGATTAACCAATATTAAATAACAATAAACTACGAGTAATTTAATTTGTAGGAGGTTGACGTTATAGTATAAATTTATTATAAGTAGTTATTTTTCAGTTGTGCTTATTATAAACTAGCTGCTGCCCGCGACGTCGTCTGCGTGAACGCTATTAGACTACACGTTGTTACAGAATGCGTTGAAGAAATAAAGGTTCACTGCTCATTTACCGTAGGTGATAGCGTGATAATATGTAGCCTATATGTTGGCCTCTTCATAATAATCGTGCCAAATTCGAAGTAAATCCATGCAGTACTTTTTGCGTTTATCCCGGACATACATACAGACAAACAGACAAAAATTCTAAAAACTATATTTTTGGCTTCGGTATCGATTGTAGATCACACCCCAAGTATTCTTTTAAAAAAATATTCAATGTACAGTTTTGACTTTCCTACCATTTTATTATATGTGTAGATTTATCTATGTCATTATGTAGTATATCAAATTTATAACTGTCTTGCAATACACATTGTTTTTCACATAAATGTTCTAAAAAAAATTACAATGTAAAATATGTATGATAGTAATTTTGAAACAATGGCGTTGAAATTTAAGCACAAACTGGTTACCTACCTATATAATATAACGGATTTTTTAAAATTGAGCGTTAAAGTATTTAGCTGATTCTACGTTAAAGAAATATTACAAATTACAGTAAAATTTTATTTTTAAGGTACATTTAAAGAGTGAATTTTTTTTTTTCATAAATTGTGTGTTACAAAGTTACTTCGGTTGAGTACATGACAAGTGGCAGGAACCTATTCATATGACAATCAACCTATAATCGTTTTTCGGTTTATTTATTTTTGGAACGGTTTGATCAGCTACACTAGTTTAGGATTTCGTATATCTAAAAAAATATAATACTTATAGGGCCACTTGTGATCTCATTGTTCATCTGTCACAGATCTTAGATGATTTTGACAATATTTAGTATTTTACTATATTACTTACTGCCCTTATACAAAAAGAGATTTTTATAAAATTAAATAAAATGTTGAATATTTTGACTATATTAATATTTGTTATTTAGTTTGCAGGTACGTCTTTTCAACTACGCTGTGTAGCTGTTGTCCAATCAGTGTTAATTTATTTTGTCACGTTTATACCAGTGATTTTAATTGAAATGACATCTGAAAGTTTAGAAAAACTTAAAATTTTCGTTGTTAATATCACCTGTACTGGTAATACTCTTTGCTATACATACACATACAGTATAATTCGAGTAAGTAAAGTAGCTAGTACTATTAAATATTGATTAAAAAAAGGCATTCAATTGGTAATATTAAAATAGTAGAACAGAAAAATGAGTTACGTTTGACGAAAATAATTTGCGACTTAATCTGGAGCGTGGATTTTATTTTTTCCATAGAACCCTAATTTCATTAGTAAAAGCTGCTATTTTGACGTGATAAACAGACATGACAGTTGTATTAATATTATAAAACTAAGAGTGTGCTAATTTCAGAATATACCCATCCGACTTAAAAGTTTTTTGCGACAGAAAGCTTATTTACGGTGCAGACTCTATAAGTCATCAAACAATAATTTATATGTACGGAACAGTAATTATATACACAATATGGGTCACATAACGCCGGTCGTATATTATTTTTATGATAATATGATATATATACAGATGTAGTTATTATGTGAGCAGCTAATTATTCCTCAAATAAAAATAAAAAAATTGAAGAAAATTAAACTGATTTAAAAAGTAACGGCGAGTTGAACGAAACCGTCGCTAACTTTCCGTTAGTTAAGTTGCAATTAATCTTAAAATTAGTTGATCTCATGATTAATTTAAAGCTGTTGGAATTAATCATCCGTTAGATAGGTCTTTAATTAAACTATTTTTTTTGTTAACTTTATCAGACGTAGGTTTCGTGCAACAGATAATCACGATTCTTGTGATTAAATTAGTTTAATAAACACTTAAATTTAAAATTTGTTTCGTGCAACTCGGCGTAAGTCACCCAATGAGTAAGATTACATGTATTAAGTTTAATAGTTAATATTCCACAATTTTTTAGAGATATCGAAGTAAAATAATCTATAGGTATGTAGTTAGTCGAAATTTATTATTTTATGATATTTTTTTGAATATTTTTACATATAAGGCACGTTTCAGTAAAAATAATTTGAAATCACTTTATAGGAACACAAAATCAAATATAATCAACTCTTTTTTTTTCAAAAATCACATTTTTATAATATTCTAACTTAGACAAATACAAACAACAAAAAATTATCTTCTCAAAACCAAATATAAAAATTCTGACAATGGTTCAATGGTTCAACATGTATATAAAACTATATGGTAATAAGACTGTATGGTAAATTTGCACTGGGCCTTGGAATACTGGAGGCATAGTAGCTGTTTACAACTTACACAAGCATAGTTAGACATTTTTTTTAGTTTAGGAAGACAGAGTTTCCATGTTTTTCACTTGGAAGAAGCAATTTCCGGACTAGAAGGTTCTTCTGGAGGCATATCCGTTCCAATATCATCTGTCGCAAAAATGTAGCTGGAATATTCATAATTTTATTTCAAAACGGCGGAATAGTATAATAATACCAAAAACGTAATATTTTATTCGCGCGTTGTCAAAGCGGTAACCTAAACGCTCGTTTTGACATAGGTGTACTTGGATTTGCTGACATTTTGAACAAAAACTACCTAAAACAAATACAATATCATTCAAGATTTATTGTATGGGGAACGTGGACGTGCGGTCTCACAGACCGCAGTCAAACTTTAAGTAAAATTACTTAGCAAATAGGAGACCAGCGACACAAACTCTCCCCTTAACAATGTTTTCACCACTAAATGCGAAGCTACAGAGCGCCTCAGATGCAAGGAGTCTGGGAAAGGGGGTAAGAACGAGAATTAAAAAGTGCGAGCGGTCAGCCAAACCGCGCGTCCATAGTTAAAGGTTACATGCTGATTCAGTTCATCTTGTAATATTAATTAATGATTATTATTACAGAGATAGAAGACTTTTGTTCTCTTCATAAATAAGATCATTCCTAAATTATAAGGGGTTATGACCTTATTGTGCTTTAACAAGCGTATATAGTAGCCCCTCAGACAATAGTGCAGTTTTTTATGACAAAATATAACGAATTTTCATGATATTTTCAAAGGTATTGTTTCATATAACAATATTACAAATCATACAGTTACCGACCGCTCGTTATCATTAAACAGTGTGTTGTGAATTAATAACAACCAAACTGGTACATTGAAACCGTTTGTTAGAGTGTACTAGATATCAATAAATATAGGCTATATGTAATTAAACTCTGGATGTAATATATAGTGCAAAACTGGTTTTAGGGCAAACCGAATTTTAACTGCGGTTTATTTACCGGATTAGCGCTTTTGAGTGATTATTTTCGGGTGTTTTACTAAAGCTATGTATATGTATTTTAGTGTGGTAGTGCAAAAATATATTTTGAAATCGACAGTCATGGATTCGATTTCCGTATGAAGCAGATATTTGTGTTTATACAAATATTACTTTTTGATTTGTGTGATTGTCCTTGTAGGTATTTTTACTCCTATTCCTTACGGTAATTTTTTAAAATATATTTGGTTTAACATACACACACGGTTTACTGTTCCTAAGGTAGACAACTGAATGCCTGTACTTTAGATTATATATATATATATATATATATATATATATATATATATATATATATATATATATATATATATATATATATATATATGTGTGTGTGTGTGTGTGTGTGTGTGTGTGTGTGTATGTGTGTATCTATTATGATAGTATCATACTTCAAATTGTTGTACTTAGCGTTAAAAAAATGGTCTTTTTTTTAAATATGTATAATATTCATTAATATTAATTAAATGCTAGAAAATGTCATTTTACACAGCATTTTTACCATATTAACTCAAATTTAACTGTATTAAGTCACCTATTCACCTAGTCACCTATTTCTATTCTAACACTGTCACTGTTAATACAAAATTGAAATTACAATAACTTTTTTGTTAGTGTGTTTTATTTTGGTAAAATAAAGACTTAATGTTATATCAAGATCTGAGAATTTTATTCCTATGCTGAATCATCATATGCTTTATGATTTTCATGCTGATTTTTTTTTACTTACTAGGATAGATAATTGACCTCAAAAACAAAATATTTGTTATTACACTTTTGCGTATAACTTTTATGTATTTTACAAATATTTTAAATACTACTATACACTATTAAAAAAAAAAGAAATATTTTCTGGTATGTTTAATTATGAAACTACTTACTTAATACTTATATTTACAATAATTACGAGTTTGAATAATTTGGTCTTTAGAAGTTCATTTTATCAAACATAAATATAAGCTATAAAGTATTATTCTAAAATTCGTAGAAGCAGAGCAGATAATAATAATAATAAATAGAATATCAACTCAAACGCGGGTAAAACCACGATGAACAACTTATATTTTATAATTAAATTAAATTAGAAATAATTGCTACTCAATTCACACAATAGTAACAACTAACTAATGTTTACATACATACATACGTCGCTACATATCTAGTAATTTCCGAAAAATGTTATATTTTGTACCCATAATAGTGATGTTAAAAGACCATGGATAATTTAAAAAAAAAGAGGAATATTATAATGTATAATTATAAAAAAAATTTAAATGCAAACTCATTCAACGTTTTCTACCTTACTGATGAAATTAAATTTTTCATTTTGGAAATATTTAATTTATAAGCTTCAATATAATGCATTTGTGAAGAATTACGTTCACGATATTACTGTGATTCCATGTACGTCTATAATTTAAGTATGTTGTATATTATACCTTTATCATTATAAGGGTATTGGAATGATGCTTTAATATTGATATGAAATTAAATTTAATTTTAATGTGACATTTATTGCTTTAAATTTTATTTCTATTATAGATTTGCCACTATAACATAATACCAGTTTTTATTGCGTCAAAATTAATATGATAAAAATAACCAATCAATTATTTAATAAGATTGCCGTACGGTATTTGATCGAAAATTATGATATTGTTTGTTAATTTAACAACATATAAACAAACAATAATCACAAACATATATGCTTAAATAATAAAAACGGAAACCTAAAACTCTAAATGGTAACACGCAACACTAGAACTCAAGGAAGCAAAATAATAAAACTGTACTGTACTATATCATCCTGTAAACAACCCACTGCTGAGCGATGGTCTATTCTCGTAGTCGTCTATATGGATATAAGAAGGATTGAAGCTTATCCACCAAGCTGCTCCACTGCTCCACTGCGGGGTGGCGGATAATTTATCTACTATTAGTAACGATCGTTATCAGACATCTATGATAACAACCAGGACCGACGGCTTTACCTGCTCTCCGAGCAACGGTAGAAAGACCCACAAGGATATACACCCACCCACACACAAATATCTGTCACGAGCGGAGATTGAGGCGTTGAGGCGACTACTCGCACCAATCTAAAAATAAAATAATAAAAACACGGACCAAAACAGCGTAGATTAGTTTAGCATAATAATATTTATAAATAAACTAGCAAACCCGGCGAACTCCGTTTCGCCACCAACTTATTTTCGTGATGGATACTCACACCACGTACTTCCGCCATGCAAAACCATATTGGTTTGTAGTACATCCTATTTATAAGAGATTGCGCTGTATGTGAAAAATGATTTTCCCTGTTTTCCTGCTTTTCTTTTGAAAATTTTGTTTGCTATAAAGCTCACACAGCCCGAGACCTTTCCAACGAATGCAAAACCGTGGAAATCGGTTCTTACGTTCTGGAATTATAGCGTCAGGAAGGAAAACCCGACTTATTTTTATATTATAGATAATATTACAAAATTTATAATTTTTAAATAATTTGATGAGAGTCAATGATGGCCCTTCTTCTATATGGAGAAGAGGCCTTTGCCAAGCAATGTGTTGTTTAGAAGTTGATTCAATGCACTTCAGTTCATTATGAGAGTATAAGATTATATTATTATGATTTTCCATGTTTTCCTGCCTTTCTGTTAAAAATTTTCCTGAATTTAGCTTGCTATAAAGCTCACGGAGCCCGAGACCTTTCCAACGAATGCAAAACCGTCGAAATCGGTTCGTGCGTTCTGGAATTATAGCGTCAGGAAGGAAAACCCGACTTATTTTTATATTATAGATAATATTACAAAATTTATAATTTTTAAATCATTTGATGAGAGTCAATGATGACCCTTCTTCTATATGGAGAAGAGGCCTTTGCCCAGCAATGTGTTGTTTAGAAGTTGATTCAATGCACTTCAGTTCACAAAATTTTCCTGAATTTAGTTTGCTATAAAGCTCACGGAGCCCGAGACCTTTCCAACGAATGCCAAACCGTGGAAATCGGTTCATGCGTTCTAGAATTATAGCGTCAGGAAGGAAAACGCGACTTATTTTTATATTATAGATAATATTACAAAATTTATAATTTTTAAATCATTTGATGAGAGTCAATGATGACCCTTCTTCTATATGGAGAAGAGGCCTTTGCCCAGCAATGTGTTGTTTAGAAGTTGATTCAATGCACTTCAGTTCACAAAATTTTCCTGAATTTAGTTTGCTATAAAGCTCACGGAGCCCGAGACCTTTCCAACGAATGCCAAACCGTGAAAATCGGTTCATGCGTTCTGGAATTATAGCGTCAGGAAGGAAAACGCGACTTATTTTTATATTATAGATTACAGTTTCCAATATTTAATTAAAAGTCTAAATCGGATTTTATCGCGTTTATTTGTTTAAAAAATTTACAGTTTAACGATTTTTTAATTAAATTAGATTATTTCCCGACGTTTTGGACCCTTTACAGCGTCCATGATCTCGGGGGACTGAGGTGGTGGGTATCCGAATTAAATGTGTTAATTAAAAAATCGTTAAACTGTAGAGTTTTTAAACAAATAAAAGCGATAAAATCCGATTTAGAATTAATTAAATGAGTAAAATTCGCGTAAATATAAAAGAACAGTTTCCAATATTTCAAATGTTATCACAATAATATTCACTAAGTAACCAGAACTTACGCTCAACTCTATGACATTTTGTAAATTAATTAAAATCGAACCGACGATAATTTAAACCATTTACGTTATAGTGCGTGATATATCAATATTTATTAGCCACATTGATATACTACCGGTAATGATATATGGTTCAAAATTACTTATATGGAGCTAATATGATTTCCGGTGTGGTTTTATCTGTGGATTTATTTCTAATTTGAGTTATTTTGTTTATTTTTATTAAGAACAAGCTGTACCGATGACTTTTTGCGTAATTTTGACTTTCAACCTCTCTCCCAAGTCCACAGTGCTGAATTTTTGGATAATATTATACAGTGTCCTAGCTTTTAGTGACGACCGTTCTGGAGTAGTGGTGCGAGTAGTCGCGTTAGGGTGCAACGTTATCTGTTTGAAATGGCGCCACCGAAACCAAAACCCTCAAGCTTGCTTTGCCGGCCTATTGCACGGTCTATCAGGCGCGGCTCCTGGCAATATGACGGGCGTCGCGGATGGCCGCGGACCACTTGGCCGAATCAATTGGAATTGATTGACTCCTTGTTGGCCGTTGAGGCGCAGGGCTTTCTGAGTGGTGGTTTGCTACAGAACAAACGTATAAGTTTGTTTTGGATTAAAGCCCACGTAGGATTGGAGGGGAACGAGCGTGCCGACTAAGTTAACGACTAAGTCCCGCTTAAGTTTAAACGCGCATTTGATTACGACAGCTGTCCCGTTTCATTTATCAGACAGAGCATTCACATACGATCGCTTGATGAATTGCACCATTGCAAGTGCAAGGAGAGTCCGTCGTGCGTCTGCGACCCCGGGGAGTCTCAGCATATTATCGAATAACCTAGAATTGGATAGCATTGAATTGATTATGAAAAATAATCAAGATAGATTTATTTTCCTAAAATACTACAGATAAATAATTGTAAAGAAAATAAATTATAGAAATAAGTAAGTTGTATTATAATTATATAGCGTATAATATATATCGGGGGCGAATACAATAATTAACCTATTTCTTAGTTAAGTTTAATTATTTGATTATTCTTAATAAGTTCACCAATCATCAAATATCATTGCAATGTAAAATTAACTTACATTTCATAACCACTCTTATAATCAATCAAATCAAATCAAAAACAATTTTATTCAAATAGGCCCCACGAGCACTTTCGAATCGTCATTTTACAAAATTAATATTTTAGTGATTATTATTTTTTGTAAAAGTAAAGCTACCACCGATTCGGAATGTAGATTCTGCAGGGAAGAATCGGCAAGAAACTCCGCAGTTACTCTTTTGAAAATAATATATAAACTGTGTTTTAGTACAAAATTAGTAATATCTTGTATGAAATATAGCGCCACTAAGTCCACACATCTTTATCAACTAAATTTTATTATTATTATTATTAATTGCTACACTCCACCCGTTCAAGATATACATATACACATATAAATAAATATAATACAATACTTATATAAGGAGTATAATAAATTTACATAAACTTACTTAGATAAATATAAGCGGGTGGAGGATTACGCCCCGGCAGGGAGATCAAACGGCCGGGGGTTAGGGCTGTAGGCTGAGAAATCGGCGGACAATCCTAGCCGAGTCGAGTAATACCGCCTTCTGCATCCTGGCTGCGAGCGAACCGTCACGGATACCCAGCTGCCTCAGATGGTGAGCGAGGCTAACCGGGATCAAACCGTTGGCAGATATAACGATAGGGATGATTTCAGTGGAATCAACACCCCACATGTCGACAATCTCGTGCGCCAGATCCAGATATTTACGTTTTTTCTCTGTTTCGGCTTTCACGAGGTTCTCGTCATGCGGGATGGTAATGTCCACTAAAAACACCCTCGACTGTGCCCTATCCATCACCACGATATCAGGCTTGTTCGCCAGTATCGTCCTGTCCGTGGCGATAGGCCGGTCCCAGTAGAGCCGGACTCCGTCGCGTTCGAGTACTGGCGCCGGTGTGTACTGGTAGTACGGCACCCTCTGTTCCAGAAGACAATACATTAGAGCAAGCTCTTGATGAAGAATTTTGGCCACTTGATTATGTCTGTGCAAGTACTCAGTGTTGGCAAGCGCTGAACACCCCGAAAGCACATGTCTGAGTGACTCGCCGGGATGACGACAAGCTCGACAGAAGTCGGGAGTGCCATCCTTCAGAATGTGCTTCCGGTAGTTGTTCGTCTTAACCACCTGATCCTGTATTGCACAGACAAAACCTTCGGTTTCCCCAAAGAGGTCCCCGAATCGCAGCCACTGCACGGAGGCCTTAACATCCACGTGAGGTGCGTGGAGCGCCTTGTAAAACCGTCCATGCAACTCCTTCTCCATCCATACGGTCTCCCGGTTAGAGGTGCTAAGTACAACCGGTCTTCGCCATTCCTCTTTGGCCAGGGATAACGGGGTGAGACCTTTGTCACATACTATAACTTCACCATGCATAGCGCTCTCCCTCCTCGTCTCAAAGTAGGCCCTGAGGCTGCACACCTCACGGTTATGCATGGACTTGGCGCTTAAAAGGCCTCGGCCACCACACTTCCGTGGGATGTACAGTCTCATGACCGACGATTTCGGGTGATGCATGCGATGGCAAGTCATAGTCGTGCGGACTCTTCTGTCCAGGGCGTCGAGTTCGGTCTGAGTCCATCTGAGCACGCCAAATGTGTACAAGAGAGTGGGCATGACCCAGCCGTTATAAGCTCGGACCTTGTTGGCGCCCGACAAGTAGCTCCGAAGAACTTTTGTCAGCCGTCCAAAAAAGACCTCGCAAACCGCCTGTTTCATATCCACCTCCTGCACCCCTATGCATTGTGACATGCCCAGATACCGGTAAGATTCAGCTTCGGAAAGGGTCTTGAAGTTCGAAAGCTCTAGGCTAATTTCAGCCGATTGTGTCACCTGTCCCCTGTCCACATGTACGACCGCACACTTATCCACTCCAAGCTGCATCCTGATGGAGCCGCTGAACTCAGTAGTGATTTTCAGCAACTCCATAAGGCGTGCAGGATTAGGTGCCAGCAGCTTGAGGTCATCCATGTAGAGAAGGTGGGAGACTTTAGTACCTCCTCTCCGAAACTGAAAGCCTGTTCCCGAACGCTCCAGCAGAGTGCTTAAAGGGTTCAAGGACAAGCAAAACCAAAGTGGGCTCAGACAATCACCCTGGAAAATACCCCTTCGTATCCGGATTCGGTCATCGGCACCCGTCGTCAGTCTCTCGCCCTGGAGACAAAGGATCGTACTCCATTGCCCCATGCATACTTCGAGGAAGTCTCGAACTGCACCGTCGATCTTGTACAGCTCGAGGACCCTCAGAAGCCATGAATGAGGCACCGAGTCGAATGCCTTCTTGTAGTCGATCCAGGCAGCAGAGAAGTTCCGACGGTTGCGTTTGACAAGCTGGCCCGCAACAGAGTCAATGATAAGGAGCTCCTTTGTGCCGCGGCCGCCTCCACGGCATCCGTTCTGAGCTGCAGACAAGATGTTAAATTCGTCAATATGACGAGAGATCTTGCAGCTCAGAACGGATGTCAGTGTCTTATAGATGGAAGTCAGACACGTAATGGGGCGATAGTTGGTAGGTTCCGCGGTGTTGGTGGACTTAGGAGCTAGGTGAGTGATCCCAGTAGTGAAGAGGTTCGGAAGCGTTTTCCGCTCTATCGCCTCTTGGTATTGTCGAGCCAAGGTCGCATGGCATACCGAGAACCCTTTCAGCCAATAGTGATGCAGGCCGTCGGCCCCCGGGCTCTTCCAGTTCGGTGCCCGCCGGACCGCATCAGCTACGTTCTCCGAAGAGATGGCGATCGGGTTCATCGGTTCGATTCTAGCACATGCTTCCTGAACCGCCGCAATCCAAGGGCCCTCCTCATGCTCTACCTCCCGTGACCATATATTTCGCCAAAAGGCGACGAGGTCAGCCGTATTTGGTTTTTGGGAAGTAGAGCATGGCGTCGGGTTCTCCAACTTCCTGTAGAACCTCTTCTGATCACTCACAAAGAGGCGATTTTGTCGGAAGCGCTCAACTCTCTCAGAGTACCTACGAATACGCTTCCCCCATGCCGCGATTCTCTGCTTCAGGCCGTCGATGCGCTCCGTCAGTTTCTCAGCTATATCAGGCTGGTCTAGTCTGACACCTAGCCCGTTGAAAGCTATTCTAACGGAGCGCACAATCCTTGGCCTAGTGTTGCCCGACCTGAAGCTTTGCAGTCTGCCAATGAGGGCCCTGGCCAAGCTGATACGGCGTTCTATTCTCTTCTTCCAGGCTGGTACGTCACTACTCTTATTAGTAGTGCGTCCAGGCTCCTGGGTTTTTGCTCCGATGAAGCGGTGTACCGCTAGAGCTGCACCGAAGAGAATAGAACCCGTATCATCCAAGCCCAGACTGCCATCCAAATATGGAGGTAGCAGCCTGTTAGCTGCCTCAATGGCACCCCGCGTCGCAGCATTAAGGGGAAGTCGGGAGAGTCGTGGTCTCTGTTCTAGAGGAGTGCTCCGGATCTCAGAAATCGCCTCCTCCAAAATCCCTCTCATCTGCTCTACTTTTTGGGAGACTGCTTCTTCAGCGATCGCATCCACAGGCACTTCGCCACGAACGCTTTCCTGTTGCGTTACAACTGCGTTATGCTCTGTAGATACGGGTTCGACTTCAGGAGCAGCCTCACGTCGCAATCGTTCGAGCTCGGCGGCGTTAAATACGCCCTTTCGTTGGATATACCGAGCTCGATCTGCCAGGTTCTGTTCCGTGACAGTTAAATTTGGCTCGAGCAGCAGAAACTCGCGGTGCATTACTGCTCGGTAGCCAGTCCGACCGGTTTCCCCCCCTACAGCCCTAAAGTACGCACGCATGACATTTTCGTTCATTTCAAGAGTCCATCTCATGCGGCGTACTCCACCGGCGGCGGGCACCGAATGCTGAGTCCCTAGAGACTCTGTCGGCGCCAAGCCAACTGATGGGGATGGTGGATACACCGGCCGGCTAGGTGGTGGTGCCGGTCGGCGGGGGTTGCTGGCGGCCCGCATGCTGCCACGTCCAGCGCCAGCTCCAGACGCGCCCTGGCGCCCCCCAGGCAGCGGCCCTATTCGCTTTCCTATATCTTTGTCCATCCATGTACAAATTGAGTGCTAGATTACTCCCTTGGAGAGGCACTCAAACTCTCCGAGGAGGCTGCGTTGGTCTTATGCAGCTTTAGTTGCCTTTAGTCGCCTTTTACGACACCCTAGGCTGAGAATGGGTTGGTCCTATTCTACTCTGCCGGGAACCACACGGTTATTATTATTATTATTATTATCAACTAAATAATTACCCACAATTCAGTTTTTGTAACTCAATTTAATAGTTGATTTTTTTTAATGGTTTGTAAATAACCAGTTAATTATTTCTAGTCTAAACTACAATGTAAAATTAATGTTAAAATTCGCTGCCATCATTGGGGGAAGAAAATCAAAATGTGTTGATTGATTGATCGATTCAGCGTGCTGAATGTGCTGATGTAAATATATTTAAACATTTGAGGGTACAATGGAAAATCCACCACTACATCAGCCGTTGGATAGCTACTGCTGAACTTAGGCCTCCCCCAACTTCTCTAGGCAGGTTACCCAATAATTACCATCTTTGGCAGGCTTGTTGGCGAGCATGGCGAGTATCTATCAAAATGTATACGTAGTTGAAATAAGCTATTCCGTAATCAGATTTCATTAATTCTATTTTTGTTACAAAGCCGATGTTATACGGATTGTGCTTTCAAAATTTAAATTATTTGATTCGTTAGATCAGAAATTACAAATATTATAACTCTTAGTATTATTTCCAAAATAAATTCCAAGAGCAACTAGGTTTTCATAAGGATATTTAATGCGTAAAGATTTTTATATATATAGATAATGTGTATATATCAGATGTATACAAAATCGTTATTTTAACAAAAGAGAGATTTGGTAGCCAGCGAGCCCTCTTTTATAGTAAAAGTGAAATAAGATACTATTTACATAAATTCATTTTTACCGATAGTAATCAATTAACAATTTATAAAATCAATTGATAATCCAATATTACGTAAATAAATTAATTATAATAAATATTAACTAATTACACACCTAGCTTAATATTGATTTTCTTCAATATTTCTCATGAAATTTAACATGTTTGCCCGAGAATTAGGTGAATCATAAAATACACAATGTTGGTACAAAAAAAAAGGACGGGCAGTGAAGGGTGCTTCAAAGGAGCTCCCGGATAATAAAGCAAATGCCTTGAGGCTCCTGCTCTAGTTGAGACTAGGTGCGTTGGTTGCAATGTTATTTCAAACAAATGTTGCCTCGGAAGTTTAAAAAAAATAGTGTTTTTTTTAAGATTAGGGAAACATTTTGATAGCATATTAACGAATATAGCTCTAAAGATGTCATAAAGGACTTTACTTTGAGTTTGACTATATATATGTTCATGTTTATAAATGTAGAATTATATTCGTTTTTATTTAGATCTTATTCAAGGAATTTCGTGTATAGACATGTATTGACATACTGATTTGTAAATATTTTATTAAAATCATATTTTACATATTAATAATAGAATTTTAAAGAAAAATCTTATATATAAATAATTAATAGATAATTATATAGATAATTATGGTATGAATCATGTCCACGTGTTATGGTGGTAAAAAAGCTAGCAGCGGTTCCCCGTTGAATCTTCTGTAAATAGGCATTATAATTTAGTTATTATTTAAATAAAATTTTCAAATAAGTGTACATTTCAGATTATAGTATATTTTTTATGATATAAAGGTATATCCACGGGCTCACAGGTGACCGTGCCTTTTTATTTTAAATTTATTAACTTTGTAGGACTTACAATATCTAGACAGCTTTATTATATATTATTGGATATTAAAATACTGATAACGAAAAAGTTGAGCATAAAGAAGAAACATCATTTCTACTTATATATTTTTGTATATATTAATTAAAAACATGCAGGGCTCTTAATTGTCCGTGACATTTTTTTATACTTTATGCAATTTCTATATTCTTATCCACGTGCGCTTTATCAGAGTTCAGATTTGCAGTCCTAAGACTGCCTAGAAAAGCTAGGACATTGTCCGACTTTGACAGTTTTGGATATTTTTTTCTGTCTCTGTCTGCTATTTCAGTTTTTTTTTTCCCTGTTACTTTATTACTTTTTTTGTGTTACATCTTAGGCTTTTGCTCCTGCATAGACTCTACTTTGTTCTTTATTTGTATATAAGAAAAGGGACTTATTACATTTTAGGCGCCTGATTCGCCTGGCCTCTAAGGTTGGCTAATAATCCAAAAACATTTCGTCAGTTACTACAATAAGCTCTTATACCAAAATAAACTATTTTAAGAATAAAACAGCAAAACAATATAATAGGGCCAGTGGAGATATATCTCATAAGCTTCACTTCAAGTAACCAAATGTCCCTATACTTTTGAACTAAAAATGTCTGTTCAGTTTTTAGTCACTTATCAGTGATTTGCGTTTGTATTATCAGTGACTTATTATTAACGTAATCTCGCGTATACACTTTTGGAAATAGCTAATATGAAATTACAAGATACTCGTTATAGTGGGACGGGGACCTCGCCGTTTTACCGGCTCAACTTCCATAAAAAATCATTGATATAAAGAGTAATATGTGTTCTGGATCTCCAGCTATCCAGCATTTACGTACCAAATTGCGTAAGTTTTGCTTAAAAAAGTAACAAGCACTCCAAACTGTCATATTTATAATATACTAATATTATGGATGCGAGAATGTGATTTACTCTTTTCAAATTGTAAATCAACTATGGTTTAGGTAACATATTTGAAATGGGCTTGTAATAAAACTTTCAATATTCTTAAGAGTATGTAAATGTAATACATTTAAATAATGCTCCTGATAAGGAATGTTATAATATCAACTATTAATAACTATGGAGTATGAATAGCATTCCTAATTGTACCCAGCTCAAACTTGCAAAGTTAAAGGTCCCCAAATGAATTAACTCAAGTCAGGAGCCAACAATACGCTACAGTACGAATGAAGATAAATTAATTTAATGCCAGACCTTTACATAACAGCTTTGTTGAAATTGGGTCTTATCAGAGTCTTTGATAACACGGCCTTGACATGTTACATGTTCTTATTATAAAGGCAATTTTATCGTGATAACTTCGTTACTCCAAACTACTTTATGGAATATTGTAAAGTGACAGAATTATTGTTAGATTTCGCATTTGGCTATAATAAATATAATTCGTTGTATCGTTTCAATGTTGCATAGTCATATTTTTTCTTATTAAAAATTAAGTTTTCGTCATTTTTACTGATTTCAGTCGCCATATTGACGCCGCCAATTAGAATTTTTCGATTATTTACCATAGAAGATTAAGGAGAGTTATTAAATTTACTTATTTGACTGAATACATAAGAAATAACCTTTGATACAGCACTTTTCTTTCGCTGTAAATCAGATTTTCGTTATTTCTACGGGTTTCATCCACCATATTGAAGCCGCCATTTTGAATTTAAAAAAATCCAACTGGGGTTTAAGAAAGTGGTCTGAAACTTACTTTCTATAAAAAGTCTAGAGTATTTATATGTCTTGGAATATCTTTTTTTCCTACTTTTCTAAAATCATACGTATATTTTCCAACTTTAAGTTGCCATATTGGACCCACCATTCTGTTATATTATAAAAGACCACACTGATTTTAAAAGTACATATCTGTACGAACTTTTTAAGCCCAAAATCGATTATGTAAGTTGACTACAATTTTGTCCTCAGGCTTGATCCGTTTGATGTGAAACTGTTATATATATCGCGACTTCGTCCGCGTACAAGTCGAAAATAGTTCTAATAGGATTTCAATAGGGTTTTTTACGTAATTAATTTTGTTGTAACATATACATTATGTTATAATAAAATGTTTTAATACTTATCTATATATATATATATATATATATATATATATATATATATATATATATGTATATATACTAGCTTTTATTCCGCGACTTCGTCCGCGTAGAAGACGAAAATGGTTCTAATAGGATTTTAATAGGTTTTTTACGTTATTAATTTTGTTATAACATATATACCATTATTATGTTAGAATGTTTGAATACTTATAAAATATAACAATCTGCATTAGTAGGGAGTAGGGATTTAAAGTAAAAAAAAAAAAAAAAAACATTAAAATATAATTTCGTTCGTTGTGCTAAAATCATCAGGCTACTCTGGAACATGCCACATACAACTGGCTGTGAGAGAAGCAGCTTTCGCTCAAGTATACTCCCGCTACATTAAGAGTTTGATCTTAAGTTTTGTTTATGGTAAATACATACTCATATACTCACACTCATACACTCATACATTATATTATTATTACTCAGTTCCCGGAAATCACCATTTCCTATTTTAAACAACAGGTCTGAGCATTGTCCGGCAGTAACATCTCCCCTTAGATGGACTCTAATATTTATGGTAAGGCTCAGTTTCGTCACTGCAGGCCACAAATGCTTCTGTACTGTACTGTATTGTATCAGCCTGTAAACAACCCACTGCTGAGCGAAGGCCTTTTTTCCATATAGAAGAAGGATTGGAGCTTAATCCACCACGCTGCTCCACTGCGGGTTGGCGGATAATATCCCTACTATAAGTAAAAATTATTATAAGGTATCTACGATATCAAACGGGACCGACGGCTTTACGTGCTCGCCGGGGCACGGTGGGGAAACCCACAAGGACATACACCCACACCTGAAACAAATATTGGCACAAATACAAATATCTGCCCCGAGCAGGAATCGAACCCGCGACCACCGGCATTGAGGCGAGGCGTTAAGCCACTCGCACCACTACACCACAACGGTTATCAATGCTTTGTTCGTTGTATCTTTGGTATAATTACACCACAAGTTAATACGATTTTGCCTGTTAGATTTGAATAAACCCGCAAGTAATAATTTTTTAAATTTTGATTGACTCGGCACAGTTGGTAGTGACCCTGCTTACTGATCCAGGATCATGGGTTCGATTCCCGCCTCGAGTCTGGGTGTAATATGTATTTATTTCTATATGTATTATTTATATGGTTATTTATAAAAAAAAAATTATATCAGTCGGCTGTTACCTAAAACACAGGCATTAAGTTGCCTACCTTAGGAACAGATGATCGTGTGTGTATGTCAAACATATCAAGACAGCTTTTATCTCCTTCTTAGTTTTAGTGTAAGATAAAGTTAAATAGGTACATGATTTATAATGTTTTCTGATGTTGTTCCAACATGAGTCCGTGGTCCGTATCTGTACTAATTGGGGTGTTAATGCCGTACAATTCAAAAACGTTTCCAAGTTCACTTCGGTATCTTCTATATCTGTACCATTGTGAACTACAGATGCCTTGCTGATGAGTTATTCAGTTTAAAACCCTTGACTTAAAACAACACCAACATTGAAGTAAAAAATATGATATAAAACACTATTTTCCAATAAAGCGATCACACTATATATTTATAACTCAATTTTGTTACATTTAATATAAAGTCTTGCCTGTTCCACCAGGAGCACCCAAAAAAAGATATCACTTACACCTGCATCAATAGGTACTGGAAAATATTATATAATAGAAGAATTGAGTTGTCAAACATGTGTCAAATAAAATGTGATTAAAAAAAAGCACTAAGGAGTATTTATATGAAAATAACTTTCTACTCCCTTTTAACCCCGTTAGGGGATGAATGCGTATTTATGAGTCGAATTTAATACAAGTAATTTTTGCCGGTGTTCCTATTCCTTACAGTGATAAAGTAAAAAATTTGGGTATCATATTTGACAAATTTATGTCGTGGGATCCACAAATATGCGAAGTTAGCAAAAATTTTTTTTCTACTATGGGTTCTTTAAGGAGGTTGCGAAATTTTCTTCCCATTCACACTAAAATTGCCTTTGCCCAATCTCTTCTTCTTCTTTTACTTGATTACGCTGACATTTGTTACCTGGACCTAAGGGAGGACCAACTGAATAAACTTGAGCGTCTTCAAAATTTCTGTTTTCGGTTCATATTTGGACTTCGCAAGTATGACCATATCTCTGAATTTCGTAACAAGCTCAAGTGGCTTTCTATACGTCTGCGCAGGAATACTCATATACTATCGCTTCTTTATTCTGTTTTATTTAATCCTGTTCTACCATTCTATTTAAAAGAACACTTTGAGTTTCTCTGTGACTCACATAATAGAACACTTCGTTCTAGTGAAAATTCATTCTGAAAATTCGAAGTCACTCTTCTTCTTTTTACAGCAAGTCCTTCTGTATTGAAGCTGCACGCTTATGGAATACCTTATCGTTGTCCATTAGACGTGCACCGTCACTGGCATCCTTTAAAAAAAGGATCAAACAGTACTATTTACATCTTTTTTTTAAATATTTGTTTAAATGAACCGTTGTTATATATATATTTATGTATATGTGTATGTGTGTATGTATGTATATATATGTATGTATATATGTATTATGCTAAGTTATATATGTAATTGTATTTATTATTGTTACGTATTTATATATGTAGTGTACGTATACTATTTATGTAATATGTTGTTTTATATTATAGTGATTTGTATTGATTAGTTGTTTATGTATAGTTTTTTTTTTACTGTGTTTTTTGTTTACTCTGTACACCTGCACCGCTTTTTATCACATTAACTCCTTGACGTTGGTTTTTTGGAAGAGATCGCTGCTTAGCGATAAGACCGCCTTTTGTACATAAGTCTTTTATTTTATACTTAAACAGTTTGTTACTTGTATGTGTACAATAAAGAGTAATAAATAAATAAATAATATTATCCGCCAACCCGCAGTGGAGCAGTGTAGTGGATTACCAACCCTTCTTCTATGTGGAAAAAAGGCCTTCGCTCAGCAGTGGTTTTCAGGCTGATACAATACAGTACAGTACAGAAGCATTTGTGGCCTGCAGTGATGAAACTGAGCCTTACCATAAATATCAGAGTCAGTCTAAGGAGAGATATTACAGTCCTCAGAATAAGAAAAATAGGAAATTTTGATTTCCGGGAACTGAATAATAATATACTGGATAATAATATAATGTATGTGTATATGAGTATGTATTTACCATAAACAAAGCTAAAGGCCAAACTCTTAATGTAGTGGGAGTATACTTTAGGGCTAGCTGCTTCGGCCACAGCCAGTTGTATGTGGCATATTTCAGAGTAGCCTGGTGATTCTAGCACCCCAAAGGAAAAACAAAATATATTGTTTATAAAGAAATACTACGGAAGGTGTAGTATTTTAATTTCGTTGTAAAAAGATAATACTCCCGTGTAACTTTCTCCAGATCAAAGGCCGAGCTTCGTGTTCTTAAAATATAACAATTTTTCTGTTTTTTTTAAATGTTTATTTAAACTTTAAATCCCTACTCTATAATAAAGATTCCCTATAGATATAGTTACTCATCACGATATCTCTGGAACTATGAGACCTAGAGACTTGAAATTTGGTAGGAATATTCCTTTTGCCGAGTAGAGGTTAGCTAAGAACGAATTTTACGAAATTCTACCTCTAAGGGGGTGAACAAGAACATGATTCCATGGTCCAATCTACTTCACATTTTGCATAAATATTCTTTTACAGAATCGATTGAAGACGTGTTTCGTATTTTATCGAAATTCATCCTGTAACGGGGTTAAAAGGGGATTGAAATCTATTTGCTTCGAAGTTGATATCAATACTCCTTAGTGACTTTGATTTAAATTACATTTTATTTTGACATGTTTGACAACTCAATCCATCTGTTATAAAATATTTTCGAGTATCGACGCAGGTGTTATAGGTGATAAAAAATATAAATTTATAATTTTTGAAATTTTATTTAAATACACGTGCGAAGCCGGGACGGGCCACTAGTAAAATATAACAACCTTTATATATAAGGGTAGAGATTAAAGCTTAAATATACATCAAAATAAAATAAAATGTTGTTGAAAAATTTTTTTTGTTAAAAGTTTGTCGAGGGCTAAAAGTTAGTCGGACATAAAATAATTTAATCAACATTGATTAGTCGTAAATAAAATGTGTAATGACATCGTTAATTATTAATTAGCAGATAACTAACACGAACCCCGTTTCAACTTTGGTAGGGCAAATAAACTTTTGGCGCGGTTTTATCCCCTTGAATCGTAATATAATGAGTACAGTTTATTACAAACTTATAGTTGACACAGCCTCTTATTTCGCTGCGCTCTGAAGATAATTGATCAAATGGACGCTAGAGTGGGTATTTTTCGAAACTGTTTTTTTCAAAAACTATTGCAGCTACACTAATGAAAAAAAACTGTTCATTTGGAGAAATTTTATTCTATACTAGCAAACCCGGCGAACTCCGTTTCGCCACCAATTTATCTTCGTGAGGGATACTCACAGCACGTACTGCCGCCATGCAAAACCATATTGGTTTGTAGTACATGCTATGTATCAGAGATGGCGCTGTATGTGAAAAATTGATTTTCCCTGTTTTCCTGCTTTTCTGTTGAAAATTTTCCTGAATTTAGTTTGCTATAAAGCTCACGGAGCCCGAGACCTTTCCAACGAATACAAAACCGTGAAAATCGGTTCGTGCGTTCAGGAATTATAGCGTCAGGAAGGAAAACCCGACTTATTTTTATATTATAGATTATATATTTTTTATAGAATTTATTATCGTATTTACTACAAAAAAAAAAATGGTATTATATAATATAAAGTTCACACAAAAGTACAACCGCAGAAGAAAATAATTATATAATGTATCTTAATATGTCTAGTATTACTACCAAAAAGTGCAAAAATATAAAATGGGTGCAACATTTCCAAAAAGAAAAAAAAAAAAGAAATTAAAACCTCTCATGACAGTCATGCGTTCTAATCACTTTAAATTTATATTTTTAATAAATAAATAAATATTAAATATTAACCAACAATCACACCACGTAACCTAGCCCCATGCTAAGTTCGTAAGAACTTGTGTCACAGGTAGTAGGAACGGAAATAAATTTAAGATATAAATACATATATACATAAATACACATCCATGACCCGGTTCAGACATCTATATTCGTCATACAGATTATCTGCACCTGGCGGGATTCGAACCCGCGACCGCTGCGTAGAGTGTCCAGTTGCCTGACTACTCGACCAGCCGGCCGTCATTTTGATTAAACTCTTTATTATCTGAATAATTAGAATGAAATTGAAAAAAAATATTATTTATTGTAACTAATACAAATTATATTTTTAAAGTATAATATGATCAATCTTCATGGCTTCCCTATTAATAATTGCGTAAGTCTCTTCTGATTTAAATATATCCAATAAAACTTGTAAATACTCTCATTGAAGAAGTTATTGAAAAAAATTGAATTATCGAAAGTCGGCTTTTTAACATTGAAGATCGTCTGAAATTCTAGATTTTCCTCAGCTAAATAAGGAACTCGTTATGTTTTTCACTTCCTCTTACCAACTCTCACAGGCTGCGTCTTGTTTAGCGGAGATAATTGACGAAGAATGCAACCACACAGTACAGTTTAGTAAACCACACTGAACATTATAAATCGGAAGATAGATCAAGACGTGAACCGTAAAACTTATCATATATATTGATTATGTACCAAAGGGAACAACAATTGCAAGCATATCCCGATATTGTTGCAACTGTCTTAATAGTCTAAGAACAGTAGGATGTTGCTCTTATACAGCGCCAGCTTAACCAGCTCATCTTATGCTCGATATTTTTCCGTGTCTTACGTCCAGCACAAGCAATATCTTATACTAGCTCTGCCCCGCGGTTTCACCCGCGTTAATTTGAGGGAAAAACGTACTTAAATATTTTTAAACAATTACTCTAAGAGTAGGTACCCGCCTCGTTGGTCGAGTGGTCGTAAGCGTTACTGCCGAGCAAAAGTTTTCAGGTTTGATTTCTGGGTCGTTCAACTTATTATTGAGTTTTTTTTTTCGAAAATTCTTAATAAAAGAGTGATGTTATATTTACTTTAAAAGTGGAACTATAGTTGAAAAATGTCTCGAGAAGAGAAACGCAACGGAAACGCAACGGAAGCTCTCAAAAATATTATTTTTTCCCGTTTTTGTAACATTTCTTATTATTACTCAGCCCGTTTTGGTCTTAGCGTGATATTATATAGCCTACAGCCATCCTTGGTAAATGGGCTATTCAACACAAAAAAAAAAAATTCAATTCGAACCAGTAGTTCCTGAGACTAGCCCGTTCAAACAAACAAACATATACATATAGGATAACTATTCTGTAATTTTAAATGTAAAATGATGGAATAAATAAATAAATTCGAAGGACCAGGAATATTTCACTTTTTCTTAATCAAAACTAAAGGGCCATTGCCAATCGTTGTTCAAAATATTTTATTACTTTATATTGTAGCAAAATATTGTTTTTAAGTGGACACAGTTTACAATACGGTGAAATATACAGAGTTAATATATGATAACACACGTGTCATAGTTACTTATTGTATATACAGAAACATAATATATTTGCATTGAATAATACATATTGCTTTATAATATAATTCACCGCGTCATCACGTTGGATGTGGTCGGCATTGTGCGGTTAGATCTGTTATCATATAATGAACAAGGTGAGTCTGTTTGGTTGTCACGATTACGTAGTATAAATATATAGTTGTATAAGAGAAGTTTCGCAATTATATCTATCAAAAATAAAATTAACGATTTAATAGTTTTAACCATTTATGAACCCTGAATTCTTAAAACTTTTTTAAAGTTATACTTCAATTATTGCGAATGATTATTTAGCTGTGTTTGTTGTTTTTGAGATAAAAACCCAAAACACTATAATATTTTGACAGGGTTACGATTCTGCTATTATGATATATACAACAATTACGATATATTACTGTTACATCAATATGCCAGTGGCGGCAGGTGGTCATAGTGGTTATGGTATGAGTTTTGGATAGCGTACCATTAAAACAAAAAAAAAAAAAAAAAATTAACAAAAAAAAAATAAGCTCTTATAATAAACTTCATTAACAATTGTAACACAGCTGAAATAGCAGAATCGCATCACAGAACTTGTCATGGCCTACATAGCATATCGATGAATAACAAAGGGATGAGCGCTTTATCCGACGATAGTCAATTTTACATAGTAGTATATTATCATTATTGCAGTTTTCATTTGCACGATTTACTTAATAAATTATAAGCCAAATTAGTCCATACTAAAATTTTAAGTACGCAAATAAATCTAGGTGACTTATCGTTAAAATATTGTTTTTACGTAAGTTGACTAAAGATACAGTCAATAAAATTAATGTAGCTTTTTAACCAAACTGTTAAGTTTGTCTCGAAATTTTTGTCAATCTTAATACTTTCTCGAATTTCTTATCTTGAAAACAGTTTATTTAGATAGATATTTCCCTTGGTACCCTTCGACGAGTAGACGAGAACGAATATTGACGTGTTCAAGAATCTGAATAATATTAACACAGACTTTCGCGATGGAAGTGTTACTTTATTCTGCTTTACTGGTAATAAGAAACAATGTATTCCAATTATACATTATTTTATGTTTTTATAGTTCTCGAAACATTTGAGAAAAATCTAAGTTATTTAATATTTTAGAAAAAAATCTACTGTTGTTATCGTAGTTTATTTAGGCATTACTCCCTTACCATTATATTAAAGTAAATTAATGTCCGATGCGGTAGCCTTTAAGACCCACTGCAAACATTAAAATTGGAAATCTGAACTAAAAACTTAACTGGAATTATAGATTGTCGCTGATTTATCCTGATATTTCGCGAAGAGTGTTGAAATTGTCTACCTGTGTCAAGCAATGAACGACCATTAATGAATCAAGATAACTAAAAATAAATATTCGATATTTACAAGTTTAATATGCAAAAAAAAAACAAAACACAAATGTTTAAGCTTCAGTGTACGTGACGCTCAAGCTTGTATAATTATCAATAAAAATATAATATAGTCAAGAACTGATAAAAGAAGTGATTTTGCTAACGCAACTTTGGTGAGAGAAGGAAGAAAATAAGCCAAGAAAGTAATGATAACTCCGAACAGTTTTCGGATTAACGCACTTTCACGGTACCTAAGAGAAATATTTAACAAAGGTTATACTTTTATTTTTTATTATGTCACTGCAACTAATCATTGCGTACTTATTTTGGGTCGCTGATGACAATGATTTGACATTTTGATAATTAAATATTGAATATAAGCTATTTCAATCGTAAATATTATACCCACATCATAATATATCGTCAAAAATGTGTTGCGTTATTTTAGAAAGTATATTTTTAGTTCAATATATTCTTGAAATGGAAAAACATTACTCTTATCACGACCTTATCTTCGTAACGTACAAAGTGCGCCCTCCCAAAATTAGAGGCAAAGTCTTTCTTCAGCGCAATTTTAAGCAAATGGATCTGCAACGCTTAAGAGAGGATGTGAAGAACATCGATTGGTCAAGTGTATTCACTATGAATGACATAAACAACATGGTTGAATCTTTAACTATTGAACTGATCAAAATCTATGACAAACATGCTCCCATTAGACCTGTACGAATGAAACGTGCTCCAGCCCCGTGGTTAACTCCGGAAATCAGGAAAACTATGGCTAAGCGAGACAAAGCTAAACATATGAATAAAAATTTTCCATCACAAGAAAATTTGAGCAAATACAAAATTCTGCGCAACCTCTGCAACAGGATGTGTAGGGATGCTAAACGTCACTACATTCATAATTCAATTCAGAATCTGACCCAAGCGCAGGTTTGGAGATTCTTACGGTCACTAGGGGTAGGCAAACCCACTGAACCTTGCCAAAGCTCAGTGGATCTCAATGCTTTAAACCATCATTTCATTACTCCACCCATAACATTGGACTCCCATGTTAAAACTTCCACTCTATCTATCTTAAATACTCAGGTCCCACCCGACCTGTCTCAATTCTCCTTCCAATCAGTCTCTATAGAAGACGTTAAGAAGTGTGTCCGTTCCATTTCTACTAAAGCCATTGGTAGTGACAATCTCAGTCTTGAGATGATTCTTCCTGTGCTGGAAATCATTGCTCCTGTGATCACACACATCGTAAATTTCTCACTGTCATGCAATGTATTTCCATCACTATGGAAGAAAGCAATTGTCATACCACTACCTAAAACCTCTAATCCCTCCTCTCTTGCTCAATATCGCCCCATTTCTATCCTCCCCATACTGTCTAAAGTCCTGGAATCTGTTGTTCACAAACAACTTTATTCCTACCTAATCTATAACTCCCTCTTATGTCCATTTCAATCCGGTTTCCGCCCCTCTCACAGCACTGTTGGAGCGCTGCTGAATGTAACGGAGGATATTCGGTGGGCTATGGATAATACCAAGCTCACTGCAATGATTTTGTTGGATTTTAGTAGTGCCTTTAACTCTGTTGACTATGACATACTTCTTGGCACTCTTCGTGCAGTTAATATTTCATCTGCCGCCATTGACTGGTTCCATTCCTATCTTTCTGGACGCCAGCAGGCTGTTAGGTCCGATGACAACTCGTCGGACTGGTTGAATCTTACTGCTGGTGTCCCACAAGGTGGCGTACTTTCTCCTTTACTATTTTCTATTTTTATTAACAATATCTCATATACTATTACTTCTCCCTACCACCTGTACGCAGATGACCTACAAATATACCGTCATTTTCGGCTGGCCGAGTTGCATGAGACTGTCGAACTTTTGAACAAAGATTTAGCTGATATCCATTTATGGGCCAAATCATTCGGACTTCTTATAAACCCTATAAAATCTCAAGCTATAATTATCGGTAGCAGTCGCTTAAGAAGCCGAATCGATTGGAATGCAATACCTTCCATCATGTACTGTGGCACACCAATCCCTTATTGTGACAAAGTCAGGAATTTGGGCTTGCTTATAGACAATAATTTATCTTGGACAGCTCATGTCAATGAGGTCAGCAGAAAAATGCACTACACCTTCCACTCTCTTAAGCGTCTTCAATATTTTCTCCCTTTCAAAACCAAAATTTTGCTTGCGCAATCCCTTCTTTTACCCATCCTTGACTATGCAGATGTGTGCTATTTGGATGTGACACAGGAACTACTTAATAAATTAGAACGACTACAAAATCTAGCAATACGCTTTATCTTTGGCTTACGTAAATATGATCGCATATCCTATTTTCGAAATCAACTTAAGTGGCTTCCAATCCGCCTTCGCCGTGACATGCACATCCTTTCTTTTCTTTACAAAATACTCCATGATCAACATTCACCTCCTTACCTTAGATCCCGTTTTAAATTACTTCCTATCCCAACACGCTCTAGGCGGCCTTGCATCACAACAATGCTTGAAGTCCCTAAGCATAACACCAACTTCCTCCTTAACTCATTTACTACGCGTGCTGCAAATCTTTGGAATAAGCTTCCGAAAGTTATCCAAGAAAGCACTTCATTGAGCGCTTTCAGGGACAGGTTGAGGAATCATCTTCTCTCCAAAGTGGCTGCCGATGTATGAGGTGTGGAATTCTACACCTTATTCATTGGGAGTTGCTTCTGTAATGTATGTATGTATAAATGTTTGCTGGTATGTATTTATGTTTGTATGTATGTATGTATGTATGTATGTGTGTATGTATGTGTGTATGTATGTATGTATGTATATGTATGTATGTATATATTTATGTATGTATGTATGTTCAATATATGTATATATTATACTATATATTTTGGTTTTTTTTTTCTCTCGTCTTTTGCACTATTGTGCCCCGCGTTAACTACATCTCTCACCATCATGGGTAGACTGGAAGAGATCTCTTTTAGAGATAAGTTCGCCCTTGCCAACTTACTTTGTCAACTTCAATTGTAAAAATATTTTTACTAAAAGTGCAATAAAGAATATATATTATTCAAAAAAAAAAAAAAAAAAAAAAAACATAAAGGTAGATTTACTTCATACTTTTTCTATCGAATGTACCTCGTATAGAACGTAGCAAATTCGCTGAGGCGCTATTCCGATTTGAGATATGGTTTTGGGTCAATGATAGAATGTGTCGGGTAATTTAGAAAATTGTCCAGCTAAAAGTTATCTCATAGGCATATATTTAACATTGGTATTTTGTTTTTTATTTTACCAAAATATAAAATAAGAATACAAAAGTCATTTACAATAAATATAAAATTAGAAATGAATATAACAAAGTATAGAGTGGTTTTTTTTTGTTCGTATAGAAGGGAGAAATAATGGTACAGAAATAACCTGTTAGGAAAAATATGGTTCCGAAAAGTAAAAATTAAAAAGAAATACTACAGGATTATCTGTGTATCTGTCTGTCATAATCAATTTTCCAATTGTTGAAATTATTTTCTTGTAACATTAGTGTTGTCACGTCACATCAAGTCACGTCAATCAGTGTTGTTAATAAAATATTTGAATTTTAAAAATTAAACAATCACTTCATGAAAATACATGTCCGACTAATATACCAATATAAAAACTTATATTAACACCTTGGATAACTAGTGGTATAATTATGTTTATAAAAAACAGAAGTAGTATACAAAATAATAATAATAATAATAGCTGGCAGATCGAGCACGGTACATCCAAAGAAAAGGCGTATTCAACTCCTGACTTCTGCCGAGCTTGTCGTCATCCCGGCGAATCACTCAGACATGTTTTTTCGGGGTGTTCAGTGCTTGCTGCACCACATCCGCGACTCCGCGTGGCGGATGGTAATTTTTTGCTTAATAATTTAAATTTCAATTATTTCGTTTTTGTTTGATTTATTTTATTTTACCTTATTTGTTATTTTCAAAAGTATTAAATTTCCTAAAAACTTTTATCTTATCTTACACTACTTTTCTAAACCTACAATCATCCCGGCGTAACTCCAAAACCAGCGACCCTAGACCCCTACTGTTAAGGCTCATTTGAAAGTGGAAAACACTAGCATTTACCCTCCACCAATATCCCAAATCCCCCCCCCCCCCCCCCTTGATGTCAATTAACTCAGGAGAATGAGGAGAACAACTTGGCCCGAACAAAACCCGCAATGTGCTTTTAGGTTAAAAAAAATTGCTTTAAAAAATCAAGAAAATATATCTAAAGATAAGCAATATTTTTTTGCAAATTGTGTTGTTTCCGTATTATTCGAAGAAACTAAGTTCCTACCTGGTGTCCGATGACAACATTTTTTATAAAGGATTTATTAACTTATTACAAAAAAATAATATAAACTTTCACCATCAGACCTGCTTCGCCTTAATAATAATCAAAAAGCATCTCCTATCACATTTAATCATGTAAAAAAGTCATATGCAAATTTAATATTATTTATTTATTTATTTATTTATTTATTTTAATGGAAACAAACAGTATATAATAATTTTCATAAAATAGCACATATCTCGAAAATCATCACCAAAACAGTTTCCAAAGATTATTAAACACATAATAAGTACATAGCGTAGATGCGTCTTATGAAACCAAGCAAACTATGATGAATTCTTGAGAATACAGAGTATGAAAATCATTCTATTTACTGACTACAATAAAAATAATAAAAAAAAATAACAATTGTATCGATCAAAATAACATTAGATTATTAACTAAAATTTAAATTAAAATCAAAAATGATTATAAAATGATAGTAACAATTATAATTTTTTAATTTCATTTCAAATTACCATTAGTTAATATATTTTTAATATGACAATTAAATTTGGTTACTGAAAGATCAAATATATCACAGTCTAGAAACATTTTGTTGTACTTGTAACAACTTCTATTAATAAATAAATTTCGTGCGAAATTAGTTCGGGTTGCAGGAACGCAGAATGTCTCCTTACGTCTAGCACTAGTTCGCGGACAGTGGAAAAACAATCTCGAGAGCAGATAAGGAGAATCAACATGACTATTTATGATTTTACTCAGTAGTACTTGATCTCGTTGGACACGACGGTCAGCGGCCGTCATCATCGTAACAAAATTGTTCTGGTTAAAAGTTGAGGTCAACTTAAGGGCCCTGACAAAACGATTATGAATACGTTCTATTCTAGAGATGTGATTCTTATACTGAGGATTCCAAACAGAAGAAGCATACTCTAAAATAGATCTAACAAAAGCATTATATAATAATATAAGTGTAGATGAATGTTTAAATTCTTTTGAAATCCTCAGCACAAAACCAAGCATTCGGTAAGCCTTATCAGATATATAACCAATGTGATAATCGAAAAGCAGCTTAGAGTCAACGTAGATACCAAGATCCTTGATAATGTTAACTCTAGAAACGACCTCATCGCATAATTTGTACGCAAAATCAATAACTAATCGTTTCCTAGTAAACGTTATCACATTACATTTTTTTAAATTTAGAAATAAAGAATTATTTGAACAATAGGAACTGAAACAGTCAAGATCTTCCTGGAAACACAAGCAGTCCGCAGGGTTTTTGATTTTTTTAAATATTTTATTGTCATCAGCATACAGCAAAAACTTTGAGTGTTTGAAGACTGAATTGATATCATTAATGTAAATATTAAAAAGCAACGGGCCCAAGTGTGATCCTTGTGGTACCCCAGATGGCACGGGAATGAAAGATGAGCAAAAACCCTTTATTGTAACTGCTTGGCTTCTATTAGACAAATAGGATTCGATCCAACGCAGGAGGTCGCCATGTACACCAATATATCTTAATTTTTCAAGGAGGATAGAATGTGAAATTTTGTCAAAAGCTTTAGAAAAATCAGTGTACACGGCGTCCACCTGGTAACCCTCATCCATAGCATTCGCGACAAAGTCAGTAAATTCACATAAGTTTGTTTCAGTAGATCTTCTGCTAATAAATCCATGCTGCTGGTCTATAATAATAGGTCTTATAATAGGTTCTAGATAGTCATATATGATCTTTTCAAACAATTTTGGGATACAACTCAGTTTTGAGATAGGACGATAATTTTTGACATCGTGTTTATCCCCATTTTTAAAGACTGGAACTACATACGATCTTTTCCAACTAGAAGGCATTATACACATTTTTAACGATAAGTTAAATAAAATGTATAACGGAAAGCAAAGAGTTCCAGAGCAGTTTTTTAGGAAAATTGCCGGTATACCGTCTGGACCACTACTTTTAAATGTATTCAAGGATTTTAAGTACTTTTCTACGGCAAACATGGAAATATTAACAGAAGACAAGTCAACACTGGTATTAGAAGGCATAGCAACAACTTTATCACTAGAAAAGTTCTTGAGTGGACTTAGTTCAAACGACGAATGAAAATAATTATTAAAAAGGTTAGCTATATCCTGACCCTCAGTAGCAGAAACACCGTCCAAATAAACAACTCCAGGCAAATCCAAGCACTTCCTTTTAGATTTAACATACGACCAAAAGAACCTAGAGTTTCTCGAAATTAATGTTTCCGCGTTATCAATATACCGCTTGTAGCATTCATTCTCAACCCTCTTCTGCCTCTTACGGAGAATTCTAAACGTACAATAGTCACTGTAGTTTTTATATATTTTCCATTTTCTATGAAATTTTAATTTTTCTTTGATAATTTTTTTGAGTGATGTAGAATACCAAACAGGATACCTACTGTTGTCAATGACCACCTTTGTAGAAACAAATGCATCGATAACACTATTTAGAATTTCATAAAATACCTTAACTGAACCATCAATGTCCAAACTACCAAAACAAGCCAACCAGTCAACTTCCGATAATTTTTTATTTATGTCAGTATAATTAGCCTTATGAAAAAGTTTTACAGTTCGTGGAATACCAGATATGTATCTAGTATATAGACCCGAAAGTTCAATATCTAAGGCAGGATGATGAAGATCTTCTGGAACTATAGGATCTTTACTATGTTTCACTATTAAGTCCCTAGAATTGCTAATAACCAAATCTAAAAATCGATCATTATGGTTAGGTACCGAGTTATACTGGCTTAAGTTATTAATATGTAAGAATGCCGACAAAATGCTCACTTGGTTGTAAGTGTTTCCATCTGAATTTGCAATTTTAAAAGCATGCTTGTTATCATCCTGAGTCCATTTAGCAGTAGGTATATTGAAATCACCAACCAGCAATAATATGTCCTTAGGATTGGAGATTACAGATTCCGAAACTAACTCATAAAATTCAATTTGATTATCACATTGCAGTGAACATTGTGGAAAATAACAACAATACACCCGACAAAATACAAACTTACCACAGGATTGAATACCGATACATATAGAGATGGCATCATAAGAACAAGTATCGGATGATGGTTGAACCATTACATCCTTAACAGTAAAACCCTTGCGACAAGCGATCAGAACTCCACCACCTAGTCCATCATCGCGAGAAGCGTAGTCGCGATCACAACGATAAACAGTGTATCTACAATCAAATAGTTCTGAATCATAAATTCCTGGCAGTAACCACGTCTCAGTTAGACAAATGATATCATAATCGGCGGACAATAAATTCGAGAAAAAGCAAGATGTTTTAGAACGTAATCCACGCACATTTTGGTAATAAACCGTAAGACAGGTATCCATTAAAGTAACTTTAAACAAAAATTTATATAAATAAAGCTTATAAGGAAATAAGATCCCACGTTCGAGCAACCAAAACAAATGAAAATTACAAATAAACATTTCTGTGATGCTTTACTGAATAAATTCATCTCCAATGTCATAATTACAGATAAACAAACAAAAAATTGATTAAGGTAAATTAAAGAATAAAAAGTACAAACATATAAGTCCAAATAAACAAAATTACAATCAATAATAGAAACACATTCTCTCATACCAACGTAACAAATTTTATCAATAATAATGGAAATTATAAAAAATTGCGAAAAAGATCTCATAAAAGGACAATTAGCATACAATATGATATATACTAGAACCAGAACTACAAGTAGGATTAAACAAAACAATAAATTAACAATATAATTCAAAACGCTCATGAATGAATTATCAAATTTAATAATTAATTTTGAGCATGCAGAACTATTAAGATTAATTAGTACATGCATATAAATAAAATTGTTCCTACAATTTAAACAATACACAATATAAACAAATCCTATAATATTTTTTTTAAATCACTTTCCGAATGTATATGTAAAACAGGACTCGTGTCATTTTTTCTAGCCATAACTGAACAGTTTTTAACCCACACAAATCTATAGTTTTTTTTATTTGCTAGGTCCTTGGTTTTTCGAAGAAGGGTTTTATTAAAGCTGGTCAAGTGATCATTAAAGTAAATTCTATTGCTATTGTCATTATAGCCAATATCACGACACATCAAACTTTTTTCTCTCAATCGAGCCAAAAAATTGTCTTTTTTGTATCTGGCGAGAAAACGGACTATAATGGGTCTAGGTTTATTTGAGTTATTTTGCTTCGGAGTAACTCTAGTTACAAAATCGATATCCGACTCTGTTAACGTATTAATGTTGGCTGCACATGAAATCTTATTTATGATATTCAACAAATTCTCGTTTTTTGTCTCGGGAACTCCAATTATTTCTATATTTGAACGTCGAGCCCATTGTTCCTTATTATTAAGGTCTGATACAAGCGATGACACAACTCCTTTAATGTCCGAAAAATCTGATTTAACCGAATCTAATAATTTTATTTTAGTTTCTAGGTTATCCACCTTTTTAGTGATTCTGTCATAATTGTCACTAATAAATTGCAAGGAATTATGCAAAGTCGATATCTCGGCCTTAATATCATCAAAGTTATTTTGGAATGCACTGAATGCCTTACTTATTTCCGCTTTGATTATAGATCGTATTTCTTCGATTGTAATCTGTGCCGGCATCGGGGCGGCGGACTCTTGTACTATTTTGGCCGCTTTACCACTTGCAACAGACGTCACCTTCTCGCATTTTTTCTTAGATCGCTTTGTAATGCGACAAGGAGTATCGTCGTTGTTACCACGCGGAGAAGTGCCACAACAAGATGGGCACCGCCAAGTTAGCCGCAAGTCGTCATCCGGTTCCCACTCCGACGATCTCGAAGGTAGCACACAAGCAACATGGAAGCGTTGCCGACATGATGAACATATTAACGGATCATATGCGTCCGATGTGGTTTTTCTACAACATGTAAATTCCATAATTGTATATAATTAAATCACTAAACAATATTTGAAAAGGAAAAAGGCACGAGCAATAGCTAGGTTTGAACTCGGATCTCGACCGCTCACTTTGTTAAATCCGTCGCTGTCACCGCTCGGCCAATACGTCTTATATCTGTTTTAGCGAAAAATACAATATATATATTTTGTTTTTGATCATATGAATATGAGACAACAGTCTTCAATTCAAAGGTCATTCACATCATACACCATTACCCGCACTAAACTTGTTTTTCTATTTAAAATAATGTTAAATATTACCACTATCTTAATCAGAACTTGCACCTATTGTATTAAAGAGATCAATCCAACTATATTTTAAAGAAATTTGATAAAATATGCACTTTAAACTACTTTTACGAATTATTAAACTGGACAATAACAAAAACACATCCACAGCTGACTTTATCGCACAGCGAACTTATACGTAAATTAGTTTCGAATAACCATTATGTTATAATTTTTTGAACAATTTCAATAAAAAGAAATTCCACGCCGTAGAAGCAGGAATGCATTTCAATACTATGAGATCTAAAGTGTAAAACAAATACGTCCTGGAACTCAGACATAAAGAAACTAGTTCATTGGAAATGGTTATAATATATTTTAAGAGAATATTTTAAAGTCATATTTGTCTTGAAATTACAAAATTGAATTCATTATTCGTAAGCTTTTTATTTTCTAATACTCGTACTCCATGCCTTGTTATAAAAATAAGCCTTTAATTTATTATAAACAAAAGTAGAGACAGTGTTGGGGATAGCACCTTGTGCCTACGTAGTAGCGATTAGTGACTTATTGTATTTTGCCAGTTACAAAAATTGGAAACTTTGGCAAATTTTTTGATGGGAGGTAAATGGATGCGGCCTGATTAAACCTCGTAAAAGTCACTGTTTGTCAATTTGAAGCAGTAATATTTTCAAAGATAATCGAGTTATTATACTCTTCGTTTTACTTCACTTATAGTGCCCCAAGAGTACCTATATCGTCCTAACCTACGAATAAAGCCACCATGGCCGTTGTGCCTTTCTATTTTTATTGCATAACATTGGCTTTTTTTTTTAGTGGTTACTACCACTTAATTTATTTTCGTAATAACAGTCTTACAGCTATTTGTTATAAATATATTCCTAAAACAACTATGTCCTCACACCGATACTTTTAGTTAACATATCGAGCACACTCTCAATGACGGCGGTATCTCTGTGATGAATCGCCATCTTGAGACTGTGCTCGAGGATTTCCTTTTCCATGGTCTCCGTCGCCCTCGCCACAAAGCGACCGATTGCGTCATCACAGTCGTCGGTGTAATAGACACAGGTGTTGGTGTGTCTAGTCACCGCGACTACAGCGTGCGAAACGCTGTCGTGGATTCGAAGCCTCCCTACCTTAGTCTGGAGGACGATGACGTCCTCGTAGGTCTGGCCCTGCGCCTCGTGGATGGTTAAGACGCGCGATCCCTCGCCAGACCCATATCCCTGGTCAGATAGCAATTTCTTCTCATCTTGCGTAAAGACCAGGTATAGGGTCCGATCCCGTCCTACGGGGATACGTGCGCCTGTGAGGCTCTCCACTCGCAACGATCGGATCTTGGCGCTGGAGCTGTATATGGTCTCGTAGACCTCGCTGATGGCAAAGGCGACATCTTTGGGGTTGCGATGCGTGCATGACAACTCGCACGAGATGGTTGTTAGCAGAGTAGGTCTACAGTACCGCATTTCGAACAGGTTATCCCTGTCGATGTACGGCAGCTGATTTATATCTCCGATGAGGATCACTTTCTCTGCACCGGATAGTCGGGCGGCCATTACTATGGCTCCGAAATGGTTCATGAGGGCCTCGTCCACCGTTAGGCGGGTGATTGTCGAGTCCTCACGGAAACCATTTACCAAAACAGAGGCCATTGTGCGCACCTTTTGCTTGGCTTTGTTGCCATAGCGGTGCGCCAGTTTTTCTTTTAAGTCTTTGGCCGCCTCGACTGTGGTCGTGATCACGACTTCCGTGTCCTCATCGAAGTCCCCGACTATGCGAGTTGTCTTGCCGCATCCCGGTACCCCATTTATCCACTCCAGCGATGGTAGTCCCCAGGTCACGGACTGTAAGCCGGCTTCCCGGTCGTTCGATATGGTTTTAGCCATCTGAAGTATCCGGTCCCCCAGCATTATTTTCGTGCATCCGGCCACTACCACCACCGGGTCCCCTTCTGGTGTTACGAAGGTCTGCGGCTCCTCATCTTTTACCTCAAATTCAACCGCGCTCACGAAGCCTGCTGTGGTGTTATATGCAGCCATATATTTACCCGACATCTTGCCCTTGAGTACTTGACGGGTTTCGCTGTTATATATGGCTGCTTCGGCTTCCTCGAGTTGCGCCTCCAGTAACCTTTGGTGGTCGTACCGGTAGGTCTGCATGATCTTATTGCAGATGGCCAGGCTTACCTCGCGGTTTGCCTTTGTTATGGCCAGGAACTCGATTAGGGCGTTTTCCGCGTGTTGGAGCGGTGTGGACGCAGGTCGAAGTCTCGGTGGTGATACCTGTCCCATGTCGGCTCTAGTTCGAGCGGCCGGTGACGCCTTCGGGTGCCTCGGACTGTCGTCGTTTTAATAGTAATTTAAATTCGGATCAGTTTAGTTCAGGGCGTAGTCAAGTACATTTCTCTAATGTAACTGTGACTCTCGTCAAGGTATAGAACTCAGTGCTTAAATGGTGAGTGTACTAATACCGATACCATCAGGAAGGTGTTAACTAATCTCAAACGAAATAACGTCTCTACAAAGGCGAGGCAATGTAACCAATGCACATCACTCATAAGCGATCTATGCTTAAACACTATGGATGAAATCCACAGTGAGGGTCCAACACTGCTGCAACGTATCACTTCCACCATAGTAATGGCGTCAGCAACGCTGAGCAAAATTCGGTCGTGGTTCCGGTATAGTTAATCAACGAAGGACATCATTCGAGACATCGTAACGTCGATTAAAAATAGCACAGCAGTATCACATGGCGCATACACTACTCTTTTTTTTTTTTTTTTTTTTTGTCGCAGGGGAATCCATTTACGGATGATATCCAGGAAGCCCGGGTCGGCAGTCCTAGACCTATGTCGGACTCGGCACTTTGGGAGTGCAATACCGTCCGGCTCACCTCTGAACAGTCCCGACGACGCCGTATCTAGCAGGACCGGGTTCCCATCCCGGCCCGATACGGGCACAGGGGCGTTACTGGAGGCGCATTAAGTAGCGCCTCCTACGCACTCCCATTCGTCGCCCGCGGATGGAGGCCACATCGGCGGCCTCCTCTCTCACCCGCTCGTCGGCCTCCTTCTGGGACATTACTGTCTCGCAGAAGGAGACCATCGCCTTCCAGGACTCGTCGTCGCCGAGCATCGCGATGATAATGCTCGGGAGCGACAAGTCCCCTCCGAGGACTGACGTCAGACTTTGACGCAGCGCCGCCCATCTCGGGCACACCTCGAGGGTGTGCTGGGCGGAGTCCACCGCCGCTCCACAATCGTGACATTCAGTCGTCGGCTCCCTCTGGCCTCAATCTGCGGAGACCGAAATCAACCACAGCGTCTTGCATTCCAGTATCAAATCATCAAGAAAATGCTAGAGTATATTCAGCGCAGTGCTCACACTATTTAGTGGTAATTCACCAAATAACATTACGAGCACTCGATCGAAAATAATAATTGGAATCGAGATTCTTTATTGCGCAATGCTCATTTCTTACAAATTTATCGTCAACATATTAATCGTCGCTCGGAGGCAACGTGATCGTACCAGATCGTCGTTTTATGTTTTATTTTTGATGACATATATAGATACGTCTCGATAACGTTTCAGAGTTTTTCGAACGACCGATGAGTCGACAGAACGACTTTAACGGACTCACGGAATCACTTTACGTATCAAGTCAGTACGAGGTCCTTCCATATCGTTCGTCGATTTGAGGATGCCAACAGTGCTGTATGAAACACCCTACGAACGTACACGAAAGACTAATCGAACTTCAGAAACCCGATGACTAGACGTAACGACTTTACGCATGTCCGGCGGTCGCCACAGTTTTACAAGTTGCATATATTGTATTCCAGCTCCCAAATAAATTTGCGAGACAGGTCTACAATATAAAAGGTATAACAGATCTTCGATCTAATTGTATCGCCCCTTTAATGTATCGTACAATACATTTCTTTGTCGGGATGATTCTCAATCATCTCACTGTACGTGTCGCTCCATCACGCACATTTATATTCTTATTTAATAAGAAGGCTGCTGCCATTACCGTCTGTAATAACATTTAATGTTATTTGTTAATATTGTATTATGCATTTATTCCCACTCTTATAATATTTATTTGTTAGGTAGTTGCCTGAAACAACTTCCAACTTTATGATTATATTGTCATGCACCATATATTATGATACGAACCAATGTCGACATCAATAATTATTTAGTCGGCCCACAATACCGTAAAAACATATAAATATGTATATTTCAAAGGTAGACGCTCGTAGCATCTCCTATTATATTTAAATATTGCCATGCATCACCATCATTATGATACGACTTAATGTCGATATTAATATTTATTTAGACGGCCCCAACATACCGTCGATACATATAAATATGTATATTTCAAAGGTAGACGCTCGTAGCATCTCCTATTATATTTAAATATTGCCATGCATCACCATCATTTTGATACGACTCAATGTCGATATCAATATTTATTTAGACGGCCCCTCATACCGTCAATACATATAAATATGTATATTGCAAAGGTAGACGCTCATAGCATCTCCTATTATATTTTAATATTGTCATGCATCACCATCATTTTGATACGACTCAATGTCGACATCAATATTTATTTAGACGGCCCCAACATACCGTCGATACATATAAATATGTATATTTCAAAGGTAGACGCTCGTAGCATCTCCTATTATATTTCAATATTGCCATGCAACACCATCATTATGATACGACTCAATGTCGATATCAATATTTATTTAGACGGCCCCAGCATACCTACCGTCAATACATATAAATATGTATATTTCAAAGGTAGACGCTCGTAGCATCTCCTATTATATTTCAATATTGCCATGTATCAATATTATTAGGGGATCAACTACAGTTAGCAGTCTTCCCGTCGCTCGCTTCGAGTCGCCCCGTCAAACCGCACCACTACAGTATCATTTCCACACGTGGTAGAACAGACGTCAGAAGACGCGCCCTAGCGACGGCTCCATCGCTCTGACACGTGTCATCGACATCAAATCCATCCCACGTGTGTGAGCGGTGCGCACCACGGTGTCACTCAACACGACCTCGCCGCGACCACTCACCCTATATATGCGAAACGACGAAATTGACATTCGGCCCCACGCACCGCGCACCGTGCGCCGCGAGCCGCGCGTCGCGAGCCGCGCGCCGCGCACCGTGATCCGTCATTACACAAACGATTCGAGACTTCAATACACGAACATTTCAGTAAATTTTGTCCTAAAAAAAAAAACTTTGACTAAAAGGTATTGTTCTCACGGAGTATCTTATTACACTTAATGTTGTTTATTTATGTATGTATTTATTTATTTATTTATTTATTTATTTATATATATTTTTAATTCGTTATATTGTTACATTACGTCCTACTGTGTTTACTACTACTACTACTTCTGCGTTAGAAAAACTCACTCAAGATAAGAAATTCGTTGTTTCGTTTAATTAATTAGTGCTTTTAGAATTTTCTTAGCAGTGCTTATTTAAGAAGATTTTAAGCAGCTCCTATAAATTTTAATAAGCTGTAATCATCATGTTACGATTTTTAAGAGCTACGTAGTAATAATAAACGCCAAAGACTCAAAATGTGTCGAAGCTCAAGTAGATAAAACCGCGCCAGAAGTTTAATTGCCTTAAAAATGTTGAAACGGGTTTTGTGTTACTTATCTGCTAATTAATAATTTACGATGTCATTACATATTCTCTTTACGACTAATCAATGTCGATCAAGTCATTTTATGTCCGATGAATAATGAAATAGTATAGTCATTGAATAATAAAGTACCTGAAAACAAGAGATCGAATTATGCACCTATTTAAGTTAGTTGCGTTATTAACCCTAATACCATAAACATACATTAGTGATACAATTAGTAAGCAGTCAATTCTCCGATGAACATGTATTATTGAATATTTTTGGTTTAACTTAACCGAGTTTAAAAAGGAGAAAGCTCTACGTTCTCCTATATAATATGTATATAAATTTTTTGACGTGCTAACGTTTTGTAAATCTATGAATGCCGGCTGCAAGCACGCATAAGAAGTGTCACATATCGCGAGCGAGAGCGCGGAAAAAGCGACAGAGAGCAAAATCGGCCTCAGCGTTCGGCTTGTAAATGAAAAACAATAACGCAGATTGGAGTCTTAAATATTACACATGTATATAAGTTGTAAATAAATTTTTAATAGCACATTGTTACTTGTAATTAATCTGTGTGATTTAAATAATAAAATATTTGAATTTACGAGTGCAAATAAATGTTAATTTATCGAAAAAAAATTGTAATTGATTGAATTAACTCATTAGTTGTATTATAGAATCGTTCTCAAGGAGTAAACTCCAGTTGTACCTCGGAGCTGACACACAAATTTTTTTTTTAGGTAAGATTGATAAAATTCTCTCAATAAAAAATTTCTAAAAAACCTTTTATACTTTTTATAATTAGTTATTTTAATATAATTTAGTTATTATTATTTAGTTATTACTATGTTATTCTGACCTTTACCTGGAGACATTTTAATACTGTAAGTGACATGACGGCTCACAGGCTTTTGAAATATTTTTTTATTCAATTAAAGTAAATTCTGATGTTTTAAAACTTTTGTTTATATTTAGCTTTGGAATGTAATGGAAACATAGTAATAAGTAGATTTAATATTTTTTTTGTTCATAAAATATTACAAAAAAAAAGAAAAATAGCGCTTAGTACACTTTTCAGCCTTGAATTGACATTAGATCTTAATTTTTTATTCATTAAACATGTTATACAAGTAATACGTAATTTGAATGCCAGTAATTGATTTTATACCTACTACGAACGTGACTATCCATATCCATCGTTGTCTATAAGCTTTTAAACAACACTAAGTGTGGCACTCATTTTATTTAGTGCTAATAGGTATATCCGTTAAAATGATAGTTCATTTAATACATACTAATACTTTCAGGACTATGTTAATAGTACGTTTCATAAAGTATTCATTTGTTTATGTAATATGATCTGAGAAACAACTTTTATCAAATAGTTTTGTGTGATATGTAAATGGAAAAGCCTTTACTTATATAAAATAATTGTTCATATAAAGCTTATTATATGGAATTATCTTACGTGGTAAATTAACATATAAACATTTATGTGTGTAAAAATTTTCCAAAAATTTTCCTAAGTTAAAAGGAAATATAATAAAATTAAATGAATGTCAATATATGAAACAAGTATCAACAAATTAAATAAATATAACAATAATTCATAAAACATTGTCATATATAAAATACATCTATTTTACAATTAAATTTTTAAATTAATATTCTTAGAGATTAAATCAATTTAATTATTTATATATTTTATATACTCACTTTTATAAATCACATTCACAAAGATAGTTTTTTTTTTAAATGTATTGTCTAACTACGTTTCTACAAATTTTGTTACTATAAATTGTAGTACACATTGTAAACGGTCATTTAATTCATTCTTGAAATGTTAATCGGTATAAGTATCAAGTATAAGTAGTTATCTGTATAATATTAAGTTTAGCAACAGTGTTTTAATAGCGATAACTAAAATAACCAAAAACAAATAATTCCAATTACCAGCAAATCCGGTATTAAAATTATTGTACTTGCACTGCTGTTATCATTCTACTGTACGCAGTTGGTAGCATATTTAGAATTGTTATAGTTTGATTGTAATTTAGCGTATCTAATTAATCGCGAAAAGCCAAACATAAGTAGAGGTGGGTCATTAATTGCAATCATTACACTAATCGATGCGTGGCTCAAAGAATGTTAATATCAGAATTGTTGTAATTGTTATGTTATACGTCACAAAACAATAACTGTTCAGTATCATTTTCTTCCAACCGTAATATAAATAATAATGAATTATAATTTTACCTTGGAGTAAAGTTCTGTACCGGCAGTGTAATGTTTGCTGTCTTTGGCTTACCACACCCATGTGTGAAGAGTTCAGTTCAACATGTGGGAAAATTTGACATATACACAAGTAGTTAATTACTTTACAGAAGTATTGTAATCAAAATAAAAATAGCTGTACAATGTAACTCTCGCTATAAACGAATCCTAATATTTTTTGCCGTGACACAATATCAACATTTACAATTAATTTGCAGGTTATTTATTCATTTTTGGGGTGCACGGTGGTGCGATGCCCAATCCCAGTCGCCAAAGCCTTGGCCGAGGCTGGCAGGTTCCTAGTCGGCTGGGCCTCGGCCAGAGTTCAACTGTTGGAGCTAGGCTTGGGCCTAACCGGTCACTACAGAAAGCGCTCAATTTAGTTCATAATACAAGGATGAACTAGTTCGCTCTATTAGTTCATTAGTTCTTTTTTTGAAATAATTTAGTAAGAACAATAAATAAAGAAAAAAATATAGTTATGATTATTGTAAGTTTTGTTTATTGTTATTTAAAAATACAAAGTATTACATGAAAATTTTACACGTCCATTTATGTAATATGAGATTTTTATTTATTATTTAGTAAAAGTAAATAACTCGGTTGGTCACATAGCGCCACTGTCTAGTAAAGTGGACTCTAACAGAAACATAAAAAGAACTGAAAAGAATTAAGAGCAGGATTTTCAATGAACTAGTTCGCATAGTTCACCTAAAGAAGCGCTCTTCCCACCTAGGTCGTTCGCGAACTACCCAAGACTAGTTGGAGCAGCGCCCCATGCGCTGCTTTAAATGTTTGGGAATCGGGCATACTCGCCCGACCTGTCCGGCTGCGGTTGACCGCAGCGGTGCGTGCTTCCGGTGTGGCCTCGAGGGGCACATCGCCCGCAATTGCACCGGGGCACTACGCTGCGCCGTTTGTGCTGCCGCTGGCAAACCGGCGGCGCATTTGATGGGGGGACGGGACTGCCGCAAATACAAATCAAGAGGTAGAGCGGCCGCGAAGACCATGACCGCTCCCCAAAGCCCAACGCCCCAGGTCACGGAGGAGACTGTGGCTATGTCTTTATGACCTGCCGCAGTTTCTCCCGTTCGCCGGTCCCTGCTGCAGAGGAAATAGAGCGCTCACGGTGCCCGCAAGCGCTCTATAAGCGAAGGCGGTCCGCATAGGCGGGCCAACCGTCGGGGCGTCACGGTGGCATGCGCCAGCGATCCCGTGGCGTCCTTGTACGATGACGAGGGCACAGCTGTGTTTTAGAGGGTATTCTGACTTCACAGTCAGCGAGTCCCACATACCCGTCGCCTCCGGTTGGCGGGATGCGTAAACGCATTTCACAGCGTCAAAAAAAAGGTTATTTATTCATTTATATTATTATTTTAAATTAATTTATATCTATTAATATTTTTATTTAATTTTATTTATTTATTTATAAATAAAAATTTCGAAGCGTTAATACAACCATGCGAAATCAGGATCTTAAGCTAGTCGCTAAATAAAATTAATTTATAATGTTGAAAGAAAATTAAAATTCAATTTCTTTCCAATGTCGTTCATGCGTAAGATTAATAAAATTACTTTACAGCTTTATTTTAAAATAGCACTGCCGCGTGGTTTCACCCACCTTAATTTGAGGGAAAAACGTACTTAATATTTTTAAACAATTACTCCAAGAATAGGTACCCGCCTCGTTGGTCGAGTAGTTGTCGCAATCATTACTGCCGAGCAAGGGGTCTCAGGTTTGATTCGTGGGTCGTTCAACGTATTATTGAGTTTTTTGTTTTTCGAAAATTTTCAGTAAAATAGCGAGGTTATATTTACTTTAAAAGTGGAGCTATAGTTAAAAAATGTCTCCAGAAGAGAAATAATAAAGGACGCAACGAAAACTCAAAAAAGATTATTTTTTCCTGTTTCTATAACATTTCTAATTATTGCTCAGCCCCTATTGATCGTAGCGTGATGTTATATAGCCTATACCCTTCTTCGGTAAATGGGCTATCTAACACAAAAAGAATTTTTCAATTCGAACCAGTAGTTCCTGAGATTAGCGCGTTCAAACAAACAAACAAACAAACTCTTCAGCTTTATAATATCTATACAAATAATATATCTGTTAAAACCTCCGTTTTATTAATACACTATATATCATCAAGAATAAATTTCAATAGCGCGTATTTTTTTGTATCAGCGCCATCTCTTATCGTGTTTTTCTCTGATCACATATCACGTAAAAAGTACAAAATCAATGTTAATAACTTTAATACATAAAAATTAGAAATAACTCACAGTATAATTTAGTTTTTGTTTCATTGTAATTAAATTTAAAAATAAATATTTAAGAAAATAGAAATAGGTACCTACGCCGCCAACGCCATCTGGTCTAAGGAATCTTTAAAACTCACAAAACTTATATTTGAGTTATTATTTTGTTAAACTTAAAAGTTTACTAAATATGTCGGATGGGAATAGAAATCGTTTTAATATTTTAGATAAACATCATTTTCAATTAATATACTATTATGTTAAATATTAATTATGTTAAATGTCACTAAATATAAAAACGATATTCTACAATTATACGATAGATGGCGCAGATAATTTTCTGAATCACGCTGACCAAAACTTCGGCCAAAAGAATGACACTCGCCCGTATTTAAAAATCTGTTTTTCTTTTTTGTATATAATTAAATACTTTAGTCGTCGTTGGTCTTGATTGTTTGTTCGTTGTTAAAATTTAAAATATTTGGTCGTTATTTGTTTGTTGACTGTACAAAGTTGGATGGTTATAGCTATTTAAGTTGTAATCTATATATATATATATATATATATATATATATATATATATATACACCGTTTACACGAGTGGAACGATTTTTATGATTTTTGTGTTTTTGGATTTGTCTTCGTCGGGAATAATACTTATTAAAATATGGTATTCATCAATGAGAAAATAATTAATAAAAAAAACAGTTCAAATGTTTCATCCGTACTATCTATATACATATATATGTATGTATGTATGTATGTATGTATGTATATAGATATAATAAATCTGTCACTAATCCGTCTATTATAAAATATTTTCCAGTATCGACGCAGGTGTAGGTGATAAAAAATATAAATGTATAATTTTTAAAATTTTAGTTAAAGACCCGTGCGAAGCCGCGGCGGGCCGCTAGTTAAATAATATAATAGTATAGATTATTTAAATTGTAATATTAACTCATCAAAATTATAGAGACAATAATGCGGCTTTCATCTAGGCTAAAATTCGATAATCTTCAGATTTATTGACATTAATATTTACCAAGTTTCCTCTTCTTAAATTCTTAGTCTGATATGATTTTTTTTTATATAATCTGGCTTTCTGACATAAAAAATGTTGTTAAAATCAAGTCACCCAAACTAAATATAGTTATAATAGAACTGAATATGTATAGGTATAACAAGTCTAATATTAGCGCTTTCATACGAACATTTTTTATAAATATATGGTTATGTAAATCTGGCGTATTTTCTCTCTATTTAAAAATAGTAAATTTTCACTTATATCTATTTTTATTTGATTGTGAACTAACTAAAGTGACTAATTGCACGCGTATACCGCGAAGCGGTTAAGGTTGTGCTTTACTCTCGATACGTCAAAGTTAAGCAATTTTTCATATAAAAAGTTCACTAATTTTTTTTTTAATATAAAATGAAAACAGCTCGAAATATTTAAATCAAAAAATTAAACCCTTTTTTCTTAAATTGTCTAAGACTCTAAGTAATAAAAATAAGTCAATGGTACGACTTGTTCTTTTTTTTTCTTTCTTTTTTTCTTAAAAAATAAAAGAGTGGTATGCGGCGTGCACTTTGGGATTTTACAATTTTTTTTAAACGTTCGTACAAGATATTAGCATTAAATTACTTAAGTTACAAGCACGTTAATATCACAGAAGTCCATTTTATTTAGTTTACTAAATAATAGCGTACCACAGTGGGTGTATTTTTTCATATGACATAAAAGGACAAGAGAGATCGTGTCTATTGTAGGGACTCTCCTCGTTTGTTTAATGTAATCGTGTTTGCCATAGATTTACCGTTACCGATTTAATAGTATTTACCAAGCGTAGCTTCAACAATAGTCTCTTTAAAAGATTAATGAGAGATACGGAGATAGAAAATATAATTTCTACTAATTAAAATCAATTATTATTGGTTGAAATATTTTATAGGCTTCCGTTTCTAAATATTAGATGATTTCTTCAAACTAAATCATTAGAATATTTAATACTGTATATTAAATAAAAAAGCATATATTATTACTCGGAATTTGCGTAGCGATGGCTTAGAGAATAGCTAAACGAGCATTCATTTAATTGTTCGAACATATCTGTAAGATAGATTGCTGATTGCTCAATTACGAAGATCTTTTAATGCTTTGTGATATTTTTTATCTATTGTTGTCAGAGACAACATTATACCTGTCTTTTCCTAAGAGTATGTTTAGTACGTTGGGTTTTTTCGTAGTATAGCCTAACATCACCAAATAATTTCAGCTTATATGTTGCTGGCTTGATTGCAGTACCAGTCTTACAAAAAAAAGCACTACGTCAAGAAAATAACTGTTGCTGCACACATTACACAAGAAGCACCAGTGTAAAATATACTTTTGTTCATGTATTTTTTATTAGTAATTTAATCAGTGTAGACATTCCAATATAAATTCAGAAAATATATAAAATCGAATTAAGAGTATGGCATTATTCCGATTTCCGATTCGACTTCATGGCACATAGGTTTAATAAATAATAATATTTAATATTAATTAGTTTAAAATTATGCATACATCATTAATGCGTCCGAGTTAGGGTCATGGCGTGTGATCACGTGATGCGTCACCCCGCACCCGGCGTATGAGTCATATTTAATTTATGCCTAAGGCATATTTATATATATATTTTTTTTGTGTAAGTAAAGTCTTTAAACAAATAAACGCGATAAAATCCGATCTAGACTTTTAATTAAAAGATGTTGTGATGTGTTTTTACATAATTTATACCGCCATTTTTACTACATTTTAATTAGAATAAACATAAAAAACATTCATTATTGTCATGGACATTATGTATGTTATATATTTACATAATAAAACAACCAGATGTACATCTCTATACTATTTTTATACTAATTTCAGTTTCAAGGCAATACCGTGCAAGATAAAACGTATGGTGTTATTCGAGACCACGCGCTTGACATAAAATATTAATAATTGCGACTGACTTTTAAAATATATTTTACATTGCTATGAAAATGAATGTTATTTCACATGACCATACTCGTACTTTACTGTGTGTGAAAATATTTTTTTATTGAATTTATTCATACTTATATTTTAAACGTAAGTTATATATTTTTAAGTGTGTTTATTGTGATGAGCGTTTTCGTAACGAATGTGCATTCAAGGCCATGGTTAGGAGTCCATTCATCATTCGCCATATCCTGAATACGCAAGTGTCTATTGCTATCATAAACACCGGATATAGTTATTTTTCTTATTGTTGGAGAAACTATTTTAATCATAAGAGTAAATGAAGTGTGTTTCTATTTTGTGGAAGTCTGTTTAATGATTACTAAACTCTATTATGGCTTGCACAAGATTAATGTAATATCCTTGAAAAAAATTCTACTGATAGATTGACACGACGGATTGAAAATTTCACTTAATTAAGCTATTGGGATAATATAAACGACTAATTCTGAGTTCGGAGCTATTAATTGTTGAGTGAATGAAAAAGAAAAATTCAATAGATTTTTAGGCACATAATTTTTTTTTTTTTAATTAAAAAAAATCTTACTTTGAAGTATACCCTAATTTAAATAAGATATCCCAATACAAGTAATGCTTGAAAGAATTAGTTTGAATGTAAATTTTGTAGCAAATGGTCATCACTTTCATCATAGCCTTTACAAATTCAGGATTGATTATTTATTTATTTATTTAAAACTCTCACAAAAAAAAAATCTAAAAGCAAAAGTCACACATGTTTTTATTAAATCACCTGTACCTAATTATAGACTATTATCACCTTGTATTAACAGAAATATTGAGTTATATAATTTAAAAAATCTAGATATAGGACTTAGGTTGAAATCTAAAATCAGTTATTGATTAGATTCAGTTTAAGTATGGTCTTACAATCAAGAACAACTTTGAACAATTTCAACTGATAGGAAGTTGCGACAAATGACTGATATTCAAGCGATAGGGTAGGGGCCGACGACTAAAGCGACAATGCCCTCGAGCTGGGCCTACTATTCAACTCTATTTTATAGTTGTAGTGGAACTGATAGGCAACAGATTGGGTATCTTGCTACATTGCAATCTTATGTTTCATCTTTTTATATGAAAATTGGAGTAACATTTAAAATATTATATACTATATGTTCATCGTACTGACCACCTCCAAAATTACTACCAACGAAGATAACATTAGCATATTTCTGATTTTTTTTTTTTTCATTTACGGTGCTTAGTCGTTCAACTTATATTTAATATAAATAAGTACAGACTAATCTTTTTGAAAATTCTCGTGCTAGTTATACTATAAACAAGTTTTGATATTTACATATATATATATATATATATATATATATATATATATATATATATATATATATATATATATATATATATATCACTCAATTTTGATTCTGTGACGTTGTACATGTGAAATTCAGAATAAGGTAAGAAAACGATTACATCAATCATTCCAATGTCATTGGATCGATATTAGATATATATCCTAAACTAAACCTAGAAGTATTTCTTCAGTTAGATAATTCAATTTATTGATTGGCTCTTAGGTAACTTGTAATTAGGTATACTCGTAAACAGTTTTGGTGCTTACGTCGTAAAAAAAAATACGTTGCGCGTCTATCACTCAGTATTTCTCACTCAAGAGAAAACATTATATAGTATATTTGATTTACCTTATTAGCCATACACAAAGTTGGTGTTTACTTGAGAAGTTCAAATACGTACGAATGATTGTATGTGTTATTTTATGTTGCTTGATGAAAGTAATAAAAAAAAAAACTTAATTAATAACAAATCTGTAAGAAACATTAACTTTACTTTTATCTTTATTTCCTAAATAATCCACATCAGCCGTTGCAAGTCCACTGCTGAACGTAGGCCTCCCTTATCATTTTGGGGTGTGATTGCCAATACTCGCCACGCATGGCAGGCGGGTTGGCGAGCGCAGTGTGTTGTAGGAAGGACTGTTCAGAGGTGAGCCGGACAGTCCCCATGGAGGAGAAGTCTGGCCTTTTCGCCGAGGCCAGCCTGTCGCTGGAGGGATCCTGTTGCCTGCAGATCCGGCACCCTCCAATTAAAGTGGCTGAAGGCTCCCGCAGGGGTTTAGTACGGTATTGCACTCCCAAAGTGCCGAGTCCGACATAAGTCTAGGACTGCCACCCGGGCGTCCTGGATATCATCCGTAAATGAATTACCCTGCGACAAAAAAAAAGGTATGGTGACGCTGCTGCCCATTACCATCCTGGTTGGTGTGAAATTATTCGTACCACCATGACCTTAGTCCCCTTTTACGACACCTCAATAAGAAAGAGATTGGGACTATTCTTCCTAAATAATACAAAAACATGTTTATATTATAATTGCTATTGCTAAACGTGTTTCAATTAGATGTAAATGATTTTATAGTACAATTTTTTTTTTTTTAATTTATTCGATATACTTCAAGAGAATATATTTAACAAACGTTGAGTGCAACAAATATAGAATAGAATTTACAATTACGATTTGTGTAAATACCAGTCTTGTTAAACGTAGTTTAAGCAAATAGCTAATTGTTAAAGTTTTGTAATTAAAATTAACTTTTAGTACACGTCTCTCACTCTCACCTGCAGTTTCGAATTTGGAGTAGTTTTAATGAATTGATAGTTTCGAGTACCTGACAGAGTATTTGTATCAGGAGTAAATAGCTTACTAGTTTGATATTCATTTTTAAGAGTAAGCTGAGATTAATAAAGTATTATAAATAATTAGTTATAAGTATCGTATCAGCGTATCAGCCATTTGATATTCATTGATGAACATAGACCTCTCCAATTGACCTCCAGAGAGACCGCCTGGGTACTATATTTATGCCTTTTTTTGCTATATCTTAATAAATACTTAAATAAATAAATATGTTTAACATACACACACGGTCATCTGTTCCTAAGGTAGGCAACTTAATACCTGTGTTTTAGGTAACAGTTGACTGATATACATCTTTTTTTATAAATATACATATAAATAATACATATATAAATAAATACATATTACACCCAGACTCGGGGCGGGAATCGAACCCACAACCCTGGAGCAGAAAACAGGGCCACTGCCAACTGTGTCACGGGCCAGTCAATATATATATGTAGTCAATAGTCAAATATGTAATAACACTGTACATATAAAAATACCAGCGCAAATACAACGTTATATAACACATCGTTTATTTTTCTAACCGATCGTATCTTCTAGGTGCTCTATATATCTATTGTTTTTGTTTATGAATTACTACACTTAGTTTTTCGGGTCTGAGGCCATAGAGGGAAAAGCGCCCTCTCTGGTTCCGGCTCGCGTCTTGACATCCAGGCTTATCGAGTGTCTCCTTATAAATATTCAAATTTAATAGTAAATAGTACACTAGGAATATGTGAGAAATTGAACCCGAAACTCGGAGCGGAATGCTAAGTCGCGACGGGCCAGTAAAATTATCAATATCTTAGTCGCTGTATCTGGACTCACTTTTATCTTTTTTTTTTTGTTCTTTACGATTAATCAATGAATATATATGTAATATTCATTTCATAGTAGTAGATACATATTTTGATAATTATAATAACTAAACCACGCAATTAAAAAAATCTACCATTCATTACGTAATGCGATTATGATTTTTGTGCCATTAACTTATTTAAATTTATTATGAAAATAATCAAATTGTAGAGCTTTGCTAGTCAGCATAATTATATTTCATTTCCATCTATTTACATTTTTTTTGTAAGAGTCATATCATTTAATTATCAGGCCATCTGTCTGATGTAATTAGATGGGCCTCTGTCGGTTATTTAACACTAATTGTCGTGTCAAATATTTTAAACAGCAATTGACCGCCACATTGACCGTCAGTGACACATCACGGTGAACATACTCATTCTTTTGTCATTAAAACAATTATCATAAAATAAATTAGACAGTAAGTTATGTTGTTAGAAATACAATAGAAATTTATGAAAGACTATAGGTAAATCAAATCGAATGTATGAATAAATAGTACCGATATAAAATACTTATTTTTAGTATAAAAAGCGTCTTCCGTGTTTTTTTATTTGTGTGATATTAAGGAACAATATTTAAAAAAAAAACTGCCCAATCAGAACCGGTTGGTTTCTCAGAAATGTTCAACAATACGTCTTAACAAGATAGACTTGAAAAATAAGAAAATACGTTTTGTTTTATATGCAACTTTAATTTACATTTTTATTAATTTTAATTATTTGTCGTTATTGCAACGGTGACAACCGTTCTGGTGTAGTCTTGCGAGTAGTCGCCTTAAACCGCGCGCCGGTGGTCGCGGGTTCGATTCCCGCTCGGGACAGATATTTCTATTGTACAAATATTTATTTCCAGTCTGGGTGTGTGTCCTTATGGGTCTCCTCACCGTGCCTCGGATAGCACGTAAAGCTGTCGGTCCCAGTTGTTATTACTGACACATAATAACGATCGTTACTCATGGTAGGGAAATTATCCGCCAACCCGCAGTGGAGCAACGTGGTTGATTATCAAGTTCGATTATCACTTCTATATGGAGAAGAGGCCTTCGCCCAGCAATGTGTTGTTTACAGGCTGATACAGTATACAATATCACAACCGTAGTAGTGTGTATATTGGGATTTTACCATCACTTATATGAAACAAAAAAAATATCAAAGCCACGGACGTGGTCACCATCCGCGGGCGACGAATGGGGGTGCGTAGGAGACGTTACTTAATGCGCCTCAAGTAACGCCTCTGTGCCCGTGTCGGGCCGGGATGGGAACGCGGTCCTGCTAGACACGGCGTGGTCGGGTCTGTTCAGAGGTGAGCCGGACAGTCCCCATGGGGCCTTTTCGCCGAGGCCAGCCTGTCGCTGGAGGGATCCTGTTGCCTGCAGATCCGGAACCCTTCTCTAAGCGGCTGAAGGCTCCTGCAGGGGTTTAGTACGGTATTGCACTCCCAAAATGCCGAGTCCAACATAGGTCTAGGACTGCCTACCCAAGCGTCCTGTATATCATCCATAAATTGATTCCCCTGCGTCACAAAAAAAAAGACATATATCTGTGAGATCGAATCAGAAATGATGAGGTCCGCAGACGAAAGAAGATTGCCGACCTAGTCCATCGAATTTGCAAGCTGAAGATGCAGTGGGCAAGGCACATAGGTCATAGAACTGACGGCCGGATGGAGTAGAAAGGTTCTTGAGTAGAGACCACGTACCGGCAAGCGCAGCGTCGGACGGCGGTCCGTAAGATGACTTGAGGAAAGTCGCCGGAAGCCGATGGATGGAGTTTGTTTTGAACCGGTTGCTTCTAAGGTCGATGAGAAAGGCCTACGTTCAGCAGTGGATATCCAATGACTGATATTAGGATGATAATGATGAGACGAAACATATTTAGCATTTAAATATTCGTATCAGGTATAAATACTTTTCCCATATCTATTACTACATGTTCGAAGACCTTTATTTAACAATCCGAGATTAATTGTCTATAATTGATTGAAACGTACAGTTGATTATACGCATAGTTATCATGATATTGACGGTACATATCTACAAATCCAGGCTCATAGTTGAATCAATTCCATTCCAGCAACGCTACGGCTTAATAAATTCAATTTTGGTTGTACGTACTATGTTATTAATTAAGCTCAACGACTGTCTGTAATTCTATTTATTAAAAACGTTTTATATAAATATTATATAATGTATTATTAAGTTTTTCTTTATACTCTTATGTCACTAGAAATTTTTAATTTGTGTATATGTAGATAAAAGACATTATTGTTCTCAATATCGATTATAAGCTGCCCTGCAAATTTTTGTTTCAAAATATCTTGAATGTTCAGAGTTGGAATCGGTTACAGTTATAAGTATAATTTATGTAAATCACTGCCTAATATCATAATAATATTAAAGAGATATCAAGAAGCTTTACAAGATTATACATGGGGCAAATAGCTTGTTTAGATTTCACCCAACTAATTACTTAGTTGGGTAAAATCTGAAATATTATTATGTCCCAAGATCAATAGATTAGATATCAAATATGTTATTTAATGTTATTTATACCCGGACCAACGCATAATGAAATTTGCTACTCTCAATAGCCTAATGGAAAAATAAAATTATTAATAAACCTAAGAACGAAAAAAATGTTCCGCTGTAAAGACTGCGCGAAATTTGTTTAAATAATGTCTAGTTATTTTTTTGTAGTTAATATTAAGGACTAGTATTTATATCAATTATTATTATTATTTCACTTGTCTCACTGCACCGGTTTAATATATATATATATATATATATATATATATATATATATATATATATGCATATACATATATAATATAATACTTAAGTTAGGGCTGTAGATTAATCGATTTATTAATTATTTATTAGTAATTATTCGTATGTGAATAATTAAAATTTACTCTGATTTGTTTACGCATACCTAAAGTGTTAACTGTCTTAACCTTTGAGCAAGAGCTTGATAGTGTAACGGGAGTGGTTGCACGTAACTTGTAGGAAATTAAAGTGGCTTAAAACACCAAATTAATAAACATTATTTTTTCTTTTTATATATTTTATAATAATAAACATAATTTCTATAATTACCATAATTTGTTTAAACAAAAACATATTTCATAGTAATTGCTAATAAATCAATTTGAATAAATGATGAAAAAAGTATATTTTCCTTTCATTGATCTACGATATAATGGTTTTATATGGATAATTATTTTAATGGTTAATAATTATTGTGATGATAGTGTATGAATAAATATTCATGCATATTCGTTAAAAAATAATATATAAAATGTAACCGTGTTTACGCGTTATTGGCAATTAAAAATTCAACACTGTACATTGCTTACTTAAATCCTTGTCTTTTTTCCTTGCTACTAGTTTAATAAATATATTAAACTAATAAGTAAAATGAGAATTAAGATTATACTCCACAATTACCTGATACGGTGTTAAAAATTTTTTTAAATTTCTGATATCAGCATTTTGAGTACGAAGCAAGGCGCTACTGTCCCGCGGCTGCTGAGTAATTATTAAGTCAAAACAAGAAATACACAGAGTAAATAAATCAGTTTGTATTTTTTTTTAAATTATTATATAATTTAATGTTAAATGTATGTACTAAAATTTCTTACAATAATTATACTTATATCATAAGATGTATGTGTGCATACACCCTCTTTTAATTACAGAATTAAACTCACACGTATGTACAAGCTAGCTTACGCACGGAGACACATTATTTTTTAATGGAAGAGAAAGAAAGTTTACTAATTAACCGTTAGGTCTATTATAATAAAGTAAGGGATGACGTAATTTTCATCAAAATAAATAATATAAAACATCAGCAAATCATTAGAGCGCTATAGGTATTTCTTTTTTGGTATACTGGTATTATCTTGTATACACACAACTTGAAACTTATTTACTGTTCAACTCGGATTCATTATTTAACTCAAACGTGTTTATGCATGCAAGAGCAATTGTTGCAGACAGTTTGGATTACGCTTGTGTCGATGCGAATGAAACTGAGTTTTAAAAAAATTATTGATCTGACGCAATTCACAAAATCTATACTTACAAAATACCTTGTTAAAATGACTTATTCATAATCTTGAAACGTAAATTATAACCCATATATACAGGATGACTGGTAAATTACTATCAATATTTAAGGAGAATACTCGGTACATGATTCTCATTCGAATTATGTAAAAAAAAGGTAAATATTAATAAACTTTTAAGTAAAGCTACTCAACAATTATCTAATTATTTACGCGTCGTCTGGACACCCTAGCATCTAGCTGCACTTTCGACACAAAACAGGTAGTTTACCTACGTCCAAATGCCGCCACGTGTTAACAGGGTAGCAGAATAAACAAGCATCTTCCAGTCCCCCTTAATACTTTAATCCTGGCTTAGGATAGGCAAAAATACTAAGATATTTTACTCGTTTAAGCAACAAATTTGTTGACTAGGTACATGATGTGAACTTTGGCAATTTTTAGATGTGAACAAGCAGCATAGTACAACACCTGTGCACGTGCCGCCGGCATGACTGGAAAAGTGTCAACGCTTCATTTATTTGAATTTAAATTTATGAAAATTTGGTCAAAAATTAAGTACCTATTTTTTTTACATAATTCGAATGAGAATCATGTACAGATGTTCTCCTTAAATATTGATAGTAATTTACTAGTCACCTGTATAATATTTCTCAAATAGGTTCATTTTTCATTCTTAGCCTTAACTAGCATTGGGAAATATTTAGATATCATCTTTGCGCCTTCAACTACTGAACATTGACTTTCACCAACCAACTATACCGATCCTGAATAGCCCGCATCCATCTGCTGACTACCTTTTCTGATCCAATAATTAATTATAAAATACAACATTATCTGTGATGACCACTACCACGGTCGGTCATTTGCTGGGTTTAATTATGAAGTAAATCTTGAAAGACGCGAGAAAGAATATCGTAACGATAAAATTAGTTCAAAGTTGGACAAGACAGTTGTAAAAAAATCCATTATTTATCTTACTACTACCATCCGAGGCTTTTTATACCAATATTTTATTAATCTAGTTTGATTTGTCTATCAACTGATACAAACTAAGATTGGTAGTTGTATTTAATATATTTATTGTATGAAATAAGTACCGATTTCGACAAGAATAGTTTGTTATGAAACGTTCCCACGACATGAATCGCTAACCGGAGCTTGCTACGAAACTTTCCCACCTGGATATTGCGCCGTGTGAAAACGACCCCACATGAGTTGCCGATGCCACACAACGCGATGCCCTAACTGGACGAAGCTTCTTTAGTTTTTAAGTCACTCTTGTTTCTATAATCGAACAATTGTCACGCCTCATTAGTTTTAATTTTATAGTAAAAGTAAAGTAAGAAAGTAAGTAAGCTCTTGTCATTCCTTTACCTAAAATCTCTAATCCTACTCTTCCTTCTCAATTTCGGCCTATATCCATTCTTCCCTTACTCTCCAAAGTTTTAGAATCCATTGTACATAATCAAATTTATACTTATCTCTCCTCTAACAACTTAATATGTCCCTATCAATCTGGTTTCCGTCCATCACAAAGTATTGTTGGAGCGTTGCTGAACGTGGCGGAGGATATGCGGTATGCAATGGAGCAAACCAAGCTCACTGCCATGATCCTGCTAGATTTTAGCAGCGCTTGTAACTCGGTTGATTACGACATTCTTCTTGGTACGTTGCGCGCGGTTAAGATTTCACCCGCAGTTATTGACTGGTTTCACTCCTATCTTTCTGGACGCCAACAGTGCGTGTCTTTTGACGATCATATGTCAGATTGGATGAAACTTACTGCTGGTGTTCCACACGGTGGCATTTTGTTTCCTTTACTTTTTTCTGTGTTCATTAATAACGTTTCTTGTGTTATCACTTCTCCCTTCCATTTGTATGCAGATGACTTACAAATATACCGACACTTCAGGCTGACTGAGTTGCATGAGGCTGTGGAAAATTTAAATAGCGACCTTGCTGCAGTTCATGTCTGGGCTAAATCTTTTGGGCTGTTTGTCAATCCAACTAAATCACAGGCTATTATTATTGGAAATAGTCGATTGAGAAGCAGACTTGACTGGAAAGTGGTGCCTAAAATCTCGTATTCTGGGGTCGTAGTCCCATACTGTGATAAAATTAAGAATGCAGGGCTTATCATGGACTGCAATTTTTCCTGGGCAGCTCATGTCAAAGAAGTCAGCAAAAGAATACACTACACATTCCACTCTCTCAAGCGTCTCCAATTTTTTTCTCCCATTCAAAACCGAAATTATGCTTGCGCAGACCCTTCTGCTGCCTATCCTTGATTATGCTGATGTATGCTATCTGGATGTGACTGAGGAGCTACTTAGAAAATTAGAGCGACTCGAAAATCTCGCCATAAGATTCATTTTTCGCCTGCGAAAATTTGATCGCACCTCTCACTTTCGTGCTCAGTTAAAATGACTCCCTATTCGTTTTCAGCATGATATGCATATCCTGTCCACTCTTTTTAATATCCTACGTGATCCAAATGCTCCGTCGTATCTTAGATCCCGATTTAGCCTCCTGCTCTCTCCCAATCGGTCTAGGCGACCTGGCATAACAGCTATGCTAGACGTGCCGAAATGCAAAACTAAATTCAGGCTGAATTCATTTTCGGTACGTGCCTCCATACTTTGGAACAATCTCCCAAAAGATATCCAACCGAGTCTTTCCCTTGTTTCGTTTAAACATAAAATAAAAAAAACACTTGCTGTCCCTAGCTAATGTTTAATCATCTGTGTGGAATATGTGTGTATTTATTTATATTTTATAATAGTATGTATATGTATAATGTGTGTTTGTATTTGGTATATATATATATATATATATATATATATATATATATATATATGATTGTGTGTGTATATTTGTGTATGTGTATATATGTATATTTATTTTATTATATATGTATATTTAATTTAGTATTCTTATCCGACTTTTTTAAATACATATATTTATTATTATTTTTGTAAATATATATTTTTGTTATGAATTTAATAGTTCTTTCTCTTCCTCTTAAATAAATATTTCTTGCACTTTTTTTTCTCTATATAAAAGACTTACTCATGACCATGGGTTGACTGGAAGAAATCTCTTTCAGAGATAAGTCCACCTTTGCCATAAACCTTATTATTGTTATGTTTCTGTACGTATTTTTATGTGCAATAAAGTATATAATTGTAATCAATTTAATTGTAAATTAATGTTTGAATTTTTTTGCAACCTTCGGCTGTCGCTTTTATAATTCCAATAGTTTTTTTTTTCCAAAGATAAATAAACAATCTATATACATATATAAAAATATCATAATTGTGTTTTATTAATGATTGAGACTGAATGTAGAAATATTTTATTATGAAAGTTGCCAAGATATCATATTTACAGGACGTGTAATCGTATTATATATAAAGGTATAATTTTGGATTGAACATTATGGGAAAAACTCAAAAGTATATGATTATAGGAAACTTAATAAATAAATAAAATTACAAGAAATAAACGTTTCTATATATAGCTCACTCTTGAACCGAAAATTGGCAGTACCATCATTGTTTTAATAGAGATAAGTTATTGATTCTAAGACAGCTTTTGACGTGATAACGTCTTGTAAATCGATGAAAGCCAGCTGCACGCACGAAGAAGTGTCACGTGTCGCGAGCGAGAGCGCGGAACAAGCGATAGAGAAACACGATTGGTCTAATCGTTCGGCTTGTGAATGAAAAACATAACGCAGATTGGAGGATCTTAAATATCACACGTGTAAATAAATTGTTGATAGCACGTTGTTACTTGTAATTAATCTGTATAATTTAAGTAATAAAATATTTGAATTAACGAGTGCAAATAAATGTTAATTTATCGAAAAAAATTGTAATTAATTGAATTAAATCATTCTGTGTATTACACAAAATAATAATAACTCAGTGATAATAATTCAAATCAATTCATAAAAGTGTGCAATTTTTTTTATGATCACGTAAAATGATCATCTCTGAACCGACTTTACAGGCTACCAATTTTTTCTTTATGATTTCAAACACTCTACGAATCCTTAATTACAATCCGCGTTATATGTAACACATGTGCCATATGTATAGTAAATATTAACAAATTTTAATGTAAAACGGTTACCACAAGAATAATTTACATTCACATATATAGATATAGATGCACTTTAGCATTTCTTATTTATATATCTGATTTATTTTATGCATATAAGTATATACTTGTTTATTTATTTTACATCTCTAAGACGTAAAAACTAGCAGTGCAGCAAGAATTTCCATTGATGAGAATTTCTCATTTAAGCCGTATATTCTCGACAAAATGAAAACATATTTGAGCTTCAGGCGATGTATGTAAATGAGGCGGTAACTTCTACCACTGGGAGTCTGACCGTTCATCAGAGCTTTACACGGCGAGTTTCTATTAACAACCTTAATAATACGAATATTTTATAAGATACGATCATATTATTTAGATATAACGAGAATGGTATTTTTTTTTTTTTGCAATTGGTAAGTTTTTCTATTTGAGCAGGTTTTTATTACCCTTATTAATTGATAAGTAATTCCCAAATCTATCTATATTTTTTAACAAAATGGTTACAGGTACGATTATGTATATTGAGGATATTTTGAAAAAAATATTTGGAGGACATCGATAATAATCGATAATGAAGCTAAAAATGTACTTTTTTTGGTGTAGTGGTGCAAATAATCGAGTATTGCCTCAACGCCGGCGATCGCGGGTTCGATTCCCGCTCGGAGCAGATATTTGTATTTGTATAAATATTTATTCCCGGTCAAGGTGTATGGCCTTGTGTGTCTCCCCACCGTGGCTCGGAGAGCACGTAAAGCTGGCGGTCCAGGTTGTTATCATAGACATCTGCTAACGATCGTTACTCATGGTAGGGAAATTATCTGGCAATCCGCAGTGGAGCAGCGTGGTGGATTAAATTTCAACCCTTCTCCTAGATGGAGGAGAGGCCTTTGCCCAGCAGTGGGACGTTTACAGGCTGATTCATTTCAGTTCAGTTCAGTTACTTACAAAATGGCGGAATTTTTCGTGAAAAATATTACTTTTTACTTCAACTTATTTAAATAATAATCGGGAGTTAGTGGTGAGAATTTATTAATACTTTGACTAAATTAAATTGGTTTTTAATTTCAGATAGTTTTCAGCTGAGATATAATAAACATGGCAAATTGTCTTTTTTCAAAAGCTCTCTGGGAAAAGCTCTGTCAACGGCATGTTTATAAAAAAAAATCCCATCAAAATTTTACAAAATATTCTTTAGACCATACTTAATAATTTATAAAAGGTTTTGATAAATTTACTCGAACCTTTCTAAGCAAGCTTTCTAAAAAAAAAAAAAAGAATGAAAATGGTTATGAGAATAGTCACAGAGATGAATGTTGTAAATAGTAATAAACCGATTGGAATAAAACCATATGTGTTGAAAGTTAATCCATAATAATATATAAGCTTATTTCTATCGCGAATTTTTTACAAGATCGGAAGGAACGCCAGTAAAAACTTAGTCCAGCTATGTAACATGATGTTACAACCGATAGTACCGAAACTGTAACTTTAAATTCCAATAGGGGTGAAACCGTGAAGTAGATAGCTATAATATAAATCTGACGAGTTTATTAGACAGGTTTTTATGAAGATCTGGCATAAACGATCTTAAAGAATATTTTTATGTTAAACTGACGAACAATAACACAAGGACGACCGTTTTGGTGTAGTTCATAACTGATATTTATATTTATACAAATATTTGTTTCTGGTCTGGTTTTTTTTCATTGTGGGTACCTACCGTGCTTTAGAGAGATTGCAATCATAAGTAACTGATAAAAATCGTAACTGTTGGTAGAAGAACTATGCACCGATCCACAGTGGAGAAGTGGATTACGTTAAACTCTAATCGTTTTTTATATATTGAGAAGAGCCTTTGCCCAAGATTGGGAATGAAACAACAAAAAACGACATGTAAAAGCGATTGATTGATTAAAAAAATCTAACGTTGAATCATCAACAAAAGGTTCGGTTTAATCGCATATGAAATTTTTATAATTCAATTTTATTTAAAACTTAGCCTTCGTGTTTAAATTCAGTTATTAATATAATTAAGAATAGAATTGATTGTGTAAGTCATTATAAATCTAACATGAAAATGTTGTTATATTTCGAAACATGAGACACAAGCTTTTAGTCGGAACTTCATCCATAATGGCCTAAACTTTCCCTTTCATAAACCCCTTCTAAAATTTTGTAAACGTTATAAGCTCCATTAAAATTTCTTAAAAGTTTTGCAGTTAAAAACACAGACGAAGTCAAATTCGGATTGCAACTTAAATGTGAAATTCTTGAAGATTATTGTAATATTATTTCTAATACAACAAATAGTTTAATTAGTTTTGTTCTTACATTAATTTTATTAAACAGGAAACGAAATATAATTCTCTAATGTAATATTAAATAAACCGCAAGACCGCTTCTTATTATTATAATTGTGCATAATTCTTAATTAGGTCTAGTTCTTTAATTGTTGTTTAAACAATAATTGTTGTTTCCTTTACTCAATTTTATATTATCTATAGTAATATTACAATGCTGTAGAGCTAACTTATTTGGATTCACTGACCAGAAAGTTTAACTTGGATTGGAAAAAAGTTTAGTGTTAGAGTACATTTTTATCCAGAAAGTAATTCTGAAATATCATCATATTCATATCTACTGCTACATGTAGACTTCCCCCATCGACCTCCAGAGCGACCAGTTCGAAGCAACCAATTGGTTTTGGCGGTTCTTTTTAAGTTATCTGTCCATCTTGTGGACAGCTGTCTGACGCTGCTCTTGCCAGTACGTGGTCTCCACTCGAGAAACCGTTGCACGAAATGATCATCAGTTAGTGAGGTCAAAATACACAGTTCGAAGATTTAGTGAAGCTATACTTCGAAAGATGGTAATATGTCGTCATTAAATAAAAATGCGAAGATTGCTTATTGTATAGTGGTTCATGCAGTCCATCTTTCTTATATTAAAAGAGTAATACTTTATTGTATAGTGGTTCATGCAGTCCATCTTTCTTATATTAAAAGAGTAATACTTTAAACGTTAGAGTGAAAATATTGGGAAGCTAATTTTACGCGATATAGTACCGCGCCGTATAAAAGCATAGAATCTCAGTGTACTGATAAATGATGGCCGATATCCTACGCATCCATCATATACATACTTTGCTATAATGACAGGTATGCTTGGCTCTCGGATCTTCAACGAACCTACAAAAAGGTCCCGTGACCGAGGTATACAATTGTCCATAACACTTTTCGACCTCCATCAATATCTCAGCTCTGGAAGACGCTGTACCTTCATCTTCTATTTTTGGCTTTATTCTATAGACTAAGCCCTCGAAAACGTCATCCATCTATCAAGTATCTCGTTAAACAATGATTGGAGTGTTATTTCAACAAGAAACAAAATCCTTAGTAAGTCGGTGTCTTATATTTTCCCTTTTAAAATTCAAAAAGCTTGAAACACTCTCACCGTTTGAATTTAAATTTATCTATGCAAATTGGTACGCCATTTTGTAGAATTGATGAAAGTAAAGTTTTTTCCAACCGTATAATTTTCGTGTCATATTGAATTTGATTAGAACTTTACGACAATAAAATTGACCTTCGGTATTTTTGTTTAATTTTATTTTTAACTTTTAATGAAGTCGACTTTCTTTTCTTCTTTGTGTAGTTAGTTTAAAAATTAATGTTTATTTTTTTCAGTAACTATATAATTTTATATATTTTGGATTCGAATTATACCAATGTTAATTTATAAAATACTTACATGATTATCATTAACTATGATGTCATAAAGCAGATTTTTTTTAAAACACTGAAATTTATTTTTATCACTCCAAACTGCAAGTTTTTAGAGAGCAACATTTTGTAACTCGTAAGCATCTGGGGACGTTTTAAGGCATTTGTGACTACTTATTGCAATTCGTCAAAGTTCGCTCGTAGATCTCAGCACCAAAAATCATTATGAAACAATATTATAATAATATTTTTACCACACATTGACTATTTTCAAAAGTTGTATAATTTATGTATGTATGTTATGTATGTATGAGGTTTCTAATTTATATGTAAGATTAGATGCTTTCAATTAACGCAAAGAAAAAGTAACTAAACTTACATGCTAAATTTCTTTCTCAATTTTAATTAGTTAATAGAGAAATCAACAAAAATGTGTATTTTTTATCTAGCCAAAAGCGTTTAATAAAGTACCATTGTTCGAATATAACAAAAAAGAAAAATAGTGTTGGAACCTGTCACAGAATAAGGACCTATAATTTTATTTTTAAACTCTGAAATAGAGAAAAACATCAAGTATATGCTGCGTATGATTTTGTATTGAATTCTCTCTACAATATCAATCTCATCAACTCACTGATATTCAAGAAAACATTATGTTATGTTCTGTTATCGAGTAACCTGTAATAATTTTGGCAGCGTAATCTGATTAAGCAGACACAAAATACAGCGTTGGTACTTGTTACCCACATTTAAATATTATTTTCTACACTATAGCTTCAAATTAGGAAAGAGAAATCGTACCTTCACTTATTGGTACTAATTAAGATAGGCCTTATTTATTTTTAATATAAATCGAAATTTGATATACAAATTATATTATGGTTTCATTTTTGTTAAGATTAACCCAGTTTACTTTTTTATTTATTTATTTAGTTATTAATACATTCAAATATATAAACATAAAGTGCCCCATAAACAGAAGTTTGAATTTACTTATTAATTAAGCTTAAACAAACTATTTTTTTTAAAAACATCCATTCATATATAAAATGATTAAGGTACTGTATCTCGATAAAGGGGTCCTGCGAGGCCGCCTCCTCCCCGGGATGGGTGTCATCTGCTACGCGGATGACACCCTCGTTTATTCCCGGGGACGAAACTACAAGGAGGCGGCGCGGCTGGCCGAGGTCGGACTCGACCTCGTGATCAGCTGCATAGAGAGTTTAGGGCTTCGTGTCAGGATTGACAAGACCGAAGCCCTGCTCTTCCGCGGGACCGGCCGCAAGGGACCTCCACCGGGGGCTACCCTTCAGGTCGGAGAGGGGAGAGTCAGGATTAGCCCGCAAATGAAGTATCTCGGGCTCATCCTGGACGGAGGGTGGACCTTCGGCCCACATTTCGCGGTGGTGGGACCGAAGGTCGTGAAGGCGGCGAGTGCGCTGGGCAGACTCCTCCCGAACCTCGGAGGACCCAGCGCCGCCTGCAGGCAGCTGTACTCCGGAGTCTGCCGGAGTATGGCGACGTACGGTGCCCCGGTTTGGGCGGATCGCCTCACCGCGAAAAATAAGGCGGCGCCGCGCGCTGCGCAGCGAACTATCGTGGTGAGGGTGATTCGGGGGTACCGTACGGTATCGTGGGTTGCAGCTACTGCTCTAGCCGGCGACCCCCCGTGGGAGCTCGTGGCGGAGGTTCTTGCCGAGACCTACTCATACGTCTCGGGTAGGAGGGCTCTTGGTGAGAACCCCACGTTGGACGGGATCCTACGTGTGCGTCGGATAGGGCAGGAAGCGCTAATGCGGAGGTGGGGGGAGGACCTGGCGGTGCAGCCATATGGCACACGCGTAACGGCTGCCATTCGCCCGGTCCTTGAGCGGTGGATGCGTCGAAAACGCAAGCCCCTCACCTTCCGTCTGACACAGATTCTCACCGGGCACGGTTGCTTTGGTGACTACCTGTGTCGGACGGCCCAAAGGGAGCCGATGACTGAGTGTCACGATTGTGGCGCAGCGGTGGACTCTGCCCAGCACACCCTCGAGGTGTGCCCGAGATGGGCGGTGCTGCGTCAAGGTCTGACGTCGGTCATCGGAGGGGACTTGTCGCTCCCGAGCGTCATCACCGCGATGCTCAGCGATGACGAGTCCTGGAAGGCGATGGTCTCCTTCTGCGAGACAGTAATGTCCCAGAAGGAGGCCGACGAGCGGATGAGAGAGGAGGCCGCCGACGTGGCCTCCATCCGCGGGCGACGAATGGGGGTGCGTAGGAGGCGCTACTTAATGCGCCTCCTGTAACGCCCTTGTGCCCGTGTCGGGCCGGGATGGGAACCCGGTCCTGCTAGACACGGCGTCGTCGGGACTGTTCAGAGGTTAGCCGGACAGTCCCCATGGAGGAGAAGTCTGGCCTTTTCGCCGAGGCCAGCCTGTCGCTGGAGGGATCCTGTTGCCTGCAGATCCGGGACCCTCCAATTAAATCGGCTGAAGGCTCCCGCAGGGGTTTAGTACGGTATTGCACTCCCAAAGTGCCGAGTCCGACATAGGTCTAGGACTGCCTACCCGGGCGTCCTGGATATCATCCGTAAATGGATTCCCCTGCGTAAAAAAAAAAAAAAAAAAAAAAAAAAAAAAAAAAAAAAAAAGAAAAGTATCTCGATAAAGGAGTGGCTTCATACGAGGTAAATATTAGGTAGGCCGCGGCGTCAGCGTGCCATCCAACCGTTACGTTGTTAAAAGTTGCTCGTAGTTTTGAAACTCAGATGTATCTAAAACTATTGTTTTCAATTTCCATTACATATACCTACATGTTAACTTATCTTTTCTTCTGAATAATTATTAATACTAACTAGAAAGAAAACTACAACAAACAAACCTATGTTATTATTAAATATTTTGAAAAAAAAAATAACGACTACTGTTATATAATGAAGAAGAAATGTATGCCACCCTAACGTTGTATAGGCTTTTTGAAGATCAACAGTTTTTATTTAATTACTTTTTTGTATCGCTTATTGTTTAGCCGTCGTAAACCATATTGTCGCTCGATAAACAGATTTTCTCTGAATAGATCAGCAAATGTTACGAACTTGTTTTGATAAATAATTTAGTCAAAATAAAACAAAGCTTGTAACACTTGTGGATAATGTATTGGTGAATGAATTTTCAATATCGTATAAGAAGATTTGAAGATTATCACAACATAAAAATAGTGTCTAAACTGAAACTCTAATTATATTTACATTTTTAATTGACTATTGTTTTTAATATATTGTCATAGGCTGTAAATGTCCCACTGCTGGAAAGATAAGTTAAAAGAAGGAAAGAAGTTTATACATTTTTATCCGTTACGCTGCCCCACTATATGTAGGGGAATACACATTCCCGAATTTTATCAGAAAACTCAGGTTTACTCGCCATGTTATTTCCCACCGCCGCAAGAGATAAATTTAAACTAAAAAATCGCATGAAACTTTAGCGATACTAATTTGTAATTGAACAAACGACCATCGGTTTTGATCCACGTGAACTATTCCCAATGGCATTATTCGATTCATAAAACTATTAAACTCTCAACTCACAGTAAAACAAACTCTCGAGTTTTATTTATAGAAGAAGTTCGGGACTATTTTTCTTTGCCGGTCCCCGCACGGCGGTTTATTATATTATATAAGAATATAGTATAAATTATACATACAGGATAGAGTTATGAAATAATATTAAGTAATTAAGTATGATCGTATCTAATAAGTCTCTGTCTGAATCATACGACCGAATTAGATCAGGTTAGCTTAGGTCAATACAATTACTGGTAATTGCTTGTAGGGCGGTAAGCTTGCTTTTGCTTTAGCTCGTTATCATAGTGTTATGGTGCTGTGTTGTGAAGTGACCTGTGTTTTGTGCTTTATGAGAATTTCGTGGTTTTAAAGGTATGCTATTTTATTTTTAATTAGTTAAATTACAAAATAAGTAAATATATTTTACAATCACACGTCATCTGTTCTTAAAGTAGGGAACTATATGCCTGTTGTTATTATGTTGTATGTAACAGCCGACTGATATTCAAATCCATTCATATGTCAACGGGTCAGTCTATTTAATAAAATATATAATTAAATTTATAATTATCCAATCTGTGTGTGTGAGTGTTTTGATTATATTCACAGCTGTCTCGTTATCGTATGTAAATAAGTTTATTTTTTTATGAAATGAAGTTTATGGTTATTGATCCATTCTTATCATTTGTAATGATTAGGTTTTACGCTGTGTAAAAACGCCTGTATGTAACAATCAAATATATGAAAAGAAAAGGGTATAGGCGCATGTAAGCCTGTAGATGTGATACTAACAAAAAAAAAATGATTAGGTTTTATAGCCCACAAGCTTTTTCAAATGAAACATTTTTGTGATGTAAAAAAATGGCAGTTGTAGTTTAAGAAATTAGAGTACTCAAATCTGTTAAACTTTTAATATTTTAGTATAAATTTGTAAAATATGCAATACCTGTATATATATATTTTTTTCTCACTTTTATATGTTTGTCGTATACAATAATTTGTATAGATAATATGTATTATCATTATTTTAATATTATATCCTATAAATAAATAACAACCTAATATCTATAAAATACGCGGTAAACATTTTGAAAAATTTTTAAAGAGCAACACGTGGTAATTTGTATTAAAATTTATATTGAAGTAATAAAAAAATGTTTAACAATTACTTTGTATACTTTTTGGGTCGAATTTTCTGCGAGTTATAAGAGTGAAGTATTAGACGTGAAAATTATAACATACTTTTGTATATTATTAATATTTAAATACAGGGTATTTTTTTTTTTATATATATATACAAAAATAGCTGTTATTGCGGATAACGAATTTACGGGTAATGTAATTATATAAATAGCTCGTCAATTAATCGAAGAATTTTAGTAAGATCCTCTTAACAGCCGGCTGTCGGATGTTTGGTTTCCGTTTTTATTTATATTAATTAAGCTCGTTACAGTTATTATGGTGAGATTAATCATCGTAAGTTGGAGGATATTCATAATATGTACATATTAGTACTATCTTTGAGAAAATGCCAAGTTAACCTAGTGGATAAGCATTTGAATTGATCAGAGGATTGTGAATTAAAACCCAGGATAGCAACTTTAATATTCGAGTGATAAAATTAGTCCCATAAGTAAATACGTAGACTACTTCTAATCCTACTGGAGTATGCTTAGAATAAAATATCTGTAAAATATCTGTCTTGTAAGAGGTAGTGCCATGCTGCTTTGCAGCCGTATTGGGCCGGCACGACCGTGGTGGTACCTCTCGCTCACATGATACTGGTGTAAAGTGACAGTTATGCTGTCGCGTTTTGTGCGGTGTGTGAGTATCCGGTGGCCTATAGGAAGTTATGGGGAAAAAGAGTGCAACGTACTTGCATCTTGTGCGGATGTTCATGGGCGTCGGTGCTCGCCAAAAGGCTCCGACTGCTCGTTTGCCCCTCTATACTATTTAAAATTAAAAAAAAAAAAACTTTTACATCATGAAGGTATAGGAGCACGGTCCACGTGGTTTATTATACTTCTGTGAGCCATAAAAGAAATTTGTATGATAATAATATAATACATATAAGAAAAAAAAATGAATAAAGAATATATATACATAAAATAAAGAATATTTTGTTCTAGGTGGTTAATTTTGACGATACAATTTTTATTTATAGGCTTGAGAAAAATAATTATTTTTCTGAATAATTGGTTGTCTGCAAAGTCAGTTTACGGACGATAATTTTAGTTGCGTGATAACGTCATAAGAAAACATTAATAAAAAACAAATTTAGACTAGACTGTATGGACTATAGTCTGCGATGTCTTCTTATCCTGGCAGGGTCGCCATGCGATGTGCGGTGCGGGAGATGTAATAATACGACAAAAGTTGATTCTCAATTATTTCAATATCAATTCTCAATCAATTATTGATCATCGATCCTTTATTGTGTAGAAATATAATGTATTTATAGTTGCTTCCAAGTAGGTCGCTACGTGACTTATTAACACACATTTTTGTTATTTGTTGTCAGCGATAATGTTCAAGGTTTAATTATAAAAATATAATGTACAAAATTTAATGCTTATTTAACAAAATCATATTAAGTAATGTAATACAATTTTAAATACAAGTTTATTTTCTGGTTTTACTTGTCATAGGTCTACGTCGTACACTACAAGTCCTTTGCTTTCCCTATTGGGGATACATTTTAAAACAATAACAACATGTTGATAAAAAATTGTATACTTTTATAAATTTAATTGAATTATTATCATTAAGTTATTTAATTATTATTATTAAATTATTATTTTGTATAATATAAAGTACGAATTAATTAAATCATTACTTTTTTTAATAAGTTATCATTAATTTACAATCGTTTATTCAAATATTTTTTTACCTTAAATTATACAGATTAATTACAAGTAACAATGTGCTATATTAATAATTTACAATTTATAGTATTTCGAATTTGTATAGGTCTCCGGTTGGGAGCACGTCTGTGTTTTGAACACAGACGTCCGTGCGGAAAGGAGGTTGATTCTTTCGGACTACACGGCTCTTCTTGCAACAAGAGTTCAGGTAGATTTTCCCGCCACGGTTCCCTGAATGAGAACATTAAAAGGGCTCTTGCCACCATCGACGTTCCTGCTCTTATTGAGCCTACTGGAATTAGTCGCGATGATGGCAAGAGGCCTGATGGTTTAACACTGATTCCCTGGGAAAGGGAACAGGCGCTTTTGTGGGGTGCAACCTGCGTCGATACATTGACTCCGTCTCATGTCAGGGAAACGGCTGTAAGATTGGGAGCCGCTACGGAGAAGGCTGAAATGACTAAACGGCACAAATATTCGTCACTTATCCAAATTTATGTTTTTGTGCCGTTTGCAGTCGAAATACCTTGGACCTTGGAGTAGCAGTGCAAAAAAATTTGTAAAAGAATTAACCCCACGTCTCATAGCCTCCACTGGTGACAGGAGGGCTGGTGCATTTTTTGCCCAAAGAATCGGAATTGCGATTCAACGGGGACATGCTGCTAGTATTCTTGGCACCATTCCACGCGGACATGATTTATAAAGTACCCGGTAGCTTTCATCGATTTACTAAACGTTATCACGTCAAAAAATTACAATAATATAGACTTAAATAACATAATATACGAATAAAATATGTGTCAATAGAATATGTAAATAAAAATATATTTAAGGTTAAAGTATAAAAGATACTAATAAAATAATTTCCATCGAAAAAAAAAATGTAGATAAAATATTACTCTTAAAAATTCGCGTCGATGCCTCGGAGTTTAGGCGTCGAAAAAAATATATACAATGTAGCAAAAATAATTGGGCATCCGCGGTTCTCATCTTTGACATTGTGTCAGGTGACTGACAGAAAGAGAATTTCAATCGCATTAGAGCACGTGTGCGTTCCGAGAAACATCACGTTTAATCAAGTAAGTAGTACAAAAGGACCTTTTACATTTTTCGTTCGCGATTTTCAAATTATTTTATATTTGAAATTATAAGTTTATTACAAATATAAGAAATTAGTATATTATTAAAAGAAAGTGTATGTCTTATGTCAATTTTTTTATAAATCTTAAAGAAAACTTAAAATGATTATAAATTATTTTCTTAATCATTATTTTCATCGGACAAGCAGATGTTAGCCAAACTGATATGAACAAATAAATAAATATGTTTAACATACACACACGGTCGTCTGTTCCTAAGGTAGGCAACTTAACGCCTGTGTTTTATAGGTAACAGTTGACTGATAAACATATTTTTTTTGAATAAATATTCATATAAATAATACATAATTATATTAACAAATACATAATACACCCAGAATCGGGGCGGGAATCGAACCCACAACCCTGGAGCAGATAACAGGGCCACTGCCAACTGCGTCACGGGCCAGTCATCAATATAATGAATAATATACCGGGTGTAATCGTTAAGTGTGCACAGGCGATTATTCCGTAACTATTACAGATATTAAAAAACTTTAAACTGTTATCGAAAGTAGTTTACCTAATGAGTAAAATGACAATAATAACTTTTTTTAAATAAAACGAGAAATATCCAAAATGTTTACATTAAGCACTCCCATACATTTAGTATGAGATAGTAGAAAGGTTTAAGTTTCCTTATTTTAACTGGAATAGTACCTACTCATTTTACCCTTATCATTTTATAATTATGTATGATATTATTATTATCAACATAATATCATTCAAGTTGCTGTCAAATGCTCCGTGTAAGGAATTAAAAAGAAATAGTTTATGTTGAAGTTTACTAGCCGATTAAGTGTAGTGTAGACACCTTAATGTACTACTAATCTGGAGTGATATAAATTAAGTGACTCAGTGTTTAAATCAAGGACTATTTCAGCAAAATATTTGTGACTTCAGAACACTATTATAATATATTTTTTAATTTAACCTACAAGAACATTATAATTTCATACCGGCTTCTCGGACCTAACGCGTAAGCGACTCGGTCTGCGCGGTGCTGAGACCTTTTGGTCGCGACGTTCGATACATTGTTAAACTGGGAGTATATTATATTAGTGTAAAACTGCAGCAGGAATGTACTATTGACTTGCACGGACTATCTTATGTGCAAATTAATTATTACCGTACAGCAGCAGTTATTTAATATTGTATTGAGAAATAATATTTGAATACTTTCCTTTTTTTTCTTTTTTTTTTTTTCAAAATTTCACCATGGTCGAACCAGTTATGAAATGGGGTTGTTGTCAGCTGACAGACCAAACTGAGGAGTTTCTTCAATGCGATCGCTGTAAAAAAGCTTTTCACTATAAATGCCTAGCCTTGGATTTATCCCGCGAATTGACTGCTTGGACTTGTCCCATATGCATTTCGAAGACCCCTAAAGTTAAAAACAACGACAATACCCCTGTTCGGTTCAATCCAAACATTACTGTTCGCAACAACAAAAGACCAGCACTGCAGTCTCCACCTGATCCCTCCCCAGCACCTATTACAGAAAATGGGATACGTGCGATAATAGAAGATGCCATTGGGAACCAAATGGAAACTTTATTGGGAAAATTTACGTTGACATTGAATTACGTTTCACATGACGTACTAATCCAGAAACTCCACGTATATGGTTTTACAGATCCCTTTCTAAAATGGCTCGGTTCCTACCTAGCCAATAGGTACTTTTATGTTGTAGCCAATGGCTATAAATCAAACATCTTTCATATAACATCAGGAGTACCTCAGGGGTCACACTTAGGGCCTATTCTCTTCAATATCTTCATCAATGATTTGCCTGAATGCTTTAGCAATTCCACAGCTGACCTGTTTGCCGATGATTTAAAGATAATGCGAACAGTAGATAGTGAGAGAGATGCATTATTGCTTCAGAGTGACATTAATGAACTATTAGATTGGTGTAACAATAATGGCATGGAACTTAACATCAACAAATGCTCACAGATAACTTTTTCCCGGAAAAATAAACCATATGTGTACAACTATCTTATCAGTGGGTCGCTGTTGAATGTAATTGACACTATCAAGGACTTAGGAGTTATAATTGACCGTAAGTTAACTTTTATCCCCCATATCGATACGATCATTAAAAAAGCGTCAAAATCTTTAGGTTTTATAATTAGAAATACCAAATCATTTCGGAAAACAGAAACCAAGGTTTTTCTTTTTAATTCATTAGTACGTAGCTTACTTGAGTATTGCTGTGTTGTATGGCGACCTCATTACGCGGTGCATAGTCTTCAAATAGAACGACTTCAAAAACGTCTATTATATCATGTGGCATACTCAGCAGGCGTTGTCAAGAGGATCCAAGGATACGCTACACGTCTTGATTATTTTAAAATTAAAACCTTAGAAAGCAGAAGAAAGATATTAGACTTATTATTATTATCAAAAACTTTAAATGGCTCCATCAACTGTCCTGATCTTTTATCAAAATTCAAACTCCGAGTTCCCGCTAGATATCCCAGAAATCCCATTAATCTCCTATCTCCCCCCTTCCGTAAAACCGTACTTGGCTCTAACTCTCCAGTTTCAAGACTTTGTAAGCTTCACAACGAATATGCTCAAATAGATATGTTCTGTTCTTCTCTAGGCAAGATCAAATATCAGCTTCACTTAGAAATTAAGTAGTTCCTTATATTAAGTATTTATTTTTGTTACCGCTATTTTGTTTTTGTTATTTTCTTTTTTTCTTTTGTTAGCGTTGCAACTTACCTTGGTATTCTTTGTTTGCATGCGGTGTTTGCCGATTTATTATTGTACACTTAGCTCTAAGTCATACATAGCTTATTTAAGAAATGTATTTTTAGTGTAACAATTACTGGTGAACCTAATAAATAAATAAATAAATATGATATTGATTAATTTTAAGTAGATACACGTGTAGATTATTATCTTACCACTTCAAATTAATAATAAACCTTGTTTCAATATCGTATCGATTTGAACTGGCTGAAAAGCAACATACTAAATAAAAACAAAAAGAAAGATACTCTTTGGTGTTCGTTCTAAATTCAAATTCTTCTTTTTCTTACATTTAACAAATAATTCTTACATTGACATAATTATTGACTAGCCAATTGCAATAGACCAGCCGACGAGGAGGATCATCATTGTGCATCGTTTGAGTAGGTTTTATCTTAAATCCCAAGGGAGTTGCTGGTCTCCTACTGGGCACGTCCCCCGGTGGCGGATAGGCGAACGCCACTCGAATGCCTCGCGAGTGTTAGGGGTTTTCGGACCCCCGCGGACCAAAACCAGCAGCGGTGGGCGCGAAAGCGCAGGAGGGGGATGACTCGACTCCCACTCCTTGAGATAGTTTATCATAATAAATGTATGGGAGTGTTTAATGTAAAAATTTTGGACATTTCTCGTTTTATTTTTAAAAAGTTACTATTGTCATTTTACTCATTAGGTAAAGTAATTTCGATATCAGTTTAAAGTTTTTTGATATCTGTAATAGTTACGGAATAATCGCCTGTGCACACTTAACGATTACACCCGGTATAGTAAATAATAATGAAAATATGATGTTACAGAATGGACAGCTGCTCTTAAACATTAAATTGTCTTACCTAAAAATAGAGACTTACTTTCATAGTAAAATTATGCAATAATTAATATATTTCTGATTTTATTAATAAAAATATTATAAGCCATAAAATATAAAATTTATTGAAATGTCGTAAAAAACTTTAAATACAGCAAACTCGTTAAACTTCTTTGAAAAAACCGTATCGTCACCGTATAAACGTCTCCCTACATTTCTTAATGGAATTTAATTTTTGCTTTCCCCAACGTTGATTGATGTGACGTTGCTCTGTAATCCCATTGTGGATTTCTCCGTTGAACAAGATTCGGTCCAAAGTTCCTTATAAGTTAATTTAAGTCAAAGTCTTTTTATTCTCGGTGAAGCAAAATTACTTATTTTACTTTGTCTCGAGTTGAATGGTACTTGCTGTAATTGATATCAATAATAATCAGATGTAGATATACATAGCTTGACGATTCATGTAGTTCCACGCGGATTTGATATTATTTTCTAGATTTATTGATGCTTGTCGATTGTTGCAAATGGTTTGGCAGCGATTCTTTCCGTTTAGCTAAAGCGTTATATCTTAGTAATCCATACTATTCCTAACAGACTCTCTCATGAAAAACTCATTAAAATGGAGGGAAATTAGTGCGTTCAAATAAGTAAAGTGACCGTTGGCATCATTTCGAACAATTCTTCGGAACACAACCCATTATACAAACGATAGAGCACGCATAAGGATGCAAGATCTCTTCTTAGACTTAAGGGCTCGATATCGCTCGTCAGTATTGGATCGTCAACAATTCTCACAGCTCTTCTTTGAACCGAGTCAAGAGGACCAAGCTGGTATGCCGGTGCTCCTGCCCAGAGATGAGAGCAGTACTCCATATGGGGGCGGACTTGCGATTTATATAGAAGCAGTCTTTGCCCCGGCGTGAAGTACCGCTTCGCTCTGTTAAGCACACCGAGTTTTTTGGATGCCATTGCGATGACCTTGTCTTCTAGGTAACATCGGAACTGGACATCGCTGGATATGTCGACACCAAGGATACCAATACTGTTAGAGATGGTAAGGGGTGTATCCTGGAATTGAGGGGCCACAGTGAATGGGGTTTTCTTAACGGTAAACGCACAAACTTGTGTCTTGGAGGAGTTAAATTGGACTAAATTGTCTCGACCCCAATCGGAAACTTTGGAAATAATACTCTCGATTTGAGACACAAGTTGTTCGCGACTTTCTACCACAGCGAAACGAAGGATGTACTTAATTATGACGTTTTTAATGTTAACCTTAAACTGCATACTTTTTTTATGACATGTTCGATATGCATATATGATAGAGGAAATATATATATGAAAATAATATAATTGTATAAAAGAAGAAGTTACCCATATAAGTTTTTAAGCTTTCATGATCACTAACACTATGATTTATATGTAAAATAAGACATTTATCATATTTTTTGTTGGTTGTTTGGAATTCACGATATTGCGGCACCATTGCAAGTGTCATAGTCATTGATACACTGTGTGAGAGTTTTTTTTACCTCTTGTGGTTTGAGTATCTTTTCCGTTGAGTAAATTGACTAATTCACTTGTGTATTAGCCAATCTATAGATAAATGGTGTGGAGAATTAAGTTTTGTATCTATCTTCGAAAGAGAAGAGTTCTTCTCAAGTTCTTGGCTGTTACCCAGCCGTATACTAAATGTTATCTTAGTTAAAAACGTTGAACAGAAAGACACATTATTATTGTATCCCTTTTGAGAAAATAATACTCAGTTTTTAGTCTTTCAAATTGTGCACAAATTTTGTAATGTGTTTTGTGGAAGAGGTGTTTTTAACTTTATTTGGTGGCTGTGTAATGACATTTCTTCATAATTAACGTTTTTAACAAGTCATAACAAAGATCAATTTATTGTGTGTTTTGTGCAAGGTACAAAATCAACAAATTTCAGGAAAATCCCCAGAAGAAACAAAAATATGTTTACAGGCACCTTTTACTGCGTACAATAATTATTTAAAGTGGAATATTACTACCTTCTTAAGTCATTCCTTTTTAATACCTCGCCGTCGTCTGACTTCAGGGACAAAACCTACTCAAGTGAATTTTCTTGGAGAAATTGTTGACAAAAATTTCCTTCTCTCTATCTCACACTAATAGTTTACCACGCCATACCCATTTCGCCTCGTATCCTTTGTGGACTATTCTAGAATTTATCATAAGTTCAACGAATTATTTTTGCTGATTTCAAGCAATTTATGTAAATTAAATAGTGAAAAGTTCTAGATGCTTTATGTTTTTAAACATTCGTATAATAGTAAGTTACATAACATTTTGACGTCACAATAATTATTGTGTACATGTGGCCAGAAAATGCTTTGTTCCCGCCTATTGTTGTTGGTAATGCTTCGTACCTAATGAAGTCGAAATGTCGATATGATTTCTATACAACGTAGCTTTCGCTTATCTTTCTGGATTTGTAGGGATTAATGTTTCTAAAACGGAGTTCGATATTGTATATAATTGTCAAAGGCTCTTGTTTGCTTTTAATATATAGCATTCCATTGTTTGACTCTTCATTTGTATTACATATACCTGTAGTTATAATAAAACTGTAATGGGACCAATTCTGTATATTGAACATATTTTGAAAAAAAAAATGCTATTCACATTCTATAATCGATACTGAAGCCAAAACTGTGTATATTTTTTTCTATATATCACTCCTGTGTCTTCCTCTTTCAAATGAGCCCCAACAAGTAGGGTTTTAGGGTGTTTCTAGTTATGCCGGGATGATTTTAGGGGTAAAAAAGTAGTGTAAAATAAAATAAAAGTATTTAGAAAATTTAGTATTTTAAAAATAACAAATAATGTAAAATAAAATAAATTAATAATTAGTAATTCAAATTATTAAGTAAATTTTTTCCTTGCGCCACGAGGAGTCGCGAATACGGCGCCGCAGGCAGCGGTCGCGTCCCCTCCCCACCCTCCGCACCGCTTTCTTCACCGCCCGTACGCGCACTTCCGTTACCTGTTTTTCTTACGGTTTTAGTCTCACATTTTTTTAGTTCGGTCGCGCAGCAAAATCCCTATCTCCTCCAAACCTGACGTAAGGAACTTCGTTCCAATAATAATTAAATACAGAAAATATGTTTCTTGTTGTTCTTTTCTTGTTTGTGTATATTTTTTCGTGTTTGTCCTCGGTTTTTTTACGGTGATTAAATTATTTTGTTGTTTAAAACCTAAGAAATTTACTATGAACATTTTAATAATTATTATTATTATTTATTAACTTACATCTTGCTTATTTCTTCCGTGAAACAGCTTTGCTGTGTTTCGGTAAGAAGGGCAAGACAGGCAGTGTAATTACTGGCACCGAGACTTAACATCATATGTCTCAGGATAGGCAACACATAAATGAGTTGGCTGGGCTAGTTCCAGGTAAACTAGTTTATGTTCATGGGCGACGTCGACCACTTACCATCAGGTGGCACGTCTGCCAGTTTGCCTATTCAACTAACATATAAAAAAAAAGTGATACTAAAAATTGTTTTTAAAACAGTGTAATATATTATTTGTTACATATTTTTCATAATTTTTATGTCATCACTAGCGCTTAAGCTAAAACGAGCCTAAATCTTTAAAAATATATATTACAGTGACAATTAAGAGCAATGATATATATGCACACGGTCTGCCTTCAATACAATATTTTGTTTGGGCAGACCTCAAAAGTTTTAAATAAAGCTTAAGCTTGATATTAAAATTTAAATACACACAAAAACTATGTTGATTTTTGTTAATTTATAGATATACGATAAGAACTGTTTAATAATATCCTATATGGGACGAACAAAGTGATTAAGATATGTTATATTTTGATTATAATTTTAACATATGAGATCCGTGATCTTGTGGGATACAATAATAAATGCTTCTATGATATTTATTTATTTATTTATTACACAGACACACCATCGACAGATCATAAGAACATTATTTATATGAAATTACACAGTTATTACTTGAATTCGGTATGATTTGCCTTTACAGGTGTATACAACATTTACTAAATTAACAGTTAGTGTGCAAAGAAAAAAAAAAGAAAATTTGTTAACAATTTTCGGTATGAGATAAATCAAAACAGTAATGGTCAAGTCTTGCAACTAAATAAAACGTTAAAAAATAGTTAGATCCTAATTAATCAGTGATGTACAAGATACCCTATACAAAGTATCTGGAATACAAAATACAAGATACTTTAAAATAAAGTATTTCAGATACCAGATACAAATCGTTGGTTCACTATTACAAGGTTCTAAGTTAATTTTGATGAAGTTGAGTAATTTGAATTTTAAATTTTTGACTTCAGTAAAATGTATACATGTAGCCCTAGTGCCTAAGTGACATATTTTTAATATCTTAATTTAGGACTCATAATGCTTTCTAGGAACAAAAATTGGATATCGACTTTTATACTCTTAAATATTAACGAAATTAAAATAACATAGAACTTTGTGATTGAAAAAATATTTATTTATTTATTTTAAACCAGAACTTAGGACTTTGTTCAACTTAACTTATTTCTCTGAAATAAGTTAAAGAAATCATCTATTCAGCCCAGAATCACCCACTGCTGGGTACCTATAGTATAGGGCTCCAATTTTTTTCATGTCACAGTAGCATTAAAAAACATTATACCATTAAATATCTTTATTTATCATAAAAAGTATGCTTATTTAGACAAAATAAGTAATACAAATAGTTAAATTTACACAATATTAAAAAGTTTTCGATTCACATTTTATTTTCTGAATATTGCCTCATAGTACTCCTTGTCCAATGTAGGCATCCACCGATACATAGACCGTATATTACCTGTTTTAGTTTTGCACAATACAGGTCTTTTTAACAGTTTTGGTTTGGTAAAAAAAAATGTGTTTACATTCCTTCGGGAATTCTGGGGTCTTAGATTAGCTACAGTGTATGATTCTGCAGTGTGTGAACATTTAAAACTCACTTCTAATTGTGACTTCGTAAATTGAAGCTCTGTCACTTTGGAAAAAGGAACTAGTGAATATTTTAAGGCTTGTACAGGCTTCTTGAAAATTAAAGAAATCTTTGCCACTCATTTGCAAGATAGAATAGGGTTTAGCTGAATTTACCTGCAATAATAATCTCATGAGAGATACAGGTGAATAATATTCAGCCTTTAGGAGGACTCTATCAATACAGCTATGCACATTGTTAATTTCTTGAATGCAAGAATGTCCAGGTGTTGAAAATTTTGAGGTAATTTGTTCCAATGTAGAAAATTTATCAATAAGCTGTCTTAAAGCAAAGCTCATAATGCTGTTGCGGTTCTGTGGAACACAACTATCACTCCATAATATAATCGATGTGAAATGAGGGTTGTCAAGCAGAACCTGTGTCAAAATTTTGTATACTGCACTTGCTATATCATTTCCACTTCTTCCAGCAGTGTTCTCGCTCCAAATGGCACAGTACACTTTTTTATTAGTAGAAAGATGGCCAGTCATGTTGTAAGTAGAAAATTTACTTTTGTAAAAAAAATTGCTTACTTCTGCCTTGGGACAAGATAACACATTCTCTAGATCAAAGCACAATACTGGAATTGTACCTTTTCTGTCTTTATCACGGTTTGACCTAGCAGCCATCTTTTCTGTTTTGTGCCTGTTTATCTTCTCTTGTAAATCTGATGTTAATGTATGTCCTTCTTTGTACTTTATAGCAACCTCCTCACATAAATCACATCTGTCTTTTTTAGGTTTTTGAAAGTAGATATTAAAATCATTACAGAATATACGTCGATATACTTCTTGCTTAACTGGAAGCTTGTTCTTTTCTGCAATCCAGGCAATATACAGAGAATACATTTTTTTGATGGTCAAAAAGCGTTCTAAATACTCTCTAGAAGAGTCTTTCCTGCAATAATGTGATGGAACCCGGGGTAATGAATTAATGTGTTCCTTAACAAGCAGTCTATCTTCTTCAGCTGTGGCTCTTTTTGTATGTTTCCCTTGGTTACTGGGTACAGGAGTATTTGAGATATTATCCTTTGTTTTGTGAATATTATATATTGGCTTCTGGCTAATCACTAAAGTATTACAGAAGAAATTCTTACACACTTTTATCTTCGCAGAGTTCACAGTGAAAAAAAACTGAAAGGTGGGTTTTTTCTTTGAATTTTCATCATTCTTTCCTTTGCGTCTCCTGTCAGGTTGTAAACAGTTTGTATTATTCAACAAAAACATTCGTTTTTCTTCTGGAGATAATTTATAATAATTAGTAAAAATTGATAACCTTTCATCATCAGTAATCTTTTGGCTACATTTAAACACACATTTATTTAGACAATCCTTGCTTTTTCTTATCTTCTTTGCCGGCATTAGCTTCTTGCGACTAGACACGTATTCTAAACCCTTATTTCTTGCATCTTTTCGTTTATTAACCTCCCATTCTTGTTCATTTCTCTGTCGCTTACGTGATCGTTTTTTAGGTTGTGCTTTACACACAACATTTCCTTCATCAGCGTTGGATTGATTGTGTACAGATCTGAAAATAAAAGAACTAGTTTAGTTTATGAAAATTGTCAATTGAAAAACTTCTTGAACTGTTTGGTATGAAATTGAAATGAACTCACCTCCTATCTTCGTCAGAATCTGTGGAACTCATAGAACTTGAAGATATACGACAAAGAGGTGATGGCGGCACGAAAATCTTTATCTGCCACTGAGTCATCACTCGAATAGTCCATAATTGTACGCCGCGCTCATCAATTTTACACAAAATTGAAGGGATAACCGTTAGAATGACACAATAAATCCGTAGCATTAACCGCGAAATTGAGATGACTTTGACACTGACAGCTGACATAGAACTTTGGTCATAGACACGTTGATGTTTTTTCTCTAAGCAAAGTCCTATGTTTAACATAGAACCATGTTATCGTAAAAATGAATAAAATCAAAATTGGATGGTTCTATGTTTAACATGGAACTTAGTTATTTCTTTGCGTAGTAAAAATACAAAAATGGTTTGTTTTATGAAAAGTGTGGCTAATGACACATAGAACCTTGTAGCATTCTTATCTCAATAAGTACTAAAATTGTAACATAGAACCTTGTAATAGTGAGCCAACGAAATACCTTTCTGGAATGGTATTTGAAATACTAGATACAAAATACGTATCTTCCAAATACTTTTTAAAGATACAAATTCTTTTGTAAGAAAATAACATTTTATTGAATGTAAGTTTAATTTTTTACGTGAATTATTTACAAATACCTACATCGCGTTGATCGCGTAAAAGTGAGAAGATAAAATATTATATTATTAAGGTTTTAATTGAGACTCAATAATCGTCGATATCTTCAGTTTTTTATATCATTAAATGTTGCTGACAAAACGTCGAGTGGTCTTATTCCTATATTTAAATCGAAATCTTTATTATTTTCATCATTGTTTGATCAACTGTTGAAGAGCATCAAACTAATAAAATAAAGTCTTTAACAATAAAACTATAATTTATTATTATTTATAACTATAATTTTACAAAAAAAAATATATACTATATATTATTTTTTCTGTATTTATCATTCAAATAAAAAATTATTCACTCTTAAAAAATCTAATATTAAATATCATGGATTATTCATACGGGGAAAACCATGTAAAAAACATTTATAGACCAAGATAAGATAAATCTGTTCAGCTGTTCTCGAGTTTTAGCGAGACTAACGAACAGCAATTGATTTTTATATATATAGATACTTGGGTCACAGCCGACTACACCGACGGCCTAGTCTAGTAGGAATTGTAATAAAAATTGTAGTTTTTATAAGAGTCTAAAGCAAAATCTTTGGTATTAATTAACTATCACTTTGGTTTGCAAGCATTCGAATCTGGGCCGCATGTATTTTAAAGAAACGAAGCAAATTAATTATCTTGTTACTTCTCAGTTTAGCAGTAAAATTAACTTTATTACAAATAAAAGTAGATTGAATTCTGGTGAAGAAACAAAATGCAAACACAAGCTTTTTAAGCTGCTTTGGGTGTAAGAATATTTCATTACGAAAAGCTTAATTTGATTTTAAAATGGAAACAAGGGAAATAAACTGTAATGGTAGTTAATTTATATTCCACGATAAACACGACCACGATCAAACTTTGCTATATGTACCTATACACAGCTGTTATTGTTAACTTTATTATTATGTAATACGCAATTATAATGAATTGATAATATTTTGTTTTGTACTTAATTACTATGGATGTACTATAATTATAGATAATTATAATTATTCGACTAAAATAAATATATTATGATTTATTTTAGTAATGAATAAAACAAGGTTTGTTAAATATAAATAAGTTTTGTACATTTTTTTTTTTTTGTTTATATATTTTATTTCATTTATTTGAGTTAGTTAGTTAGCATTAGACAGTCTATTTATTGCTGTAGGTATAAATATTACGCTTTAAATCATAATATACGAGCATAGCCATGAACGACCACAAATTTAACGTTTTAACTCTACGAAGGGTTAACCGCGTATGTTGTCTAGTGAATTATACAAGTGATTAAGGCCAATATTTAACTATATACTTAATTATGATTGAAAACATGAAACTATGTTATTTAAATAATTTAATTCGATATTGAAATCTATACTTAGTGTAAAAATCTGGAGAATTAAGTGTGTTATAACAATGTTACCATATGATTTAGTAGCTACCATATTTTAGTACCTATATCAAACATATTATGAAGTATGAACCAACTATAATCAAGTGTAATACGTGTTTGACAAGCTTAGCAAAATCCTATTCATATTATAAATATAAATAATATAGTTTGTGTGAATGGATGTTTGTTACTCTTTCACGCAAAAACTACTGAACAGGTTTAGATGAAACTTTACAATAATATAGCTTATACATCAGAATAACACATACGCTACAATTTATAAAGATTTTATATAATTTGGCCATATTATAACATAGTTTAATAATTACCAGTTTAATATAATTATATATATATATATATATATATATATATCGACAGTTTATGGTCCAGTTTCTCCCCCTTTCGGGGTTGCACTTTATCGCGGGACATTCTGTATATCTATGTTTATCAAGTTATATTCTTAATCTATATTGTACTTTGTATTAGTATAGTAGAGACCAAGTGATATACCAAAGTTGGAATTATCAATCTAAACAAGAACATTAATTACATAACGAATGGGTATCTTAAACTTTATAACAGTAATCAGCATAGTGAGAATTCCGAACTCCGAATTTCACTCGCACTATGGAACACGCCGTACGTTGTTTTTGTTGTGTTCCAATTTAAACTTGTTGAATGTAAACTACAGAATAAACACAGTATTGTAATAAAGAAAGTTTTGCTTACGAGGTGTATTGATAATAAAGGAAACACGAATTGTGGCAATGTCTGTGTTTATATAAGTTTAACGGTTTTTCTTTTTAAGAAAATTGTGCTTCGATTGATGTTTCACTTAAACATTTCAGCGCAGGTAGTAAGGAGAAGAATTTTCTGTGAGAATTGTAACAACGATGATATTCATTAAATTTTCGCGTTCACTGGATGTGTATCGGGCCATCAAAATGAAATGACACCTTTTACGACCTGGATGTTGTTGCAAACAAAATTTCCATTAGGATAAAAATATTTTGCAACATGCTATCTATAAATGTCTTGTAATTGAAAAAGACTTCTTCAAAAAAATGTTCGGAGCTGAATCTGACGCAATATCTGTGCCGGATTGGTGGACGTATTTAAATGCATAAATGCCTAACATTTTTTACAACAACAAGTAAGTATTTTCTTTCTCTGCTTAGGAAAATAAAAAAAAATAATAATTTAGATTCAGCCTAAAAAAAATTACACTCCGACCACCATTATGCCCACGACCGCCGATTACGTTTCATATCTTCCATTCGATGGGCCACCTCGACTCTTACCAAGTAATTTCCAAACATTCATACTTATTTACACAGTCAATTGTTATATCGATATGAATAATTATGCTGACTAAGATATTTTTTATCATAGACTGGATAAGATATCGTTATACATATATCATATATAATATTTCATAGTCTACCTCAAAACACGGCTTGTCTAACGTAAAAGTAATTTGTTGAATTCGTCTGGTAGCTCCTGAGAATAGCACGCTGAAATATACAAATTCATTTATATAAATCACAAAAGAAATTCTAAGGCAATTAAATTATATAAAAAGAAAAAAAAATGCTTAGATATATATATTTTCCTTTTCGTCTATCGTATAGTTCTTAAATATTACAATCACTACACTATAACGTAATCATGTACTTTTACATATAACGAAATAATAACACTGGATAAAAAGGAGATACTTAATTTCATCCCTGCTTTCATACAGCTTACATGTTATTATCAAAAGATATTTTAATCGAATTACACATACACTTTAATTAGTACACGGACTCGCATCAACATTAGCGAATATAAAACAAACTTTGTATATAAATTTATAATTTTCACGCTGTTACTACCCATGAGAGCAGAAAAGGTGTTTTTAATTTACATTCAACTTTCAAAGCCTTTTGATAAAGACAGTACATCCATTAATTAAAAAAAAGCGTTGTTAAACGAGACTCGTTATTTTTATTACTAATGCGTAAGTGTAGGTACTTACAGTTGGGAAAAAAATCTAATTTTAACTTTTAGCTACATTTCTAAATTCCTCCTACATTTCTAAAATCCTCGTGTATTCTGTCTAGTGAACTGCCTATAAAATAAAAGGCTTTGTAGGCTTTGATTGGCACTGACCTATTTACTGTAAACAAGTAAAAATGTGTGAATGAATTAATGACATAATTAGCCTATGTGTATGTAGTGATGTAAAAAAGCCACCTCCCTACGTAGGAAAGGAGTTAGAGTATAACGCATCACGCTGCTCCACTGCGGGTTAATACCCTTTTGTTTTTTTGACGCTGCGAAATACGTTTACGTATCCCGCCGTCCGAAGGTGACGGGTATGTGGGACTCGCTGACTGAGAAGTCAGAATACCCACTAAAACCTAGCGGTGCCCTCATCGTCGTACAAGGACGCCACGGGATCGCTGGCGTATGCCACCGTGACGCCCCGACGGTTGGCTCGCCTATGAGGGCCGCCTTCTTACATAGAACGCTCGCGGGCACCGTGAGCGCTCTATTTCCGCTACGCCAGGGATAGGAGAACGGGAGAGACTGCGGCAGGTCATGACGACATAGCCGCAGGCTCCTCCGTGACCTGTAGTATTGGGCTTTGGGGAGCAGTCGGGTTCTTATTGACCGCTCTGCCCTTCGTTTTGGGAGGACGGCAGTCCCGGCTCCCCATTAAATGAGCCGCCGGTTTGCCAGCGGCAGCACAAGCGGCGCAGCGTAGTGACCCGGTGCAATTGCGGGCAATGTGCCCCTCCACGCCGCACCGGAAGCACGCGCCGCTACGGTCAACAGCAGCCGGACAAGTCGAGCGAGTATACCCGATGCACAGACATTTGTAGCAGCGCATGGGGCGCTGCTTCAAGAATTGAACGCTGACCGAGCTCCAGCCGACAAGGAGTCTTCCGGCCTTGGCCAGGGCCTTGGCGACTGGTATCGGGCATCGCACTATGGTGAATCCCAATCCGCCAGGTCCGACTGCGATTGCGCCAACCTTGATTGAGCCGTTATCGCACAGGCCCACCTTGGCTACCGCAGCGGCCACCGCCTCACTGGTGACGGAGTCGTCTAACCCAGAGATCTGCAGACTCGCGAGCTTCATGGGTTGGACTACCCTCGCCGTGCTCCCCAGCGTCTCCTGCATCGCCTCCGCCAGACGTCCCGCCGCTTCCGGGGTCTGCCCCTTCGGCAGCTCCAGCAATCTGGCCCCGGTCGCGGCGCGCCGCAGCTTGAGGCCACCGACGATGCCGAGATTGGCCAGATCGATCGTATCTGCCGCCCGCTTTAGCAGGTGGCAGTACGTTACCACCTTGCCCTCCGCGTACTTGTCCAGAGTCCCAAGAACTGCCGGAGAGCGGGGACTGGCAAGCCTGGGCTTCCTGGCCTTCTTTGGTTTAGGCTGCGCCAGCGACTGCGGCTTGCTTGGTACCGGAGCAGCGGCGGCGGCGGCGGCGTAGGACTTCGCCTTCTTCTTCTTGGTCTTCTTGACGACAGTGGTCCACTCACCGCCGTCAGGGCCATCTTTGGGCGCAGGCTCCGTCCTCGGCGTCATTTTTTTTGACGCCGGCCCAGACGCGGGTTCCGTCTTCGGTGCCAGCTTCTTTTTCTTTGCCGCAGAGGCGGGCACCGCTTGCCCATCCTCGCGGATTCTGTCCGCCGCTAGTGGTGGTTGGAGCGACTTTGCGGGCAAAAGCTGCTCCTCCAGCCCCGCCAGTCGGGCGTCCAACATGCGGCCCATCGTCCCCCGCATGGAGGCCTTCCACTCCTCAGGCGGGTCCTCTCCATTCGCTGATGGGGTGGCAGGGGCGCGGTTCCGGCGCTGATGTCGGAGCTCTTCCATTTGCAGCCTCAGCTCCTGCATTTCAGACCTCAGACGGGCATTCTCTAATTGGAGTTTTCGTACATCGTCGGAGGCCGACCGCGCACTAAGATCCTCCACCACGGACTTGATAGAGGCTGCCGCGTCCTTGAGTGCATGAACGAATGTGCCCTTAAAGTACGCAGACCTGATCGCCACCTTGTAAATGAGGTCAAGATCCGTGCCGACCTGTTTACAAAGGGCGTCGGACCGTACGCGGATCTTCCACATCTAGGCCAAGCGCCCTGCGGCCCTCTTCGGCCGTTCGCACCTGCTCCTCTATGGCACGCTCCGCCTCGATGCAGGGCTCCTCCAGCATTATAATGCGCTTTTTACAACCGGCGAAGATCACGCTACCCTCGCCGGTCGACCGCGGACTGCTGTGAAAACGCTTCCCACTCCGGGTTTGGCCACAATTGGTCTCACCAGCCGTCGCCGCCGAGCTATAATCGTCGGAGTCGACGGCTGTCGACTCCTCTCCTGCATCCTTATGTTTGAAAATTTTTAAATTTAGGTTATCCATTATTAATCCCACGAGTATGGGGAAAAGACGGTCCGCATTAAACACAATTTGTAAAAAAATAAAACTATTCAAAGGTGCTCATGAGTAATAATAAAGTTGTTTTTGATTTTGATTTTGATAACAGTTTCAATTTAATTTTGAAAACTGGTGAAAAATAGTCAGAATTTATTGTTATATCTTAACCTAAAACACCATAAACATTTAATGTTAAACTAAAACTACAAAAAAATACTACTATTACAGTAATATAGGTTACCTTTAGAGATATGACAGCAAATAATTTATTTACAACTAAATTTTATTGCGTTCAGTGTATTTACATAAAATGAAACAGTAAAGCATTAAGAAATATTGAACATTTATAGAACGACGAATATCACAAAGGAGGACGTCATATTATATAGGACCGAGGAGCTTGAGACAATTAATGTACACTGTACTGTAATTTTAAGTCAATTATTTTTTTAATCTAAATAAATAAATACAAAAATGTTATTCGAACATAACGACAATGATTGATAGGTTGGAGGAGTAATTCTCTATTGCGCTAGCTATTAAGGTATTTAGTGCGTTATTGCACTCCCAAAGTGCCGAGTACGACATAGGTCTAGGACTGCCTAACCAGGCGTCCTGGATATCATCCGTAAATGGATTCCCCTGCGACACGACAAAAAAAAAAGCTATTAGGGTTAGCAGTACAGTTTTAAGACAGATTTAATCCATATAGTTACTTTTTGTGTTGATACAAACATATCAAACATTTGTGTGAATAATGCTTCAGTTAACCTAGTTACGTATAAAACATTTGTAATAAAAAATTAAATACGCACGACAGGAGCATAAAGTGGAACGAACCTCGAGTCTAACTTTCTTAAAAGAGGGGTAATAACTAAATGAGTATAATTGTCTTTATTTCTTTAAAATTATTAGTTAAGGCTTTGACCATTTGATAAGTTAAAATTTAAAACAAATTACCATTCGGTTATAGTTTAACAGTAATATATAAATTACTTTAATGTAATTAACATTTCTGAATTTACAGCTTTTCAAGGATAACGGGTGTGAATGTTCCCATTTTAAGTTTATTGATGCTACGTTTTATTACACGTTTCAATAAAATAAATTTATATATTATAAAATAATAGCTAGACGTTCGCGCGGTTTCAGTTTGCGACTCATTTTTACAACTAAAACAAGTTCAGGTTTGTAAAGTCAGTATTAATAATATTTGTGCTGACTTTCAGGCTGACGCAGATACTTACCGGGCACGGGTGCTTTGGTTTGCGGTAAGCGAAGCCACTGCTGCCTGCTATGAGTGTGGCGAGCCGATAGACACGGTGCATCACACTCTCGAGGAGTGCGCTGCTTGGCAGTGAGGCACAAAAGCAGCGGCCACACATCCGGCCCCGTTACCGTGGTAGGTGGAGACCCCATAGCGGCCCCGTTACCGTGATAGACGGAGATCTCTCATTGTCGAGCGTGGTCCACTGCATACTCGGCAACGAGAGGTGCTGGTCGACTGTAGCCTCCTTTTGAAGGAGGCCGCGGAGCGGGAGCGTGAAGCAGACCCTAACGCAGACACGCTCCGCAGGAGATGACCGGGGTGAAGGAGACGCGGCTACGCACTCCTTCACCCCCCGTAGTAGGAGGAGCACCTATAATCTCGCCACCAGGGCAACAAAGCGCTCACGGTGCCCACGAGCGCTCTATAGGCGAAGGCACCCCGCATAGGACGGCCACCTGTCGGGGTGTCACGGTTGTATGCGTGAGCGATCCCCTTTCGCCACATTACCACGATAAAAGCAACACTGAGTTTTAGCGGGTATTCTGGGACGTTTTGCGTGCTAGCGAGTCCCACATATGTATATGCGTAAAAGCATTTCCCAGCGATAAAAAAAAAGTATTAATAATATTTGATACAGGGCTTCTCATGAATAATGTTTGTTTCCAATATTCACTTTATTTATTAAATAATCATACAAAAAGAAACTTTAATATTCGAATCATAGCCCATTGTATTCTATGGTTTTAAACCAGTTCAGCAAGCTCTTTGAGACCTTGGTAAAACCATTCTTTGGGCTTAGATGCGAAAAATTGTCACACTGCATTTTCAACATCTTCTTTGGATCCCAATTTTTCCCACGCAAGAATTTTGCCATGGATCTGAATGAATAGTAATCTGACAGTGCAAGGTCTATCAGGATTCGAACCCCCGACCGCCAACGCGCGCTTTGAAGTAGCTACTCGAACCACTACACGAGAACGGTCGTCTTGTCGTCGTCGTCGTGCTCAAACTGCTTTGTTTTTTTTTTTTTTTATTTAATATAATCTATATTTACATTGTTAAGTTTTAGTATTATGTCAGAAATGTAATAGAAGAGTAGGACTTCCTGCCACAAGTACTAGTAATAATATGAATTATTTATTAAGTTATTCCAAAATTGTTACTGTACGAGTAGCTTCTTCTTCTTCAAGTGCCACTCCATTACTGAAGGTTGGCAGTCAGCTTCTTATATTTTTCCTTGTCCAGCGCCAATCTGAACAGTTGTTCGACGGTCTTAATACCTGTCCACTCCCTGATGTTATAGAGCCAAGACATCTTACGTCGACCCGATTTACGCTTCCTGGGCACATTTGCCATCATGATGATCTGCAAGAGGGGGTTCCGAACACGCCTTAGTACATGTCCAAGGTAGACAGTTTTTCTCTGTTTGATAGTCCGAATAAGTTTCAGGTTTTTTCCCATACGATTTCCCGTACGAGTAACTAGCTATCAGAAATATTAAATGAAAATTGTGAAAAATATTTTTCTATTTTTTTTCCTTTGAAGCAAATCGAATAAAATACCAAATTGAAGTAATACGTTACCAAAAACTTATTTTTTTATGTTTAGTCAAAATGGCGAATATCCGGCACTAGATTATAATGTGTCGTAATATATAATATTGTAATTAATCAAATACTTAGAGTTTACAAAAGTAAACACAATATTTATTAATTATCTCATTTTCACATATTTTTTGTCAAATAAAAAAAATCAATCTTTTGCACGTCAATATTATATTTGAGTTCATAAAAAAGTTATTACTTTTCACCTTGACACGTCACGGAGAATTATTTTATTACTAACGCTATAGATAACCTTCGTCGTCACTTACTGTCACAGAACGAAACCACACCTGCGACCGTCTGAAAATAAGCGTCTCGTGTATAATTTGATCTCATACAACATTCATTGAAAGAGAATCCACATCACGCAAGATAATATTGTAAATAACAATAAATCTAAATACATTCATATGCTAAATTTTTTTTATTTGACAGTCACAGTGCTTCTGTTACCGGAATGATGTGAAAAATGATACCAAAAGTTAGATTCATTTAATCTTTTTTTTTAATAATTTTTATATAATTTTATTTAAGTATTGGTTTCATCATCATCATCTTCATATCAGCCATTGGATCCAGATCCAGTCCACTGTTAAACTTAGGCCTCCCCCATCGACCACCAGATCGACCGGTTCAAAGCAGCCTTCCAGTGACTTTCAACAAGTGGTCTGTCCATATCACGGACAGCCGTCCAACGTTGCGCTTGCCGGTACGTGGTCTCCACTCGAAAACTATTCTGCTCTATCGGCCGTCAGTTCTACGAGCTATTTGCCCTGCCTAAAGATATTTTAGCTTGCAAATCCGTTGCGCTATGTCGGCAAACTTCTATCTCGCAGAGAAATACCAAGCATAGCCCTATCTTTTGTTGTGAGCTTGTTTAAAAGGCACATAGTCAGAGACCACGTCCCAGATCCAAATGTCATCACTGGTAACACACATTAGTCGAAGACTTACGACTCCAGGCACTGAGGTATGACGAATGAAAAGAAATTTTTTTATTTTCCCGAACGCTGCCCATCCCAGCTGGATTCGACAATTGACCTCTCTCTCGAAGTTGGACCTACCAAGTTGGACTTTTTATCCCAGGTGGATGTACTCGTCAACCATTTCGAGAGTAGAATCTCCAACCGATGTCGAGGTGGGCACGACATTGACACTCGAAATGATCTTTGTCTTGTCCATATTCATTTTAAGGCCCACCCGTCGGAAAACTCCATCGAGGTCACTGAGCATAATTCTGAGGTCTCCCGGGGATTCTGCAATAAGCACGATATCGTCGACAAATGTGAGGTGAGTGATTTACTCGCCGTTTATGTTGATGCCGAATCTTTTCTATTCCAGAAGCTTGAAAGCGTCTTCCAAGCTTCTGGAAGCTGGTCTGCTGTAGTAAGAAGTTTCGGAGAGATCCAGTGCTATATTCCTAAACTCGAACCGACATAGTGTAATAAAATGGCTTCGTAGGTGTTCACAACTGTCTTTATTTTTTTACAACTTCACTCCACCGAACCGTTACAAAAAGTGCCCTGCTTCACTCATAACACGTATTTATATAATTTAAAAAAAGGCTATTGATTGTCTAAATTACATTGCATTACCAAAAAACATATACAAATACTTCTAATTAAATAATATTACTATCAAATGAATTTAAACTAAGATTAACACTTATCTAAAATAGCCCAATACAATTATATAAAATTAATACATTTTAAGTAGACCATTAATATCTCTTATTCTTTATTTAAAAATACCCTACTTTAAAAATCACAAAGCGGAAATCACAAATTGATAGTTTATTTAAAATATCACAATACAATCTAATGAATTTAATAAACTTTTATTAGGATTTTAACAACTTTTAAAGGAAACACAACAATAGTAGCGTTATTGTACAAGCATTTCAACACTTTGATATACCAGTAGTCAATGTGGCACCGCTGCAGAGAGTGCAGCACCGCCCAAGTTTTGATCCAATTGAAGGCTTTCTCATATTCCCCAAACACCAAGCACAATGGCCGATTATACTCCTCGGTCTTCTGTGTAATATGTCGGAGCGTATGTATGTGGTCTATGGAGTACCATTTATATACCATTATAGCCTTTTCGGAAACCGGATTGTTCGAGAGGCTCGAAGTCATCAAACTTGCCCGTCATACGATTCGTAATGACCCTCGTGACCCTAGACCCTAGTCTGTGAATCAATAATGGCACATAAAATTTGTTATTTTATTTTTAAATTTATGTGAAATACTATTAGTTAAAACTGATGGGGTTGATTATTTTACCACAACCGTTCTGGTGTAGTACGGCAAGTAGTCGCCTTAAAGCTGGCGGTCCCGTTAAGATGACTTCCGCTCGGGGCAAATATTTTATTTTGATTATTATTTGTACGTGTAAGGTTTATCTGGCCCTTGTTATGTGAACCACCTTCATGCATATGATAGCGCGTAACGCAGTCGGTTGCGGTTGTTATCTTAGACACCTGAAAGCGATCGTTACTCATGGAAGAGGAAAATATCAGCCAAACCATAGTGCATAGCAGCGAATTATTTTTCAAATATATTTGATATGACTGAAAAAAGTACAAGTTGGATTAATCTCCAACCTGTCTCCTATTATGAGAAGTGGCATTTGTCCAGTAGTGAGACTTTTACAGGCCGATATATTCCAGTTTAGTAAAAGTGTTTCACAACGAAATGATCAAATAAAAAGTCATCTCAATCAGACAATATATAAAAATATACGTTGTAGTAATAAATTCATTCATTTAGTCAAAAATCAAAAAACCTCTACCTTCGTATTATATTCGTTTTGTACTTTTTACGTGTTACGTGCACAAACAAACCTTATAAGAGATGGTGCTGATTGAAATTAAATCGCGCTATTAAAATTTATTCTTGATGATATATAGTGTATTAATAAAACGGAGGTTTTAACAGATTTATTATTAGTATAGATATAGATTTATATAGTTTATTGCACACCCAGCAATACATAAAGAACAAAAAAAAAAAAAAAACTACAAAATAGAGTGAGAGTACAAAGGCGGTCTTATCACTGATAGTAATTTCTTACAGACAACCCTTGTCTGTATATTATGACACATTGGTTATAAGGTAATGGCAAACGGTGTATTTGATTTTTAATATTAAAATTTTAAAATATAATAACATAAGTGATATTTAAATTATAAAACGTAATGGCGTTAATAAAAGATACTTATGTATATACAGCATATACAATATATTAAAAGCTATAAATAAACATTAACATATACATAAACATTAACATACATATACATAAGCATACATATATCTACACAAATTTACATAAAAATATGCATAAAAATATTTACATAGGTACATTATACATACATATACAAATAATTATTTACTAAAAATAATATATATCATACAAAATATTAACGATATGTACACGTAGATAAATAAGGTTTTTTTACAGAACGCTTAAAAATACGTGTCGATTGCGCTTGGCGTATGTCTCGCGGGAGAGCATTCCACAGTTTTGTAGCTTTGAGAGTAAAAGATTCACTGTAGTATTGACCGGACACAAGATATTTTAATTTATTGTCATCTTGAGAAGGAAGGTTTAGCCTACTGGGGACGTCCGAACCAAGAAAATTAAAGCAATTCTTTAGGTATGGAGGAGTACTAGGATGGAAAAGGTTAAAGGAGAGAAAAGTATGTAAGTTAATGCGCTCTCTTATTTTAAGCCATTTAAACCGTGCTCGGTAATCAGAGATAAGATCGTACTTTTTCAATTTAAATATGAATCTGATGATCATGTTTTGAAGGCGTTCAAGCTTATTAAGTAGAGTTTCAGATAGGTCAGAATAACAGACATCAGCGTAGTCAAGAATAGAAAAAAGTTTGGCATTGTTTGGGCAAGTAATACCTTTGTATTTTTTCACTTTCTCAATGATCAAATGAGAAATCAAGAATACGAGTATGTAAGGTACGATTAGGTTAGGTTCGGTTTTTTCTTGAATAATATATATCTACCTCATCCGCAGTTTCCATAATGCTATATATGGAGAGCAAGTAATACTCCAAAGACTTTTTTCGCATGGTCACGAGAGAGTGATCATCCTTTATTCATCATTCGTCATCCTTTACTTGTTTTATAAGCGATATTATCAAAAGATATTATCCTTATCATTGATCTAGCCAAGGCATGTTATGATGTGTCCAAAGGACAGTTCCTGAAATGCGACCATTTATTAAATTTTCGAGTATTTCACGTTTTAGGCAATTTCACAACATGGCCACGACATCTAGGTATACCAAACGTGAATGTATTCAAAAACAAATTCAAAAATTTAACAGGAAGAACATGACACGTACAACTATTTCAATAGGAAATATATATATATATATATATATATATATATATATATATATATATATATATATATATATATATATATATATCTATATACTAATAATAAATCTGTTAAAACCTCCGTTTCATTCATACATCATCAAGAATAAATTTAAATAGCGCGCTTTTATTTCTATCAGCGCCATCTCTTATCGTGTTTTTCTCTGTGCACATATCGTAAAAAGTACAAAACCAATGTAAATAACTTTAATACATAAAAATTAAACATAACTCACAGTATAATTTAGTTTTTGTTTCATTGCAATTAAATTTAAAAATAAATATTTAAGAAAATAGAAATACGCCTAGACGCGACAGAGACGCCATCTGGTCTAACGAATCTTAAAAACTCACAAAACTTATTTTTGAGTTATTATTTTGTTAAACTTAAAAGTTTACTAAATATGTCGGATAGGAATAGAAATCGTTTTAATATTTTAGATAAACATCATTTTCAATTAATATACTATTATGTTAAATATTAATTATGTTAAATGTCACTTAATATAAAAAACGATATTCTACCTTTATACGATAGATGGCGTAGATAATTTTCTGAATCGCGCTGACCAAAACTTCGGCCAAAAGAATGACACTCGCCCGGATTTAGAAAACTATTTTTCTTTTTTTAACTATTGTTCATTTAATTAAATACTTTAGGCTACTACAGTCTTGATTGTTTGTTTGTTGTTAAAATTTAAAATATTTGGTCGTTATTTGTTTGTTGATTGTACAAAGTTGGATGGTTATAGCTATTTAAGTTGTAATCTATATATATATATATATATATATATATATATATACATATATAAAGTCGTGTTAGTTACACCGTTTATAACTCGAGAATGAGTGGAACGATTTTTATGATTTTTGTGTTTTTGGATTTGTATTCGTCGGGAATAATACTTATTAAAATATGGTATTCATCAATGAGAAAATAATTAATAAAAAAAAAAAACAGTTCAAATATTTCATCCGTACTATCTATATATATAGATATAATAAATCTGTCACTCAATCCGTCTATTATAAAATATTTTCCAGTATCGACGCAGGTGTAGGTGATAAAAAATATAAATTTATAATTTTTAAAATTTTAGTTAAATACCCGTGCGAAGCCGGGGCGGGCCGCTAGTATACGTATAAAACAAAAGTGTCACCCGACAATCCCTTTGACACCGCAGCGGAACGTAAATTTTTACTAATGAATGGGTAAATTAATTATTGGTAATTTATCAAACGGGCGCGACCGAGTAATTCCGTAGGGACCATACTCGCGTTCCTTAATAAATTATTTAGAATTGTAAAATACTGGCCGTTGTTTCATACAGATCAAGTTGAAGCGAATGAAATGCATTATGAAATAATGTTTTAAGCTTTGTGTTCTTATAGGCTAATAAAAGTTTATTTTCATCACCAAAGTTTATTTTGTGTTGGTAGCTCTATAGTCAGGGTAGATTAGCTAAAAACAATAAGCTACAAATTATAGCTTAATCCTTTGAACTGAAGTAAATCATCCTGGAAAAGTCCCACTGCTGGGAAAACACCATCCTATCCATATAAGAGAAGGGTTTGAGTTTCATCCACCAAACTGCTCAATTGTGAGTAGATAATAACGATATTACTATGATAATAACTAGGACCGATGGCTTTACGTGCTCTCCCAGATGCTCTCAGTGCAGTACTCTGCAGTTCTCACACAAAGATATACACTCAGACCAAAAATAAATATTACAAATAATAAACAAATGACTGTTTCAAGCGAGAATGGAATCCCTACACCAGAATGGATTTCTTGTTTTTTAGGAATGCTAAAATTAGTGTATCGTGACGCGATCAGTACGAAGGAAAAAAAATTATCATTATACATATTATATAAATACATCTTAATAAGGTATTTGCCATATTATGTCACATACCCCTGTTATTGGTTTTTGCTGTTTACTAATTGTTCTACGTGAGCGACAAAATTGGCTATGACAGACGACGTGAAAACATCAAATAATATAATATCTTTACCTATAATAAATCTGTTATATGTCATCGAGAATAAATTTTACTAGCGTGATTTAATTTCAATCAGCGCCATCTCTTATAAGCTTTTTATGTACGCGTATCACGTAAAAAGTACAAAACCAATGTAAATAACTTTAATACATACAAATTATACATAACTCACAGTAACATTTAGTTTTTTTTTTTTTCATTGTAATTAAATTTAAAAATAAATATTTAAGAAAACAGAAATAGGTTCCTACGCCTACGCGACATGGAAGCCATCTGGTCTAACGAATCTTAAAAACTAGGAATATTATATTAAATTAGATTGTTTAGTGCGATTGCCAAGTCAGTCTATTTATTTAAAACATCAGATTTTTAATATTGATATGATCACTATACGATGTTGTTAGGTTAGCTACTAACGTAATAACTTAAAACAGAAGAACCCTTAAGTAGGGATTGAATAAATTAGCCGACTTGGTATTACATGGATCTCACAACTTTTTACGGAAGAAGAAGTGAGTTGCGAGACTTGGTTTCTTTTTACAATTTATGTTTTTGATGGCATATACTATTATGTTAAATCATGTTACATGTCACTTAAATATAAAAACGATATTCTAACATTCTACGATAGATGGCACAAAATACGTAATATAATTTTTTGAATCGCGCTATCCAAAACTTCGGCCAAAAGAATGACACACGCCCGCCCGTATTTAAAAAACTTCTTTTTTGCATTTAGTACCTTAGTGTACTATGGTCTTGGTCGTTATGTGTTTATTGATTGTACAAAGTTGGATGGATATAGCTATTTAAGTTGTAATCTATATATATAAAGAAAGACGTGTAAGTTACATCGTTTATAACTCGAGAACGAGTGGACCGATTTTTATTATGTTTAAGACGGGTACATACCACGATGACGACACAAATGTTTCATCCGTACTATCTATATATATAGATATAATAAATCTGTCACTCAATCCGTCTATTATAAAATATTTTCCAGTATCGACGCAGGTGTAGGTGATAAAAAATATAAATTTATAATTTTTAAAATTTTAGTTGAATACCCGTGCGAAGCCGGGGCGGGCCGCTAGTCTACAATATAATATCTTTCGTTGTAACTTTAATTTATGCGTGAAATATTGGTTATCTTATGTCGCATCATGTCGCATAGATTCACATTACGTAATGTGGCTTACCAACGACGTCAAATTACCTACGAGTACCTTTAAAATTATTGAAATTTTGCGTTTGTGGGTTCAAAACACAATATTCGACTATAGTAGTTTATCATAATTTTCTGTATAATATTATTTTAAACAGTGTATAAGACAAGACTTATGTAATCCATTTTATTTTTTAATAACGACATGTATTACAGATAAGTGCTTAATATACTATATGGCACAAAGTTTCCATGTAAACTTTTTATATTTGTCTTTTACAATCAAAATAATTGAACCTTCTACAATTAATATTAAAGTACCTGAAAAATTTAATTCCATATATATTATTTAATAAGTTATTAAATAATATATATGGAATATATTAATAATAACTGATACCACGAGCGGTAGTTCATATTTCACTTTGAATTGTTTGTTAATAGAAATATAGAGAACATTTTTTGCTACAAAAAAATTTCTCACATAACTGTAGCATCAACATTTTATGATGTTAGTTTCAATTACTCCTTATCTGTAATAAATATATTCTTTCTAAGTTAATTTCTCAATAGATAAAGTATTAAAAAATACATAGAAAACATTATTTATGTTAAATGACTGTTTTATTTTTTACATACATCAAATAATAGTTGAAACTAATAGAAACTACTTATAAATATTACGGCCAAAAACCTAACTAAGATTATAGTATTGATATTAGAATAATGCTGATTAACGATTAGACACTATGCGAAGCGAAGAAATATAACAGTGTATTTAATAAATACCTAGCAATGAAATATCAAAAAAGTGTATGGACAAGGTATGAGATGCAATCTCATGCATTAGTGTCAAATTATTAACAATAATTTTTATGATAAAACATAATTATAAAATATTTTGTGGTGCTATTACAATGTTTATTGAAATTTTTTATGATATTACGAGTATAATTTAATTCCGGTGTTGTGTGTTTTGACGAAACTGCAACTAATTAAGTATATGTACTACAATAATGAATACCTTATAAAATAAAATAATCAAATTTAATTAACAGATAAAATGTTTCGTTACACAATACAACGTGTAAACTTAAAAGTCAATATCAGAAGAATATATATAGTATATATATATATATATATATATACCTAGACCAGATCATTGATAAGAAATCGTTTGTTGTCTATGGACTATTATTGGCTATACAAATATGACATTATGGCAACTGCGGATGTGGAATCCTCCTATCCAGTTTAGACTCCTTGTGAGGTTTTTTTTTTATTTTTATTGAGAAAGATTGAAGCGTCAGCCAATTCAATAAATAAATGGCTAAAGTCAAAACGGCAAAAAACCGCTAACGAAGTATAGTATAAAAATAACATTTTAAGGTTGGCTACACATTATCGAATACATCTCATAGAAAATTCTTAACAAAAATCGTAAGGTAATTTATTATTGTACTTATCTTGCCTAGAATTTTTTAAACAGAAAGCACGTATCGGATGGCAAAAAATAAAAAAATTAATACGCTCGTAGCAACTTAGAAAGTATAAAATCGTTTACAAAGGCTTTACCCAGAGCTAAAAGTAGCTTAGTTACCTATTAGCGTCTTATGGCAAGTCAAAGGCCTTCACTATTAATTATCATTTTACGACTAAGAAATCTTTCTCTAAGCATCCGTGTGGATAGAAGCAATCTTCACTTTTTTTTTTAGGGGTTCCCAAAGGCTGTCGGGGCGTCACGGTGGCATGTACCAGCGATCCCGTGGCGTCCTTGTAAGACGACGAGGGCACCGCTGGGTTTTAGTGCGGTATTCTGGCACGTTCTGCCGTGTCAGCGAGTCCCACATACCCGTCGCCTCCGGGTGGCGGGATGCGTAAATGCATTTCCCAGCGTAAAAAAAAGGGTATTCCCAAAGGCTACAACTCAGACTCTAATGTTTAAACTACTATCCGTGCGCAGAAACTTTGCCGATGGCCTTGAGACGTCACGCGTCGATAGTCAGTAGGGTTAAAAAAAAGGTCACATAAATGTAGATTATTATTGTATATATTTAACATCGAACTATATATGTATATGTATTCACGGGCTTGTGTCCGCAACTCGACGTCTACAATCATACTACACTACACTACATCGAACTAATAAAAAATAGTCTCGGTCGAATTATAAATTTGATATAAAGTGTATTACACTATATATTAAATAATAATAACAGCGTTTTTTATTTAATATTTATAATAGTAATTATATTTTATTTAATGTTTTTTTATTTAATATTTATAATAGTAATTATAAATATTAAATAAAAAACGCTGTTTTTATTAGGTTGATTATATATTTTTATGTATTTATATTTAGTGAATGAATGAAACGTAGACGTAAAATAAAAGTTTAATGGTTCCAAACAACGAAAACAAATAACTAACAAGAATAAAACAAGTAAAACCTAAGAAAACAACAATTAATTAATTCGTAGTAAAAGCAAAAAATTACACGCACGTATTGGCTGCGTTGCTAGCGGTATACCTCAGACGAGCGAGGGACGCAGTCAACTCCGGCGGGAGGGGTGGTCATCGGCAAAGTTTCTGCGCACGGATTATACGTTGTATTTCGGTCCATCTGTTGCAAAATTGATATCTGTAAACTGTAATAGGTATAGATAATTTAATTGATATATTATGTATGTGTGGCTGCGACACGCCACACGCTTTTTTTTTTTGTTGTGTACAGTCAATAAAATTTAAGCTTGACCTTTAAAAATATGAAATATTTTATATATTTATTTTGTAGAAAGGAGCTTTTAGTCTGCTAATCCACTTTATACTCGGTCAGTTTACATAAATAATAATAATATTCTGCATAAAGACGACCGCAGTCTACTCTCTATTCCTGTCTCTTGTAGCAAAAATAATACGTGGCTTATATCACATAGTATTTTTAATCATAGTTTAATTTACCGCAAAGTCCTTATGTATATAATGTCCGTAGCTCAGACGGAACTTACAAAGTAAAAAAAGTATTATTTATAACCTTATTACATTTAGGATCTTTCAGTTTTGAAGTTATTTAATTTAGCTTTACTCCGGTAAGAAAATATTTTAATATATAGCGCTTTCTAGAGTTTTCATGGTAAAGTAGTAAAAATATAACAACATATGTATGTGCTTTCCTCATTTCATGCATTAATTATTTTGTGACGCCAAAAACATACATTACATGACTTTAGATTTAGATAACAATCAATTCTACGATATTTTTTATGCTGCAATATTAAACTAATTTATGTAAGAATAAATACTTAAATAGCTTTTAATGCGATAAATAAAAATTCTGCAATAACAAATTTTAAATGTTATCAAATCTTTCTAAACACAACCTAAGCTTATGTCTATACATACAGTAATAAATATTTAAAAAAAAATTAAGAATATGTAATAGAAAATATATCTTAATATATGTATATTATCATAGCATCACTTTCAGTGGTCCTATCAGACGATCATATCGATCAAGCGATAATATCGTCGCTGATGCGACCATATTAAATTAATTTATATAGCTTATACAAATACAAACTTTGTAAATTGAATTATACTCTTGTATCAACGCAACATCAATGATATTAGACCGATATTTACACAGCGTAAGAAAACAGAAAGCGAAATAACAAGGGGTTAGCAGAACGTTGGTATCATTATAATTCGAATCTGTATCGGCGTTACTGATGTCAAACTCGAGTTTTCGATATGATTTACAAAGCAAAATATCTTGAGGAATCAAGGCGATTTGTTGCAATTGTATTCATAGGTTAGCTGAGGATTATATACTGTCCGTTCGAATTTTATAATGTTTATTCAATTTACATAATGGTTTCGCTGTCCCCATATCGCTAATTACACATGGCGTGTGTTTTACGGATTATCGCGCACGTGGTCGCATTGTCGTGATTGTAATCACTCGGCTTCGTTACTATAGACACGTCCAGGAGTCATTAGTTAGGAGTCATTAGTCATTAGTTATTAAAGGTCGTCAATAGAAAGTGGTATATAAATTTATATAATATAGTATTAATATTCTTATACTATGTATTTATGACTTGACTATTACTATCACTTGTATATTATGTTACATTCAGTCTCAAGCGTCATTCTTTGAAATTAAAAATTTCAGAATATAAAGCTGATGTACTGCTGTCTAAATAATTCTCCGATTGTATTTACTTATAGTTTATTTTATTGTTTTAATGTATATATCTAAAAACTCAACTTTGATAAGTAGTAAATAACAATATAATTAGCTGTTGTTGAGCGATTTAGTATCCAAAAACTTCAATTTATTTAAGGCTTACAATTAATTTATTTACATTTTAAAGTTTAATTTGCATAGGCATGGGAAATTCATGTCTAATTCGGCTCTGTCGGAGGCACAAAACCAAATATTTTATTAAGAGACTCGCTTAATACAGGAGGGTAGAAAAGTTGATATATTAATTAACTAGTGAATAAGTCCGCCAGGCCGAAGAGTCACTTCTTTTTACGCAAGCGCAGTAAGGATCTGTCAAGATACGCCCTTAGGTAGTGTGAACTCGACATTCGGTCGACGCGCACGAACTCGGCCCGAGTCTTTCGTAGTAGTATGCGATGTTTTGCTCCTCCACAGATAAAAATCGAACTTAAGGGTATACGGTGTGAAAAGTTATTGTGAACGCGGACGAGTTATGTAGGTAATTTAATTTAAAGTTTTTACGAGTTTCAAAGTGAGTTTTTAAACTATACGAGCTTTATACGTTTATTTTTTTTTTTTTTTGGATTTCGTTGTGTCATATAAAGTGGTGTGATGTGTCGGATGATGGACGAGAAAAGTTTATTTCAGTTTACGGTGAGTGAGTATTTTTAGATTTGTAAATAATATTGACGATTTTGATTTATGGATTTTTAATTCGTTCATTCGTTTCGATAATTAATTCGTGAATCTGTTGAGAGGCGCCAAAACTGATATAGTTTTAAAGTGTTTTTGTAAGTTAAATTCCTAAAACCGTGAAATAACGTATTTACATATATATTTTAAGGGATATTAAAATTCATTTTAACTGTGTAGTCGATTTTAATATTTCGTTTTATGATATCCAAACAATTTCTAACTTCGCAAAAGTTTGCGAAGTATTAATAAATAAACATAAGAGTTAATTCCAGAAATCGGCATTTTTGTGAGAAAATATCTTTCTATCCTTCAACTTTTCTATACTAAAATTTTATTTTATTTTTGTTTTCTTACGGGAAAAAAAGCAATAAAAATATAAATAAGCAACGAAAATTCCTTTTTTCTTTCCTTTAATTTTTCTCTCAGACTTTTTTTAATATTATACTTTTTTGAAGTTCGGAATCAGCTTTCATTAAATTTAGTAAACGATTCTTAGTCAAATATTTTTCGCTTGAAGTTATGATGTAAGTTTGAAAGTAATTACGTTGATCGCGTGTTTACTGGACGGTTAAATTTTGGGTTAATATTAAAGAGAAATAACATGATAAGGATTGATTTTGATCTAACCACATTTTAAGTTTGATAGCTTTTTTTTATAAATAAATATTTTCATTAATCAATTAGTGAACAAATTTTTCATTGCAATATAAAATTTGTAATAATTACCATTGTTTGATAAAATCACGAGATTTAAGTATTAAAATTTTTATTTACCGACTGAGTATACATTTAAAAAGTTTTTAATATCCCATTAACGTTTTTGTTTCTTATGTACGCACTCATATCAAAAATGCAAACTTGAAAGTGGCGTTACACTTGTAAAACTTACTTTAGGACCTATAGTGACTAGTTTCTATGGTAAGTAATGTAATAAATATTGGAAAAAAGATAAATTTTTGATTAGTAAGAGACTCCTTAGTCTAATATTACATTAAATTTTACGTAAAATAATAACTAATTTATCCTTTATCGATTTCAAAGGAATATTTTTTCAATATTTTTTTTATTTTTTATTATTTAATAATTTTGTTTGAACTTCGTTAAAATATGAATTTAGCAATCGTATCAGAACATATATTTACCTAACAATATATTTATTTCCTTTGAAAACTAGGTTTTTTTAAATAACAACAAGGCAATAAGGCTCTTTTAATTCTTCAATTTGTAAGGTCTCCTCGACAAAATCCGATACTTTTCAAGCTAGATAATAAACATTTCCATTAAAATACCTTCGGCTTACCAATTTTTCTACATGTAAACAAGAAAATATTTTTAAAAGCGTTTTAGTGAGCTTGTTGTTAAAGTGAATTGTTATATTACAATTTTTTTTTCTTGTTTTGTTATAGGTTGTTATTAAAATAATTGGTCAAATTTTTTACTATATTATTAGTCAAGTGGTTGCACCCGTGTTGACGTTTGTGACTGCTTATTTTACTTCTGGCTAATAAAGTTTTCGAATACAAATACCAACAATTGGCAAAAAAATTAAAATACGAGATTAAGTCGATAGAAATATGGGGTACCTATATGCAGCCATCGTGAGCGGTGTGCGGTGGGAGAGCCCAAGTAACCAAATATCCATTTGGGTCACGGATAATAAATGCTGAGGCGTTTCATATAATTTTCAATAGAAAAAAACAAATATTATTTCAAGCATAACACATTTTAATCTATTAAATATATGTATATATATATATATATCGTTTTCATTCGTGTGGTAAATACAATTTTTAACTATTATTTCGACGATGACGATTAGATAGATAATTTGTTGACTTTTGGTTTTTTAATTATTTAAATTTTATTTAAAAAAAATATTATATTCTTATTTAGTTCAAGATGTATTCCTAGTAGGTTTCCATAAATAAATATGTATTATCCATAGGTAAATGTAATTAGCTAAAATTTTAAACTTGAATCACATCTTTAATCATAAAGCGGTATTTTACGAGACTTCAAAAGCATTAAATAGCTGTAAGTCTACGCTGTGGTATTAGTAACACCAGTTATGCTGGAAAACAGTTTTATTAAAGCTTTATTTGTGACAGTTTTGTCAAAAACCTTTGTTGTTTCGAAACCAATGCGGGCTGAGAGCTTATTTACATATGTGCGTATAGAGGATATACATACCTCTATATTATATGTTACGGAAATACTACGTAAATATAATTAAACATATTCTAACGATCGCTGATAGAACGTGATTGTAATAAATATATCAAATTAACGCATTGCTCTTTCAATTATTTTCTGAAAATGATTTATTGTGTTTTTATTGATGCAGTGTGCGCAAAATCAAAATCGTAGGAAATACAGAGAAAAATCTTAAGAAATTTTTTTTTGACAGCTAGTTGTCACATAGTAATTTTGTTTGCCAAATATCAGCTGTCCATGAAAACATAACTATGATAAAACATAAAGAACAAAATGGTTTTTTTTTTTCTTTATCAGGTAAAAACATTTTATTGCATTGGTACAAAAATAAATACAGCCGCGGTTAATACATAATGTAACGTCATTGTAAAAGATATAAGATATATATAAGATATTTTTTAAAGAACTATAAATTTAGAAACACAAAATTGACTTATCTAGTTGTTAAAGTATGACACACATGAAAAGCGAGTTTCTTTGTTATTCTTCCTTGTAAGACAGATCTTTTAACAACACTTAGGGCCAGTTTCACCACTTGCTATTAAGTTCCGGATAACCTAACTGGTACTTATTTTGACAGATAACCCATACAATTACCTGTCAAAAAAGTGCCAGTTAGGTTAGCCGGAACTTAATAGCAAGTGGTGAAACTGGGTCTAAGTGTTCTCGTTCGAGCCCATTGAGACCCTTGTTTGCATTTGTAACGTAACTAAAGGTTTATTATTAACTCTGTGTTCGATATGTAATTAGCAACCATTTTAAATTAATTAATTTGATAAAGAATTTTCTTTTTCGATAAGTAATATCTGCATATAACAATAAAGCAACTAATTATAAAAATAAAACATTTTTTAGAACAAAATCGTGTTAACCCACCTTCTCTATTTGGTTTATTCCAGAAGTATTGTGTTTTTTTTAAGGATTTTAAATCATGTTTTTTGCTTTTTATTTGTAGTCACAAAACTTACCTCATAATTTTAAAAAATCATTCAATATTATAAGTACCATTATTCTCTCAACAAATCCGCAACGGATAAACTGTCATATTTATATAATGTACTAGTGGTCGCCCAGTGGTCGAAATTCGACCTAATCTATAATTGTCAACATTGTCAACATCATAAAAATATGATTGCGCATAACATGGTAAGCATATGCAGCAGTCATAAAAATTCGATAAAAAATTCGTTGCAAGACCTGTATTTAAAAAAACAAAATCGTTGCAAAACCTGTATTAAAAAAAATCGTTGCAAGACCTGTATTTAAGACCGTGTTGACAACAGACTTTGACAATAAACAAAATTTGTGTATATGTGTATGTACATTGAACATATATGTGTGTGTCGTAGTGTGTGTCTTGTGTTTTATAAATTAATTTAATGTATTTTTTGAGCATTATTATAAAAAAAATATTAGCATTCTGCACTTCTTCTCTATATAAACTTTAACAGTTCCAAATTTCATACTTCTCCGTCCACGTTATTTTCGTAAAAAGGGGTAGAATGTTTTTGCTTCACGTATTAATATATAGATTACAAACATATTTTTTATGACTTATTACTCAAGTATGTAAGAATTAAAAAATGTTTTTTTTTTTTTGTATTTGAGTGCTCATTGCTAGAATGTACATGGATATTCGTTGTTATTGATTACACCTGATTTATACACCTACATTCAGTGCATAGTAATAAATTATTACATTGTCTTCTTATTTTATTTCAAACATTATATTATAATATCAATTCGTTAATTATATAAAGCAACTCTACATATAATACGAGTATGACTGACCCGTTGGCAGTTGGCAGTGACCTTGCTTTCTGATCCTGGGTTTCATAGGCATTAAGTTGCTAACTTCAGGAACAGATGACCATATGTGTATGTTAAACTAAAAAATAAATACAAAAAATTGTACAATTAAAATTAACAAAAAAGAAATTAATAACTTTAAGATGACGAACGTTAAAAACATTGAAATTAAAAGTAAGTTTTTACAAAAAAATATTGAACGTTAAAGTATTGTATAAACGACTTTTTTTTTCTTTTAAATATGGACAGCATATTTAATTTTATTTCATCAGTTATGTGGTGTCACACCAATAGCCCGCAGTTGATTCATTGCAATTGATGGAAATTTAACAGCTTCGTGACTTCATATAGGTCACTCGAATTAATACCACAACACTCATTGCTATTTTATGATATATCATATTCGTTTAATTTTTCTATATTCGTTTTAATTTATCGAATGCAGTAATATTCTTACTCTACTGTACTGAACTGTACTTAAAATAGAAAAATCTTATGAGTATATGTAGTTTGACGCAATGGTCACATCAAATGTCTATCGCGCTAGTGGTCGCGGGTACGACCCCACTCGCAACATATTTTCGATAGGACATGGTAATCTTTTTCACGCTCGGGACATTTGTATTCATGTTTTGTGTTTCGAGATTCCCTATGCAAGACTCATTCGACTGGGTATATTAGGATGAGTCTTATTAATTGAAAAACTATTTAGGCAACAGCTTTTTAAAAGGTTAAGCGAACATTACTAAATGTAATATTACTCATTACAATTTAAAAAATACTACAACATTACTTCACATCGTAATTTTTTGTTGTAATTTCCGTTTAATTAGGGCAGGTTACTCTGTAATAAATCACGTTACGATTCAAAGAAGAAGTACCTAATCATAAAAATCAACGCAAGAACAATTGCGTGCATCGTCTACTACAGATGATAAGATGTACGAATTTACGTTCTTTAAATAATTACTGATCAATTTATTACTAATCGAAATATTTATGATCAAGCGTTAGTAATCTTGTTTTATAATTGGAAAAAATTTAAGATAATTCAATAATTAATCTCAGATTTTTTGGTTTCGATTTAGTGAATAATGACTATGTGATCATTTACTAATTTATTTAGTCATTATTAATTTTGTACTTTTATTAGAATCATAGCGTAATTCTACTTTTGCTTTGACAATCATTACTTTCGAGATGTTAATGTTAAAATCTGTAATGGTTTCATAACAATTCAATTTATTTAAAGGCAAGCAACAGCATCTAGTTTTAGGGTTCTGTACCCTACGGCTGCTGAAAGAACCCTGTCATTAATATTGCGCTGTCCATCTTTTCATTCATCATAATGTACCGTTTATATTTGGTATATCTTTGAACCGTAACATGTAGGTACACTCTTGAAATTTTCACATTATATCTATTATTATGATAACCGTTCTGGTGTGGTGGTGTAGTCACCTCAACACCAGCGGTCGTGTGTTCGATTATTATCATTTGGAGTAGATATTTGTATTGATACAAATATTTGATTCTAGTCTGCGTCTATATTTTTGTGGGTCTCCCTACCGGGCATCGGAAAGTACGTAAAACCGTCAGTCCCGGTTGTTATTATAGACACCTGTACGTCTACCATGAGTTTCCAGAAACGATACACGTTAGCGAGAGTAGTAGACAATTTCAACAATTTGTATGGAAAGTTGAGCAGCGCCTCTACCGGATACTATCATTACTATTGCGTTGTATGCGCGTTTCTACGTTTACTACTGTAGTTATGTCATGCGCGTTTGTAACAAAAACTCATGGTAGACCTACTGAAAGCCATCGATACTCATGGTAAGAAAGTTTTTCAGCAACTCGCAGTGCAGCAGCATGGTTGATTAAGCACCAATCATTCTCGTATAAAGAGAAGAGGCCTTTGTCTCATAGAGGGACGTTTACAGGCCGATACTTCAGTTTATCTATTACTTAAAGGTTCTTAAAGATATGTTGTGGTATATTTTACTTGGGTACTTACATTACTTGGTCCTTTTTTGTATAAATCCGACTCGCATTTAGCTGAATTTTAAAAATTAATGATATAATATTAAATATAACATACATTTTTGAGAAATCAATATATATTTTTTTTTGTTTTTATTGTAAATATAGTATCGTATTTAAACATTATTTAATAAATAATATTACATAAATCATTCTTCCATAACAATTATGATACATTTTTCTATATTTGATAGAACACAAGTATAAAACTCATTTAGTTTAATAGAAATACAATTTCTACTGTTTAAATACCGGTATCAAAGAAGTTTGAATTACTTTACTGCCTCGAACAGCAATGGGCTAATAAAAATTCCGTTCCTATGACGCATCTTTTAATAAACTGAATCTTGGATGAATATACTATTTTAATAATACTAGTTTTATTTCATATTTATTACATTTTTTTTCGTAAATTAAGGATAACTATAATATGACTAGAATACACAGTTAAAAATATATATGGTAATTTCTGACATCGACATGTTTCTAGCGTTATTCATCATCATATAAGCCATTGGATGTCCAATGCTGAACGTAGGCCCTCTAGTCTCCTCAAGTCGTCAGTCCATCTCGCAGACGGCCGTCCGACGCTGCGCTTGCCAGTACGTGGTCTCCACTCGAGAACCTTTCTGATTCATCGGCCGTCAGTTCTACGAGCTATGTGCCTTGTCCACTGCCACTTCAGCTTGCAAATCCGTTGGGCTATGTCGGCAACCTTCATTCATCTGCGGTTCTCATTATTTTTTATTCGATCTCGCAGAGAAATACTAAACATAGCCATACCATCTATTGTACGCTGTGTGACTTGGAGCTTGTTTAAAAGGCCATAGTCAGAGACCACCTCTCAGATTCATATGTTAACACTGATAACACACTTTGGTCGAAGACTTTCAACTTCAGACACTGAATTATGACGGATGAAAAGATGTTTTTTAACTTTCCGAACGTTGCCCATCATAGCTGGATTTGCCGATTGACCTCTCTATCGAAACTGGATGTACCAAGTTGGACATTTTGTCCTAGGTCCAACAACTTCGAGAGTTGAATTTGCAACCGATATCGGAGTGGGTACAACATGGACATTGGACATGATTTTTGTCTTTTCCATATTCATTTTAACCTCGATCTTATTGAGCATAATACTTTGGTCTTCCAGTCATTCTGCCATAAGCACGATATCGTCGGCATATCGAAGGTGAGTAATGTACTCGCCGTTTATATTGATGTCGAATCCTTTCCATTCCAGAAGATTGAAAGCGTCTTCCAATGCTGCGGAGTTTCGGAGAGATTAAATCTCCCTGTCTCACACCTCACTGCATTGGAATCACTCTCGTGCTATGCTCCTGTACTCGAACCGACATACTAGCGTTATTGTACAAGCACTGCATCACTGTGATATACCGGTAGTTAATATGGCACTGCTGGAGAGACTGCAGCACCGCCCAAGTTTCGATCGAATCGAAGCCTTAGCGTTAGTGCCGGCTTTATAAAATCAGCTTAATGTACTGTTTTAAAATATCAATTAAATTACATATGAAGTGCTTTTAAATTGATTTTTTCTCTTTTAATATATTGCTGTGTTAATACGTGCGAATAATTTTTTTTTTTGTTTTTTGTTTTTATTAGGTTAACCAAAAATTGTTTACATTAATTCATTAACACATACAAATGAGAAAAAAAATCATATTATTTAAATGTAACAACCACTTACAAGCTAACACCACATACACAAATTATGGTTGCATTCAGTGATAATAATAAATTACTAATGAACAATCAATATTACACGAAAATCACAATTAATTAAATCATGGTATTATTATTAAAAAATGACTATTGAATTACATTATTCCTAAGTAAGAATAATTGTTAATAAAAAAAAAAGACAACAAATAGCTCAAATATAAAAATGCATATAAAAATTGTAGATTATAATTATAAAAATCCCATAAAATTTAACCTCAGTATATGTTTATTTGTATCGTGTTTCGTTCATGTTCATCTCTTTTCTATAAAAACGTTTTTATGCATCCCACAAACGTGCGTAGCCCACTCGCGTTATCAGCGTATAATTTTTTTTGCGTGGATAGCCCCTAACAGCAGCATGAGTTTTTATTTAATTTAATAAAATATTGTATTGGCAACACTTACTAAATATCGTTAAAGTTTTAAAACTTTTTAATAAAAAACTTTAGTGAAGATATTTGATTCGACTATAATATTTGTTCTTTGAAAAATGATCACGCTCTGAAAGCTATTACGAATATCAGTGTCCATCGATTTCATTTACGTTAAGTTAATATTATTTAATGAAGCCAATTTTGTTTTCATTATATAACATTTCTTGAATTAAAATATTAATGTGTATTTTGAGTATCTTCGTACGTGTGTGTCGTGCGTCTGTGTATAGATTTAATAATATAGGGTTGAATCCTCCATACTGTACTAAATCAAGAAATAACCTATCATTAGATAACGTGTTGTTGAAACGATTATTATTTAATGATTAATTAATGCAAAGACAAGCAGAGTTATATAAATAAGTCGTAATCATGGCCATTGAAACCGATAATTTTGTATATTCATCATTATTTTAAAATATACATAATTTATTTAAAATAAAAATAAAAATTCGTCTGTAAATATAACAAACAAACATCTTATAAACTAGTAAAGTTTAGACTATTGTCTTCAAACAATATTTTAAAAGAAAAATATGAAATTATTATTGATTTTCAAACTGACAATACAGCTTTTCTCAATTTATTTCTACAGCAGATGCGAATGTTGGAATTTTAAGATATATTTACGTTGAAAGAGATCAGGAAAGCTAACGATATTTCACCATAACTATCTATATAATTTGTTTCTGTCGTACATAAAATACCTGAAACAAAATATTGAGTCAGTGTAAGAGACTTAGTAGAGTTCTTAAATTAATAAATCCTATCTTAGTAAGAGAATTCAACAAGGAAGCAAAGAATTACAAACAGGTGTTCTACTAGGCCTCAATTTTGGATCTTTTTTATTTATGATAATATATATTCACGACCGTCCTTCATGTAAAATTCCAAACTGGTTTTTTTATTGATGCAAATAATTTTATACATGTACAAAACTGGTTTACCGTAAATTACCGTCAATTAACAAATATTTCAGTCTTTAAAATTTTTCTTTATTAATCTAGGTGTTACAGTGTTTTACATTTATAGTTACCTCTATCTATATCTAGATATTCTAAAGTCCATCCTCAGTAAATATTACTAGTATCTAATAAAATATAAGTTGGTAAATTTTAGATAAGCTTACATGCGTTAAATGCTTAAATAAATATACAGATACTTTTGTATTTTTTTTTTTCAAAACTAATTCTATAATTATGATCATTAGCTTGTTCCCTCTCTCTCGCTGATTCTCGGGTCGTCAAGTCACATTACTGTAGATAGATAAGATATGCAGAAAATGTAAAAAATATTGAAATAAATTGTAATTAAAACGAATATCAAAGTCTAACCACAGGGTTTATCTTTGTCTGAGTTTACATAAACCCAGCGTCAAAAAAAATCGCACCTCTAGAAAATCTATTACAAGCAATTTTAAACCATATTTGGCATCAATAATAAGAGTAATGTTGGGTACCATTTAAAAGGAAATTTAATGGAGATCACAAAACAATTAAATTAATTTTTTTTCTTTTCTGGAAGAGCACAAAGAAATAAGTATATAAAACACTTCAAATTCTGCTGCTTAAAACAGGCGCTAGTTGCGCTAACTTTTGTTGGTATAATCCAACCGTTGATTTGAATACACCAGAAGGTTATTCTCAAGAAATATACCCTTCAAAATGGATACCACTGTTGATGAAGCCTCTCAAGTTATTGTACTACTACTGAAATCAGGCAGTGTGTTGTCACTCGGCAGCTCAACTTGAGCCGTTTTCCGATTCGAGGAGTGTACGGTGTTTCCTGAAGACCGCTGGCTAAGTCCGAAGGCATGGGTCTGGTAGAAGTCGCTGTACCTCGGAGAGAGACAACCGATTCAATTTATTGATGTCTTTGAGCAAAAAAAAAAGCGAAACGCATACCTAGCTGCTATGTATCCAAAATTCACCGCAAAGCATCGGCGAGCCCAGCTTAAACTCGTTCGCGAACAAGTTAATGTGAAGCCCTTGAACAATAAAAAGCTGTTCTCTACTTAGACGAGACGAGAGTGTGCCTTTTCTGCAATGACAGACGCAAAAGAGTGTACAGAAGACAGGGTGAACGTTTCGCCCAAGCCTGCATCCAGGAGACGGTGGAATATGGAGGCGGCAATACCGCCCTTGCTTGCGTTTCCAGGGCTCGAAGTGCTTTCGGGCAAGGGTCACTGACTGCTCAACGGTACATCACAGAGATCCTGGAAGAACATGTGGTACCCTATGCCAGTTTTTTGGCCAGTGGTTCACACTGATGCGTGCCAACATTCACACTCACACTGCAATGATTGTGTGCAACGTTCTTCAAGAGGAAGGTGTAATGTTGTGCTGGCACGTTACTTGGTACACTAGCAAAAATTCAAATAATTTTTATTTCATACTAAATTTTTCTAATTTAATATTACTAATAGCGCCATCTGTCCGTGGCGTTTTGAAGTTGACAGTGTTATTAGGTATCGACCCGTCAACACTGTTTCTAATCGACATAACAGATGTCGCTTCGTAATCCAATACTTGTTTTAAAATATCTATCTTAAATAAATCAGTTACTTGTCAAAATTAATAATTATAAATATAGTAATTTAATCTAATTTTTAAAATATAAAATGTTAAAATATTTATAGAAAATTTAGCTAAGTTATAAATGACAGTTCTGTTATTAAACCGCGAAACGTGACGTTTTGTATTCGAGTACTCTCGATTGTTCGAAGAGGGTCTTTTCCCTCTGGTCACTCCTCGCAGACAGCCGCCGACCCTCGAGGCCTAACCTCGACCTAATACAACTTTAATCCCGCTGGGGTAAGTTTCCTGATATTCCAGTTTAATCATTGTAAGGTGTTCTTATCTGAAATGTCATATTTATTTTCTTATTTGGACACTGGTTCTCGTAAATTGTTTCACTGCCTGACATGGAACTCTCTACGCTTCCAGGATTACCCTTTTCCTATTTGATTCTATCAACCACATATACCAAGACATATCTACGTCGTAACAAACAAAAGGAAGTACACAGAGGCCGGCCGGCCTATGACTGATTAATACCGGTGGAGATCTCCGCGTGCTTGGACTGAAAGAAGCCATCACCAATGGAAGTCACCAGTCAGGCCAGTGTCCTTCCCTTCTAAATCACGCTGTCGGAACGTGGGCCAGCTGACGAAAAAATAGGCTAAAAACAAGGTACCCTACAGCATCTTGTTTCGGACCCCTACCCTCAATTCTGTCCGCGACCTACCCACCTTTTTCTCACTCTTTCCTTTAAACGCGGCATAGGGATCTCTGTTATGCAGAGGCCAGTGAGAAACTCAGACCTGAATCGATAGAGCACCTATGGGAACATTTAAAACGCAAGGATCGGTCTCATGATCCCGCTCCCACGACTCACCATGAACTCAAATATGCAGTTACTGAGGAACGGGACACTATCCTTAAAATAAATTTTAAAATGCGTAAGATCCATGAGAGATCTTACGGAAGCCGTTACCGGGGTAAGAGGGGGTAACACTAGATTTTAGATTAGTTTTAATACCATTTCTTTTTTTTTTGTGTAATGAATCTATTTTAAATTAAGGCTTAATTAACGATTCTTGTTGTTTTTTATACTTCTTTTCTTGGTGTTTATCCAATAAAAGAAAAATAATTAAATTATTTTTGTGCTGTCCATTTCAAATCGCCTTTCAAATGATACCATAAAAGCCAAATAAGGCTTAAAGTTGTAGATTGAAGATTTGATGTAAATTTTTCGAAAGATGCGATTTTTTAAACGACGATTTTATATATTGACACTGAAATGATCTGACAGTCTCTTATAATAATGATTACAAATTGTTTGTAAAAGCTTACTCGAATAAAATAAATTTGAAGTTTTATATAATTTAAAAGATTGCGTTTAATATATAATAAAAAATGACAATTTATTTTACACATTCAAAATCAACTCTCATTAAAAGAATTTTTTCCCGTACCTTTATTTTTACCTAGGCTACCTAGCTTTGTAATCGATTTTATTAACTAATAGTTACTGTAATTTATACATGATAGAAATATAGAAAATGCGCCTGTCTCCTTTATAGTGTATATTTTTAAATTGTTATAAATAAATAAAATATGTGTCCTCCCCGTTTATATTATACTTGACCCGCATGCATTCATCAGATTGATAATCTCGAGTCATATGTAGGGTATTAAGTAATTTGTTCCAGCTGTTGTTCGAAGTGGTCGTTAAATACACTAAAGTGGGCTAAATATTTGTATTACCGTACCTAATGACTCGTTTAAATAATGTAGCATTTAATAGACAGTTCATATTACGAATGAATACGATTTAAAATAAAAAGGTGCAAAAGAACACGCTCCAGTGTCCAGTACGATTTTACTTGTTGACATTTAAGGTTATATGTCTCTTTCAAGTCGATCTCAAGGATAACAAGATATAAATTTTTTGAGTGCTATACTCAAAGGACGAGGAAATAAACTTGTAATTTATTTTATAAATTAAAATAATGAAATACAAAATATGGGGTGCAATATGCAAACCCAGTACCCATACAGTCCAATTAGTTTTCATCATGGTGAAATGGATAAAAATGACTTGGCCGATTCTCGCCCTCATTACTCTTATGGTCCATAGCGATGTCCCTCTCCGTAATTAAAATAACCCAACTGTTCAAAATGACATGAGCTTCGAAAAATATACATTAGTTGCCTATTTTATTTTATAACATTTATTTTTAATTATATTATTTTTCATTTTATCTTACCTATATAGTCCATTGTCATTGTTTAAATGACAGTTTCAAATGTCACTGTATAATTCTACTTTACGCTAAGCTTGAATTGAAGAACATATGATTCGCTTACTAATCTAAACTCATAATACCATAAAATTATATTTTAACATATGTGAAATGAACTGAATCAGCTTGTAAACGTTCTACACTGCTGGGCAAAGGACTTTTCTCCATAGAAGAGAGAAGGTTTGAAGTTTAATCCACCATGATATTCCACTGAGGGTTAGCGGATAATTTTCCTACCATGAGTGACGATCGCTATTAGGTATCTACGATACAACCACTCCAAGGCACTCCGGAGCACAAGAACATACACCTAGACCAAGAATATATATAAAAAACTAATATATAAAAGAATATATATTAGTCGATGCAATTTATTATTTTATTTTCTTTACCATATGCCGCCATTCACCGGTTTTTCGGCTAAACTACTTGCTTACTACTTTACTAAACAGAGCTTGTGTACAGTTTTTGACCCAGGTGCAAAAGTTGTTTGGACAGTATGAAGTAATTTAATCACTAAATTACATGCTACTTAATTAAACTACCCTGGTGTGAACAAGCTTTTAAAGACATTATAATGGGTGGTAAGTCTTAAGCAAAGTAATATAACATTCTCTGCCATTGGTTAAGGATTTTAAAGTTAAAAGTATATTTAAAACTTAAGATAATAGACTTAAACTTAAAATAATAGTTATTATGTGCTAGTATATTTTGAGCAATTATTCTAGTTATTCCCAAGAAAAACTCTGAAGCTGACCAATGCGCAAAAAGATTACCATTATCATATTTTGGCCTAAATGCAAAAAAAATATCGAAATTGAGGATATTCATCATGGATTAACTAGGTACCTATTGTGATACAGCAATGCTTTGTGTAATAGTATTGTAGTGTAAAGCATGATTGAGGAATTACACGTAATATTGCCGTTGAGGTTTACGGTAGAACATGACAGTGCATGTAGGATATATATTACATTTATATATTATATACCTTTGACAATTCAATTACGATATGTGGATTCATCATTAAGGTAGATCATCCGTAAAAATAAAAATAAATAAATCTTATATTGACCGATTGATTTCAGGAAAAAATACTTTATTAAAATATATGTCTGATTTTATCATTCTGGTTTATTATGTCAAGTTGATTTATCGTATTGGCTCGTTGACGCAATTAGAACTGACCCTGTTTTCCGTTTATATATATATATATATATATATCTATATATATATATATATATATATATATATATATATATATATATATATATATATATTTATCTGTTACCTAAAATAGAGTCATTAAATTGCCTATCTTAGGAACAGTCGACCATAATTATTTGCATGTTAAAAAAATATTATTTTAAATTACAGTGTGTAAAAGTGCAAAAGCATTTGCATAAATAAATGTATGAGATTTCTCAAATAATTTGTTACATGTTTATAAAATTATATTCAGAATAAAAAAGTTAAAAAAAAAATTGTCTGTTTATATATTTATTCCGAAATCATAATTATTCTTATTATACTTTAAATTTAGTATTAATTTTTATTTAATATATATAAAATTATTTAAAACATCTTACAATTAAATTATTTGACATAATTATGTCACGCATGCCTAAATCATGTATAAAACATGCTATAACTTCTTAATACTTTGACTTTAATAATGTACTAAATTTCTTGTTCTGTGCCAATTAATTAATATAAATTTCATTAATGATTTAATAATATGATTCAATAATGAATACTATGACTAAATATGTATTTTTTATCGTTATTTTTATTGTTATAATCAACAAATAATTTTATTTGGTTATTATAAACTTATCTCTTTTAACAAATTGTCCGCAAGATAATTTTGTTTCCTATAAAATACGACCCGGTGCAACGATAGCCCCGCAACTCGAAACCAGGGTCAGGCATAAATCCTTAAAAAGATAAATGCGACGGAGTCAAAGTTATCTGGATGGACCATTTATAATCCGTTTCAGTGCAGCTGTTAGTTTTGCACTGCTGAAGACACCCGTTAATCTTGATGAGCCCGACTGTTGACTTTGTGAAATTAACTCCTTGTTTAAATGTGAAAAAGAGATTTTTTTTTAGAGCGGTGCTGAAAATAGCCAATAGATATTTATCCGGTTTGGAGGATCATTTTTTTAAATTGTCAAACGTTAATACTTAAGATTAAATCTGGAAATAATTAAGCAGACTTTTTAACAGTATCATAAAAAAAATGATATAAGTTACAACAAAGTATTTGTAAAGAATTAAATAATGCACGTGTGCGTGTAGAGACCATTCGTTAAACAAGAACAAATAAGGGGATTAGTTCGTCGATCAGTATTACTAATTTGGAACAGGGTTTAGTTGGTCGATTGATTGATTGTTTAACTAATTAGCTCATCATCATAATTATGACACTGCATCGGAACGTTTTGGAAGGACATGTTTTATTTGTACATTTTGTCGAACCATATGCTATTAGTTTACAAACCATGTAACCTAATCACAAGATAATAAATTCTGATCGCACGGTGACTATTTTGAAAAGACTTATAAAAACAAATTTATTCACTGACTTCAATTACGCTTATTAAAACAGGCATTTAAAACAGCGCTTTATATTTCGTAAGATCTATATTAATTGTAGGTTACATATCTGCTGCCGATATCATGTTCAAGCATCTTTGGCAACTAATCTTTATGACTAATCGTTTAGACATGTACCTATTATTAAATAATTTTTAGATATAGTGGAAATTTCAGAGATATCAGCGAGGTTGAAATAAATATCTTAAGAATAAAAACTGAATTTGTGTTATCGGAAAAGTGATTTTAGAAAAGTCAATTTCTAATACAACACTTACAACACTAATCACTAAAAACATTGTCAAAATACTTATTTTATCAAACACTATCGAGTTCCCAAGTAATGTGATTGAACTATAAAACCAATAAGATGAAAAACAAATGTTTATAGTTTTATTATTTGAACTACTTTCTGATAAAATTATACTCAGTGACACAACGGTTTTTTCTTTCGGAGTAGTTTTGATAATGCAACTTGAAGAAATTTGACTTATTGACTGTTACGAATTTGAAGATACGTATTTACTGTATTTTTTGATAACTTTAGGACAACTTAACATTAACTTATTTAATTGTTAAACTTAGTTATTTAATTATGTTTTTAAAACACGTGTTTAACTTAATTGTGGTTATAGAAGAGACAATAAAAGTACTCTTAAAATTTACATCGCTGACCGCTTAACGAGAACCGAAAAATTAAATCGATTACTTTATTTATTATTATTTAAATTATATTAAATTTTATTTTTGTATTATAAATATGACGGCGGGTAGACAAAATATGATAAATATCCGGGTCAAAGATTTTGTAACATTCCTAATAGTATTCTACTACGACTCTATTCTATAGTATAGTAGTAGAGTATTCTTCTACTTACTAAAATTAGGCATGGCGAAACACATTTATCTAATCAATTTTAAAAAAATGTATTTTTCTTTTTTACTTACTTCTGGCAAAAATTGTTAAGGTAACTTTTATTAAGACTAATATTTCTGGTTGTCTTCAAATTACAAATACTAGAGCATAATATTAAATTTATAAATCCCGTATCAGAGCTTGAAAAAAAGCTTATACAGTTATTGTCTTGTCGATATAAAACTCTTTTGATGAACAAAACTAAAAAATAAAAAATATGAAATATATAACAATGGTAAAATATTCTGTCCTCATTCAAATGTCTACGATTAAGGTTAATAATATAATACTGGCCATCTTAATATAGTAATTATTTATATGTGTCGAGTCATGTACCTTCTGATAAATACAGTGAGAACATTATCGGAAATTTTGTTTTTATCTTATTAATTATTAATAACTACGGTTCTTGAAGCTAAATAAATACAATTATTAGGTAAGTATTTTTTAAATAACATTATAATTACGGGTATATTTTAATGGCATAATTATTACAATTCTGATTTCATGTCTTACACATTATTTTATCTTTGCGTCAATATATTTAATTAATTTGCGAAACTCAAAAGCATTCGCACGGCTAATTTTGACTTTTATCTTAACTTTCGTGTTATAACGTTCTTATTTTCGATAATAGGTATTTTTATGTATAATTCTAATCATGCTATCTACTATCAGGAGTACTCTACTGAGGTATAAAATGTTTAAAGAAAAGGGTCTTTCGGACCTATTAAATACATCAGCGTTGTTTCTATTTGAGAAGGGATGTTGAAGTGTCATACAGAGTAAATAGGTAAACACCAAATCCGGGTCATCGAATACTTCAAACTTTACGGATAATGTCTCATAATCTGAGGGTTACGTACGTAGGGTATATCATCTCTGCTCTTGTTAACCCAAAAATAGCCAGTTTTTAATGTTTGACGCTTTCATTTGGGATATTTAGGGTACTCTTACATAACAAAGATCTGGAATTATCTTTACAATATAATATGGTGTGAGGTATTCTATATTAGTATTACTATTCTTTTGTTAAAACAGCGTATGCTATCTGTTATAAATAAGATACAGAATTGATTTTTTAATTGGCCTATGGCATAAAAATGTACTGTGAGATTTATGACGTGACTTTTGTATAGTTAAATTATACTGAAATCATATTATACTGCATACTCTGAATACTTATGACCTGTTGCATAAGACTGTCAATACAGCTTTTTAAAAGTAATTATTACGTAATAGATAACACAATAAAGACCTAATTTACAGTATTGTTAATTATGTCATAGCTTATATAAAGTTTTTTATACTTTGTGATTGTGCTTCTTAACTGTTAAAAAAAGGACCAAAAAACTAGAACTGTTTATTACCAAATAAAAGTAACATTTTATATTGTTCGTTTAACGTCGACTCAAATTGAAGTAGTTACTCGTACATTAGTCTAGGCGCTTATTAAGAAAGATTTAAGATTTTTATTTTATTTTATTTTTACATTATAATTATATTTTCATTCGTTTAAAATTTTTTCAAAAGTTTGTGTATAAGTATACTTTTATAATAGAGCACGATATTCTTGCGATATGTAACTGTTTATTTTTAAGTGTTAATTAAATGAAAAATAATTAGATACTATTAATAATATATAGTAATACTAATAATATTGTTTTTAATTGTGCGATTTTTTTTTTCGTGAATCCAGTACAGATTTCGAATACGTTTATCATTCAGAAAGTATCTTCAATACGGAATAGCAATAACCCGGATAAAGTTTAATACGCAGATCAGTCATACAACACATACAAATAATTTAAAGCGAAGACACACAAAAAAAAAAACCGTTAGATATAACTGCCACTCAAACATTAATGTGAATTTAGTAAAATGTTATTTTAACATCGTAAACAGACACTAATTTTATTTATTAAAAGGCATAAAAATTTTCCGTACTAAAAATAAAAGTCGAAACAACTAAAATCCGACTACGTAATCAACTAAAAAGACAAAAACAGTTTAGTATTTTGCTTTGAAATATTGAGAACCTTAACTGAAAAGCTCTCGGTTTTATTTTGTAGAATAGATAAATAAATAAAAATGAATCTAGCGATCCTGTGGATATAACAAAAAGTGGCACTATACAAGACTTAAAAAATGTTTAACTAAATAATTTTTTATGACCGATAAATATATATTCATATTTCAATCATATCTTATTCTTAACATCAAAATTTTACAATATTATGCAATATTTACAGTGCAAAACAGACTTAAACTAATTATTTCAGGCAATTTTAGTATAAATCATGTCCGGGTTCGATTTACACTCGGGACAGATATTTGTATTTGTACAAAAATTTGTGCCTGTTTTAGAATTCTAGGAATTAGTTTGTTATAAAGTCAGCTCTGTACGTGAAGAAGTCAATTGATTAATTAATTACCTTCAGTCGTATCAATTAAAGCGCCCATATACAGCTAGTGAAAATCATTTCTAACAAGTATACAGATACTGCTATTTTAGAGTTAACGTTATAAATTAATTAGAAATATATATAATTATAATAAATTAGTTCGATTTAAGGAACAAAAATAAAAACAGTTGTTTATGGTACAGTAAAATTAATAAATAAAAAGTAAAACACAAATTAATGAAAATGCAATAAAGCTATTACCAAAAGCATTTTTAAAACAAAATAATGGAAAAAGAAATAAACATTCGATATACATAAAATATTGATTTATTGATTTCAAATATTTAAAAAAATGTTACGAATATTTAATGTCTCCTTTTTTATAAGAACGTCTTAATCTCAGGATGTGTAAAGCATCCTTGAAAAGGAGACGTTCCTATAAAGATACTTAGTTTTAAAGTTGATAAAAAATGGTATCCGTGACATTATTTTTAGAGTTCTATATCCAAAGGATGACCCTCATTCTGGTGTAGTCATGTGAGTACACCAGAATAGCCTTAATGCCGGTGGTCGCGCGTTCGTATATTGGTTCTGGTCTGGTTGTATGCCCTTGCGAGTCTCCTCACCGTGGCTCGGCGAGCCCGTAAATCCGCCGGTTCCGGTCGACATCATAGACACTTGATAGCGATCGTTTCTTACGATAGGAAAATTATCCACCAGCCTGAATTGGAGCAACGTGGTGGATAAAGCTCCATCCCTTATACGAGAAGAGTCCTTTGACAAGAAGAGGGGCGTTTGTAAACTGATTCATATATTCATCCAAAGAATACTAACGCCATCCCATTTGAAAGACTACGCTGTTTATCCGTCTGATTGACCTTCCATCTATTTCTTTCTGTACTCTCCTGATTATGGGAGAATAGTTGTGTTTAACCCACCACGCAGCTTTCCTGCTAGCTGGGTGATAATTTACCTACCAAGATTAACGATGGTTATCATGTAGTTATGATAACAACCACAACCAGTTTATTTTTTAGGCATGGTAAGGAGACCCATAAGAACCAAACCAAAAGGAAATATGGAATGGAACTTTCGCGCCACTACACTAGACCCGTGTTCATAATTCATATGTCTAACCATTAAACTTATAACGAATATAATTAAACATATATTTCAATAAATTTATAGTGAAATTGAAATAATGCCTGTATGTGTATAGTGTGCAGTACACATATACTTTCGTAGAATTACTATTTTTTTTTAATCAAATTCACTTCCAAATGAACGAAAATAAAAAAATTTGTACAATCTCGCTAAGTTATATATTTTTCTTTTTTACATTTTATCGCGTTCAGAAATATTTTTACTGCGCCTTTTTAGACTACCGTCTTCATGAGTGAGGCGGTAGAAACGATTTATTCTTCAATATCAATCTTATACATACTGATGGGAAAACATAATTCAATTTAGCTGCTTTCTCTCTTACCCCGTATTTGGGTCCCAACGCGATATAAAACGTAGATTTTTACATCGGCCCAACGGTAACAGCTAGTGACTCACAGGCGTATACTTTTTTTTTCGAAATTTAATTATGCAAAAATTTCATAGAAAACAAACGTTCAAAATAATTTCTGAACGTTTATGTAATAATTAATACCGAAAGATCTACATTTCAAATGTTTTTCTTTCCGTTCTTATCGTGATGTAAAATTATTCAAATTGATTACGTCATGATTCGTCGCATTTAGAATGATCTAATTATCTGTTCTATTGGCGGAAATCGACTGATTATATTTTCGTTTGAGCAGGAAATCGCTTTGTGGCTTCCGTGAATATTGGTAGAGGTTTATCGGTAATTTTAAGTGAAAATTTTAGAATATATAAGATCCCATCGTGCTGTGATTTTTTGTACACTATATTTTTTTTTTATAAGACTCATTAGCTACTATATCAATTGGACAATTATTTATTGCTTTACTAATGTTATAACAAAACCAAAAAATACATTTATATACTTCTGGCTATACAGAAAAGCAACGAGTATTCATAAAAAAATTTCATCCCCGATATCATTCAGAATAGTGCAAGTAAAATTTTCAAAATTTTATTGTTTATATACATAATGATATTTAACTTCGCACCCTACTACTTAAATTTTATGGCATCTCTATCATTAAGAATTCAAACCCAGCAATGATGAATAATTCAGTAAGTCAGTCAATCAGAATATATTATTTTATAAATATAGATATAATTAGTATGTTTTCAAAGGCTATTTTTATAATAAAGATTAAACGCTTTCGCTTAATTTTTGTTTCTTGGTACATTAATTTTTTTTCTTTTATTATCTGTCGCATTCTGTAACTGAACGGACCTGAACTTAATCAGCCTTTAAACAAACCACTGCTGGGCGAAGGCCTCTTCTCCATATAGAAGAAGGGTTAAAGCTTAAAACACCACGCTGCTCCACTGTGGGTTGGCGGATAATTTCTCTATCATAAGTAACGGTCGCTATCAGATGTCTATGATAATAACCGGTACCGGCGGCTTTACGTGCTCTCCGAGGTACGATGGGAAGACCCACACTGACATACACCAGAGAGACTTGAAACAAATATTCCCACAAATACAAAAATATGCCCCGAGCGGCAATAGAACTCGCTGGCTATAAGGTGACATACATACTAACATTGTGAATGTGAGAATATATGAGGTCTAGAGATATCTGTGATGAAAAGTATGGAGAAATTAAAAGAAACAGTATAATCCTGCTCCGTTACTAGGCAAAGACTCATACGAGTATTATACTATATATTTTTTTATGTAATATTTTTTTTATTCTTTGTTTATATATTAAAGAGTGAAGATTGACATAAGAATCATGGTAAGAGATTTAGTTAACAGAATATAGAAAATGTCAAAAAACAAACATTATGTATATATAGTACAATCGGTCTTATTATTATTAGGAATGGTCCTAAAACACGATGTAACGACATAAATAAATCGATCAATCATTAACGAGTTGAAACACGTGGATTGCCTTGTGATAAAATATCATAATAACATAAATATAGTATAACTCGTTAATTATACATATAATAAAGTTATAAAAAAATTGTTTCAGATCTGGACGATACAAGGGTCTGATCGGATCAGACACCGCGGAAGTGGAAGATTATACACAGTGTAAACTTAACGTCGATGCTGGCAAGAGAATAAACGAGATGTACCCCGCTTGTTTTACGGAAAGGACATTATTAGCGTTTATTCTAATCGCTGTGTCTACTTCCCCCACTGCGACGCAAAACACTATCGTTTCGGGTAATTATATTAAATTTATTGTAATAAATAAAATTAATTTAGCAATTAATACTCAACAACCTTGCTAGGAGACCGGAGACAAACACAAAAGAAAGGTGAATGTTTAAATCACCACATATGTAAAGTATATGTAAACAATTTTCATGAGTGTATTTTGAATTAGCGATCATTACGTTTTCCTTTTACTTACGAGTATACTAAAGCTAGTAACCCTAAAAGGGGTTTTTTATTTTTTATAATCGATTAAACCACACTTTAAGAATATAATTAATATTAGACTGTCACCTTAACTGGACACTTCATATTAATAGCGTAACCAACCGTATTCGTAATTTAATTCCAATATTTCGAAAACTCTAAAGTTCAGCAGATCAAGAGACGTTACTCAATGTATATAATGCTCTTGCAAAAAGTATTATACAGTATTGCATTGTCGTTTGGTGTAGCATTGGTAAAAATGCTTTAATTCCTTTGGAACAGCTAATAGAGCCTTATTAAAAGTTATGCTTGGGAAACCAAGGCTGTACAGTACTGATTTACTCTATAGAGAGTGCTCAGCTCTAACTGTAAGACAACTTTACATTCTAGCTGTTGTTCTCCGCAAGCACAAAAGTATTGTCTTTAAGCCTATTCCTAATCGCTATGCACATAGGGTTTGCGACACAGCTTCTTATAGAACGACTTTTGCTCGTCATCAATACTTCATTATGAGTAGCTACTTATACAATAAGGTTAATAAACTTAATAATATCTATTCACTACCTTTAAACAAATGTAGATATGTGGTAAAAACTTGGATTAGGAACTTTAATTATGTGGAAACAGAGAATATTCTTCAAATCTAAATTTCACACGCAAAATAAAAAAATAAAAAATTAAATATATCCACACACTTGTACATATGATACATATACACGTACAAACAAACAAAGACCTGCTCACACACACTCAGAAGTGGTAAATTTGTTATTTAATTTTAACATTATATTAACTATCTTTATTTTATTACTTTGTACAAATTATGTGAAATTCATATAAAATAAACTATTATTGGACATAAAAACTGACAGACGTAACACAGTTTATACTAGTATAGCTGTCAACGATAACCTCTTTTATATATTTCAATAGTATGTTTAATTTTAATTGTAAAGAATGATTTGGACTTATAATATGTCAATAAATTATTATTATTATACTTTAGTGCTACACTCCACCCGTTCAATATATACATATAAATAAATATAATATAATACAATATATAAGGAATATAATAAATTTACATAAATTTACTTAGATAAATGTAAGCGGGTGGAGGATTACGCCCCGGCAGGGAGATCAAACGACCGGGGGTTAGGGCTGTAGGCTGAGAAATCGGCGGACAATCCTAGCCGAGTCGAGTAATACCGCCTTTTGCATCATGGCTGCGAGCGAACCGTCACGGATACCCAGCTGCCTCAGATGGTGAGCGAGGCTAACCGGGATCAAACCGTTGGCAGATATAACGATAGGGATGATTTCAGTGGAATCAACACCCCACATGTCGACAATCTCGTGCGCCAGATCCAGATATTTACGTTTTTTCTCTGTTTCGGCTTTCACGAGGTTCTCGTCATGCGGAATGGTGATGTCCACTAAAAACACCCTTGACTGTGCCCTATCCATTACCACGATATCAGGCTTGTTCGCCAGTATCGTCCTGTCCGTGGCGATAGGCAGGTCCCAGTAGAGCCGGACTCCGTCGCGTTCGAGTACTGGCGCCGGTGTGTACTGGTAGTACGGCATCCTCTGTTCCAGGAGACAATATATTAGAGCAAGCTCTTGATGAAGAATCTTGGCCGCTTGGTTATGTCTGTGCAAGTACTCAGTGTTGGCAAGCGCTGAACACCCCGTAAGCACATGTCTGAGTGACTCGCCGGGATGACGACAAGCTCGACAGAAGTCGGGAGTGCCATCCTTCAGAATGTGCTTCCGGTAGTTGTTCGTCTTAACCACCTGATCCTGTATTGCACAGACAAAACCTTCGGTTTCCCCAAAGAGGTCTCCGAATCGCAGCCACTGCACGGAGGCCTTGACATCCACGTGAGGTGCGTGGAGCGCCTTGTAAAACCGTCCATGCAGCTCCTTCTCCATCCATACGGTCTCCCGGTCGGAGGTGCTAAGTACAACCGGTCTTCGCCATTCCTCTTTGGCCAGGGATAAGGGGGTGAGACCTTTGTCACATACTACAACATCACCATGCATAGCGCTCTCCCTCCTCGTTTCAAAGTAGGCCCTGAGGCTGCACACCTCCCGGTTATGCATGGACTTGGCACTTAATAGGCCTCGGCCACCACACTTCCGTGGGATGTACAGTCTCATGACCGACGATTTCGGGTGATGCATGCGATGGTGAGTCATAGTCGTGCGGACTCTTCTGTCCAGGGCGTCGAGTTCGGTCTGAGTCCATCTGAGCACGCCAAATGTGTACAAGAGAGTGGGCATGACCCAGCCGTTATAAGCTCGGACCTTGTTGGCGCCCGACAAGTAGCTCCGAAGAACTTTTGTCAGCCGTCCAAAAAAGACCTCGCAAACTGCCTGTTTCATATCCACCTCCTGCACCCCTATGCATTGTGACATGCCCAGATACCGGTAAGATTCAGCTTCGGAAAGGGTCTTGAAGTTCGAAAGCTCTAGGCTAATTTCAGCCGATTGCGTCACCTGTCCTCTGTCTACATGCACGACCGCACACTTATCCACTCCAAGCTGCATCCTGATGGAGCCGCTGAACTCAGTAGTGATTTTCAGCAACTCCATAAGGCGTGCAGGATTGGGTGCTAGCAGCTTGAGGTCATCCATGTAGAGAAGGTGGGAGACTTTAGTACCTCCTCTCCGAAACTGAAAGCCTGTCCCCGAACGCTCCAGCAGAGTGCTTAAAGGGTTCAAGGACAAGCAAAACCAAAGTGGGCTCAGACAATCACCCTGGAAAATCCCCTTTCGTATCCGGATTCGGTCATCGGCATCCGCCGTCAGTCTCTCGCCCTGGAGACAAAGGATCGTACTCCATTGCCCCATGCATACTTCGAGGAAGTCTCGAACTGCACCGTCGATCTTGTACAGCTCGAGGACCCTCAGAAGCCATGAATGAGGTACCGAGTCAAATGCCTTCTTGTAGTCGATCCAGGCAGCAGAGAAGTTCCGACGGTTGCGTTTGACAAGCTGGCCCGCAACAGAGTCAATGATAAGGAGCTCCTTTGTGCCGCGGCCGCCTCCACGGCATCCGTTCTGAGCTGCAGACAAGATGTTAAATTCGTCAGTATGACGAGAAATATTGCAGCTCAGAACGGATGTCAGTGTCTTGTAGATGGAAGTCAGACACGTTATGGGGCGGTAGTTGGTAGGATCCGCGGTGTTGGTGGACTTAGGAGCTAGGTGAGTGATCCCAGTAGTGAAGAGGTTCGGAAGCGTCCTCCGCTCTATCGCCTCTTGGTATTGTCGAGTCAAGGTCGCATGGCATACCGAGAACCCTTTCAGCCAATAGTGATGCAGGCCGTCGATCCCCGGACTCTTCCAGTTCGGTGCCCGACGGACCGCATCAGCTACGTTCTCCGAAGAGATGGTGATCGGGTTCATCGGTTCGATTCTAGCACATGCTTCCTGAACCGCCACAATCCAAGGGCCCTCCTCATGCTTTACCTCCCGTGACCATATTTTTCGCCAAAAGGCGACGAGGTCAGCCGTATTCGGTTTTGGGGAAGTAGAGCACGGCGTCGGGTTCTCCAACTTCCTGTAGAACCTCTTCTGATCACTCAGGAAGAGGCGATTTTGCCGGAAGCGCTCAACTCTCTCAGAGTACCTACGAATACGCTTCCCCCATGCCGCGATTCTCTGCTTCAGGCCGTCGATGCGCTCCGTCAGTATCTCAGCTATATCAGGCTGGTCAAGCCTGACACCTAGCCCGTTAAAAGCTATTCTAACGGAGCGCACAATCCTTGGCCTAGTGTTACCCGACCTGAAGCTTTGCAGTCTGCCAATGAGGGCCCTGGCCAGGCTGATACCGCGTTCTATTCTCTTCTTCCAGGCTGGTACGTCGCTACTCTTATTAGTAGTGCGTCCAGGCTCCTGGGTTTTGGCTCCAGTGAAGCGGTGTACCGCTAGAGCGGCACCGAAGAGAATAGAACCCGTATCATCCAAGCCCAGACTGCCATCCAAATATGGAGGTAGCAGCCTGTTAGCTGCCTCAATGGCACCCCGCGTCGCAGCATTAAGAGGAAGACGAGAAAGTCGTGGTCTCTGTTCTAGAGGAGTGCTCCGGATCTCGGAAATCGCCTCCTCCAAAATCCCTCTCATCTGCTCTACTTTTTGGAAGACTGCTCCTTCATCGATCGCATCCACAGGCACTTCGCTACGAACGCTTTCCTGTTGCGATACAAGTGCGTTATGCTCTGTCGACACGGGTTCGACTTCAGGAGCAGCCTCACGTCGTAATCGTTCGAGCTCGGCGGCGTTGAATACGCCCTTTCGTTGGATGTACCGAGCTCTATCTGCCAGGTTTTGCTCCGTGACAGTAAGATTTGGCTCGAGCAGCAGGAACTCGCGGTGCATTACCGCTCGGTAGCCAGTCCGTCCGGTTTCCCCTCCTACAGCCCTATAATACGCGCGCATGACATTTCTATTCATGTCTTGTGTCCATCGCATGCGGCGTACTCCACCAGCGGCGGGCGCCGAATGCTGAGTCCCTTGAGACTCTGTCGGCGCCAAGCCAACTGGTGGGGATGGTGGATACACCGACCGGCTAGGTGGTGGTACCGGTCGGCGGGGGTTGCTGGCGGCCCGCATGCTGCCACGTCCAGCGCCAGCTCCAGACGCGCCCTGGCGCCCCCCAGGTAGCGGCCCTAGTCTTACTCTGTTTTCTTGTGTATCCATCATCAGAATTTTTTTTTGAGCAGTAAAATACTCACTCGGGGAGTCGCTCACGCTCTCTGAGGAGGCTGCGTCGGTGTTATACAGCTTTGATTGCCTTTAGTCGCCTTTTACGACACCCTAGGCTGAGGATGGGTTGGTCCTATTCTACTCTGCCGGGAACCACACGGCAATATATATTATTGTTTAACCCTTTAGTAACATCCTGGGGTAAATTTTTACCCCAAGCGCACAAAAACTTGAATAAATTTTTTTCTAGCGAAGGTACCGGCACCTTGTTTTGAGTATTCTCAATGCAGCGCACGCGCTTGACAGTCGTTGACGTGTGGCGCCAAGAAAAACAGTAGTTTGGCCTGCACAGGTACGTGGGGTAACGTTTTACCCCAAGGTGTTAGTTACGTATCCTTTTTTTGTCATAATATACTATGTTTAATCGTTGATTTTTTCGGAACTAGTACGAAATGAATAAAAATCTTAGTGACAAACAAGTTGTCAAATTGATGGAGAGTATTGAGAGTCAAGAAGAGCAAAATCCGGATAGTCATTTTGCGAATGTTGAAAGTGATTTTGAAGATCTACCCTCAGAACACAGTGATCACGAATCTAACACGGAATTAGAACTCGAAAGTGACGATGATAATAATGCAAGCTCTGACGACAATATACCTTTATCACAGTTATCATCCTACACCGGGAAAAATGGGTTCCAATGGTCAAAAAAGCCTAGACCTTTATCAAGAACTCTAGTTCATAACCTTGTCACTAACTTACCAGGAATCAAAGGACCATTCTATTGTGAAGAATAATCTCAGTCCATTTGAATGCTGAGAACTACTTTTTTCCAAGGAAATCATGGAAAAGATTGTAGCCTATACAAATAAATAAATAAATAACGTAAGGAGCTCCTCTGCATGGGTCGCAAATCAAACCTACCGTACCGTACCGTAAAAATTCTAAAAATTGTCACAAATGTTTGAAATTTGTATGCAAAAAGCATTTTGTTTAAAAAAAATAGAATGTACCATATGTTTTCAAAACCATAATTGATACAAAAAATTAAGAAAAATAAGAATTTCTAAGTTGTATAATTTTTACGTATATTTTTTGTTAAAAAAATAGGTTGTAGTTTGTTCTTATTATAAAGTAGTTATTTTTTTTTTAATTTTACATTTAAATTTAAATAATAATATACCATTCTGTTAGTGTTCAAATAACAGAAATATTTTTGTTCCTACTAGTAAAAATAAAATTTTTGTAGAAGACTGTTTGTGAGACTGGACAACTTTGTTAAAAAAGTTATGTTTTTCGTAAAGTTTAATTAAAGAGATTCTATTTTGTTTAACATTGTTTTTTTTTTTTAATAAAATATAAATTAATAAGTTCCTTTACACATAAAAGCTACAAATTTTATCCTAATTATCTTTAGATATCCTCATTTTTAATTTCTGTTTGGGGTCGTTACCCCGGAATGTTAGTAATGTTACCAAAAATATGGATGTTACTTAAGGGTTAATTGCTACACTCCACCCGTTCAATATATATTTATATTATTTTATTAGTTTTAGTGTTGCAAAATATAAACATTGAGCTATTGTACTGAAAATTCAGTCTGAAATATAGTATTTTCACGTATTATATATTTCATCAACAGTATGTAGTACGGAGTCCCGAAATACAGTACAATACCATACATTATAGTACGTTTGGCAGCCCTAGTTATGTCCGATGTTATTTGGCAATATAAGGCATATAAATAGGTATACTTCCCTATACTAATAAATAGGTAACTATCCTCCTTCATTGTCACTGTCTATAGACAGTGGAAATGAAGAAGTCATAAGTCATTAAGAATAATATTTCAATGCCAACTATTATTGTTCCTTCCCTTGCTCCCTAGACCTTCAAACCGAAACAAAGCAATCTTATATATGTAATATAATATCTTAGTTTGTGGATAAAATGACCAACAAATTTACTACAGAACAATTTATACACCAGAGGCCTAAATCTGCTATTGGATTAGTGTCACAATAGTATATTGGACAGTTATTGACATTATTGACGTCATGGACGGTATTTTCGCACTATTGAATTAGAAGAATGCCAAAGCAGTCAAGACCAGATTAGAAAAAATATTTTTTGATGCCTTAATTTAATTATATAGCTTTGTGTGCAAAATTTAATTGAATCTATTAGTTTGATATATTTATTATTGATTTATTGATACAAATATTTGCTTTTACAGAACAGACTGTAATAATAGCACTAGCATCATATAGAATTAAGACATAGAATTTCTTCAGACTGAACTGAATTGAATCAGCCTGTAAACGTTCCACTGCTCGGAAAAAGCCTCTTCTCCATGTATAAAAAGGAGCTAAATCCATTACGCTGCTCCACTGTGAGTTTGCGGATAGTTTCCCTAACAAGAGTAACAATCGCTATCAAATATCCATGATAACAACCTAGACTGACGGCTTTACGTGCTCTCCAAGGCGTGGCGGGGAGACCCACAAGGACATACACCCATAAATGAAACAAATATTTACGCAAATACAAATATCAACCCCGAGAGGGAATTGAATTTTTGAACCTTGCCGTTATTATTGTAGATTCATGTTAACACTAGCACTCAGGTTTGGTATCGACTTTTGTAGCGCAGAAATAGATCAAACATTCCAGTAGATTTCGAGATTAGTACATACAAGCTAAATTTCCTCTATTTTATTCTATTAGAATATAAATGTAATAAGTAAAACCAATACAAAAATATTACATTCTGATTAACTAAACATGTTTACTCCATTCATTCATCCATTTGGTTTAATGGCTTTCGATGGTGCCAAAGGGGCACAGATGATTTCGCCAATGTCACGTAGAATGGAGAAAACACGAAGGAGATTAATCGGTGATGTTTATTTAGTTTCAAATGAAGGTTTTATAAGCTAATGTTATTTTTCATAAGAAATATGTCACGAATATTACTATACTGGAAGACATTGATTAAATTAATAATTAATAATTATAATTACCTTTGATACACTAAGGAACATTATCTGTAATTTTATATCGTTCTTCATATTTTGTATGTCTTATAGTCGTCACATTAGGTGTATTATTATTATTATTTTTTTTTTGGAAATATTCTTAACCCTCAGCTAGAATCAAAGTTAATAATTTCTTTTGTTCTTTATGAATAAGAGTGACCCATTAGTGAAGTAAGTGGGACCACAATCTTGAAATGCTTTAAAATATTCTGGCTATTCTCCAACAATGAAAATCGTTGAAGTTTGCATCAATGTCAGAATAAAAATAACGATCATCAAAAATATTTTATGTACCCACCTTTAGTACAAATATAAAGCTTTGTAACTCTATAATGTTGAAACCTGATAGTTATCTAAATGAAATCGACGACCTCGTTTCAAAGAAATGGATATACATTTTAATATCTAAATAAGGTTTTTTTTTGTTTTCTCGAAACTTTTTCGAGCACATTTAATTTTTTTTTTTTTGTGATAGGTACAAACAAATTTTGAGAACGATGATATTAAATGTTTGACAACCGTTCTGGTGTTTAAATTTTTCGTTTATTTTTAGAAGAACGGATAACAATCTTCAAAAAGACACCTGCTAGATGTTGTTGGCAGGTACCTACCTAGTGTGGGATTTTTAACCACTAAAACCCACCCGTCTCTCTTAAGTAACCAACACCCCAGAACCGTGTTAGCATTATATCGTGGTGTTGGTACTCCATCCTGCCAGTTTGATCACTGCATGTCCTTTGGTGCTTACTATTCCTCCTTCTTCTCCTTCAATATCACTAAATAATAGTGCTTGAGTTAAATAATAAATTTACTTGAATAGTTATATAATATACAACATTTATATTCGAAAGTATTAAACAGAATATTTTTATGGCCTATTTCACCTTTATATACATGTAAAATGTTAACTAATTACTTTTTTAATAAGTATCGCAGGTAATAAATGGTTATAAGTATATTTCATGCACGTTAGTTTACACCATCCACATATATATCAGCGCGGGTGAAACCATGAGAAATATATAGTACTTATCGATCTGAATAGTTAGTAATTTAGTTTGTAAACAATTATTTATTTTATATAAATCGTAGTAATGTATGAAGTTGTATACATCACTATGATGATTAAGAATCCTGCTAAACTATCTGCTAATGGAAAGTAATAGTCTGTTATATTAAAGAATAATAAAGAGGACGTGCGAAATATTAAATAATATTTGAAATTACGAAAAAATTATTGTCGAGATGCTTAAATTCTTCTTATCATAAACTATCATTTTAACATTATATTGTTATTAATATATTAACGTAAAATGACTGATCAAGTAGTGAATTTCATAATATTGTGGTTTACAAACAGGTAAAAAACTAGTAATATTACAAAACTGCCAATAGTAACATTCCCGATTTTTCTTGATTATTTGTCATATTATAAAAGTTATATATAAATAAGGTTATAATATTGATCGTTTATATGTGAACTCCGAAAGCTTAGCTATACCGTACTTCTTGAGAGCTATTTATACTGACCATATATTACACGACGTAAAATTTGGCCGGACGCAACATGTCCTGAATTCCAAATGAATTGAAACATAGCGTCATATTTGAGTTTTCCCTTTGCAGCAGTCTCGAAAGTTTTTATTAATGTGTTTGTACTTATATTATGATTTTGAAAATAAAATGTACACGGTTTTACCATGTTTTCTGGGATTTTCACCCTTACGACTGGTGAATAAGGTTCAAATTGCGTTAATGGTACAAGAACTGTCCAGTACATTGTTTTAATAGCAGCTCGGTGGTGGAATAACTTTGAGGGGTCATTTTTATTAAGCCTGTAGTCGTTTGGAATCTGGTAATTTATCATTCAAATTTAAAAATAATTTACCTTTTTTTGACATTGTAATTTAAATACAGTATGTCTAATTTTAAGACACACGGCTCCCGCGTTACTCAAAGGAAACATAAATAAATAAAATAGCTCATTTTCTTCTAATACATTCGAAAACGTCGAATATACATATATATATATATATATATATATATATATATATATATATATATATATATATATATATATATATATATATATATATATATATATATATATTATATATAGTTTGCAGGATAAAAGTAATAAAAAAACCATGTTACCAGTTATTAAAACGGAAAAACTTTAAGTTCGATGGAGAACCTCTTAGAATTGGAATTTTGAGCTTCGCTTTTAACAGGAACTTTTTTGGGACATCTTCTGAGATATTTTGTGGTGAGAGCAAAAAAAAAATAATATTGTTGTTTTTTGGCACATCCCAATACATATAATCGACGATAAATAAATGGGGAATTCCATGCCAACTCGTCCTACCACTGGATATTGCATCTCTGATTTCGCTGAAATTGGAGCACTTTTTTGTAGCGCTAATAAAATTGCATGATACAAACAATCTTAAAATCGCTGTTTTAAGTTTAAAAAAAAAAAACAATCTAATTCATAATGAATAATTTTTTGTATAAATTTTTTAGAAAGTTCGTCAAAAAACACGAATTTAAAAAAAAGACCCCACTCGGACAATTTGCCACTAAGTTACGGCTATTTAAAAAAAATCTCCGAAACCTTAATATATATATATATACTAGCTTTTAGCCCGCGACTTCGTCCGCGTAGAACACGAAAATGGTTCTAATAGGATTTTAATAGGTTTTTACTTTATTAATTTTGTTGTAACATATACATTATTATGTTAAAATATTTGATTAATTATAAAATATAATAATCTGTATTATAGAGTAGGGATTTAAAGTGAAAAAATAAAATTTCCTTCGGGGTGCTACGAATCATCAGGCTACTCTGGAACATGCCACACACAACTGGTGAGCCGGACAGTCCCCATGGAGGAGAAGTCTGGTCTTTTCGCCGAGGCCAGCCTGTCGCTGGAGGGATCCTGTTGCCTGCAGATCCGGGACCCTCCAATTAAAGCGGCTGAAGGCTCCCGCAGGGGTTTAGTACGGTATTGCACTCCCAAAGTGCCGAGTCCGACATAGGTCTAGGATTGCCGACCCGGGCGTCCTGGATATCATCCGTAAATGGATTCCCCTGCGTCACAAAAAAAAAAAAAATGCCACACACAACTGGCTGACAGAGAAGCAGATATATATATATATATATATATATATATACATATATATATATATATATATATATATATATATATATATATGTATACTCATATACACTCATACATTCTATTATTATCCAGTTCCCGGAAATCACCATTTCCTATTTTAAGCAACAGGTCTGAGAACTGTCCCGCAGGTTACTGCGGGGAGATGTTAATCTCCCCTCAGGTAGACTCTCATATTTATGGTAAGGCTCAGTTTCGTCACTAAAGGCCACAAATGCTTCTGTACTGTATTGTATTGTATAAGCCTGTAAACAACCCACTGCTGAGCGAAGGCCTTTTTTCCATATAGAAGAAGGATTGGAGCTAAATCCACTACGCTGCTCTACTGCGGGTTGGCGGATAATCCCTACCATAAGTAACGATTATTATAAGGTATCCATGATAACAAACGGGACCTACGGCTTTACGTGCTCTCCGGGGCACAGTGGGGAAACCTAAGAGGACATATACTCAGACCTGGAACAAATATTGGCACAAATACAAATATCTGCCCCGAGCAGGAATCGAACCCGCGACCACCGGCATTAAGGCGGAGCATTAAGGCCACTCACACCACTACACCAGAACGGTTATCAATGCTTCGTTCGTTGTATCGTTGGTATTACACCACCATGGTAATTACACCACAAGTCAATACGATTTTGCGTCTTAGATTTCATTAAACCCGCAAGTAATTATTTTTAAATTTTGATTGACTCGGCACAGTTGGTTGTGACCCTGCTTACTGCTCCAGGATCATGGGTTCGATTCCCGCCTCGAGTCTGGGTGTAATATGTATTTATTTCTATATGTATTATTTATAAAAAAAAAAATATCAGGAATTAAATATGAAGAAATTATATTATATTAGGAACAGACGAGACGCTTCCCTTTACTTATCGAATGGCCGATTTTAAATATGAGGACACAAAAAGGAATCGATTATTTTTAACAAATCTTTTCCCTTACGCCCAAAAACTATTATTTTTCTTTTGTTCGCTATTTATTTTCTCCGAAATGCATTCGAGATATCGTCGGAATCGATGGAAGGCGTGTTTGTTTTGTATTAAATATACATATTTTATCCACAGTGAATGTGAATTGCTTCGAAATGACACTTGCCGAGAACATCCAATCGATTTATTGGTTTATATTTTCAAAGTACTTTAACAGATAATTTAAAACGTGTTCAAAAGTCTGGTTCTGTATTGTACAAAAATTTTTTGTAAATAAGGAGTTTTCTTTCAACGTACTAAGTAAACTGCTTCATCTAAATCATCACTGTTATATAAAATAAAAATAAAAATAAAATCTCCATATTTTTAAAGATTTAAACATTGACAATGTTGGTTTCTAAGCGTATGTTATACATATAAAATTGAGTTGGCTACACATCACGTATTTTTTTTAAATGGCGATATTTTTTAACAGTTACTCGTATATGGACATGGTCGCGTTGAGAGTATATATATAATTCACCAAATTAGCCAACAGGATATTGATTGAATTAAATTTGAGAAGTGGATAGTTTACTTCTGATCTATACATATACATGTGTATATATATACTTTTTTTTACCAAAAGAATTTACAAGAAATATTCTAGAATTCTAGCAACTAGTTTATTATGAAGTCAGCTCGGAACGTCAAGCAGTCATATACACAGACGTGATTTATTGCAATAAGCTTTAATTCCTAATTTAATATTTTGGCAATTATAAGATTCTTTAAAAGTATGTCAAAAATATTGTCGAAATATATTTATTATTCTAGAGGCAAGTATAAATTAAATGTTGCTTGAAATAAAAGTAATCTTTAAAATTTATAAGTAATTTAAAGTTTTATAAAAATAAGTCAGTTATATTGATTAATTTTTATACAATATTGAAAATTAAAAAGTAGTTCTCAATATTTTTGAACTCTCGTGCAAAATTTCTAAATACGTACATTTCACGTTATAAATTTATTATTAGCCAAATATCTTCTGTAAAATTCACGAGTACGCAGTTGACTGGATGGCAAATTTACTTACCGATATAATTATGATATTAGATATTAATGAAATGTATTTAAATTGTTTCAGAGTTATTACACCGATGTTGACACAACTCTGCGGTGTTTAAGCTTGTTTCATATTTAAGCAAATGGCTTCGTTACTATACATTATTAATTAGCGAAAACCAAAACACGCCATCACATCAACTTATCAAACCAAATCACACATAATTAAATCGTAACTAGGGCAACTGCTTACATTAAAATTATTGGTGCTTCATCTTCTTATGGCTGAATAAAACAGTATCTTACCAAATCTTAAAAAGCTTCGAACCGATTTTTATTTGACTGGCCTATTGGTGCATCTGGCAATGTTCCATGCTTTCTACTCTAGGGTTGTGGGTTTGACTTGTACCCTGAGTCTGGTCGTAATAAATATTTATTTATATGTGTATTACTGCCGTGTCATGACAAAACACTGTATCTTCAGATACAGTGTTTTGTCCTAACATCAAAAAATGAGTTCTTCGCACATGATTACATAGGATAATATATAAAAATTTCGATTATGACTTAAAATCACTGAATAACACCATTGGACTAAACACTGTATTCCTAATAAAATAAAGATCTGTTTTGTCAAAGAACTGCATCTTTAAATACAGTGTTTTGTCCAGACACAGTTTATGGTTTTGTCGCCCGGTATCTGCATATACAGTATTTTGTCATAACAATATCGTGTACAAGTGCGTTGGGTCTATTTTAAATGCCTTGTTTTTTTTTTATATTTTTTACTAATTTTTTTTTGCTATAGTAATAGATCGCATTCTCCTGATTACATGTTCAATTTATTTGTGTCCAAATAAATATTAAAATAATCAAAGAACGGAGTAACTTAATTTTAAACCTTAAACCCGGAAAGGGCACCAAGGAATCCAAGAATGCCACGAAAATTCTTCGGTGCTTTTCACGAACCTATACAATTCCATGATAAGTGAAGCTAGCCATCATCTTTAAAATTTAAGATGTACAAATTATAATGATTCTACTTTGCATAATTAGCCTGCTATAGATTCAGATTTAAAGTTCCCTTCTAACTACTCCTATTTCTCCTACTTCTAACCAAGTACATCATGTGACTCACCAAGATGAAAACACCGGCCATTCTACGCTATGCTCTTACACAGAGATGAACACAATACCTGCCTCAACAATATTCTTGTAATCAGAACATGCTGGACCTTCAATATCTGCAGTATCTACAAAAAGAAACGTGGGAGAGATCCCAACAAACCCAGTGATTTACTACCATATTATTATGATGATTTTAATTTGTATAATGAAGCTGCTATAGACTCAGATTTAATGTTACCTACTCCTTTTAGCCAAGTACACCATGTGATTCACGAAAAGAAATACACCGGTTGTTCTACGACATGCTCTTACACAGAGACAACCACAATACCTTAAACAATTTTCTCGGAGTCACAACATGCTGAAGAACCCTCAACATCTGCAGTACTTACAAAAAAGAAACGTGAGAGAGATCACAATAAACTTTGATAGCAGTCACGGGATCACGGGATCACGGGGAATTCTTTATTAACACACATTAACATTCTTTATTACACCTTCGATTTGCCGACGATATCATGCTTATGGCAGAATCCCTGGAAGACCTCAGCATTATGTTCAATGATCTCGATAGTTTCCCGACAGGTGGCCCACCGAATAATAATTAAAACTAATATGGGCAAAACAAAAATCATTTCGGATGTCCATGTCGTGCCCACCCCGATATCGGTTGGAGATTCTACTCTCGAAGTTGTTGACGAATACATCTACCTAGGACAAAAGTTCCAACTTCGAGAGATATTAGAATGGACAGCGTAAGGGAAGTTAAAAAACGTCTTTTCATCGGTCATATTTTAGTGCCTAAAGTTGAAGTCTTCGAAAGTTCTCGGGTTATGTGTGTTACCATCAATGACATACGAATCTGAGACGTGGTCTCTGGCTATGAGCCTTTTAAAAAAGCTCCAAGTCGCACAGCGTGCAGTGTAGAGAGCTATGCTTGGTATTTCTCTGCGAGATCGAATCACAAATGATGAAATCCGCAAACGAACGAAGGTTGTCGACAAAGCCCAATGGATTTGCAAGCTGCAGTGGCAGTGGGCACGGTATATAGCTCGTAGAACTGACAGGTTTCCAAGTGGAGACCACCAGCCAGAGAAGACCAGGAGCGACGGACGGCCGTCCGCGAGATGGGGAGACGATTAGAGGAAAGTCACCGGAAGCCGTTGGATGGAGGCTGCTTTGAACCGGTCACTCTGGAGGTCGATGGGGGAGACGTACGTTCAATAGTCGACATCCAACGGCTGATATGATGATAAAAATTGTTTTTTGTGTATGTGGTCTTTAGTACAATCTGGTTTAAATTTAATTTTTCTTGTATATTTTGAACCATAATTGTTGTGACATAACACTGCATCTATATTTACAGTGTTCTGTATTTACTAATGTTATATTTTTATTATATAATAGATTTGACAGAACACGTTTATTGGTCTAAACGTAAAAAATACTATTAATTGAAGCTTTTTTTCTACATGGCTGTATAGATACCAATCTAACGAAAAAAATAAACCAAATTTCAAAGAAATCAGACAAATATTAACGATTTTATGACAAATTTCTTAAAAAAAAAGAAAATCGCGATTTCTGAAAACTAACAGATTTTCAGATACAGTGTTTTGTCATGACACGGTAGATTATTTACATAAATATAAAAAAGAATGTATATCAGTCGGATCTTGTTGTGTGTGTATGTGTCAAGAGATATAGTGAAATATGCTTTTAACATAAATCATGTTGTATATTTCATTTTCTCGATTTTCCAAATTGAAAATAATACAAGATTTCTGGATCAAAATATATATACTCAATGCTTTGTACTTATTTTAGACCGATACGTTTTTAGGAACCTATAAGATCGAAAAAAACAATTGAAAATTTTTCCCATAACAATAATCACGAGAAGAGGTCGAACTACAAATATTTTCAACTTTTTACAAGATCTAATAATGTCGACGAAGGTAATATTTTAAATTCACGTTACATTTTCTGTTAACGAGTGTGACTTTTATGCTTACGTTCTGACGTAAAAACTGTTATATTTTTATGGCGATGAGACATATTAGGTTTTGACATGCAAGTTTCATAGTATTGACCGAAAGTATAGAACACGAGATATAACGAGTATAACTCTATAGGTGTTTAATATTTTAAATATATCGATTTACATCGCTAGTTTTTATTCGAATTGTACATTATATTATCATACAAAATTCCATTTCTGTAAATTAATTATTTACATGTTAAATGATTGTAAGATAGGAATCCATCTATTTGATTGTTATAATTAGAGATGGGCATTCTGCCCGGCATTTTGGGTAGATTGGATAAAAAAAAATCCTAATAAGCGCCCATTAATTTCTTACCTTGGGCATGTAACTGGCCATTAATTATATTGTTCCAAAAATTATTTATTTATTAGATTCAAGTATTGGAAGTTACTAAGGTAATAATGCACTTTTAAACAATAAACACCAGCTAAAGACTTGTATTTAATCCAATCTGCCCAAAATGCCGGGCAGAATGCCCATCTCTAGTTCTTATACATAAATTCCCCTTCTATATATGATGTTAAATTACAATCATGATGCATATAAATATCAATTTAAAAAAATTGGTTGTCTGTAAAGTCGGTTTACGGACGATAATTTTAGTTGCGTGATAACGTCATAAGAAAACATTTATAAAAAACAAATTTAGACTAGGCTTTATGGACTAGTCTTTGCCTTTCCCTATTGGGGATACATTTTAAAACAACAACAACAAAATTGATAAAAAATTGAAGGAGTTAATTCAATTAATCACAATTTTTTCAATAAATTAGTATTTATTTGCGCTAGTTAATTGAAAGGAAAACACATTTATTCTTCACTTCACTCTACAAACAATTGACAAAACAGTATGTGTGTAGATTGCGTGACGTGCTGCAGCTGTCTCTTCTACTCGGACGCGTCATAAGTTAGGTCGATGGTGAGCCAAACGCTTAGGCCGATCATGCCTCTCTATCGCTTGTTCCGCGCTCTCGCTCGCGACACGTGACAATTTTTCGTATAGTACCTGGTAGCTTTCATCAATTTACTAGATATTATCACGTCAAAAACACGTAAATTTGAAAAATTCTAAAGAATTCTTATTGAAAAATAAATTTTATTTGTTTTTTATGTCAAAAAAGTTAACCATCTATACTGGCCTGCGTATGTGTGCAACCTCTTAATGTTTCAGTTATTGTATCGTATGATCCTTTTTAATGACGTCTAATAAATCATGAAACTCTATAAGATAAGCATGGCTTAGGTTTCCGTAGTCTATATTTTTAGCTGTAATAATATTAATAACTCGACATATGTAGTTTCGTCATTCCTGATATATTTCAGGCAGATTGGCGCCTTGATAACTTCCATGAAATTTAAACTAATCTATATTGGGGAATATAAGTAATAATAATTTATTTTTACATAGGTAATAATTAACACAATTACCTCAAATGTATTTTTTATTGTTGAAGGGCACGTCGTGTTATTGAAAAACGTTTACTTTGATTTAAGCGCGCAATAAGAATTATAGTAGGGGAGGTTTAGAAATTAGGAAAGTAAGTGTCAGTCGCCCTGCCTGTGATGGCGCTGAACGTCACAACATATAAAAGTCAATATTTAGCTTTATAAATAATGCTTTTAAATAAATAAATATAATGCTTTTTCATTATTTTTTTAAAATCGGTATCAATACTTTTAGAATTCATGGACGAAAACAATTTTTTATATAACAAATGGCGTAGTCAGTCCGATATAAAAGAAAGAAGAAAAACTTATTGTATTGTATTTATAGATAATATTTAGTTGTGGGGGTGGAATTCATCAATTATTATTATCAAGTGAAATGCAGTTATTTTATATGTCTAATCTTAGTATCTACTATATTATATGAGTTTTGAAACAAAAAAATTAAAATCACATTCACACGCGCACAAGTGCATACGCGCACATTCAACACGCACACATTTTAATCACATAATGGGTGTCATCACAGTGGAATAAGCTGTAATCTTTCTCCTATATAGACAAGAGGTCTTTGCCCAGCCGTGGGACGTTTACACGCTATTTGAATTCAGTTTAGTTTAGATCAGACCTGGGCAAATGGCGGCCCGTGGGCCGAATACGGCCCGCGGTAGAATTTTGTCTGGCCCCTGAAGCATTGTATATATTATTATTAAAAACACAAATATTAGTTTTTGTCTAACATAAATTGGTGCATAATTTTTTTTAGATAAAATATTAAGCAATACTTATACACATTATGGGCCGATTGGAGTCAAAATTTTCTCCCGAACAACCGCTCTCTTCAGCGCTTTCTATTCGAAAATATAATTATGGTAATTATACAATTACAGTATGTATAAAAAAAAATTAAAAAAAAACTTTTTTGGCCCGGTGTCAAATTTTCATTTGCAATGTGGCCCAACTTTCAAAATATTTGCCCACCCCTGGTTTAGATTAAAATACTATATATGATGATTATGTTCTCAGATATGGTTAATGTGAATGAGTTTTTTATTGATTAATAACTCAAATCAATCAAACTAAATTATAATAAAAAGGTATTTTCAAAAATAACTTTTTGCTTATACATAGCTGGTTTCTTTATATTTTCTAAACACACAAATGATAATAGGCGTATTTTATATTATAAAATAATTCAATTTAACAAAATTGTTTATTGGAATGGATACATTACACAACTATTTCTATATCATATAATAAATACCCATTGATTGTCAAAGTTCACGCAATCGTGAACATCATATTATTTGATTCGAGTACAATAATACGTCGCTAGTAGGTTCGAAATTAATATAAAAGTAATAAAAAATAACTATATTTATGAAATTCTCCTTTTTCGTATAATGCGATAAGAATAAGTCTATTACATTTCTCAATACTCGTAATACTGAGTGTATTACGAGTATAAGTAGTAGTGATAAGATTTCACCCCACATATTCTGATACTAAACTTTATAGCAATTTTTTTTGCAAGTTAATTATCGTTTAGTCTATTGAAAATAAAAGTAAGTAAAACTTGATACAGTAAAGCGATTGGTTCCGCTCAGCTCATTAGGAGGTCGCTGAGGTCAGCCGGCTGCTTTGCATAAAAACGGGAAACCTGCCAAATTTATTTAACGAATAGCAGTCGACTCAAATTGGGAGATTGCTGCAAAAAGAGAATTAATTCGCTACTTTTGGCGACGTCGTTGGAAAATTATTAAAATAAGTATTAATATTTAGGGACTTTGTGTTAGTATTGTTGAAATTAGCTGTATATTTCGGCATTTGTTTACTTGTTTTGAGTTATAGCTTTATAATAATTATAGACGTCATTCAAAAATAAATGTATCATGATAACTAAATGTACTATTTGCTATTAAATTTAAATATTTATAAGGAGAAACACGATAAGCGTGGATGTCGAGACGCAAGCCGGAACCAGAGAGCGCTTTTCCCTCTATGTCCACAGACCCGAAAGACGCCGTTTGAGCGCAGATAATAAGAATAAGAGATCTAAATGGAGTAATTCATAAACAATAGATATATAGAGCATACGACATAAACGATTTTCTATATTATCACTATTCATGTAGCATCAGTGGAAGCTTGAATTGTCTGTAAGTAAAGTGACATAGCACAATATTATAATATATAACAATTATTATATAAAAAAAGCCGACGTAAAGACGCCTTTGCCCAATAGTTGGACATTTGCAGGCTGATTCAATAAATTCCAGTTCATTTGAGATGCAAATAGTTTACAAAACATTACACGATACTCGTATTTTATCAAAATATACATGAATAATCTACTGACACTGTCCGACGATTTTTTTTTTTCAATTATTCATTTCTTTGCTTCACATAGAGGCCAATATTTTGTATTAGACACAGTTTAGCCTTACAGTATATTTTTTTAGTTGACGTAGTATATACTGTACTTAAGTATTTAAGTAGTAATTATACTGTTATAGCCTGTGAACGGCCCACTTCTTGATACAGGCGCTTTCTCCTATTTCGAGAAGCGTTAGGGCTTAATCCGCTATGCTTTCAAATGCATGTATTGAAGTCCACTGTCAATAACTTTTTTTTTAATCATATGTAAAAACATGTATACATAGTGTATATACAATAAATAAATAAAATAAATTTTATAAATGTAAATTCAAAAAGGGTTATATTTGACAATACTTTACGTGATGACGGATGTATTGTTAACATCCTTCGTGAAGTACGTCATTGTTCACACACGTACAAAGTATTATATCTTATACAATTAATTTGTCTTTCAAAAACTTAATGTTAGAAACGGTCCTTAGATTTATGTATGTACTGCTCGAAAGAAAATATGGCCTCTATTTATTTATTTATATTATTTAAAAAAAAAGGGATACGTAAAATTTACATTTGTGGAGTGTAAAAATTAAATTTTTGTACTATATACTGCATCATGTAAATTGCTTCGTCAAAGGTACTTGACTAGGAACTTCTAAAAAACTATAAATGTTTATTGTTTTATACCCGTCGTCGGCCGTTATCTAAAACACAAGCATTAAGTGGCTTACCTTAGGAGTGTTTTTATCATTATTTAAATAAATTTTATAAAATAAATTAATTTAAATAAATTAAATGCCCCTATTTTTTAGGCTTTTATTTTTATACCAAAAATTCGTTTTTTAATTATTGCCCAAAAAAAATTTATTGGACTTGTATATTGAAAAAAGTAAATAAATCAAATACTTTAATAAATCCATATCCAAATTTAATGAAAATTGTTGAATTAAAACCGAGGTTACCCAATGGATAGACCACTTAAATCAATATTAAATGATCGCGTATTTAATTTTGGCATAACACCGTTAAATTCACTAGTTATAAATTTATCTTCAATATCGCTAACTCAGTGGTGAAGAATAAATACCAAGCTAAAACCTATTTGTTTCGGGAGGTTTAACTCCATCCATCTTTCTTCTTCAAAGACGGAAAACCCTTGACAAACAGGGAATATATAGAGGCAGTTATAATGTAGTACAGTAGTTTTGCTCTTAAATCAATTTTTTTTTTTTTTTGGAAACTCGTTATTATTAAGTTACCTACCAAGTAATTCGAAAGTTTCTGAGGTCCAAAGTCTACGTGACAAAAATCGTGACCACTGTCGCGTGTAATCAGACACAAGAGACCTACAGCAGGAACCCTATTGACTATTTATAGGTTTGTTGTTACGAGTCGGACCCTCTTGGGATATTACTTGGCAAACTCGGAGAAAAAATTACGCTTTTCAGATTAGAAAATTTACTGAGTATAAGTGCTTTGGCGTTACAAAAATACAATATTGGGAGCAATCATGATATAAATAAAGATTTTTATTTACAAAGATCATGGTACAGTTTTTTTTTTTTTTTATGTGTTCGTTGAATAGGCAAACTGGCAGACGTGCCACCTGATGGTAAGTGGTCGACGTCGCCCATGAACATGAACTAGTTTACCTGGAACTAGCCCAGCCAACTCATTTATGTGTTGCCTATCCTGAGACATATGATGTTAAGTCTCGGTGCCAGTAATTACACTGCCTGTCTTGCCCTTCTTTCCGAAACACAGCAAAGCTGTTTCACGGAAGAAATAAGCAAGCAAGCAAGATGGTGGTACCCATGCAGCCGGGAGCGCGGCACAGCGCATCCCTCCCACCGGTATGATTGTAGTATACCGGCAGGGATGTCAAAGATACAGCCCGCGGGCCGTATCCTTCCCCCAGGCCGTATCAATACGGGCCGCGATCGCAATGTGTCACAGGAAGAAGAATCATATAATTTTTTTTTTATTTCTTTTTTTTTAATCATATTACTTTTAATTTGTATTTGGCCCGTCTACATATTCTAAATTTAATATATTATGACCATCTGCAAAATTGAGTTTGACTCCGCTGTAAGTATAGCATCTTGGTAAACCAGCTTCGTGTCTTATAACGGGAACTTACCTCCCAATTTATTAATATTAGGTATTGTTCCTTTCCCTAAGGGTTAAAAATTCAATATTGTTTTTGTTCGTCTATCTATAGTTGCAATTTAGACATAGAGACAACAATAAATAGTGAAATATCAAAAAAGTTATTCTCAACCGAAGATTCGTTAAAAGTAATTATGGATATATTAAGAAAATATACGTCTTAATGTTAAAATTAAATTAAAGAGAAAATACGTTTATTTTATTTAAGTTTTAGATTAATATAGATAAATATATTACAAAAATATAAACTAATAAAATCACATTAAATAAAAATTTAAAAGTGATATAAAACATGATACAAATGAACCTAAAAATCAATACCAAACCTTTACAAATTTATTATCAAATATCTTAAAAACATTTTTTGTTCCATATCAAAAGAATCCCTCTTTTATATGTTACCTCATTTGTCAGCGAGATTATCTTTTCAGCGTCCCCCATTTACACCATTACTAAATGCGAATCGATATCATCGTCGGAATAAAGGCTATTTTAAAATATGTATTTTACTAATAGATTAATAAAAATATTACAGGTATCAATAAAAAGAAGCTGAGGCGACAAAAAATACCGATATTCTATCCAGTCTTTAACCGCGTAGTTGAAAATAATCCAATTTTGTAAGGAAAAAAAAGGTAGATTTATTTCGAGCAAAAGAATCTCGGGGTAGGACAAAATCTCTATTGGGGTAAGGTTGCGTAATATCTTTCGAGAACCTACAAGGGATTAGGTGGATTTTAAAGGCAGACATAATACAGGGAGGAATGAGCTTGGGGTATAACAATCGGAGGTCACGAATCGGAAACCCCATACGTTCCCTCAGGAGTAATACGAACCTCTTCGATTTGGTTTTACAAATTTGCAACAATGTATAGGTACTATATTACTGATTGAGACCCCGATTCTGTGCCCAATACATTTCATTTATAACTAGTAAATAAAATATGGAGTGTGTACCCGATTACACTTATAACAATTACGAGTACATGAGACAGAACTTGACAGTTTTTTATATTCTTTCGTATATTATTGTTTACTATAGGGTAAAGGATAAAGCGAACTCATTCAGCCGGAAATTAAAGACCATACAGCGCTTTCAAAAATGGAAACAGAATATAATATTTATTAATATTATAAAGCTACGGAGTTTGATTTTTTATTTAATTACGCTAATCTTAGGTAACAACGATTAGCTTTCGTAAGTGCTTCTTTAATTTTTTTGTTAGCTAGCTAATTCCGTAAAGAAGTTTATCCCATCATAATTCATACAGGTGGTAGAAATTAATATTAAAAGTAAACGCTTTTGAACCAGCGTGGTTTATCAAGTTTTGTATAATTTCACTCAATTTAACTATACCCTCTACTTTTTTCTTTCTTTCAACTTTATTGAAATCGGTCCATTGTGTAGAATTTTTATCATTAAAATTCGCGTTTTAACTCAATAGAATATGTGTTTAAATGCATAAGGTAACACGCATACTCGATGTGAGTTAAATTATGTTTTTGTCACGCTGAGTACCTTTAACTTTGCGTGTGAAATGTTTGTTAAGTATATTAATTACCTTAACAGAAAATGTCTCGAGATGCTTTAACCCTTTGTCATTAGCGTGATACCGGCCAGTTATAGCACACAGATTAAGAGACCTGCGCGAAGCTTAGGCGTGTCTATTTAAAATTAAAATCCATTATATTGTGACACAAAGTTATTTGTATAACTAAAATTAAGGTTTAATTTCGTTATTTAGGTAATGATATGGAAACACGAATTAATCTAACAAATCTTGTCAAGTTACGCGCGGTACAATATGGAAAAATAAATTATTAAATTAATTGAAGATTACAAAGCAAATATTTTTCTTTTTACTTTATACTTTAATGTATGTTTGTGCATGATACACACACACACACACACACACACACACACACACACACACACACACACATACACACACACACACACACACATACACACACAAACGCACGCATGCAAGCACGCACGCACGAAATGAAATATGACGATAATTGTTGAAAGTGACAAAATAAGTCAGACTGCCTGGTTGCTTTCACCAAAAACGCTACCTAATCCCTTTAGTATCTGCATTTACAGAAAACTGAGGTCTAAATTCAGCAGTGGACATCCGACGGCTGGCTGACCGGTTGGTGGTGTTGGCGATGGTGAGATTCGGAAAACCTCATGCTTAGTCCGGTCCATCTGACACTAGGGATGTTCATCGGAAAAAATTATCGATTATTTTATCATCGATAATTACCGTATTGTGTTATCGATAGTTATCGATAATTATTGAATGAACAGTTATCGAAAATTATTGGAAGAAAATTATCGATAGTTGGCGACAGTTATCGATAATTATCGGATGAAAATTATTGATAATTAACGGGTAATTCGATAATTATCGAATATATTTTATAATTATCGGATAGACTTCAGAATTATCGGATGAAGGATGACAAGTATCGATAATTGTTTGGTAAGTGACGACGAAAAAAAAAGTCATCCGCCATTCAGTACCGACATTTACCCCCTGTACCCTATCCGATAAATACCTAAAAAAAAGGTCATCCGATATCCAGTATCGACATTTACCTCAGTACCCTGTCTGTATACCTAAAAAAAAAAAAACGTCGTCCGACATCCAGTATCGACATTAACCTCAGTACCCTATCCGAATACCTAAAAAAAAAAATCAATAATAATCGACTGAGACATAGTTATCAAATCACAATTATCGAAACTTATCGATAGTTATCGATAATTATCGAATAAAAAATTACCGATAATTATCAGATCACAATTATCGAATGACACTTATCGATAACATTATAGTCAGATAATAGTTACGAATTATCGATAATTATCGCACACCCCTATCTGACACTCACCTTTTTCTTCCAACTTTCCAACGTAACTCTACCAGTATGAGGCTTTTGCCTATCGCACTAAACACAAAATTACTAACGCATGTGTTGGAGTTTCAGAAGCAATTCAAATGTAACATCATGGCAATCGATTACTGAATCGATATTAATACTATAAAGCTAAGGATTTAGTTAGTTTATAAATATGCGTTAATTTCAAGATCTTTCAAATTAAAAAGGAAATAATAATAATATTATACTGCCTTTTTATGAGGAAGAGATAATATAAAACATTACGTTTCGAATTTTTCAGTCAAATACTAAGACTAGTAGCACATTTTGAGTCATTTATACAGGTGACTGGTAAATTACTATCAATATTTAAAGAGAATACTCAGTACTTGATTCTCATTACTAAAAATACTCGTACTGTATATGTAAGTCAATAAATATATATGTTGAAATTCTAAATAAGCTACTTTTGAATAAAATATTTTAACGTTGACATCATAAAATAGCTTTATTATATATGTGATAATATTTTTTTATTAAGTACCTGATTTTATACATAATATTGTATTGAATATTTTTCGTCACTCCCCTATCACGGAACCCTCACGTAAGACGATAATACTTTCACATAATTTTGATTAAGCCTCTGATATAATATGTTATGAATATTAATAGCAATCTCAAGGCAGATGCGGACAACGATTCAATCGTAGTTTGCGTAACTAGAAACTGTGAAGTTTAGAAACTTGTTAAGGTAGACCTATAACGTAAACGTGCTATGATAATATTAATGAAACTTGTAATGTATAAATAATAATGATAAATATTGTGATATGTACATAGATCACCTCGACTGATGACGAATAGCGACTGCAATGGCCTCCACTCTTTTTAAATCGTCTGCTCTTCTAAGGATATCTGACAACGGTGTAACAGACTGCGTACAGTGTCGCGCCTTCTCAACTCTTCTCACAATGACAATTAAATTTGGTTCTTCGACTTATGTCGTTCTCAATAATTGTAACTCAACTTCGTTTTTTAATTTTTACCAGTACTATTTTTTATATGCGTACGATGTACGATAAAAAATTTTTTTTTTTTTTAATACTGAAACGTTCTAAAATTTAAATATCATTTTATTTAAACTATAGTTTTTAATAATTATTTTTATTTATTTATTACTTTTTTATCATATGGTTACTAATATTTCATAAACAAAATATTAAAAAACTTTTTAATTTTATCATACAATATTAAAAAATTATAATAATGAAATAAAATGAACAAAGTAAAAAATCTTATTTACAACTCGACCAAATTTTCTTAAATAAACGGATTTAGTCAAATAAATTTTTTGTTGAATTATTTTTATTTATATTTTTACTTACTTTAAGCCGCAAACTAATTAAAATAAATTAACAAAATATTCAAAAAGGGGCATTTCCATGAAAATGTCTAAAAACAAAACTTTTACCACTACGACATTTAGCTACATCGTAAAAGGAAGATAAAAGTTTTTGATTTGGGTTAAAGCGGTACATACATAAACAATACCAAGCAATTTAGAAAACCATTAGCTACCTTTTAACTCCATTAGGGTCGATTGAAAAGGCAAGGTAAAATTTGCGACGGGGGAATCAAAACAATTTCTAGAAAATTTACAACAATTGTTTTAACACTTTCGAATTGCTTATTAATCTAAAGATAAAATTAATCTAAACTACTAGATTGCTGGCTTGTACTGCGCCTATAAGATATGATACATTTTTGGATGGATGTTGAATGCAATAAACATTGAAATAAAATGTGTTTCATTAGGTTGTGCTATAAAAATAAGTGTGTATATATGTATTTTTGATACATATGGAATTAATTACGTTAATTAAATTAGATTAACCTTAACATTGTGTCTTAAAAAACTCGCTAATTGAGATGTCGGCGATATTTATAGCACCTACATAGACATGCTCTAAATTACGTGAATATTAACAGGTTCCCTGTCCCCATACAATCAAGTTTTTGCCACTATAAATGTCCCGGGTTATTTTTGCAAATACATAATTTTTGATATTTTTAAGGGCTTATTAAGTTATTATGAAATTGTAATAGTGACGAAAGGACCCTAAAAAAATAAAAAAAAATCATGACGCGTATATGATTCATGAGCGTATCATAACGTATCGGATCGTTATACGTCCCATGAATCATATTTGATTCATATAATTATCTGTGCAAATTGAAGCCAAGAGACAACAAGTGACACATATTTCGATGTTTTTTGACATTTTCAATAAAAAAGTCAAGGCTATTTTTGTTATTTGTTCAAAAGTTCACGAATATTATTTGGAAAGTGTGTTTATTTGTGTAAAATGGGTTCTGGGCGGTTGTATACAGACGAGGAAATACGGCGTATTTTAGAAGGAAGTGAAGACGAAGATTTCAGTGATGGGAGTGGCGACATGTATGTACCTACCAGAGAGGAGTATGATGAATCTGAAGATGAAGAGGAAAATAGCCAAATTGAGGAGCAGCAAGTGTGTGCAACTGAGTTCGAAACTGAGACCAATCAAGATCCGACATGGATGGAATATATTCTGCCGATCGGAAGAGAAACTTTTATAGGTTCTTCTGGTTTGCAAAATACTCTCGTTATTAGAAATCAAGACGGTTCAGTTGCAATTGAAAAAATTATGGAGTATTTCGTATGTGATGAAATATTTCATTGCATGGTAGAAAAAACAAATTCATACGCTGAACTGCTGAAGAGGGTGCGCACGAAGCAATTCTCTAGAATGTCTCGTTGGGTTGATGTTTCTATTGAAGAAATGAAGAAATTTTTCGCAGTCATTCTTTATATGGGGGTAGATAAGAAACCTTCCATTGAGCACTATTGGAAAATGGACCCCTTATACTATTGTGATTTTATTCACAAAATTTCTATGTCCTATAATCGCTTTACAAATATACTACGTTGTTGGCATTTCGAAAACGTGCAACCTGATAATAGTGATGTTTTGTACCGGATACAACCTTTAGTAGATAGAATGGTTGCAAAATTCCGTGAACTATATACGCCAAGTGATACTATCGTCGTCGATGAGTCTCAAATAAAACACCAAGGACGACTCAAAATAAAAACCTACAATCCATCCAAAGCGCATAAATATGGTATAAAAATTTACAAAATGTGTTCTACTAACAGCTATACATGGTCCTATTCTATTCATGCGGGATCTGGATCGGCTATTGAAGGATTGGATAAACCAGGATCCGTTGTGGTGAGGCTATGTCTTCCACTTCTAAATGAAGGTAGATTGATTATTGCTGACAACTACTATACCGGGATAGCTCTAGCTAGATACCTAAAGGATAGACACACAGATTTATGTGGAACTTTGCGAAAAAACAAAGTAAATTTGCCTAAAGATATCATTCAGAAAAAACTAAAACGAGGTGATGTCGTTGCTAAGCAAATGGACAGCTTTGTAACTGTTTTGAAGTGGCACGATAAGCGTGATGTATTGATGATTTCTACTTGCCATGGTAAGGAAATGACGGATGTTACATCTTGGAGAGGACAATCAAAAAAACCAAACATGGTTATGGATTACAATGACGCCAAGAAAGGCATTGATGTTGCAGATCAACTGAGCTGTTACCATTCCCCTCTAAGAAAAAGTATGACGTGGTATAAAAAAGTAGCTTATGATTTGATTTTTCAAACAGCAATAGTGAATACCAAAGTGATTTTCGAAGAGGCTACCGGTTCTTTCATTTCTGTTTTAGATGTACAGGAAGCAATGATACGTCATTGGCTTGGCGACGTGGTCATGAAAAAAGAGCCAGCAAGAATATCTACTCTGCCTTCGACATCATCAGAAAGACACGCTCTAACCCAGATTCCGAGGCGAGATGGAAAACTCGTGAGGAGGCGTTGTGTCATATGTTATGCTAACAAAAAGGCTGAAGGAAATCCTTTGTTAGCTAAACAAGTAAACACCGAATGTCTAAAATGTAAAAAAACATTTTGTTTGAAATGTTATAATGAAGCACACTGAGGCCAAATGCTGTTTCGCTTCAATTTTTTATTATATTTTTAGTAACTTCGTGATAAATATTGTTCCTAATAAAGACTGATTTCGTACAAATTTTTTTAATTTCAGACTGGAAAATAACTTTGATAAATAAATATATATGATAAATCACTACAGTTTTTTTCATTTTTTCAATTTTAACGATGATTTCCACACGTCCAAATACGAAATACCGTGTTTATACTGATACGTCCATAAAAAAAATTCAGGCACATTTGCTTCTATATTTGATCATATGTGATTCATGGACGTACTAAAATTGGTACAAAATATGTCCCATGAATCATATATGATTCATGGGACAGGGAACCTGTTAAAACTCAGGAGTGAATACCGCCTTCTCAGTGAATTCACGCTCCAAAAGTTTCTTTGAGCCGCTAAGATCACTTGATTTTTTTATATTTTGCTTATAAATTAAAGGGTTTAAGACTGATGCGTTCCTTTAATATTTTAATCTAAGATATAAAAAATAATAATAATAATAATAATCACTGCAACAAAATCTTTGTGTGTATGTAGCTAATCGTTCGTTTTATCGAAATCGTTGTCAACAATACGATAAAATGTTATTTATTTTCATCTGTCGTTGTCCATACGTATCAAAATATCTATAATGCTTAAAATATTTTTGAATTTACATCTATACATACAATAAAACTAGCTGTACCCACAACTTCGTTCGTGAATATCATCTATTGCGTTACGTCTTTAAGATAAAGTATGTACACCAAGCTTAAGTAATAAGTAATTTCGAGTTTCAAATTATTTGGACCAAATACTTAAGGAGCTACATACATATATTTGTATTTTCTGAGCTTTCAAACCAAATCTCGTGTAAGATTTAGCTTCTAATATGTGAAATACCTGTTAGCAAAAGAATAAATGAAATCGTGCATTAATTAATTATAACTGAGTGCACATTTTGACTTCATCACTACACCCATACTTAATTTAGGGATCGAAATATCCAGTGGCCTAACTCGTAGTATAAACTCAAATTGTGTCCAGTATCGTTTAAATTCATTATGTAGTTTTAGCTTGATTCGCGGCTAAGATAGATATGGAGAAAAATTAAAAAATAAATTTTAAAAAAAATTTATTAAATTAATAATATATAAAATTAAATATTTAATATTAAAATTATATTAAATAATTTATAAAATTAAAAAAAAATTTGACGGCCGGCTGGTCTAGTGGTCAGGCAACTGGACACTCTACGCAGCGGTCGCGGGTTCGAATCCCGCCAGGTGCAGATAATCTGTATGACGAATATAGATGTCTGCACCGGGTCATGGATGTGTATTTATGTATATATGTATTTATATCTTAAATTTATTTCCGTTCCTAGTACCTGTAACACAAGTTCTTACGAACTTACCACGGGGCTAGGTTAACGTGGTGTGATTGTTGGTTAATATTTATTAAAAAAAAAAAAAAAAAAAAAAAAATATTTTTTTATTTACGAGGGGGAGTTCTTAGAACTGTTCACTTGTAAACGATATAATAAATAAAAAAAAATAGTTGAAGTTTTGAAAATGGAAATCTTTGCCAATATTTTTGTGTATGTATTTCATTCATTTGTCATTTGTTTTAGGATTTAGCGGTAAATTTAAAATTTTCTGTGTTAATAATTGTTAAAGTTGAGTTGAACACTGTTTCATCCGCATTCAGTTAAGAGTCGATCCATTTTTTATGTTATATAGCCTCTAAGAAATTGACTATTTCCTATAATTACTATTTCCTATTAATTTTGAATTCAAAAATAATTTTACAGTCGTACTGGTAACTCCAGAGACTAGTACAAACTAATAACAAAATTTTTAAATCTATACATCTGTACATATATACAAAGGTGAAGAGTTTGTTAGTTTGAATGCGCAAATCTCAGGAACTACTGGTTCGAATTAAAATAAATAATACTGTGTTACATAGTCCATTTATCGAGGAAGGCTATATAACATCACGCTACGACCAATAGGAGCTGAGCATTCATACGAAACGAAAAAAAAGTTACAAAAACGGGATAAACATTCTTTTTTAAAGCTTCCGTTGCGTACGCTGCGTATACAGTTAAAGTTACACAAAAACCATGTATGACGGAATTGATTGAAATTAAAAGTTTTTTAAAAAAGTCCGCGACAGCATATATATTGAGGTTGACTAATTATAACCGTTTTTTTTTTTTTTAGTAATCAAGTTTGTTCTAAAATAATATGTTATTTGAGAAGGTGGTTTTATAAACATGATTTAAATCCTTATCTAAATAAATAGGTTACATACATCACAAGTATTTCTTTTTGAACGAAATTGTACTCAACATCATTTGATTTCAATGAATATCTTAGAAGATATCATAGTTTTAAAATAACTCCGCAACTAAATAATAATCACAAAAAATTAAAAGGTGATTTTATTGCACTATTATTAGCCAGGCATTTGAGTCCTTACGAATGAAATATACTTCATCAACAAGGCAACTTTATGAAGATAAACTTTGTCTTTTATAGCATTTTATTTTGGACGCATAATTTAACAGATAATGTAAAATCAAATGAAACGTTGTAAGTCGCACCGCGCGCAGACGCAAGTGGCCTGAGTTATCGTTTATTGTAACAATTAATAAAGCACAGGGGCAAACATTTAAACACATAGGAATCGATTTACATCAAGACTGATTTTCACGCGGAAAACTATAATATGTTGTCTAATCAAGATCAGGTTTTGAAAAAAACCAGTATTTTCTTCTCCGTGGTTGGTTAATTATGGTTTAAAAATATTTAAGTAAGTTTTTTCTTCAAATTAACGTAGATGAAACTACGGGGCACAGCTATTGTATTATATTCATAAAGATGAACTTGACTAAAAAGAATAAGAAAAGTTTACAAATGGTATAAGATTCAAGTTAGAAACAAAGCTATTTTAGCATTTATAAAATATAGAGCTGTTATTATAGAATACAGATTAACTTACGATACCTAGATTCTCTCGTATGTAATTGCCGTTGCTTTGACCAGAAGATAAACCTTGGAAAAACTAAATTATCACATTCCTTAGAAGATTATAGTGAAAATCGTAAGTTTAAAATCATTAGCTCCAAAGACGGTACAAAAACAATTGTACAGTTTTATATAACGGTAGAAATTCTGTTTGAAATACACTACGCGTAGTTACACTATTTATTTGTTAAAGTATAACATACTTTCCCACGAGAAATAGGATGAGTTTTGTTTTTAAAATGTAGTATTAGATATCTTGAAGAAAAATACTTTTGGTATATTTATACTAATATCACATACAAAACGAAAAGTCTGTTTGTTTGCCTTTGTTAATTTTGGTAGGTGCCAGTCTGATGCATATTTTTTAGCGAGATTACAGGTTAATAGTAATTTGTTTTATGGTTACAGTTCTGCAGTAACCACGATCGAAATATGATAAGACAACGCAGGACAAAGCTGTCCTGAACATGTGTTTCGGAAATTGATGTAGGATTTTCTCTAATTAATGCTTCATCTACTTACGCCTCCTTATCTTATGTGATAAATAAATACTACTAAGCCGATTAACATGAGTTGGATAAAGGCCTTAAAAAAGTGATAATTACATAAGCGTAGTAGAATCGCCAATTTTCTTTTTTTTTCTTGCAATTTTGGCGTAACTAAAGAATTTTATTTTTTTAAGAGAATGGTTTGTATGAATATTTATTTTATAAAGAAATATTCTCATATCTACAGATACATACATAAACACACGAACAAAAGTATTGTTGCAAAGATACATACATACCCATATATACATACATATTTACATAAATACACATGTACGTAGTTACATATGCACATGTTAAACTTACTTTTATTATTATCGAGGGTTAAAAATTGAATGAATATAAAAGACTAAAAATAGGTGTAAACAATGAAATAATTTTTATATCGCTTTAAAATGATTGTACATTTTATGTTTGAAATGCGATTTCTTTTAAACTCCAGTTCCCAACAAAGACAAAACTTATTTAACGAAACAAATGTGCTGCACATTGTAAAACTCGCGAGTCTAAAGATAAATCTTTTAAAAGATAAGGGCTAGATTTAAAAAGCAAAAGTAAAATAGAAATGAATGAAACATTTTTCTATTATTGTGTTTCCACTTTATTTATAATTAAATACATTAGTAGTGTTTCTATTTGATAGTATATTTTTATAATGATGTTATAAATAAATTTTACTCTCGCGTTTGATTGATGATAAGATCGCTTTGCGTGATCTATGAAGTGTTTCTGTTATATAAAAATAGTAGTCATTTTTTGGATGTGAAAGTTATTTTTTTAAAAATGTTAAATATGGAAGTAACGTGATTATTTTTCGAATTTTAAAAATAACTGATTAACATATTTATCATTTTATAATAAAACAATGAATTATTTATGGTATGGTTATCTGGATCACGACGAAATTAACAAAATATCACTAAATGGGCACACTGAAAATCAGCAGTCGTGGTACATAATCACGACACAAGTTAGGTGTGTCCACTTTTTTTCTTCCGTTCTGCAGTGACAAGTTCATCTCTTACTGTTATTTTTTTTTGTCTTATTTCTCTATTTTATTACTACTTACTTTGTTTAAGGATAAAAAACATATTATAGGGTAGCATTGAATTTAAAAAATAAATACTTTCTTTCTTTCGTTTCATCATCATCATCATATCAGCCACTGGATGCCCACTGCCGAACTTAGGCCTCTTTTATTTCTTTAATTTGTTTGTTTATTTATTTATTTATTCTTTATTTTCATCATTTTTTTCTTTTAGTTCTTTCTAAATCAGTCGATAAAGTTTTTATTACTGATGCGCATACACACATCCAGAAATAATTTATTATTTGTTACTATAATAATAATAACTCTTTATTGTACACATAAACAGAAGCTTACAATTCATAAGACAATGCACAAAATAAATGCACAACGGGCGGTCTTATCGCTAAACAGCGATCTCTTCCCGACAACCAGCTACTATAATAAATATAATAGTTTATATAGTAAAATAATCTGTCTTATAGCGAATCTACAACAAAATTGTGCATTTTTTATTTCACACATACTCATATTATATACCTACGTACAAAAACCCTGTCAAAGAACGTCGTTTTTTTAACAGTTGAGGTAGATCAATGTAAGCTCAAAAAGTCGAGTGTATAAATCATTTATGAGTTAGTACTATTAATAACGAGTAATAGTGACAGTTACTATACTGTACTGTAATATTGTAATTGCATGTAATAATTGTTAGATTTTCTATCGAAGCAATAATATACCCACACGTTCCCTCTACTTCGTCTTTCTACTCATCCCTCATGGATTCATTAACATTAACAACTACTACTGTTCCGCTTATAGATCACTGTGTGATGCTTCATAGTCTATATTAATTCTTGAAAAAGTAGCCTCCTAACGGTAAAAGAATTATCAAAATCGGGTAAGTAATTTAAGTAACTGTCAACAAATAAAAAAAAAATGTACACCTTTGTGATTTCAACATTGATTATTGATTTTATTTTAAATTTAAACCGGATGATCTGAGTGTTTTTCAAAATCAAAATCAAAATATTTTATTCGTTATTAGGTGATTGATTACACACACTCAACGAACGTCAAAAAAAAAAAAAAAAAAAAATGTCTCGGTAGACATCTACAATTTCATCATCGGCTTTACTAAATATTACAATAATATAATAATGTTCCTAGTGTAGGCCGAGAGAAAAAAAGCCGGAGGAAAAAAAACTCTCGGTACTCTTTTTAACATATCATATTTTGTACATACAATATAAAAAAAATATTCACAGAGAACGAGCATATCATGTCACTGCCAAGCAGCCTTGTCATTTAAAAAATCTTTAATGCTATAATATGCCTTACTACATAATTTGGATTTAATGAAGTGTTTAAATTTATTTAGGGACAAGTCTTGCACATTACCAGGCAGTGTATTGTACATGCGTATACAGTTACCTACAAAAGAGTTACTTATTTTGTGGAGCCTAAAATTAGGAATTGCCAATTTATTTTTATTTCTTAAATTTATATTATGTCTATCACAGTTCTTGACAAATTTATTTTTGTTTTTATGTGTGTATAATAAATTTTCAAAAATATATTGAGAATAAACAGTTAGTATTTTTATTTCCTTAAATTTATTTCGTAAAGACTCACGGGTACCCATACCGTACATAGCTCTGACAGCTCTCTTTTGCAAAATAAATATACATTGAATATCAGCAGCGTTTCCCCACAGCAGTAAACCATAAGTCATGATGCTGTGGAAATAGCTGAAATATACTAATCGCGCGGTTTTGATATCCGTCAACTGGCGTATTTTTTTTACTGCGTAAGCTGCGGAGCTGAGTCTGCCAGATAACTTTCCAATATGAGGACCCCACTGTAATTTTGAATCTAAGGTTATACCCAGAAAGACAGCCTGATCGACCAATTCTATTTCCTTATCCCTAATCCTGATACTGGTTGTAGCCAACTTAACATTCGGTAAAGTGAATCTCACACATTTTGTTTTGGATTCATTTAATAGTAGATTATTTACATTAAACCAATGGATAATCTTAGAGAGAGCCCTGTTTACATCGTCGAGTGAATTTTGTCCACGTTTAACCTTAAACAGTAAAGATGTATCATCTGCAAACAAGACTATCTCATGATCATCTCTAACAAGATGAGGGAGGTCATTAATATAAACCAGAAATAGAAAGGGGCCTAAAATCGAACCTTGAGGTACTCCCATTGTTACAAGAGAGCCGGGGGACCGCTTGTCGTTGATCACCACGCTTTGGGTCCTGCCACTCAAATAAGAAGTGACAAAATCAAGAGCGGTACCCCGGATTCCATAATGATGTAGTTTCCTGATTAATGTCTGATGCTGGACACAATCAAATGCCTTAGAAAGGTCACAGAATACACCATAGGCATCGTGTGACTGATCCCAGGCCTCATAAATAGTCTCTAAAAGTTTTATTCCAGCATCAGTAGTAGACCGGCCGCGAGTAAAACCAAATTGTTTATTGTGTAAGAGTACATTACTTTCAAAATGTTTTTGAAGTTGATTTAAGATAATTTTTTCAAAGATTTTACTGAAAGTGGGAAGTACCGATATTGGACGAAAGTTAGAAGGATCTGCGGTACTTCCAGATTTAAATAAAGGCATTAACTTGCTAAATTTCATCAAGTCAGGAAACACACCACTATCAATACAATTATTAAAAATTAAAGCCAGTTCTGGAGCAACTATTTCAATTAGGGAATTTATAAGATGTACAGAAATGCTCCAGATATCTGGTGTTCTTTTTATATTTAACAATTTAAAAGCCTTTAAAATACAATACTTATTCACATGACTAAATTTAAATTCTACATTACACATAGGTACGTTAGATTTCATCAATGATGATTTTCTGCGTCTAATATTGAATTGAAGCAATACACTAATTAATTATCCTATTAAATAATAAAATACACTAATAAAATACAGCTGTTTTTATAATTAAACTATAAAACTATAATTACGCGTAAGAGACTTTACTTGTATACTATCGTGTGAATGGATTTTTTTATTTGAATTTTATTTGAAAAGAGGCTTTGGTCGCTTGGCGACTATGTCAGCCCCATCGTTCTGCATTACAAAGTCACTGTTCTTTTAATTTAAGTAATTTTGTATACATGTAACTAAGGTGTCCTTATATCATACAAACAAATAAAAATAATCATAATAAAATTTTAACTGGTTTTTACGTTTGTTTGATGACTTTGTTTTCTTTACATAATTATTTGTTCGACAAATACAGTGCAATCTTAAATAGTTTAGCGCATTTGATATTTTATAATAATTAAATCGCACATACGAAGAATATAAATATCGATTATCTTAAAGTAAAACCGCTTAACATAATAAGTTTAGAAGCAAAGTTATGTATACATTAATATGCGTAAGTAAAATAAGTTGTTAAGTAAAATATTGGCTACGTTGAGGTTACTCTACTGACGTTTAGTAACGAATGGTGTACTCTAACAGAGACTAATGGTCGAGTTGCAGTGGGAAAACTCAATAGTTTTATTAAAAATTATGTAATACTAGCAAACCCGGCGAACTCCGTTTCGCCACCAACTTATTTTCGTGAGGGATACTCACACCACGTACTTCCGCCATGCAAAACCATATTGGTTTGTAGTACATGCTATGTATCAGAGATGGCGCTCTATGTGAAAAATGATATTCCCTGTTTTCCTGCTTTTCTGTTGAAAATTTTCCTGAATTTAGTTTGCTATAAAGCTCACGGAGCCCGAGACCTTTCCAACGAATGCAAAACCGTTGAAATCGGTTCGTGCGTTCTGGAATTATAGCGTCAGGAAGGAAAACCCGACTTATTTTTATATTATAGATTTTATCATACGTGAAGCAAAAACTTTTAACCCCTTTTTACGAAAATTACACGGACGGAGAAGTATGAAATTTGGCACAGTTAAAGTTAATATGAATAACGGCGACTTGCACGAAACCGTCGCTAATTTTCCGTTAGTTAAGTTGAAATTAATCTTAAAATTAGTTGATCTCATGTTTAAATTTAAAGCTGTTGGAATTAATCATCCGTTAGACAGGTCTTTAATTAAACTAAATTTCATTTTTAACTTAATCAGATTGTAGGTTTCGTGCAACAGAGCCAACAGATAATCACGATTCTTGTGATTAAATTAGTTTAATAAACACTTACATTTTAAAATTCGTTCGTGCAACTCGGCGTAAGTGCAGAATGCTAATATTTTTTTATAATAATGTTTAAAAATTAACATTTAATTAATTTAAAAAAAAAAAAAAACACTACACACACTACGATACACACTCATATGTACAATGTACATATATACACAAATTTTGTTTATTGTCAAAGTCTGTTGTCAACACGGTCTTAAAAATACAGGTGCAACGCATTTTTTATCGAAATTTTTTATCACAGATCAGGTCCAATGACTGCTGCATTTGTCGCTCACCATGTTCTGCGCAATCATATTTTTATGATGTTGACAATGCTGTCAATGTGTGTGAATTCTAGATTAGGTCGAATTTCGACCACTGGGCGACCTCTATATTATACTTTAAATGAGATGTCCCGCTGACGTATTATTAATTAAAAGTACCTAGATGACCAAGCTTTGCTCGGATATTTTTATTTATGATTAATTAGATACGAATTAGTTACATTAATTAAGGGGCAATTATGGTTTTTCTTACAAAAGAAGGAACTTTAAAAAAAAGTAAAAAAAATATAATCGGACAGGAGACATATATTATGGACTCGAACCTGGGTCTTCTGGTTTCTTATTATATATATACAAGAATTGCTCGTTTAAAGGTATTAAAATAAGCTATATATACAAAAGTCTCATTTAATATAAGGAGATGATTTAATATATTTAAAAACAAATAAGTTTTATAGAAATCCCGATATTTAATATTTAATACGAAGCCCCGAAATGAACAAAATATTAATCTTCGTGGAAATAACGTTACGTTTTTAATGCTCTTCATGTATAAAATTTTCCTTTTTTTTCTACTGGTAAAGGTACGAGATATTGTAAAGACAAGTAAAATTTAATAAAGCGTACATTATAACGTATTTATTCTGTACCATATATGCATAAGAAACTACTCGCCGTGATTGATTATTATACATTAAAAGAAATAATTCCATTGATAACATTTAATCATACCTGTATGGAGTTGGAGCGAGTCGCTAGTATGGACAATGAAAAATTAAATCGCTCAGGTTAAAATATGCAAATATAAGGGGCCACGGTTTCGAATTTGAGTAAGTAACCCTTGAGTTTTTTTTTTTTTTTTTTACTTAAGTACTCAATTTGCATTTACATTTCGTATCGTATTTCGTAGGAAAATAAAAAAAGAATTTAAAATACTTCAGCAGAAAATTCTAAGCAGGGAATCGCGATGGATAAACTTCTAAACCTAAATATTCCATATACAAAAGTGTGTTTGGAAGTCTAAAATAAATAAATAAATAAACAAGTTTTGTAATAACTTACGAATATAAGGAGTCAATTTTCTTTCACTTTAATCTTGCTTAGTGACGCTGCTCGTAAGAACTAAATCAAACGTTATTTTTATAAAACTGCAAAGCATTAAATAATGAAATAAGCACATTTTCACTATTCCGTTTCAAATTAATTCACCAGCAAAGCATTCGTAGAGTACGAGTGACGTTCTCTCCCCTCCTATAAATCTCCGTGAAACAGATAAGCTAGTTATAAACTAGAGAGATTTAAATATAAATAAAAAAGAAAATGAGAAAGAAGACAGATTAATTAAATGCTCTGTTTCTATTTATTTCATTAACCTTTACGTTCCGACTTTTCAAATTAAAAAGCGTTGGTTCAATAATTTATTTAAACGTTATTTTTTCTCGACGCGATAATTATGCTCATACTTTAATTTAACCCTATTTTATTTCTACCAGTATAATAGATAAAAAACAAAATAACATTATGCAAAGCATTCACTTTTCATCCATATTAAGGAGAACTTCATATTATTACCGTGCGGTACTTCTAATCTTCAGAAACTGTACTTTGCCACGCCGCATTCTGTACTTACTGTTTTAAGCAGATCCTTTAGATGTTCTGCGCGTTTTCACATGCGTTAAGATTCGATAATTTGCACCGCTTCTATGAATTGCGCCCAGATATTTTATTATAGCTTACTAGCTGTTTTTTATTTTATTCCGAGTTATTTCTGATTGGATCTGTAGGAATTTTGTAATAAATAGTATGTGCTATGTGTGTATGTGATGTGTATGTATGTTCCTATTTGTTATTCTAATCCATCAGCGACATCCAGTTATAAAATTCGTGTGGACGTTCAATGGCTGATACGACATAAAAACTACAATACCATTTTTATGTAATGAAGTATTAATAAACTATTAACGCTGGTTAAATATAGAAATTTAGTTTTTACATAAAACTTGATACATATAGATAGAGTATATTAAATCAAAATGCAGTAGACAATACCGGAACATTTATGAAGGCGAATGTCCGTGATCACTAAAACATGTATATTTATAGTGTTCCTGATAGATTCTAATTATTGCTATTATTTTAATTTCTTGCTTTGCATGTAATGGAGTGAACGCGTCTAATAGCATGTTGTTAGTCATAATGTAGATATTTCTTTGATAAAGTTTATTTATAGCATTCGTTTCCTTTTATTTTGACCGGTATAGACTCCTTATTGATAAAAAAATATATAAATTACTATTTACTACATTTTAAATTTTATAATATATATTTTTAATACATAAATAAATTGCGAATGAAGCTAGAAGTGAAAACTTTTAGCCCAGTTTTGTTTCAATTATTTTAATGGATTTTTTATTGTGTGAACGTTTTTTAATGACATATTTTTTTATATCTTTAAAGAAAAATAAATATATACAAACTTTCGCCAGAAATATTTTAGGTCTGGTTTCCAAAGGGTAGGAACGGAACTCTTTGTTATTAAGACTGCCGTCCGTCCTCTAAATTTCTTTTCTTTCGCAGGATTGATTTTTCTTACCGTGATAGCTATTAGATACTTAAAAGTATCACACGTTATAAACGAATATGCAATTACAAAAATAAACTAGTAAATGTTCATAAAAGATACGGGTTTTATTTCGTCATTTTAACTCAACATCACACACAATATGCAGTGTTAAATATTAGTACCTGGATGACCGAGCTTTGCTCGGTTAAATTATATTTAGATACATTACATATTGATGAAACATAAATAATATTTTCGATCTTACCGACATAAAAGTAAAATAATAGGAACTGGTTATTAAAATAAAAAATAAAAAGAGCTCTTAATTAAAAAAAAAAAAATTAAAAAAAGATTGGTCTGTAGAATCCTGGATTCTAACTCAGGTTTTCTGTTTTCGAATACGCCCGATTCCTATCCGAGCTAATAGAAGCTTGTCAATGACAGCGAAATTTACCTTCGTATTCTAATGGTATTTTTTAATTGCGTAAAAAAAGGGATAAAACAACATTTTCTGAAAATAAATCCTAGCTAGATCGATTTATCGCCCCCGAAACCCCCTGCATACTAAATTTCATGAAAATCGTTGGAGCCGTTTCCGAGATTCCGAATATATATATATATACAAGAATTGCTCGTTTAAAGATATAAGATAGAGTACCTTTGTATAATTTCATCTCGATTTTGGGTGCTTTTTACTGGTGTGTCAAAATAAAATTGTATTTAAAAAATTATATGTATATTTACTCGAGATTTTCTTATAAGAAAAACTGAATTATTTTTGAATATTGATACAAGTATTTTCAAAATCTGATAAATATATCTATATATATATATATATATATATATATATATATATATATATATATATATAGATCTTAATACCCGTTAAAATTGCCTCTGTATTATTTTGTATCTTCAACTGTCTACTACGTATAGCTACAAAATTTCATGTCTGTATTAATTATTAATATAACTTGAACTGAGATTGAGGTAGAATAGAAAAAAAAAAAACCCTATAAGGTTGGTAAATATATCTCAGTTGTATATATACCATAAAAAATGTTCCGTCGCCAAATATTTTTTCGTGATAGAATCATTTCGAAGTAAGCTACTTTGACGGATCCGCTATAAGTTATTCTTAAAAAAAAGTGATAAAAATAAGCATTATCAATTTAATCCTAAACTTTTTATTTATGTTAACGACTACCGCTTTACGGAAAAATCCAATATTGCTATTTTCCACAAGAATAACCGATGAGCGAGTGGAATCCACCCAGGCTTATGAGAGTAACATTTTTATAAGCCATTCGTTGGATTACTTAGTCTTTAATTACAACAAATTTGGTAAATCTTTTGTAATTTTTATGTAAGTAATTATTAGGCTATTTTGATAAATTCTTAGTAAACCAATATATATTTAGTGATTAACCCTGAAATTGTAGATGTTTCAATAAACTTAAACAGTTTATAAATAAATTTCATTGGGTATATCTTTACGTTATATTATGAAAAAAATAAGAGTTTGTTTTTTATATGATCTAGTTGTCTAATTTGAAATAAATATAATTTCTTTAACCGTTCACCAAAGAAAATTATAAGCTTTAAATGTCACATTTTAACACATAGGACGCCACCAGTAATCGTGAATGTAAATTGATCTGACAAGAATCGTATCTTACACGGGTGAAACTGACGAGGAGTGAAAGAATAAAGTAAATATCTATTTCGTTAAATTCTAGCCTTAATTTTAAGGTATGTGAGAAACTATTTAAGAAATAAGAACACCTCGTCACCGTTAATTTAAAATTCATTATTGAAATTTACCCGACTGCAACAGAAGGAGGGTAATGTTTTTCGAGTGTATGTATGTATGTATGTATGTCCATTTCTTTGGCACGCCCTACAGCCCAAACGGCTGGACAGTTTTTGACATATGAGGTGTCGTTGGATTTGTCTAAATTGTAGACATAGGCTATATAAATTTTCAGAATGGCACCCGCAAATGGCGGAATGAGGGTGGAGGGAGTTGAATTTTTTTTTCTTACTGTAGCAATATGGGTATCAAATGAAAGCTAGTAAATTGTTTTATTCTTTTTAGTTTATAATAAGAGTATTTTATGCAGTCGAGTTTTTTTATTTTTTTTATTAAGCATACTTGTTTTGTACTTTTAAATGTCTTCCTTTATTGTATGCTAAACAATAAAGATTTCCTATCTCTCTATTTTTCTTAGTGTTTATTAAGCTATCAATACACACAAAAATAATTATGAATACATAAGATCATGCTACAATTTATAGTAAAAAAAATCTGCTTCGTTTTTGTTCAGTTAATCAGTTTATAATTTGCCCTTTGACTTACACATTGATATGCACTCATAATTGCTGTGGAACCATGTTTACGATACAGATAATAATTCGAAATGCAAAAGCGACGTATTGCTGCGATCGCAACTACAACTGAATTTACAAACTTTCCAACTTTACAAATTTACCACAAACACGGTCTGATTTTACTGAAGTTGCTTTTAGGTTACTAAAATGTGATTTCGAGCGCGTTTTGTTGATTTAAACGTTACCATACGGTTTTTTTGTTACGGTTTAAAATTTATAAAAATATTTATTTAATTTTTAAATTTATAAAAATATTTTTAAATATGCTCATTGTTTCTATCGTTATAATTTCTATGTAATATAGGTTGCCTTTAAAAAATAATGATAACGAATTAACTTGAACTTTTACGCCCCAACAAACAAATAAGTCTAGCCCATAATATATTGTATTTTTACATGTATAAATTTCAACACACTTAAATGCGTGCTCTTATTAAAATTATTAACAAAGTAATTAATAAAATATAAAAATGTATACTAAATAATTTTGTTTCTTATAAAAGAAAACTCTCATCGCTTCTCTTTGAAATTAAAGGAAGTTTAATTTAAAAAAAAGTCGTATGAATATTTTTATAACAATATTTTGTTTCAAGCTTACTAACTTCTTTTTTATTTAAATTGGTACGATTTCAATACATTAAATTTGCATATTCCTTATGTATCGCATTAGGAAATACTTATTTCGGGGATAAAATAAACATATTTAATGTCACTACAAATTTCATTAATACTTTTTTACAACTTCGGACATATTTAGTATAAGAAATGTCGAAAATTATGAAATAAGTTACATAAAAATGAAAATTATAAGCTTAAAAAACATAAATATGGATACATACTTTTAAAAGCGTTCGGAACTCACTTAATGAGGGCACATGTACTGCAAAGTGTACTAAATTGATTAAACGCTGTAAATCGACTCGGATATATTTAACCTCCAACTACGGTAAAATTCAACTCATTTAATTACGATTTGTACAAAATTTGATACACTATAAAATAGTTGGGTTAAAATAGCCCCTCGTTGCATGCCTTGGGTTAAGTGTGATCAAGAGTAGGTACATAGTATTTAAATAAAGGTATTAGTTAAAATCTAATTTTAGTTAAAAAAAAAATCGTTATAAGAGGTAAGATAACTAGTAAATAAGTAATTTTATATTATTGGTTATAGATTAAAATTTGTGTTTAAAAAGAGCTAAATAATTTCACATTTAGAAAAAAAAATTCTTATAGTATAAGCAGCCCGTTGGATCAAGCTCCATTTACAACTTACCATCCATATATATATATATGAATTATATAGAGAGATATGAATATAAAGAGGTATTCTTTAATAACAAAAAGTAATTTTGGTTTCACTCATTGTACAGTCCGTCGAATAAATTCTCGTGATCTCAATTTCCTCAAAGAAGTGCAGCTTTCCTTATATACATTCGTTTTTCTTTGCCACTATTCACAAGATAACTTTACAAAGATAAATTAATTACAAATATATGGAATTATTTTATAATATGAAATGGGTATACAGTTTAATTCATACTCATCATTAGATTTTTTATTGTTTTATTAATATATATAGTAAGTAATTTTTAAGACGACGTTTTTAATTGGGGAATCGACAACAAATATAAAATTCTGAAGTTCAAAAATTTTCGTTTTATGTCATTATATTTCGTGCATAGCGATGAAAGAAAATATCATGAACAAATCTGCATGTTTTGGAAGAAATTCTAATACATAAAAATCTTTCTACCCGTTAAGATGGCAGCGTAGTGCCTTAAGTTTTGATCCTTCTACGCTACGCTACTCTAGTTTTACGCCCAGCAGTATTTATATTTACACGCTGATAAATTACAGAACAGTATTATAGTAGTTAGTAACTTAAGAAATATTGACTGTTTTAAAACTAACATAGCTCTTATGTTATTATATGAATAATTAAAATTTTTAATTATTTCTAATGTAACGTTTAAAACAAATGCGATATTCGTAACACTGAAATGTTTCTGTTGTCATAAATATTAATATTTACTCAAAATACACATGCATTCGGTATTCAACTTTGTAATCTAATTTCTTCCTAAATATACAGGAGCTGTATTTTGTAGGGTTGTCAAGAAATAATAGTGATTTTCTTTCCGTACCTTGAGATCCGGAAAATCCATTCAGTCAGTTTACAGTTGAAAGTATTGTTTAAAACTGAGCTGGATTTTCCCTTGCTGAATATAATTTTCAATATTTTCCTTCCATTCATAAATATTTTCCAGCATGTTCTAATATAATCTTTCTGAGGAAAAACGTTTAATTAAAACGTATAAGAAATTTTTATTTAGTTCAACGTGCGTTATGCTTTATTCATCGTGAATTAACTTTGAAATGTTTAATTTTTTTTTTTTTTACATATAAATAAATATTGAAACGTCTGGTTCATTTGAAGAGTATCTGTTCAAAAAGGTCCTATTTCACTGTAGAAAGAAATTATTATTTTTTTCCTGAAACATTGACTGATGGGATTTAAGTTACACTTAAATCCCATCCATATTTGATAAAACTATGATCGAAAAGCACGTTATATTTAAAAAAAAATCTTTGACTTTGACATTCCGACCAAAATGGGCATATTTCTGTGTATAAATCATATTTTGATCAAAAGATCTTATTTCTCATACAAATTATGTTTTGTTAAAACAATTTTTTTTCAAAAGGTAATTACATCTTGCATCAAGTTTGTTCGATTCATAAAATCGATGTTTTGTCTGTATACTTTAAAGAGCCATTGCTTTAAAGATTTTCTATGCTGTGGAAAAAAAAAATATGACATTTAGATAAATTTCACAGCTGTGTGGAACTGTGTGTTTTTTATCAATTAAAATATATCTTATTTAAAAAGCCATATTTTCAAAAGTGACCAATCGAAAGGTCTTATTTCTAGAATATTCTGATCAAAAAGACTTATTAATTTTAATTCCGATCAAAAAAAGAAAAAAAAAGAAATACAGTAAACAAATAAAAATAAAATGTACATGTATATCAATTAGCCTAATCTGCGTTAAATACAATAATTATTATTATTTCTATATATTTATTGTTATTTATATATATTTTATTGTTTCCTGTTAAATTTGTTCATCATGGAAGTAGAACCTTTTGAACAGATACTTCTAATTTCATTTGTACATTATTTTAATAAATGGAAAAAAAGTTCCTATTTTCAATGTTTGACAGAGATGTTTAATATGGTATTCGTTAAAAACACATAAATATACGATTATTCACTGACTCAGTATTGATATTGTATTATTTTAACACAATTACACATATAACTTATAATATATATAATAATAATTACACATATACTATATATACACTTATATATAATAATAATTACACATATAACTGGACCGACGACTTACGCAAGGTCGCCTGCGGAGGCTAGATGAGGATTGCTGAAAACCGGGATATTTGCGCGAGCTTTTGGAGGCCCATGTCCAGCAGTGGACTGCGATAGGCTGATGCGATGCGGACACCTATAAATCACAAAACTATAAAATATATGATAATAACCGAAATGGTACATGTTTAAAGCTTTACAATAAAAGTATATTGCTGAAAAACCATGAAGATAAGTTTTTTTTTAATCGTATTAAAATTATCGCGATAGCCCTAAGCAATAGTATCAAATATACGTACCTAATCCGTATAGAGGTAGCCACAAAAACAAGTATAGTATGGCTTCAGATTTAATTGTAAGCTCGCATATCTGTTGGTACGAGGTAAAGAAACTGCCGCGAAATCGTAAACCGCGCAAACATAACCGCTTCAAATCGGTTAGTACAGCCGGTTAATAGTTCTAATAAGGGAACTTAAACGAACTTAAAGAGATATTTAACTAAAAATAAAATATTTAATAAATACACATAATTTAATAAAATTGTAACATTATCGCCCATTATGAAAATTCTTATGCTTACCAACTCTTATTCGTAAATACTAAGATTTATAACTTATGATTAAACAATATTAACTTTGACAGTAATATGTGATTATATTGGGTCGTAAGCAAATATATTGAATTTAAAGTTTTGTACAATTTGAAGGACTTCTGTGTTAAATTACAACTGTATTGTGTAATATAATTTGATAGTTTTGTCGATCCCGTAGAAAACATATAAATACGCTGTAATATAAAACAGAGGTTGCTTGTGGTTTACAGGCATCGAAATGGAGAAACCTTGTAACCGGAGATTTTCTCGTCCACATCAAGTGTATAGATAAATACCCTTGATCGACCTAGCATTGATTATATTTTTAACCTACAAAATAAACACAAGAATGGTCTATACGTGGTTTTATTTACATGCGACTTTTCTAGAATGTAATTATTTGTATATAGCTTCATCGATTTTTATGGTTCCGTAGCCAAATGGCAAAAAACGGAACCCTTATGGATTCGTCATGTCTGTCTGTCTGTCTGTCCGTTCGTATGGCTGTGAGTCACTTTTTTCCGAAACTATAAGAATTATACTGTTGAAACTTGATAAGTAGATGTATTCTGTAAACCGCATTAAGATTTTCAAACAAAAATAGGAAAAAAAAAACATATAATATAATATTTTATATTATATGTTTAAATGTCATAAATTTTGAGGGTTCCCCATACTTAGAACTAAAACTAAAATTATTTTTTTTCAAACTCATACGTGTATGAACGGTATCTATGGATAGGTCTTCAAAAATGATATTGAGGTTTCTAATATCATTTTATTCTAAACTGAATAGTTTACGCGAGAGACACTTCCAAAGTGGTTAATTGTATGTAACCTCTATAATAAGAAAATGATAAAACTAAAAAAAAATATATGAAGTACATTACCTTGCAAACTTTCACCGAAAATGGGTTCGAACGAGATCTAGTAAGTAGTTTTTTTTAATACGTCATAAATCGTAAACCGCAATTTACCTTTCATTCAATCAACTCAAATATAAAACGACGAACTACAAGAACTTTATAACATGATGTTACTTGCTGCTACGAAAGCCTTCATGGGCGAGTCCGACTCGCACTTGGCCGCTTTTTTTTTTCTTTTTTTTTACATTACGGTATAAACGTGAATCATAATTTTTTTAAGTCGATTATAACATTATATTTTATTTTATAATGCGAGTAAATTAAATAAGAAATATATAATAAACAATATGATTGAAAAAATTATTAAATTGGTTGAAAACATTATGAACGTTCCATAAAAATATTTCGAATCTGTTATGAAGCATAAACATTCTTTTTTATTGCTAGTATATATTGGAACAGTAATAAACCGAAACATTTAATGTGTTATGTGTAGAACCAACGACTGGGCGTTTACATTGGACCGTTGTGGTATGCGGTATTCCACAAAAATGCTTTGGGTTATCGGCTCTTTTGCGTACAAAAATTTGTTCACTTTTGTTAACTTTTTCCGTAATACAGCAGCTAATTGATAATTCTCATCTTCTCTCAAATTTTAAACTTAAAATGTCATACTGACATAATTATTATTAAAAAACTATTAAAAACTTTTTTTTTTTAAATAGAGGGAAGTTAGGCTCCATCTAGTTAGCACCCCAAATAGTGAAAAAAAAAAATTTAAAAAATTGTCCAAATTGGTCACGAAATGGTCATTATAGGTCAGTTATTTTTAGTAATTGGTCAATACTTTGACAATAGTTACAGAGGGGTAAAAATTTCAAGGACATCGAAAAATTTTTGGCACCCCAAATTAATCCTACAAATTGGTTCTAAAATTATTTCAATTCATCTCAAAATAGTCATAATTGGTCGATTGATTTTAATAATTGGTCAACGTTTTTTTATATAAAAATTTAAAAAATAATAAAAAATTAAATTAGCTTCATCTATTTAGCGGCCCAAATGATGAAATTTGACCTCTTAATAAGTAGTCCAAATTGGTCACGAAATGGTCACAATTGGTCAGTGATTTTTAGTGATTGGTCAATACTTTGAAAATAGTTACAGAGGGGTAAAAATTTCAAGGACATTGAAAAATTTTTGGCACTCCAAATTATTCCTACAATTTGGTTCTAAAATTATTTCAATACATCTCAAAATAGTCATAATTGGTCAATAAATTTTAATAATTGGTCAACGTTATTTAACTAATTATTAATAAATAATAAAAAATAATACAACTTTCATAAATCGCGGGGTGAATAGGAATAAAACTGGAAGTTTCACTATTTTATGTCTATTTTATCTATTATTTTTAGGTTTAACCGAAGGGCAATTAAAATCGACGTAAATGCAAATTTTTAAGCGTTTATTAGATTTTCAGAAACGTTTTGGTTAAAGAGATACGATTATTTAAAGTTGGAATGACATTGAAACTATTTATTTATTTATTGTGAGAAAAAGAGGGCAAACTCAAAATCTAGGTAGAATTAAAGGGCAGATTAATGTTTATAGTTTAGTATTTTTAATTAACAAATTATTAATAAATAATACAAAATAACAAAACTTTCATAAATAGCGGGGTGAATAGGAACTAAACTTAAAGAAACTACTAGCTTCATCTATTTAGCGGCCCAAATGATGAAATCTGACCACTTAATAAGTGGTCCAAATTGGTCACGAAATGGTCACAATTGGTCAGTGATTTTTAGTAATTGGTCAATACTTTGACAATAATTACAGAGGGGTAAAAATTTCAAGGACATTGAAAAAATTTTGGCACCCCAAATTAATCCTACAATTTGGTTCTAAAATTATTATAATACATCTCAAAATACTCATAATTGGTCAATTAATTTTAATAATTGGTCAACGTTTTTTAACTAATTATTAATAAATAATAAAAAATAATGCAAACTTTCATAAATCGTGGGGTGATTAGGAACAAAACTGGAAGTTTCACTATTTTATGTCTATTTTATCTCTTATTTTTAGGTTTAACCGAAGGGCAATTAAAATCGACGTAAATGCAAATTTTTAAGCGTTTATTAGATTTTCAGAAACGTTTTGGCTAAAGAGATACGGTTATTTAAAGTTGGAATGACATTTAAATTATTTATTTCTTGTGAGAAAAAGAGGGCAAACTCAAAATCATAGGTAGAATTAAAGGGCAGATCAATGTCTATAGCTTAGTATTTTTAATTAACAAATTATTATTAATAAATAATACAAAATAACAAAACTTTCATAAATAACGGGGTGAATAGGAACAAAACTGGAAGAAACTACTAGCTTCATCTATTTAGCGGCCCAAATTACGGATCTTTCGATTTTTTTTTTACAAATTACAAATTATAATTTCGTGAAATATAATAGGGTTTTTCTATATTTTACTTTATTGACAATTGTAATTCAGAAACAGCTCAGTAGGTATAATTTAACATTTAATTAAAAAAAACTAAAAGTATGTAATCATCGCAATGATATTTGTAAAATAAGTGCATACTTAGAAAAAATATAATTACATTATTGATAAATGTTCCTTCTATATAGTACATACTTAAATATTTTGGATTTTATAATTATTTATTTCTCAAGATATTAAAGTTGATTTTTATTTTTATTTTATAAGGGAAATCCACAAATTAATGACTCTGCATCTATGATAATTAGATGTCGCGCTCTTTGTATAACTCCGCGCGTTTCTTTTTGGTGCGCAATGGCAGAAACTTGTAATTCATTTAAAAAAGTATCGATATTTTTATCGATATAATATATCGTATCGTTATATCGACACTTTGCGATATAATATTGTATGAAAATATATATCGATAATTTTTGCAATCCGATATATCGGATTAAATTTTCGATAATTATCCAATAAATATATCGATACTTTTCGATAATTCAGATAAATATATTAATATTTTTGATGTCTCGGAAGTGAACAGGAAAAAAAAGGCATCCCGACCCCGTATCGATATTTAGATCTCTCGGCTATGTGTATTCCTAAAAAAAAGTCATCACTTAATTAAAAGTCTAAAAACGGATATTATCGCGTTTATTTAAATTTACTGTTTAACAATATTTAATTTAAATTATTTCCCGACGTTTCGGACCCTTTACAGCGTCCATGATCTCGGGGGACTGAGGTGGTGGGTGTCCGAATAATTCGGAGACCCACGGAGAAAGACTTTTAATTAAATGAATAAAATTCGCGTAAATATAAGAGAACAAAAAGTCATCACCTCTACGTATCCAATTTAAATCGATTCTAAATTCCGCGTACTTCTAAAAATAAACAAGGTCGTCGCATCTACGTATATCGATATAAATCGGATATAATACTATGCTACTCGATTTATATCGACTGAAATACTATACTACTCGATATATATCGATACGAATACTAGATAACTATCAGATGAATACTACTCGATGTTTATATCGAATGAATATGTATAACTGACCCACTGAAAATTTACAAATATATCGATATTTATATCGATAATTATCGAATGCATACATGAAGTATTTACGAATTTTCGATATATATCGCACGCACCTAACTATGAGTGACACGTGAGGGCAGACGTCCTTGATGATTGTGTTAGAGATCTTCATCGGATTTTTTTTAACCAAAATAATATTTATTATGAGTTAAAAAATTTAAATATTAAAATTAAGCAACTAAAAAACTACTAACCACTAAAAAGTAGTCCAAAAAAATAGAAATCCAGAAAACCAAACCAGTCCTACTAACAAAATATTAAAACTACTAAGTTGGTAACACTGCTATAATTTTAAGGGGAGTCCCCTCCTCTTATTATTATAGCAGTGTTACCAGCCATGGCTGTGTCCCCCAGCCATGGCTCGTCATTACTGGGACCTAGGGTTGCCAAACATACTTTATAATAACGTATCCTACTTTATTTTTGGTAATTATACTTTATAATTTTGCAAACAAATAAAGTATGAGAAAATACTTTATTTCCAATCTTTACAGTGATGCATAAAACAAAACACTCATTATGGTTACTTAGTATTTAGCTGTTCATCATCAAACACATCAATCACATGAATCAAAAATAGGATTAAAAAAATTTGACAAATCATCACCCGAAATACTTAATACAGTTATGTTACCAGTAATTTTTCACTTTTTATTGATATGAGCTTAAATTGTATGACAAAATTGTTTGATTTTAGCGAAGATAACTTCTTCAAAATGGCACTTCGTTACATATCTTTGAAAAATTAGGTTAAATGTGAAGATTTTGAAATGGTAATTACTAAGGCCAAATTAAATTTTAATATGGATGAAGAAATAAATTAAATAAATTAAGATTAAATAATAATTATTTAAAACAAGTATGCTTAATTAAAAAAAATCAAAAAAACCCGACTGCGTAAAATACTCTTATTATAAACTAAAAAGAATAAAACAATTTACTAGCTTTCATTTGATATCTATATTGCTACAGTAAGAAAAAAAATCAACTCCCCCCCCTCATTCCGCCATTTGCGGGTGCCATTTTGAAAATTTATATAGCCTATGTCACTACTACAATTTAGACAAATCCAACGACACCTCATATGTCAAAAACCGTCCAGCCGTTTGGGCTGTAGGGCGTGCCAAAGAAATGGACATACATATATACATACATACATAAATACATACAGACATACATACATACATATATACATACATACATACATACATACATACACTCGAAAAACATAACCCTCCTTCTGTCGCAGTCGGGTAAAAAAAATAATTTTGATTATTGAAAAAGATTAAATTTTGATTGTTAAAAAAGCTTTGAAACATTTAAAAGTAGCAAAAAATTATTAGCATGTGCTAAAAGCACACAAAAATACGTTTTTATGGTAATAAAAACATAAAATTTGAAAAATACTTTTTTTTTCTTCGGAATACTTCTTTTTTATTATTGAAACGATTTTGTACGTTTTTATTTTGTCAAAAAAAGTTGGCAACCCTCGCACTGACTAATAGTTAGGAATGTGCGATATACCAATATATCTTCATTTCATAATTATCAAGTAGTATCTATATATTTCATCCGATTATATATCGAGTAGTATCGATATAGTTCATTCGATATTTATCGAGTAGTATAGTATTCTTTCCGATATGTATATCGATAAGTTGAAGCGATGACCATTTTCTTTCGTGTGTACTTCCGACACATCAAAACTATTGATATACTTCGGTTAAACCTTAAAATAATAAATAAAATAGACATAAAATAGTGAAACTTCCAGTTTTATTCCTATTCACCCCGCGATTTATGATAATAGTATTATTCATTATTATTTATTAATAATTAGTTAAATAACGTTGACCAATTATTAAAATTTATTGACCAATTATGACTATTTTGAGATGTATTGAAATAATTTTAGAACCAAATTGTAGGAATAGTTTGGGGTGCCAAAAATTTTTCAATGTCCTTGAAATTTTTACCCCTCTGTAACTATTTTCAAAGTATTGACCAATCACTAAAAATCACTGACCAATTGTGACCATTTCGTGACCAATTTGGACTACTTATTAAGAGGTCAAATTTCATCATTTGGGCCGCTAAATAGATGAAGCTAATTTAATTTTTTATTATTTTTTTAATTATTATATAAAAAAACGTTGACCAATTATTAAAATCAATCGACCAATTATGACTATTTTGAGATGAATTGAAATAATTTTAGAACCAATTTGTAGGATTAATTTGGGGTGCCAAAAATTTTTCGATGTCCTTGAAATTTTTACCCCTCTGTAACTATTGTCAAAGTATTGACCAATTACTAAAAATAACTGACCTATAATGACCATTTCGTGACCAATTTGGACAATTTTTAAGAGGTCGAATTTCACTATTTGGGGTGCTAACTAGATGGAGCCGGGAAGTTATACCATCGAGCAGGTAGAAAGAAATTCTAAAGAACAAATCGCCCATGACTATTAACATCGTCGGAACTGCAAAATCGATTTTTTTTTTGATTGATTTCATAAAACGTTCCTAAATAACCAAGTCTAACATCAGCTGAAAAGAAAAATATTATTTTATGCATAGTTCTTTAATGAATTAAAAAAATATGTAAAAAGACGCATGCAATTTACACTTTGCATCGCTCTCCTGTAAAGTTATTTTTTTTCATATCCGACATACTTAATAGTCATGGGCGAAATATTTAAATCAAAATCCAAAATTTCTTTATTGAAGTAGGCTTCATAAGCAATTTTGCATCGTCATTTTACACAGTTTATAATATTTTACATTAATTAACTATATTTAATGTGAAGCTACCACTGACTCAGAATGTAGATTCTACTGAGAATAATCGGCAAAAAGTTAAGACACTACTCGACTTACTCCTTAAAAAAAACCGGTAATACATAACTCGCACGTTATAAATTTAGTCATACGTCCTGAAGAATAGCACTACTAAATAATAATATTTATATTATAAATATAAATATATATATATATATATATATATATATATATATATATGGGTATAAACCCATTATATTTGATCTCTTAATAAATATATACATTTTTTTAAATAAGTTTTTTATCAAAAAGAGCAAACAATATTTAGTAATTAATTATGTTATCTAGATTGAGATCCCATAGTAATTAACCGGGGAATGAATCTCACTGAACAACGTAAAATTTTCACTGATAAATACCATCGTATCAGTATTGCATGTGTACTATTTTCAAAAAGGTCCTATGTTTCACTTAATGTGGATCGAATTTGCATCTTCAAAAAAAAGAAAAAACTATTATATTACGAGTATAAGCAATATCGATTTTTTTTCTCCTCTTAAACAGCTTCCTTATTCACAAAAACAATAAATTTTAACTTTTTTTTTTTCATATATTCCTTTATGTTATTTCTCAGCATTAATAGCATAAATATATTAATTATAAAAATCTTCGGAGACTATTCAGGAGCAACTGAGTATTTTATTAAAATATCTTATCTTAAGATATATCTATTATCTATCTTTGAGTATTTTATTAAATTTTCAGCGTCTGGTGTTTTTCTCGTTTTGTAACGAATACCCTTCATTAGCATTAAATTATTAATAATTGCTCACATTTTGTTGGACAGGCTTGGTTTTTTTGCGGAAAATTGCTGAAATAATAGTAAGCCTTAATACCGCGGCTGCAGTAATGTTATTAATTTAATTAAGTATATTTGAGATTTACTTTGGTTTATATTATCATAAGTAGGTATGTACTATATGTGGAAGAAAAATATTGCAGTTCGCTCTCAGTATCTTTTTAAATATAATATGTTTATAAATTTTGTTTGTGTTGAACTTTTTATTTTATTTCATTTACCTGACCTGTTACAATATTCTTATGTTAATAATAAAAGTAAATATAACATAGGTAACATTATGCTTAATGATTTCGATGATGTTTCCCGACGGTTGGGCCTTAAAATGAATACGGACAAAACAAAAAAAATCATGTCGAATTTCCATGTCGTATCCACCCCGATATCGGTTGGAAAATCAACTCTCGAAGTTGTTGACGAGTACATTTACCAAGGACAAAATGTCCAACTTGCTAGGTCCAACTTCGAGAGAGAAGTCAATCGTCGAATCCAGCTAGGATGGGCAGCGTTCGGGAAGTTAAAGAACATCTTTTCATCCATCATACCTCAGTGCCAGAAATCGAAAGTCTTCGACCAATGTGTGCTACCAGTGATGACATATGGATCTGAGACGTAGTCTCTGACTATGGGCCTTTTAAACAAGCTCAGAGTCGCACAGCGTGCAATGGAGAGGGCTATTCTTGGTAATTTTCTGCGAGGTTGACGAATCGAGAAGGTTGCTGATATAGCCCAACGGATTTGCAAGCTGAAGTGGTAGTGGGGAGGGCATATAGCTCGTAGAGCTGACGGCCGATGGAGCAAAAAGGTTCTCGAGTGGAGACCACGTACCGGAAAGGGCAGCATTGGATGGCCGTCCATGAGATGGACAGATAGATGACTTGAAGAGAGTCGCCGGAAGCCGTTGGATGGAGGCTGCTTTGAACCGGTCGCTCTGGAGGTCGATGGGGCTACGTTCAGCAGTGGACATCCAATGGCTGATATGATGATGATGATGATGATGATGATAAAATAGGTATAAATGTAGTATAATTCGTGAGGTTATATTAAAATCAATTCGACAGAAATAATTTTATAATTATTTGATAATTTTCATTATAATAACCAATTACTTAAGATAACATACGATAATAACATATTCCGCCCAAACGGAATCCTTAAATACAACCGTATTTTTAATTAAAACAGAAGGATTCATAACGTATTTCGTTATGAATCCTTCTTAATTTTGCTTAATTGTATTTTTTCAACGGTTGATAATCACGGTCGGAAAGGATTTGCTCATTAATTTTAAACGGGGTTGCGTGGTACGATGGACGCTCAGGAAACTTTTAAGGTGCCATTAGAAAGATCAAGAGAAAAGATAGTTTTGGTTGTAACTATAAAACGGAATTCAAAAATTCTTTTATGTACGCCGCACTAACGACGTAGGTATATTTAAAAATATTTTAGAGGTATCTTCCGAAACCTCTGTATATAAGTATAATTAATATGAAATTTTGTTCAACAGCTTAATGTTTTGATATCAAAGATTCGTTTACTCAGCTTACTGAGGTATTATTAATGCACCTCATATTGTTTGCGCATTAAACAAATGAACGAAAAAGGTCGTTTACTTGGATATATAATTTAACAACTAGAATGAACAAAAAAATATAAATTTCATATTTTTCATTCGAGTTACGACAGCGATATACTTTAAAATTACATAAAAATATTTATTTGCATGTAAATTTTTAAGTAGTTACGCAAGAGCTTTTGATTATGTTATTGAATAACCAACCACGCTGCAAAATTACAACACACTAATTAGGTTCTATATTTTTAGTTTTCAATTATTTAGATAAAACTTTTGAAATTCTTAAACCGTTCAATTGAATGTAGCCGTAACCTTATTACTAACTCGTTTGAAGTGGATGTTATCATTTAACACGTTTTAATTTTTTTTGTTTTCACCTGAATGGTGTCGTGAATTATCGCTCTGGTTTCCCAATAAAGCTTATTCGTCACGCACTTTACTCGACCGGCTTTAGATTGAATAAAATTTTTAAATTTTAAACAAAATAATATCTTAACAAATTAATACGCGTAATTAGAAAACAATTGATTTGATTTATACTTCTGAAATGTGAAAAGAACTGAACTAAATCAGCCTATAAACGGTCCACTGCTGGACAAAGGGCTCCTCTCCATGTAGGAGAAGTACGTTTTTTTTTTCTTCTGAAATATACAATTATTTAAATATGATACTGATATATTTTAGTATGAATAGTAAGCAAACGAGAAAGTTGGTTATGTAATAAATTAAATGACTTAGATGAGCTACAATTCGTTGTTCACTGAGAAGTATTGGTAGTTGGTGTGATCTAATGATAAAAATATAAACTGGTGAAATTGAAGCTGAAGAAGTAAATTCACGTGAATTTTATTTGAAATATTTTATTTTGTACCAGTCGAGTCAAAATTGTGATTTATACAGATCGAACTGTCAAGTTTTTATGGTACATAATTATAGAGTGTATAACTCACTCTCAAAATAATATTATAAGTTGTATAATTATATTTTAGCGTGAACATTTTATATGTGACGACAGAATATACACATAAAACCCAAAAGAAAAATCAAAACGTACATTGCAATATTTACTCAAAGTATCGTGGAATGTTTGGGGGTGTGTGCTGATATTTCCCACCCATCCACACCCACCCACAGTTTAGTTTAAATTATACGACATTTATAAATAGGCTATAATTTATTTACAAATACAGAAGAAAAAAATATGGATTATTGTTTTACACTACTAAACGAAAGCATAAAAAATAATAAATAAATAATCAAATTTTCTAGGTGTAATGACTCTAAGGAGTAGGAAGCGGAACTTAGTCTTCAACGCTATTTGGGATGCATGTAAGAATCGAATTGTCATTGTCGTAATTAATATAGAACAATTCAGAACGTTAATAGCAGTAGATACTTCTATAAATTATATTTATAAGTAGGTTATATTTTGCAAATTTTCACATTTTTTTCTTTAGCCTATGACTACTACACAAATTTGAAACAAATTTTTAAGCACTTTAAAATCAATCAAATCGGTTAATACACAGGGAAACATTTAGCTTGTAATACACAGTATATAAAACACATTTTAAATTTAAAGAACTAATTCAATTTTAATAATAACACAAGGACTGACTCTAATTAAAATAAAATTCATGTTTCCGTAGTCATTAACTTTTCACATTTTAAATGTCTATCAATTGCAGAGAACAATTACACTATCTAACAGAATGTAAGATAATCCTGACGCGGAAAACATTCAATGAAAGCCATTTGATAACAATAGTACAATGAAGCGTTCGTTCTTTAACCTCAATAATTCTAGTCTATTTTATCGTTTGTTCAGCGTATTAGGTATTATTCGCTTTTCCTCGAGTTCATTTCTGGTTATTTTCTTATTATTTCTTTTAAATTCGTCATTATATACATATTTTGATGTGTTTATTGTGACTGTCAAGAATTATATTGTGATTGTCAAATATTGGTAAAACCAAGGAATTTATATACAAACTGGAATGCTTACATGCACTCCAAAACCGTTCCTACAGCCGGGATCGCATCTCTTACTACCATGGATTCAAGGCAACTCTCGTAAGAAAGAGACAAAATACCGGTTGTCAACGAAAAGTTCAAAACGATTTTTCAGTTTACATGTTATAAGCCAATGTCAACCTTATGTTAACTGTTTCAAGGTGCATATTTGAATATACAATTTTATTAAGTGAGCGTTCCAGTTATGATAGAAATTCCTTGGGTAAAACTAAATGTTGTATGTCATTTTTTGACTATTTTATACCTACTTTTATTTACGTACCGAACAACGATTCTCATTTTCATTTATGTTTGTTACCATTGTTTGTCGTGTGTTGTCTTCTGGAAATATTGTAACAATATTTGTAATAGGTTTTCAGTTTTAATGTCAAACCAATGAGAATTTCAGCGAAAAATTCGTGTATTTCCTATTTTCAGTATTCAAATAATTATTTACATATCAAGTTTCTTAATGGGTGTAGTAATTTATGCGTGAAATATTAACTAACATATGCCAATTCATTTACACAAATATCGCATTCACGATGTTCTTAGAATTATGCGTATTTTCGAAATAACAATTATATGCTAAGCGATATTTTTATTTGTACTGGATACACTTTAGTTTCAATACAATAGTTGTATTTTAAACTTGCAAACTCATATAACAAATAAGTATTCTGCTTCATTAACCAAGTAACAATCCATTTGAAACCTGAATGATGGACGTGATTGTGTTCGCTCCATCCAGAGGTCAATTTCAGCTCGTTCAAAATATTAGAATTGTCCGTTCAGTGCATACGTTGTGGTTCGAATATTATTCTTGTATGTATACATGCCAAGCTGTCGGTACCCGTGTAACCACAATTACAATATGATAATAATGATAATGATACGAGACTTATTAATCAATTATATTTAAATTAATCTAAATTTAATATTCCTCATTGCAATTAATTATATGTCTTTTATTTTGATTTTAGCTGTAACTTTTATTGAATGTGAAAAATTATTTTTGATTAAAATAAAAAGAATAAATAACGTTAATTTTTTTAGGCATAAACTAAGTAAAACTAGCAACACGTAAATCACGTCTATGCTCTAACGTTATTTTTTAGCTTTCCCTCTGTTTTTCCTAATGCTAAAAGCCAATGTTACTCGTGACATGAAAGAATGGGCCATGTGTCACAGACGGTTTTTAGTTCCATTTTTGAATGTCATTCCGAATTTTTCCCCACGCTTGATCATATGTTACGATTTTCATAACTCAATGTTCCTCAATGTTATTAAAATTGAACGTATTCTATTTTTCTCATTTAGTCATTTTACTTTTTCCTTTCTTTCGTAGAATTTGGAACGATTTTTAAATAGTAGTAATTACCTACAATGAATCTGTGTATGCTACTTACACACCTTATATCCTTACCTTATTCCTTATTGACGGCCGGCTGGTCAAGTGGTCAGGCAACTGGACACTTTACGCAGCGGTCGCGGGTTCGAATCCCGCCAGGTGCAGATAATCTGTATGACGAATATATATGTCTGCACCGGGTCATGGATGTGTATTTATGTATATATGTATTTATATCTTAAATTTATTTCCGTTCCTAGTACCTGTAACACAAGTTCTTACGAACTTAGCACAGGGCTAGGTTAACGTGGTGTGATTGTTGGTTAATATTTATTTATTTTTTTATTTATTTATATACATGTATTATTATATATCTGAATGAACCTGTTTACCTCTTGAGTCGGTTTACCTTTGACACCTATTGTCTCAAGTTATTTTTATGATATAATGATTTTTTTTTTAATTTAAGATCAGATATACACATCTAATAAGAATTACAAGTATGGTTAAAGATTTAAGAATTAAATAATTGATAATACTTATAGTTACAAAAATAGGCTCTTAATTTTAATAATTGTATGTATAACGTTTTCACTAAAATGCCACCAGGGTGTTTTTCCCTGATGCGAAAGATCATAGTAAAAATAAAGGTGGACAGATTTGTCGCCCAGGTTTTGACGGGGCACGATGTATTATCTGCATACTTGAATCGCTTTAAGTGTAAGAAAAGTCCAGCGTCCGTCTGCGAATCTATCCCCCACGTCCTCCTGGACAGCCCGGCGCATGATTACGAAAGGCACAAGATCGAGACTCAAAGGCATATGAGGTTAGACGTCAGATGTGTTCCTAAAATATTGCAAAAATTATGTATGACAGTTAACAATAGAAATAGCGTTTATTAATATTATGTTAGTTAAGTATACTGTATTATATTTAGTTACTAGCGGCCCGTCCTGGCTGCGCCCGGGGTATATACATATATGTACCTAAACTTCCTCATGAATCACTCTATCTATTGGTGAAAACCGTATGAAAATCCGTGCAGTAGTTTTTGAGATTATCGCGAACAGACAGACAGTCTTTTCAAAAGCTGGTGGGACCATTTAATATTTATTAATTTGCGTGATAGATAATAGCTATAAAATATAATGTCATAGCGATGATATTAGGTAAATACAAAAAATATTCATAGATGACGTCCCCATAATATACTTTTTGTTCTTGTAGTGTAGAGTTTAGACATAGTTCGAATCAATCAACAGATGACGCTCCTATATTATTATTTATTTTTTATAGCGGCCCGCCCTGGCTGCGCCCGGCGTACATATTATTATGTACTTAAACCTTTCTCATGAATTACTCTATCTATTGGTGAAAACCGCATAAAAATCCGTGCAATACTTTTTCAGTTTATCGCGAACAGACAGACAAACAGACGCGGCGGAGGACTTTGTTTTATAATATGTAGTGATAGTGATAATAAAAAAGAGCATTCTAATAACTAATTAGGTACATAGGTTAAGTTATTGGTATTAATTAACAATTAACAATAACAATGAATTTTTATTTATATTTGATCAGACAGATTTCACTATCGAATTAATGTATATGATAGAACGAATCATTTATAACTCAGCAGTTAGTATTTTTTTTAAACTGGCAACATAATTAAAAAAAAAACCTACGACAATTACAAAATTAGTTATAAAATATAATTTTAAACAATAACTTTAATCGAAGTTAATAAATGTGATGAAAGCACAAATATAAAAATGTTGACACACATGATATTACATATCGGTAATCAGATAATATCAATTATCAATCATCAGACCATTATTATTGACTTACTTCAATGCTCACGAAAATCAATAACGAAAAGGTATGAAAACCTCAAAATGATTGCGATATTTTACTTTATTTCAATTTTTTAATTACGGGAACTCTTTATAGCATCATGTAGGTATACATATGTATATAATTCGTAATATGTTAACGTAATGTTCTTACAACTTAGGAATACTGAATTATATATTTATTATTTTGATTAATATAAAATAATATACAAACAACTTTTTACTAAATATTGTTATTTAATTGTAAATGATTTTGATACCTCTCAACATTTTGTTAATTTAACTTAAAAATTTGTAACAGAATACCTTTTCAGTAAATCAGCTACAATTAGTTTTATTGTTCTGTATATCATAAAATAGGTATATAACTAATTTGCCCTAAAACTAAACATGTACAACAGTAAACTCTAGCTGTAACTATGTAATGCTAGTTTTAACAAAGGCGATCTTAAAGAGTATTTATTACAAATGCAAAGAAACTGAAAATGGACTTTGAACATAGAATGCATATTTCAAATTTAGTTCTTTATTATTGGTAATTTATCGTATCTAGATAAAATAAACGTTTTTTTTTTTTTACATTTTTCAATCATATTACGGATAATTTTATTAATGTTATAATATCATTATAATAAAATATAAAATGATAAACTATTAATTACCCCTGAATTTAATACGTGATCAGAATTCACTCAAGTAGAGCCGTTGGATTTCGCTAGTATTACATATGACTACTATAAAAGTCCGTAAAAGTGCACGGCTGGTTAAACTCTTCAACTCCTTTTAAGGATCGGAGTGTAGTACACGCTGCCTTACTTCAAAATGGCGGATGTACATGTCTGAGAATTGTTGCTGAAACATGCAATTTTCCTCGAAATGTTTTACTTAAACTTCGAGCTTAAGATGAATTTTACGTTTTAACTTGAATATTCAAATGTAGTAGCTCGGATATAAGCTTACAATTATAGATTTTAAAAAATTAAAAATAAATCATTTTCATCAACATCAAAAATTAAACGCATTAAACAATTAAACGCAGTCATCATTTATAAGAAAATCAGAAAAAAAACATATATTTTTATGGTGTTGTAGTCTTAGCTGAGATATATAAATATTAAAAAAAAAAAAAAAAATTATTCTTAATATTTCAATGGTTCTGGTACAGTGATGATGATATTTTTTTTAATACCTATGTAGGTTCACGTATAGTTTTATAAGAAATGTTTGGATTTTTTTTTTTCGCTAAAGTCTCTAAATGTTATTTAGTTTGCAAAGTATTTTTTAACCTTTCAAAGAAACTATTTTTACCTTTGACGTTTAAGTTATCCTTTGTAAAAATACCTCCAAAGTAACCTTCTAAAAATACAACAGCTCCAACTTTGTGTAATGTAAAACTCTTTAATTTTCTGAATTTAGATCTTTCTTTACGACTATAAATAATGTTCTGTTTCATAAATAGATAATAATGAGATGCAACCTGCCTCGATACATTAGCTCCGTCTCATGTCAAGGAGACAGCATTAAAAGCGGGAGCCATTGCGGAGAAAGCTGAAATGATTAAACGCCACAAATATTCGTCGCTTATCCCAAGTTATGTTTTTGTACCGTTTGCAGTCGAAACACTTGGGCTTTGAAGTGGTATTGCAAAAAGTCTAAAAGAATTAACCCGATGTCTCATAGAATCCACTGGTGACAAGAGGGCTGGTTGCATTTTTTGCCCAGAGAATCGGAATTGCGATTCAACGGGGAAATGCTGCCAGTATTCTTGGAACCATTCCATGCGGACACGATTTTTAACAAAACTGTCTGTAAATATTTGTTTTAAGTTTTGCATTGTAAATATGTATAATATTATACAGTTAATGTTAACCATAACCTGATGTTAATTATGATCTGATATATTTTTATGTTCCAGAATTGTTTAATATTTTGATATAATTATAGTATTGTGATAGGTCCTATAAATCATTTTTGACAGTTATATATGTAGTTCAACTTCTACTTTTGGAAAAACTAGCAGTTGTCCTTTGGCACTGCTAGGTTCATATGTTGTCGTTGTGTTGAAATAAAATATTTTATTCATGTGGCATTACTAGCATACAGATATAACTGTTTTTGGGGTTTAGTGTTTTATAATTAAAGATAAAGGTAAGTTACAAAGAATTTTTTTTTCAAGAAACGGAATATTATATTAAATAAAAAATCTACGTATAGAATTCTAAGTTGCAGGCTGCAAAGAGCTCTACGTCACATTTTATGAATTATAGTCTAGTTTGACTCTTACAGGTCTCTAAACCACTTTTGCGATGGGTTTCACTGGGAATCAATAAGTGATTACGACCATCATAGCGTACGTCGTCATTGACCATGTGGCCAGTTTTTGACGATTTTGAAACCGCTGGACGGCCGCCGCCTCGAGGTTCATTTTGAAACTGCAAAAAGTTCGTCTGGACGATTTATCTTCGAAAAGCCAGCTGAGTTTTTGTATTCCCTGCTTTCCTTAACAATACCCAGGTATTTTATATGGCCGCGGCAATGAGATAGGTGAAGATAGACGACCACCGTTTCTTCCCCCCGATTCCTATAAGATAGGTGTTTATATTTTGGTCCATGTGATCTTTGCCTTCCATATGCCTATTATATTCAGTGAAAATGACTAATCGCGGAACTTGTATTTTCATTTTTTCCATAGCTCAATACCGACAAACACTTGACACAGGTTCAACACCATGTATGGTGGACATTGCCTACAACTAAAGAATTGTCTTTCCAGCAAACTACAATTATATCTTCCTCATTACTTTTTGTGTGGATGGTGCCATGCTGAGCTTTTGTCATATCTTTCTCGTTAGTCATTGGGAAGACGGTTCTCACGAACAGTTCGTCACGAACGTTACCTTTATACCCGCGTGATTTTATATGTACTAGGAGCTGACACTCGTGAACAAATTATCGAAATATAAACTTGTTGGCAAATACTTAATATGATCAGGCAAGTTGTCTATTATCGTCACGTGCAACCACTGAAAAAAAAAAATATTTCTAGAATCGAAAATAATGTAAAACTAGAATAAGAAAACTGGAGTGTTTTGTAGCCGACGGGTGCCGTGCGGCACCTGTCACTTGTCGCGTAAAATACAACGAACACATAAAGACGATTGGATAATATTATTGTTTTCTTAAGAGAAACGTTGTATTGAAACAAACAAAAAGTAGTTAAATATATAAAATTACAGAAAATAATAATACTATGAGCTACTTACTTGAAGATATCATCCATTTTTTGCAAAAAAAAAATTAAATTACAACACTGATAGTATGCGTTCGTGCCAGTTGTAACAAGCATACATGGTTGGCAGAAAGTACTATAATAGATAACTATCTCTCTCTAGCACAGCATAGATAATTCTACTTTTGACATTATTTATTATAAGCCCGGAGCGCGATAATTCAAATGCAAAAAATTGGGTGCCATACGGCACCTCTAGGTCATAATGGGTTAATGTGGATAATTATAAATACATACTTTTCACTGATATTTTTAACTATAATATATATATAGTTCGTATTTTTTTTTTTTTGTATTTTAATAGGATTTATAAAAATAATGTTTATTACATATTTTTAACCACATTGTTCTCTACTATAACGTATAAACGTTTCATTGTCAGACAAAGTCCTCTTCTCCTATAAACTGCTTAATCCTGGTCTTGTACGGGTTAACAGGCTAGACGAGGACTTGGGATGGTGAACTATATTAACTAACAATCTGTATCAGTGATTTCATTCGTCAATACATATTTTTGAATTTCATTCCATATCCCCAGGGAACTGTAGTGAATTTTGCGATAAAAAGAGAATGCCCGAAAAATACTTTAAAATATCTTCAATGTAAAAAATTGGATATGCTATAGTATTATTTAAGTGTAGAGATAGCATAATGTAGGATGGTGCTCGGAGTGATTCTCATTTCTCTTGTATTTTATTATGTTTATATTTTGCCAATAAGAACAATTGACAATTATGTCAATGAAATCTATGATAGTTTCTCATTGTTCAAAATTACGTCGACACACAAATTACAATTGTTGTTAACTCCCATATCCACAATATAAGGTTAACTGTTGAACTTGTGAGGTTAATAGCCCTGTATACGGTCGTTTACTTAACAGTAACGCATTTGACAAATAGCATGGTTACTGGTGTAGCTCTCGTCTGATATAGCAATTTGTTCAAGATGTCATCCCAACCAAAATACAGTGCTCCGACACGGAGTAACTTACTTGATATTTACTGCATACGAATGACTTTTGCAATAGCGAAATATTATTTTGTTAAGTTATGAGTACCTATGTACCTACTTTAGAAGTTTGTAAAAATAATTGGGTATCCAATGGAAATGCAACAAATAAATAATTTAGATATTTGAAGTTATATTATAGAAATTGTAAATTAAATCTGGATTTGTCGCAATTGTACATGTATTTTTAAAGAAATTGTGATTTTAGTAATATACATATAATACCATTTATTGTGTTAATAAAGTAACTTATAACTTATAATATCTGTTTCTCTCTTATTTTTAATTTCGAAGAGATAAGCGAAGTCATTTTTGAACAAACAGTCTAATTTAATACAACTACGACACTTTAAATTTCTCTAAAAAATAAAAAAGATTATGAAAGGTTGTCTAAATAGATTTACATTTTCTTAAATACCATCTTAGAGAATAATTATTGACCTCTATTTTTTGGTGGAAGAAATTCCGCTAGAAATTTTAAACACCTGTAATACAATAAAATTACTGATAAGCAGTATTATAATTAAAACAATAAAAAAAAGTGATACATAATTTATTTTTCATTATGAATTTTTATTGCAATAGTAAATAGATAAAAAAAATAAACATTAAAATGCTTACGTGATTAATGCAAGTACATTAATTTTGTTAAATGACAATAATTATATTCAAAATTAATTCTAAAAACAAAAAAAAAGTGTTAGACTAAACTCATTTACTGAATACGAGAATATTAACATTTAGTTTTATTAAACGTATAATTATCTTAAGCTAAACCAACTTAACGTAGGTACTCCAGAATAATTGTATACATAAAATATTGATTTCTAATCGGGAATCAAATCTACAACCGTCGGTATTAAAGACGTGATCTATCTATCTATGCACTACTGAACGAAATTAAAACAAGCAAAATATCGAGTCCAAATTGATTTTACATCTATCGATTCGAATTTTAATTGATCAATTAAAAATAATCGAGAAAGAAAATAAGATTAGAAAAAAAAATCATACTTAATTTTATTTTTAAAATAAACTGTAAAGTGCTATATATTAATGAGTTCACCCTTTTATAAGCTCCGTAGTCAATAATTTCTGGTTCGGTTGGCCATACAAATTTATCCCGTGAACCGAAAACAATGAAATGATGAACAAATAAACATTTTTTTTTATACAATCTCAATGGTGCTTAATAGTTGACGTTAATATGATTTTAAATCTCCATCACGGAATTTCAGTAATTAAAAAATAATGAATAAAGTTCAGTTTTGTAATTTTATTACAATTATTAGAATTCTTGTAACCATATTGAATACAAATCACAAAAAAATAATCTCAAGAAAAAATAATCTTTTTAATCTGAACAATGAAGTTCCTAGATAAATGAAAGCAACTAATTTTAAGTGAAATACATTGTTATTAAATTAAGTGTACTATATACACGTACATATTGTTTTTAAATCAAGTGCACTAACGTTTTAATTAACGATATTATTTTATAATACTAATTAAATAAAATATGTAGGTTTTTTTAGGTCTCGTTGTAAAGAGTACTGATAAATCCATTAAATTATCACTAATGGCACAATTTTATTGTCATCAATTGTAATAAATAATAATTTAATAGTATTAGTAAAGACTAATTGTAGATAAATAATTGACGAGAGAGAGTTTTAGAGAATGTCAGTTATAAAAACATCCAATCCCTCTTTCCATCCTCTTTTTAATTACAAGTCTTTATTTACCAATATTTTAATTTTACACTTTTTATTTATCCTTCTTCGTCGCATAATACAATTAACAAGTCTTCAAGCCTGTATTCATTATGAAGTAACTAAATATTCGTTTATGAAAATAGCTAACTTTAATAAACCCTATATTTTCCTTTCCGAACAAAATTCAATTAATTTAAAACTTCAATATTCTAAAGATAATATCGTCTTTGAAATTTAATATAACCCTTTTATGAAACATTGATAAAAAATCCCTTTCATAAGTTATGTATAATTTATAATTTCTCGGAGAGACATTTCCCAAGTAGACCATTTAACTACAAGTTTTAGCGCGACCGTAAGCCAAAAGTGAATTTGTAGCAGCTTTAAGCGGCAAATGGTGCAATGCAGAGTAAAGACGGTTTTAATTAATTTTCCGCGACTAAAACTTACGTCTGTTTCAGTCCAACTAAAAAAGTTCATGTCACAATGTAAAATTGACTCTTGTCGAACGTTTGAGGGTTTATTTTTGAATGAAACTCAGAACCATTTAATATGAGGTAGTGTCGTTGAAGTGAAACTCGTAACACTAAGCGGTAAAAGTGGTGTGAGTTAGAGAACGCACTGTGAATGTGATTCCATTTAAAGTATCTCAAAAATTTAAGTATTTTGAGACTAGAAGACAAGATTCCTGTCGTGGTGATTTACTTCTACTGTTTTTTTATACTTCTGAAACAAGTTGACATTTATTGTTACCGCTACGCTCCTATAAGTTGAAGGTGTTCTATTATGTTTGTTTTATTATATATATATATATATATATATATATATATATATATATATATATATATATATATATATATATATATCTTTAGTCAAGAAAAATTCAATGTTACAACGAGTTTTTCAACAGAAACTGCAACGTGCAAACCTGCAACCTGGTGCGTGTGTGTGTTATTTTAGACGTTAGATAAAATTCAAAACAGAGCATTATTCAAACTGATAAGAGAAAGTAACATAGTACGTGACCCATTTTTTATAATTTTACCCCGCTCCCCCCATCGGTGACCACCCATAGTATTTGCTATGACACCTGCACATCTCGAGTTTTCACGTAGTAATTCATAAATATCTTTTAAATCATTTTTTACAAACAGAAAGTTAAAAATGTCTAGTCAGTAGAAGTAGTGCTGCCATTTTTGAATATACGATGTGACGAAAACCTAAAAGCTCCCCCCCATCCCTGTGACCAAGCCAACCAGACCAAGTGACATGTGTAAAGACCCTCCCCTCTCTCCCTGAAGGGATCACGTAGCATGGGTACGTTTCCTAAGACATTTGAAAATTTTATTTTTATATTATACACTTTTATCAGCCACTTAAGTATCTTTCACTAAAATAACCACATAGAATTTGATTACAATAAGAGTATATTCTTTTCATCGGTGTAAACTAAGCTTGGTGGCTATTGTTTTGGTGGAGAAATAAATATTTTACATATTGTTGAAGTTATTAGGGAAGTGGACATCAGGTGCCAATCAAAATACCAATTATAAATTCATGCGACGTTTCGATCTTTTATTAGATCTTCATCAGGCAAAATCAATTTAAGTTATTAAGAAAACAAAATATACACCATTTAACAAATCTTTATGAAATTTAAATTTGTTAATTTCAACGGTGTTCCGAAATCTAATTTTATAATTATACGGAATTAATATTATAATCATACGGAATTTTATAATTATTATGGAAATAATTAAATCCTGGTTAGTGATATCCATTTCCCTAATAACTTCAACAATATATATAACGAATGGACGCAATAAAAAATTATATAAATATTTTACTTTACCTATATAATATCATGAGACTTTTATGTTTTTCTAATGATTGTGTTACGGTAGTTTTGGAAACAGTCGGTTCAAAAAATATTTTGGTAACTTTAATTTTAGGGTTCCAGGATATTATGTTTTCAATCCATGAAATGTGTAACAAATAAATAAAAAACAAAAAACTGACCGAAAAATAAAATTAATAGGTATCAAATTTATCTGCATGAGTTTGGCGACATCGGTCTTTCATGAATATTTATGTTTGATGGTATTTTTAATAAATTCAACTCTGTGAGTGGCTTGTGGCTGCACTGAATAAAAGTAAAAAGGTATATACGGAGTCGTTAACGATGTCCACGGGTTTGCGTGACACATTTGTCAAGGTCGTAGTAATTTTTTTTTCTTCGGAGGTTAAAAGTTGCATGCTAAATTAATATGGACACGTCCTAATGGATCTATTGACGAACTAAGTAATTTCGCATCGTGTTTATATTTATTTAAGGCTTTAGAGTCACCCGTCTAGACGATGTTATTGAACAAACGTGGCAATTTATGGAATGAAGTTTTCGACTAATTACATGATAAGGTTGTTTTTTTTTTATTCGTTTTTAGCATGTAAATATCTGTGTCCTATTTATGTAATGGATTTTTAAAATCAAGTATTTAGATTTTATTCTTGATTAAGTACTATGCTTGAATTTTAACACAAAACTTACTTCTCTTTTTATTATATTAATACGATGGGAATAAATAAATTATAACGTTATCAAATATGAAAACCGTTCTGGTGTAGTGGTACGAGTAGTCGCCTCAATTCCGGTGGTCGCAGGTTCAATTCTGGCTTGGGCATTACATTAATTATTAGGTATACATATGTATATGTATTTGTACAAATATTTGTTTCTGGTCTGGGTGTATGTCCTTGTTGGTCTTCCCACCGTGCCTCGGAGAGCATGTAAAGACGTCGCTTAGGGTTGTCATTACAGACACCTCATAACGATATAATATATAAACCTGCAGTGTAGCATCATGGTGGGTCAAGCTCCAATCCTTCTCCTATATGAAGAAGAGGCTTTTGCCTAGCAGTTCATTCTTCGGAATAGCTACGGTTAATGTAAAGTGTGTAGATTACAATTTTTACCCGACTGCGACAGAAGGAGGGTTATGTTTTTCGAGTGTATGTATGTATGTATGTATGTATGTATGTATGTATGTATGTATGTATTTATGTATGTATGTATGTATGTACGTATGTATGTCCATTTCTTTGGCGAGCCCTACAGCCCAAACGGCTTGACGGTTTTTGACATATGAGGTGTCGTTGGATTTGTCTAAATTGTAGTAGTGACATAGGCTATATAAATTTACAAAATGGCGCCCGCAAATGGGGGAATGAGGGGGGGAGTTGAATTTTTTTTTCTTACTGTAGCAATATGGGTATCAAATGAAAGCTAGTAAATTGTTTTATTCTTTTTAGTTTATAATAAGAGTATTTTACGCAGTCGGGATTTTTGATTTTTTTTATTAAGCATACTTGTTTTCACATATAGCATTATTTAAAATTTATTTCAAGTAGCTTATATTGAAAAAAACATATTATTGTGATCAAATATTTCACATTATTACTATCATAGGAATCTTAAAATTCAAAATAGGAGTATCTCAATTGTATAAATCCAGTATATTAAGAGATTAGATACAAAATATATACATATATTACAATATGCATAATATTCTATTTAACAGCTAAAGTAACTTTGCTTCAAGCTATTTGCAAACCTAAGTAATATTCCCATTCAGTTATTCTATCAAACTTGATTGCAAGTAACATTTTAACGCGATGAATACTGAAATAATATTTTAAAGTGTAATAAATTCCGAAGGAGTTAATGATTAATGTATAAATAAATTAGTTGTTTGCTTCATAATTTTTTAAGTGAATGTACGCAACGAAAATAAACCAAAATTTGTTATCTTTGCATTGAAAATATAAAATAAAAATTTAAATAGGTTTTCATCAATAGACTAAGTAATTTATGGGACAGATTTAGCTGCATGGTTTGTTAAGGTTTTGTGTTTCGTTGGAAATAAGACGATAATTGTTGAAAAGTCGGAATAAGTCAAGCCGCATGGGAGCTTTCATCGAAAAGCTATCCTAATCCCTAATCCCTGTGAGATATAACAAAACAAAATATTGCGAAACGTTCCTTTTTTATATATCTACAGAAAAGTCCATGATTACATATCGACTGTCCCTACGTACAGTATCGAAACTGAAAATTTGTGATTTTTTTATTGCGCTAAGAAACTCTTTTTTATACATGTTTTCATACAAAAAAAGAGAATAAGCTAAAAAATACATATTGAACCACATTTATGAGTATAATATCGATACTTAACAAATAAATGACAATTTTGTACACAAAATTAACTTAAAGGTGCTTTCCTGTAAAGTACCTTTTTTCAGTTTCGATAGTATACGTAGGGGCAGTTGATATATGTACCTTTAAAAGATAGCTTACTATACCAGATCTATTTTCTAAATGAATGGTCACTTACAAGGCGGTAATTGGAAAGCTATTTAGACGGGTATATTTTCAATCCTTACCAACTCAGGTACGTTGGTTACCTTTAGTATTCAATATGCACATTATAATAATCTTTTACAATGCATAATTTAAATGATTATCTTAGGAGTTGCCATAAAATATAAACTAGCGCGGACGAAAATAAATTCAAGCGCGGCTCTCACACCAATGATGGAACTAGCTGTCGTTAAGAACTTTATATACTACTACCCATGCGAAGCCGGGGCCTGTCGCTAGTAATTATATATGATATTATATACACGTGATATTTTATTCTTGGAAAATAATTTAAATACCGATCACTGAGTGATCATCTACTCTTGTTTGTATATTTGGTCTTATGTGTAGTGGTGCGAGTAGTCGCCTCAAATAGCGCACCGGCGGTCTCGGGCTCAAATATTTGTTTCCGGTCTGGGTTTATGTCCTTGTGGGTCTCCCCACCGCGCCGTGCCTAGGAGAGCACGTAAAGCCGTCGGTCCCGGTTGTTATCATAGACAACTGATAACGATAGTTACTCATGGTAGGGAAATAAACCACCAACCTGCACTGGAGCAGCGTGCTGGGTTAAGCTCCAACCCTTTTTCTATATGGAGAAGAGGTCTTCGTTCATCAGTGGGTTGTTTACAGGCTGGTACAGTACAGTACAGTACAGTACATAAATATTATTTTATATAGTATTTCATTAATATTATTTTTATACGAGTGATTGTTTCAATTACTCACATTAATTGGTATCTCTACAAGGAAATATATGGTTTGCCAATCGTGTAATAAAGTATAAATTACAACTACAGGCAACATTGCCATATTCGTTATGGTTACAGTATCGTAGTACTTGTAGCGTGCCTTCTCACCTACTAGAAACGCAGCGCTACTTCGCAAAATTAAGCACTGAATTTATCGAATATTCAAAAATAGTCCGTATTTTAAAAGGAATAAGAGATATTTATAAAACGAGTATTTAAATATGATTTTTATTTTGTTGCCAATTTGTACGGTTACACGGAAAAGTAGATTTTAATTACAAACGACGTATTATTATTATGAAGTCACAAATAATACTCATTTGGCGACAAAATCATATTATATTAGAAACGTAAAGTAATAACCCTAGAATTAACGACGGAGGTCATTATATACAGAGGTATACAATTTGGAATACGAAAAATATGACATGTAAATATAATATTTTTTATTCAAATATTTTAATAATTTATTTTTCCCTTTAGATAATTTACTTTAAGTATTTTTTTTTTTTTACTATGAAAGATACCAATTGCTATTAAGCTATTATTACTACTATTCGTATAAAAATTGCTATTATTATTAATTTATTACTACTGTGCTACAAATTTAGATAATGTTTTTGTGCAATATTTTACTAATTATTATTTATCTCAGTTTTGCATTACAAATATACATATTACAATAATTTTTATTTTATTATACGTTTGAATGGCAAGATTACTCTAGCATTTTTTTTTCTTCTCAGAACATGCGAAGAATTATATTTTATTGTTTTTTTCTGATTTTGCGAGTCACTGTGGCTCAGTAGAACAAATGAATTGACAAGGAGATCGTGCGTTAAATTATTATTTTTTTTCTATTTTTTTATTTAATATAAATGTATTATAAAACTTGTCTTTAAAATTCATCTTATATTTTGTGGTAATAAAAATAATGCGAGAAAGTCAACACGTTTCAAAAGAAACTCTGAGATAGATGTATCCGCCAAACCGCAATTAAGATACGTGGTGAGTTACTCCAACACTTTTCTTTCAGAAAATGTTTTTGCTGACTTAACATCCTATTATAGTGCAATATATTACTTTTAATTTATGAAATAGTAATTATATGGAGGGTTACAAGTTCAGATAAATTTTCCTATAAAATATATATCGGTTATAGAAAGATGGAAGCATTATTAATAGATTACCTATTTTTACGTTCTCTGTTATAATAAATACCTTATATTAAGTACGTCATATATTACAGTCGTAAAGGAAACGAATTGATGATCTGAGAACAAAAATGTAAAATTCGTAAAACGGATACACTTGGCTGTGTATGTGATCTCATACATTTTAAAGAGTGCAACTCTTGGTTATATTTTTATATGAAATGTTTTTGATGTCATGTTCTTACTTTATTACCACTTCTATTAGCCACTATTTCTCTTGACCACGATCTTTCCTGGATAGTTAACTTATAAATATTAAACGTTCCATTGCTGTATGATTCATGTACAGCCATATAAATAACATACATTTCAAGCGTGTGTGTACTGGTACAAGTAATAATAATAATAATAATACTAACAAAAGAATATATATGTCGTAGCATCATTATCTTCACTATTTATTTCCATTGCGTTATTGTGATTCATACAGAGGGCGTTATACGGGAAGTATTTGTTCAAATAAAGAAAAGTAAAATTTGCAATCAACACTATATTTGAAATTCATAATAATCACTTAGTACTTTATTACACAGTGTTATAACACTTCACAATCACTACATATGTGCAGTCAATACGGAACGCAAGACAGTTCCCAGTAGTGTACCGTGCGACCGAGCAAGCAGTAAATCCGCTGAGTCTGGCCGACTGCCACGACTTAGACTCTGTCAAGCACCAGTAGATGGCGCTGGCGTTCCGATTGGTTGTGATTATGACTCGATTCCGACTTATAAATTAATTGTTTATTTTTACCCCGACAATAAACATAAAAAATATGTTGTAAATGTAAGAGATATCAATCGCTTTTCTACTAGAAGTTGTCGTGTGTGATATCGCAGATGATCACAAACCAGCTCATATATGGTATAAACCGGTGTGTAGTTTAAGGATTTAGATAAGAGTTTCGATTTCTAATGCCATAGTCATGTCAACTTTGAGTAGGAAATACGTACCTCCTTTGTACCGTCTTGATTTGTTCGTGAAATATTAAAATCACCATTTAAAATTACGTCCCTTCGCTCAAGTACTTACTAACGTCAATGTTTTGTTTTGTAGGGCCAGACAATTAAATACTAGGATTTGTAATGATATAAAATCCACTGTATTTATTTTATTTACTGAAAATAATTTGACTCAGGTGTTCGAGTTTCATATGATGTTAAAAACAAGAATAATAAAAACGTTTTAACTGCCTCACTTTAACGCAATTATACGAGTATACTAACATTTAATTTGAGATATTAATTTTTTATATTCAGTAAGAATATTATATTACTATATTAATATTATGTTTTTATATTTTATATCCACATTATTTATTATAATAATTATATTCATTAAATTATAATGTTATTATTTTAATTTTATTTTAAATTATTTGAAAAGTCTGCGATATTTTCATAAAAATCTCATAAAAAATAACTGTGACAACATTTTGCAACATGTGGTAATTATGTAGTAGTGTGCAATTTATCTTAAATTTCGTCACGACTATAAATCCTGACTGATATTTTGTAATGAATTGAAATGTTATATTCTATATAACCATTAAGAGCCTATTCAGCCTTTCTATTTACCTTGCATTTATTACATACATGTTTATAACGATAGTAGTAGGATAAAGAGGCTAACCATAATTAGCGTGGGATATTTGCACGACACAACACCACATATATTCCTCGGGAAATACATGTTTAAGCTATTTAGCACCATGACCTTACCTTTTACCGTTACCTTTGTCTCGGGATAAAATAATTATTTAAAGAATTTATTCTTGTAATTGTTAGTTTTCTGTAAAGTTAGATCAAAGGCATGTATGCCTTTTTGTTCATCAGATTCGCTGAACCGTATCACAGTTCGACACCACACCACATCACAATTAATAATAATAATATATATTCTTTATTGCACACCACAGAGAAAAGAAAATACATAACACTATTACATGAAGAAAAAGTTAATATCTAAATGCACAATAAGGCGGTCTAATCGCTTAGTAGGTACACACTTTATACATATTTATATATATTATTCACAATTAGGGTGTCGTGTCGGGTCGCTGTCGTCTCCGTGTCGTGATGTGGCCTTAACAATTAAATTTAAATATTTACATTCTGAATTTACCTCGTTAATATTTTAAAGTATCTCATTATCAAGTTTCTGAAGGACTCTGTTACTTTTATTTAAGTAGCATTTTAGTATTGTTGCCATCGTTATTATTACTCTAAGAATATCTTTATTTCAATAATAGTCATTTGAGAATTATCCTCATAAATTGACACATACTTCTCTTATTATATCTTTTCTTAGAAAATAAATAAATCTTGAAGACGAAAACATTGTGTATTGTAGTTGTGGACAATAATAAACTCAAGTTGAAGATTTTTTACAATGTTATATTTTTCTTGTTACTAGGTTTATTGCGATACAAAATACAAATAATATATATATTTCTACAATTGATGTCTCTAAAATAATATCAAATAATTAAAAAAAAAGAAATGTAATTAGATAATCAATATGGGTATTATGATGTTAAAGCATTCTTGATTGTCTAGCTATGGTTTAAATTTACTGATGCTCAAAATGTCTATATATAAAAAAAAAGATTTAGACTACCTACTGTTCTCTTATATTTACGCGAATTTTATTCATTTAATTAAAAGTCTAAAAACGGATTTTATCGCGTTTATTTAAAGTTACTGTACCGAATAATTATTCGGACACCCACCACCTCAGTCCCCCGAGATCATGGACGCTGTAAAGCGTCCGAAACGTCGGGAAATAATTTAAATTAAATATTGTTAAACAGTAACTTTAAATAAACGCGATAAAATCCGTTTTTAGACTTTTAATTAAAAGAAACCTACCTAATATGATTTATATAAAAGGCTGATTATATACAAATAATTAAAGTAAGTCGATTGCGATATATCCACATATTGGTTAACCTTAAAATCGCTAATTCACCGTGAACAATGTAAACTGTTCTGTAAATTATTATATCGATCGTGGAGGTTATTATATTATTTAATTTTAAAACACCTGTATAATTACTTTCGATTCAATTACTATACGTAATTTATGTACGTAATGAAAAGCATACACTTTGTTTTACGTTGGATGTCATAAAAATAAATATGTATGAAAATTGTAAAATTTTACGGTACTGTTTAGTCGAGTTAAAACAAGAAATACACACGCGATTTAAGCATTTCGTGTAAATGTTTTATAAATGATAATCTTATAACGATGTAGGAATGTAATAACCTTTTACCAAATAATAATAGCTTTAATTGGTATACAATGATATTATTGATATATAATCGATATATTATATGATATGTATTGAATAAATAATAAAAAAAGCAAATAACAATCTCGTAACTTTCCTCGTAAGTTGTCATCCCCATTTTAATTACTTTTTCACTCTCCTTTGAATGCCTATATTATCACTCAGTCAGCAGGCTTTCAAGCCAAACTACTTTTTAATATAGAATAGCAGTTCCTCTGATTAGCGCGTTAAAGCAATTTCAACAAAATCATTAACTTTATTACACTAAAATAATAATTATATTAAACATAGAAAATAAACTTAAGTCACGAAACATCGTCTATTCACTTGTATTACCATTGAAGGTTAACGCATATTAATGATGCGGATTTGCTTGTGGTATCTACATTGAAATTAACCACGAGCGAACATCCAGGAAATGTCGTCGTAACATGCAATGTTATTTTTACTGGAATCTTTAGAATTTTAGATGAACTGTTGAAATATAATTTTGTAAAAACACAACTAAGTAAAGTATCTAAGACACTCGCTGTAGGTCATACAGGTATACACACCGACCTCGGTACACCCAGATGAAGAAGTAAAGGTTATGTATGAGGACATCAGTAGAGCCATACGTACGAATTAAACCTACTTCAATGTTGTCATGGGGGACTTTTACGCGAGGATGAGCCGAGAGTGGGGCAATTTGGATATAGACAGTGGAAAAAAAGAGGACAGAGGTTGGCTGATTTTCTGGAGAAGGAGGGACTCTTTATTATATAGTAGCTTTCCGCCTGCGGCTTCGCCCGCGTGGTATTCGGTTATATCGCGCGACATGGTAAGCGCGCCGCCGCCGCCGCCGCACCGCGCTACACCTATCGCCCGATACGCCCTTCCCCCTTTCCCCGTGCACGCTTTTTTTGTCATTGTCTTAAACAATTGAACAATCTTACATTACTTTATGTTTGACAATAAGGAACTTCCATACAAATTTTCGTCCCCTATTTCAACCCCTTCTACCCTTATTTTAGCAATAAAAAGTATCCTATGTCATTTCCCAAGTTCAGTTCTATCTTCATACCAAATTTCGTCAAAATCGGTTCAGTGGTTTAGGCATGAAAGTGTAACAGACAGACAGACAGACAGAGTTACTTTAGCATTCATATATTAGTAGGGATTATAATTCGATATGTAAATTTTGGAAAACGTCTTATGTACACTATTGATTTACACCTTCACTATTCAGACAAACGAATCGCGTGGCAACGGAGTTTATTTTTTGTTTTGACATTGAAATTATCATTAGTTCGACTTTCTTTTACAAGCTTTTATTAATATCTATATTTTTAAACATAATGGGGTTGTGCTTTCTACTTATAATTCTAGGTTGAGTAAGCTTACCTAAAATGTGTTTTCAGATTTGAACATATCCAGATTGTAACTGTATATATATATATATATATATATATATATATATATATATATATATATATATATATATATATATATATATATATATATATCGACTGTCCCTACGTACAGTATCGAAACTGAAAATTTACGATTTTTTTTTATTGCACTAAGTAACTCCTTTTTATATATATTTTCATACAGAAAAGAGAAGAAGCTAAAAAATAGATATTAAAGCACATTTTTCACGAGTATAATATCGATACTTAACAAATCATTCAGCGTAAAAAATCGAATGTTTAATTTCGGTACTATACGCGGATACAAGGAGCGTACGAACAGGACGAAACTGCCGCTTTCGTTGCCATACGCGGCACCCCGCGACACGCGCGTTCCTTAGACGCAATTTTGAAATGATGTGGACCTAACGGGCGCGTGCCGCGTATTATGCACATTTAAAACTTATTAAGTTGTTGTTAATTAGAAGTTGTTATACTGTTATCATCATTGAGTAAGTTAATTCAAGAAAATACACGATCTTCACGGATACTAAGACTACTAAATACAAACGATATAGCTGAGCAGTAAGTAAAAATACGGAAAACTGGTAAGTTCCTTTCTAGATTTATTAATTTCGAGTGCATGATGCTTATTTTTTTGCTTGTTTTATAATCTGGATTCCTTAACAATTCAGTGATTAATTAAGTTTACCTCAAAAACAATGCTTTTTAAAGAAAATGTCATTCACTCGAAGTATACTATTGAAAGTACCAGATTCGATTTTGTACGTCGATTAACATTTTTGTTGGAGTATCGAAAGTGACAGTTTCGATATTATTCGCTGGTGTTTAATTTATTTGTGTAATCGAATCTGGTACATTCATTATTATACGCGGATACATTAGTCGATGAGCCTATTAAAAGTAGCACTTACGATGATTTCATTCGGAATTACTATACATTTCTTTTCTTAAAATCAATTTCTATGTCTTATTAACTTATGTTAAAACATATTAACTATATTTTTTTATAAATCAATTTCGGTTTTTATAATTTTAGAGTCACCATTGCCCAAAGAATGCACACTAAGCGAAACTGATTGGAAAGCATTAGAAGATAATATTATGATGGACGATGAAGTTAATTTGCTGGAAATGCGAACAAAATTATTTAATATTTCCAATGATGATGAGGACGTCTCAGTTATACTTCATAGCTTGGAAACTACTCCTATTCCATCTCCATATGTAGATTTTGACTCGCCTAATCATACATCACATTTGGAAACTTATACTAACATAGTTTCTTCTAATGTGGCCATAACTAGTGTCGCGTCACTTATAACTGTATCGGAATGTGAGTCTCCACTTATACCCTTATCGGAAGGTGAGTCTCCATCAACAGTTAAAAAAAAATAAGTTAACCCTGGTATAAAAGGGAAAATGTGCAAAGAAAACTGTATAGATGTTAAAAGAAAAATTGCACTGAATACTGGTCAACAATATGTTAGCAGAAACGGAATGGTACGTAATAAAAAAGAAAGAGACCGATTTGTAAAGCAAATTGTAAATTAAACTGTTGTGAACATTTTAATGAAACAAATCGTCAGAAACTTCATACGAGTTTTTGGCAATTGGCTGACCATACTAAACTAATGGGATTTTATCAACAAATTTACCAAAAAGTTATACAAGCGCCGTTTTAACACTGAAAGTACGCCAGTACACAGTTGTCTTCTAAACAATTTACCACTCAGTATTTCTTACCAGATCCAGTCGAAAATCAAAACTATAATCTCTGGGAATATAGACGTGTTTGTCTTAAAACTTTTTTGAACACTTTATCTATTACGGATCAATTCGTACGTACTGCTCATCAAAAACTAAATCAGGAAGGTATCACTTTACCAGATAACAGAGAAAAGCATTGCAACCATCTAATTAAGATAGATTCTGATATGATTAAAAGTGTATCTGATCATGTAGCCTCTTCTCAACCAGTTGAATCTCATTACACCCGAAAAAATACTAGCAAGCTTTATATAAATAACAGCTTATCATTGAAAAAAATCTTTTCCTTATATAATGAGTGGCACAATCTTCATCTTTATAATAATAAAACGCAAACTTTACGTTAGTATTCAGACAATAAATAAAAATATGAATTTATCATTTTTTGTACCAAAAAAGGATATATGTGACAAATGCCACAGTTTTTCGAACGAAAACTCTCCAACTGAAGAACAAATTAGCGCCTATAACAAACATATTGAGAGTAAAACAGTATTAAAGAAATTAGTGTGCGTAAAGGTGATCCAGACTGTTTATATTTTAAATACAATCTGAAAGATAATCCTACATGTTTACACACTAAAATAGAAACAAGATGTCGTGGAAGAAGGCAAATGATTAATATCGAATTAAATAAATTGTATAGTCAAACATTACCATTACCTGAAGCCAAATAAAGATTTAATTCATTTATGTTAACACTGGAGTCATAACCAAAGAATATCATAGATTATTTAAGAATTTGAAATACAGCAGTAACACATCTAAAAAAAAATCTGACGATCCAGACTAAATACAATGTTACAGCTACCCTACAGTTTATAGTTTAAATGCTTGTAGTTTGTACTTAGGTACCTGAATTCGCTACTCGTATGTTACCTGCTTATAATTCATTCATTCTTAATAATTTCCTTTTTAAACTTCTCTTTGTTCAGTAGTTTAAATTATGATTATTTATAGAAGAAATTATAATATTATGTTTGTAATAATAGGTACTAATAATTATCCTATTTTTAACAAATGAGAATGTTATTTGATTTTGTGTTAAATTGAAAGATTTTATTTTGTTTTATTATTGTTTAGTAGAATTAAAAATCTTCATATTTTATTTGAAGAAGTTTGATATATTTTCTATGTTTTATTTTTAACCAACTGAAGAATAAAAGCGTATTAATAATAGTAATAATTTTATCTCATTATACCAAACGTGAATTTATCTGTGATTGCAATATTAGTTATGAATTTAAATGATTTATTTATTTCATTTTAATTAAACCTTAGTAAACTAAACTTATCTTTGTTTTATTTAAAATCATTTAAGGATAATAATATTTTTTCCTATCTAACAGTTCAGAATTTACAGGCCAAGTATCGAAATGTATAAAATAATTTGACATACTGTATCGAAAGTGACACTTGCGATAATTTTCTAATATATTATGTACAACGTAAAATATCGAAAGAGTCTCATTCGATAGACTTCGATGAAATTGTTCCCCAGTAAATAATCTAAACTGCCTGTTTCGATTGTTCACACTAATTGATTAACGTAGTAAAGTATCGAAACTAACATTTCTCAAAAACTATGAACAATTTTGGATAAAATGACATATACAATTACTTGTCAGTAAAAGTTTAGCATATATCTGAAATTATTTGCAGATAGCCAAATAAATGACAATTTTGTACAAAAAATTAACTTCAAAGTGCTCTCCTGTAAAGTACCATTTTTCAATTTCGATATTATACGTAGGGACAGTCGATATATTACAATACCCAGATTGTAAGTGTATATATAGACTGATGCCTATACTGTATATATCAACCTGTAAACAATCCACTGCTGAGCAAAGGCCTATGTTTCATATAGAAGAAGAGTTGGAGGTTAATCCACTACGCTGCTCCACTATGAATTGGCGGATAATTTCCTACCATGAGTAACGATCGTTATCAGGTGTCTATGAAAACAATCGGGACCGACGGCTTTACATGCTTTCCGAGGCATGGTGGGGTGATGCACAAGAAAATACAGCCAGACCGGAAAAAAATATTTGTACCAACACAGATATCTGTTCCGAGCGGGAACCAAACCCGCGAACGCGGTGAACGGTGGTTTGAGGCGACTACTCGCACCACTAAACTAGAACGGTCGTCTAAGTCCATGTCTATATTTGCTACATTTTATTTATAGAGAAAGCTTGTTTATTATTGTAGCTATAGGGAATATATTATACAACCCGCTTCGTATGTGATTATGAGAATCGTAAAGCGTAATACGGCGTAAAGCGTAAACATTTTCACGGATTCAGCGGCACAAGTAGTCTACTAATATAATATTGTCTACTAATATAATATTTAAAGATAAGCCCTAAAAAGACTATAGGAAATATCTGTCGATTACAGCCAAATCTAAAACAATATTTTTCAAGTGTTTCATGAAATCATGTATAAAGAAGCTACTAAAGACTACACTGATTGCTGATAAACTCTATCTTGTATATAAGTTACTGATACGCTTTATCGGCAGGAGGTAAACAGGGCTTTAGGGTCTGTTTAACTTTATTTGAAAGATAACTTGAAGTTATTATAGTGAAAAGAAAAATACATTATAAACTTGTTTCTGTTTGATACCGTCATATGTCAGATAGCTTTATCAGCAACCCGTGAAACATGCCTGTGGCCGCTGTGGGCGGTCACACGCAGAGATGGGTATGAAACGTGTAAAGGCTGGTAAGGATGATGGGCAGATGGACTTACTTGTATTTAAATGAGCGGATGGTGGGGTGTCAGTGGGCACCCGCACTAGATGGAGCTGGGCTGATGATACGCTCCTGAGCTGAAGTGTCTCTCGCGCGTACACAAAAACACACACGTGCAATGAAAGTCTTGTGACAACTCAAAGTTCACTTTCACTTAGGCTAATATGTTTCACCCGAATTAGGTACCGGCCGGTAATATCGTAACGGTAATGAGCGGGAATGAGTTTAAGGTCGCGGGCGAGAAACGAGAAATCTACTCACGCGTCAACGTCTTGTCGCGGACAGGTGACGCGAGACGGCGCTCGCCGCGCTCGCGTCGAATGATTTTGCGAGTGAGTGAGTGACAAAAAATGAATTCGATCGTTGCGCCTAAGTGGCGCGTACAATGCCCTAAGTATGGAAATAACTAATGACAACGTGATCTATTAAAGGAACATAATATATCAATATTATAATATTCATTTAAAGATTAATTCTTGATTACATTTAACATTGCACAAGGTAAATTAAATGAAGATGACACGTACTACATATTATGCACATATAGCGCTTGTGTAGTATATGTAAGAAAGTATTCGACGTGACGCAGTACTGCATGATTGTATCGATAAAACGTAACGGTAACGTGGCCGATCTTACCAGCGTGACAGATATTGATAATGTGTCATGTTGATAATCCATCAGTTATTTTATGGTTTATTTACACTTTTCTTTTTTAATATAAAGTATCACCTTTTTTAAACATACTATAATAAAGTTGTTATTATGTGAATATATAAATACGTACGAACGATCGTTCTGGTGTAGCGAGTAATCGCCTCAACGCCGGCGGTAGCGTGTTCAATTCCTGCTCGAGGCAAATATTTGTTTCCAGTCTGGGTGTATATTCTTGTGGGTTGTTATCATAGACACCGGATAGAAATCGTTCATTATGATGGAGAAATTATCCGCCAACCCGCAGTAAAGCAGCGTACTGGATTAAGCTCTAACGCTTCTCCTATATGGGAAGAAACTTTTGCCCAGCAGTAGGACAGTAATTACAGTCAGATTCAGTTCAGTTCAGAAGATATAAATATATAATTCAAATATTTTTATTGATATATTTACTAATTTATGCTTCAGGATTTATTTAAATATTATATTATATATTTTTAAATCAGTATTATTTACTAGATCTCGCAAAATAAGTTTTATATGGTTTTATGATTTTTATTGGCGTATTAATTAATGTAAGTGACGCAGTGGTCACAGCAACTGGCTTATGCGCTAGCGATCGCGGGTTCAATCCCCGCACACGACAAATATCTGTATAGGCCATACGGTTATTTGTCGTGGTCTGGGCGTTTTGTGCTTGTGTGTTGTGTATGTTTCCAGACTCCCAACACAGGATTAACATACTACTGGGCGCTGTTGAGTGTGAGACGTAAGTGATATGTTGTAATCGTTCTAATTGACAATAATTAAACAATTGTAGTAACTGAGCTATCAAGCAAATTAAAAGTGTCAGAGATGGGTTTTTTAAAGTTATGGCTTTAGTCTAGGCTAGATACTATAAAGAGTAAAATCTCAAATACAGTAACTCATTACACTCGACTACGCTTCTTCATGTAAATTAATAAGTAACTTCGTATTAAAATGACCAGATAAAGTTTTAAATACATCTTGGTGGAATTACTAAACACAATGTACAATTTAGTTTGTCATAAAGACGTTATTCCTATATAAAATATTAACAAGAATGTACCGAAATTGCCTGACTGCGAATTCGTTTCGTCGAATTATTTTGAGTGCAGATTAAATATTTGTTTAATAAAATTAATACAATCCGTGTTAAATATCTATTTAAATAAATTGTAAATATTAAATGTCAGTTTCCAAGTAAGATTAAAATAAACTGTAAATATAGAAATAATAAAATAACTTTAACGTAACTCTTATTTCTTCAACGTATACAATATTTATAGAATGACTCCTATTATATTTATTTTATTAATTTTTAATTTAGGAAATGGTCGAACCAAATCTCAAGATCTCAGTTTTCGAAAAGCTTTTACATAAATGGATTCAAATTCAAAATTATAAAGATCTTAATTAGGTGGTGTTAATTCAGATGTATGTTGATCTTCGATAACTAATTCATAAATTTAAGTTGTGTACTTAGCTACTGCTGTTACTAGCTCTATCTAAATCTTGCACGTCAATATTAAGAAACACTTTTTTTTTGTTTTTTTTTTTTTTCTTTTTTTTTTTTTTTAATAATAAAACTGTACTTTGGGAAGTTTTGATTAAAAAGTGCGTATTAAAAAATTATCTACTTCCACGAACATAGAAATATTTTTTTTTTTTGTACATACATTTCCTTCAAACATCCATTTTCGCGTGCATTGTTTATTTTTCGCCATAATAATTATGCGATCACGCGATCAGCCAATGAGGCGCCAATCTGATATAAGCCGATTACGGCTATTGTAACAGATACCGGAATTAGACGGATAATATTACACTTAACAACCTTGATATTCGTAAGATATAGGGGTGTTATAATTATGTATTAATTAATCCCGTTCATTAGCTTTGCTCTTCAATTATCATTGTAAAGCGTATTAATTAACGGATTATTCTTGTAACCTTGTAGACTTGGAATTAAATTATTTATTAATTTATTTGCAGGCGTAAATCTCATGATCTACGATTTACATAATATTTAAAAATTAATGTTGTGTTCGTTAATATAGTTTATAAAATATTACATTATTATATATGGATGAAACAGTGACCAGAAATGTGAACCTAACCGAGTAATAAGTAGTTTGAAAATATAAGTCCTATTTATCGTTTAGTAAATATTTAATACATTATTTAAACATGTCGGACTAAGGTTGAGACAAACAAGCCGAGATGTCCCAGAAGAGTGAGTACGTAGATCTTAACGAAAACATCGACTTCTAGCCAATTGATTTTCCGAATACTTTAAAAATTAATGTAATCCTTTTCGATGAAAGAAAAAGTATTCGGAAAACTAGCAGAAGAAATTCTTAGGCAGAAATACTTGTCGATTTGATTTAATAAAGGACCATGCGCATTTTATATGGATATCTGGGCCATGAGCGAACACAAATGAAAGTTATGTACATGATTAGGATTTTTCGTGACAAACAAGGATATGCCAGAGCTATTGTTTAAAGTAGAATGAAAGAACACCAGCGACACCTTGATTATATGTAATTCAAAAATAATAAATAATCATAAATAAAATTTTTGGCGCCACCTATTGATCCTTATGAGTACTCTAAAACGTCAAGAAACTTCACATTTTCAAGCAGATTTTATGGTACTATTTATAGTTTCATCGGTACATATTCTGTTTTTAGGGCTACCGTCAATATACATAGATAAAATCACAATACCACAGCTCATCAATTATTTTATTAGTAAACAGTTTTATTTGGCTATTATCGTGTAGGATGTGTGTTATTAGGTAAATATTATGATTTGTAGATAATTCGAATATCATCAATTTTATTTTAATTTTAAAAGGAATTTTATGGATTGTTATATTATGTAGTACATTTCGATTGTATGGATGCAAGTATTACCAGATAATTTATAAAAAGTAGTGTGTATTTTAAAATAAATATGATGACGACCGTTCTGGTGAAGTGGTGCGAGTAGTCGCTTGGTTGTTATCATAGACACCTCATAACGATTGTTACTCATGGTAAAAAAATAATCCACCAACCCGCAATGGAGTAGCGTGGTGAATTAAGCTCCAACCCTTCTTCTATATGGAGAAGAGGCCTTCGCTTAGCAGTGGGTTATTTACAGGCTGATACAGTATGATTACAGCATTACATGTGTTACTTGCTTAATTAACACAATAAGTATTGGTTGTGAAAAGTTGTATTGAAAATATTGACTACCAATTACTTTTAAAATGAAAAATGCAATATAAAGACTGATATTATCGTTATTTTTGATGTGAAAAAGATGAAAATGAAAAGGTTTTAATTAAAACATTGGATTGAGGTTAAATAAAGAATTATTTGTTTTTAATCTTACATTTTGCAGTTAAATTTTTTATTATTTATTAAACAATATCATATTTTCCGAAAGTTTTATTTAGTACAACAAACTTCGTCATGGTCAATTTAAATAATACCAAAAGGCTTTAAGAACATTTATGCCAATTTTTTTAAAACTATAATTGAGTACAACAAACAGATTTGCTCGAACGCGATTGTGCGTATCATAATTATAACTCCATTTCTTATTGTGAGTCGGTGAGCCAAGGTTTCTAATTTCATCCCTTTAGCCAGCAACGTAATTTTGTTTCCGCTACCGCTTAGCGTCAGCTGACACACCTCTTTCGCTAATTTTCTCATTTACTAATTATTTTAATTAAATTATTGCAGTTTTACAGAAGAACGATTGCTTTTATGGATAAAAAAAGCCATAAAATTTTAAACCATACATTGTTGTCCCCCGTGGGCCCGTAGCAAATTCTTTCAGAGCCCTTGATCTGCTATGTGTTCCTAAGTATAAAGTCGTAACAAAATAATTCAATACTCAATACATTTATTTGCCATCTATAGGTTACAGTTTTGTGGGTAGTTAATAGTAGATTACTATAGGAACTGCTAGGCTCTAACAAGTACAAAAAGCCAGAGATGAGATTGCCTGGCGCCAGAGATGATCTTTTTGTAGAATTTGTGCGGTAACGTTTAAATTCGGTGTTTTATTTAGGTACGCCAAGGAAATAGTCATAGTAGGAAAAGTGGTAACGTTTCACGTTTTTGTGACATCAAGTAAATTCAATATACTACAACTTAATAAATCTCACTCAAAATATTACGCTCAGGCTCTCTACGGCAGAGATGAATGGGTTTAAATATACGGGGCCCCCTAACGCACGGGGCCCGAAGCAATTCCTATTCTTGATTGTTCTCTTTTTCATCTTTTCTTTTTGTACATTAGTAAAAAAAACTACTAATAATGAGTTATATATACTTACTTTGTGGAATTATAGGTAATCTATATAATCTATATTTATATATATATATATATATATATATATATATATATATATATATATATATATATATATATATATATATATATATATATATATATATATATATATATATATATAGGAGACTTTCTATAGATATAGTCACTCATCACGATATCTCTGGAACTATAAGACCTAGAGACTTTAAGTTTGGTAGGACTATTTCTTTTGTCGAGTTTTGTTAGAGGTCAGCTAAGAACGGATTTTACAAAATTCTACGTCTAAGGTGGTGAAAAGGGGGGGGGGGCAAAGTTTGTATGGGACAACATGATTCCTTGGTCCAATCTACTTCAAATTTTGCACAAATATTCTTTAACAGAATCGATTGAAGACGTGTTTCGTAATTTTTCGAAATTCATCCTCTAACGGGGTTAAAAGGGGATCGAAAGTTATTTGCAACGAAGTTGATATCAATACTCCTTAGTGCTTTTGATTTATATTACATTTTATTTTGCAACTCCATCCGTCTGTCATAAAATATTTTCGAGTATCGACGCAGGGTAGGTGATAAAAAATATAAATTTATAATTTTTGTAATTTTAGTTAAATACCCGTGCGAAGCCGGGGCGGGCCGCTAGTTATGTATATAATATTTATAATCAAATTGTAAGCTTCTCGTGTCTCTTTTTTTTAGTAATTTTTGACGATAACTTTTGTTGGGGTCTAAAACATTAATTAAACACATTTCAATCATTTTTACAAAATAATGTTTGTTTATCTGTTTGTTTGAACACGCATCACTCCTAAAGTACTAAGCGTACTAAGGTTTTTTTTTAATATACGACACGACGGTGGCAATCAAGCATACGGCCCGCCTGATGGGGCTGATGGTAAGCGGTTACCGTAGCCTATGGACGCCTGCAACACCAGGGGCAAAACATGCGCGTTGCCGACCCTTCAAAAGCCTATTTACTCCCCTCTTGAAGGACCCCATACTGTAGCCCTGTGGGAAAACCTCGGCAGGGAGTTCGTTCCACAGCCGAATGGTCCATAGGAGGAAGTTCCTCTGAAACCAAACTGTACGGGACCATTTAGGCTGCAATGTGTGAGCATAAATTCCCTGTCGATGGCGAGCGGTGCGATGATAAAAAGTGGCCGTGGGCATCATTTTGGCAAAACATGCGCGTTGCCGACCCTTCAAAAGCCTATTTACTCCCCTCTTGAAGGACCCCATACTGTAGCCCTGTGAGAAAACCTCGGCAGGGAGTTCATTCCACAGCCGAATGGTCCATAGGAGGAAGTTCCTCTGAAACCAAACTGTACGGGACCATTTAGGCTGCAATGTGTGAGCATAAATTTCCTGTCGATGGCGAGTGGTGCGATGATAAAAAGTGGCCGTGGGCATCATTTTGAACAATTCTTCGGAACACAACACATTACATACAAACGATAGACGATGAAATATCTCTTCTTAAACTTAAGGGCTCGATATCGCTCGTCAGTATTGGATCGTCGACAATTCTCACAGCTCTCCTTTGAACCGAGTCGAGAGGACCAAGCTGGTATGCCGGTGCTCCCGCCCAGAGGTGAGAGCAGTACTCCATATGGGGCGGACTTGCGATTTATATAGAAGCAGTCTTTGAATATTAAATATTTTTGGTCTTTATTTTATAAATATCAGTAATTGGAATTTTATATTTTGAACGATCGCAAGAGAGAGATAGAAAGAGAAAGGTACCTAGTTAAGTTAACACATTTAAATATGTTCCGAAAATATTAATAACCAAAGTACATAAGTAAAATAATGTTTTATAGTCTTTAATTAAAAATAATAATTAATGATTAATCTTTATATTGAAAACACTAAACTATCTTAACTACTAAATAATCATATACTTACCTATTAAACTTACATATTATTACCTATATAAATTTTGTATATGTTAGTACATAATATTTTGATATATTATTTTAATATGTTATATGTTACATATTTTGAGGGGAAGGTGCTTTATATATCTATTGTTTATGAATCACTCCATTTAGATCTATCATTCTTATTATCTGCGCTCAAACGGCGTCTTTCGGGTCTGTGGACATAGAGGGAAAAGCGCTCTCTCTGGTTCCGGCTCGCGTCTCGACATCCACGGTTATCGAGTGTCTCCTTATAAATAATCAAATTTAATAGTAAATTGTACACTTATCTCAAAAAATTTAATAAAGTAATAAAAATATTAATGAATAAAAAAAATTTTAGGAAATTTGAATTTTTGTCGTAGTATGTAAAGCTTGTGTGCCATAAAATTTGTGTGTGAAAACTTCAAGCCGTAGGCACAGCTAAATATAATAATAAATAAATAAATAAATCTTAGGACTCATTTCACACACGGCTGGTTAGCCCCATGCTAAACTATTTATAGTTTGTGTTATGGGTGCTAACACAACTGATATACTACATATACATAAATACTTTATATCGATACATATTGAACACTCAGACCGACAGCCAACAAATTTGCTCATCACAAAGGTGTTGGCCGTGCCGGGAATCGAACCCGGGACCCTCGGGTTGGTAGTCCGGCATGGTGACCATTACACCAACGGGGTCGTCAAGCTAAATATAATAAAGTTCTAGTCTCTTATTAACTTAGCATGTTATGGTAAAATATTATCTTGACAACAATTTATTATACAGGTGACTGGTAAATTACTATCAATATTTAAGGAGAATACTCGGTACATGATTCTCATTCAAATTATGTAAAAAAAATAGGTACTTAATTTTTGACCAAATTTTCATAAATTTCAATTCAAGTAAATGAAGCGTTGACACCCTACAGTCATGCCGGCGGCACGTGCACAGGTGTTGTACTGTGCCGCTTGTTCACATCTAAAAATTGCCAAAGTTCACATCATTTACCTAGTCAACAAATTTGTTGCTTAAACGAGTAAAATATCTTAGTATTTTTGCCTATCCTAAGCTAGGATTAAAGTATTAAAGGGGACTGGATCATGCTTGTTTATCCTGCTACCCTATTAACACGTGGCGTTTGGACGTAGGTAAACTACCTGTTTTGTGTCGAAAGTGCAGCTAGCTGCTAGGGTGTCCAGACGACGCGTACATAATTGGATAATTGTTGAATAACTTTACTTAAAAGTTTGTTAATATTTACCTGTTTTTTTTTACATAATTCGAATGATAATCATGTACCGAGTAGTCCCCTTAAATATTGATAGTAATTTACCAGTCACCCTGTAGAAGTGCATAAAAAATTCTAAAATATAATAAACATTTTATTTTTAAGATTTATTTTCATATACGCGTAGTAGACCAGTGAAAATCGTAAAAAGTGAAAAAATAATAGTGGGATGAAACTTGTTGGAAAAGGAAGAGAATATAACAATAGTGGAGAGAAAAATAAATTACGGGTGATCTAAGGTCGCGAAATGGAAGGAAGGGGGGGGGGGGGTACTTTAAGGATAAAAAACGGTTTATCGCGATTTCCGGCAAAACTACAAGTCCTATGGAAAAAAGTTATAGGTAATAAAAAGATCTACAATTTTAGTGTTTACACTTTTTTCACATAACCTCAAAATTATATTTTTAATATAATTTTTTTTTAAATATATTTTTAATATGGCATTGAAATGTCAAGGGTAGAGGACATTAATTCTCATACAAATTAAGCTGTAAAAAATACGACTGTTTTACGATGTAAAGATCAGAAATAAAATCTTAATCTAACTTTCATTTATTCGCACCTCAAATTCTGGGTTATTGCCAAGTTATTAAGTCACACACGAGACTTCGAAAAACCCGATGTCGTACTAAGCAGAGTTTATAATTGGTCAATATTTTTTTTTTTTAATTCAATATCGTGTTACGATACTGTGTCGTGATTTCTTGTAATAAATATTTGTAGTTAATACTAGTATTTTTTACTTGAACGTAGTATGAATAACATTGTTACGGCTCATTAGTTGAATAATATAATATAATAGTACTGAACAATTTGTTGCTATATTTGGTCTAAGAAGTTACTTGTACGATTTGAAAAAAAAAAGTGTTAAATGGCGTTAAGAACAAGACCGAAAACGTAAATTTTAAGTAATCTGAAAAGTAAAACTACGAGAGATATCTTATGCTGAAGTAAAAGTTTCTGTTAAACAATATGATTAAAACTTTGTGTCATGATCGTGGTGGAAATGCTTAGACGACAAGACTTTTGGTTATTACCTCTTGAAATAAATTCCGAATTGAGCTTTTAAAAATATATAATGTACTCTCTGTCTATATTGTATACTCTGTAATTACTCTCACCTAGGGCTCTTCTACTACGAAAAGAATTAAAGCGTTATCTATTACAAATTTTCTCAAAATATGCAAGTGATGTTCACATTTTTTATTACTACGTTTCGAAATATTATAACACTAAAAAGTTGCCACTGATTAACCATCAAAATCATTTTGGAGTAAGAAAATTTAATTTGACGAAAGAAGCAAAAAAAAAAAGGAAAAGTTAAACAAAATTATTGAAAAATAAGTCCGGTCCATAGTCAATAAAAAGGACAGTTATAATAAAAATAAATATAATCAAAGTATTTCAGCGAGTATTTGTCGCATACTCCTTCTGTCTTACCTACGTATCGAACAGCTAACCGAGTATATATGTATATATGTGTGTCCGCATTTGAAGAAAAAACGCATGTTACAAAAAAATAAGATAAATATTTTACTGGCCCGTTGGTGCAGTAGACAATGGCCCTATTTCCGCTCCATAGTGGGAGCGGAGTATATATATATATATATATATATATATATATATATATATATATATATATATATATATATATACATACATACATATATGATTGAATACTTATTCATATGTTCATGTCATAAAAGTTTATTAAGTTAAACACTTTCGAAGTCTTGTATAGTGCCACTTTTTGTTATTGCCACAGGATTGCCAGATTCATTTTTATTTATTTATCTATTCTAAAAAATAAAACCGATAGCTTCTCAAATAAGGTTCTCAATATCTCATAGCAAAATACCAAACTGTTTTTGTTTTTTAGTTGATCACGTAGTCGGATTTTAGTTGTTTCGAATTTTATTTTTAGTACGGAATTTTTTTATGCATATAAATAAATATATGTTAAAAACGCACGATCAATGTAAGATATGATTTTTGTACTTTCTTTTAGCAAGAGGAGAATAGTAACAATCTATGACGCGAATTTACTTTAGTTACATTTTATATGTATCTCTTTTATTACATTTTTAAACTATATTTCTACTGTTGAATATTGTTTTATATTATATAAAGAAATAAATATAAAAATTTCTCAAAATGCAATGTATATATTTTCATAAGTACTTAGAAGACTCTCAGTAATAAAGAAAAACAATAGAATAAACCCCATAAAGTTTCAACAACATAAGTCTTTGTTGTACGAATATTTTCTATGAAATTTTCTCAGCGAAATATGTGATTGCTATTTTGCGAGTATAACAAGTCTGCTATTCAGAGTGTCGTTCCCTCTCTTTCCTACACAATTTGAATAAGGGAGACAAAACACAAGTGAAAGTTTGTATATTAGGACGTGGGCACATTAGTCAACGAAATAAAATTACGAGGTACCGCCCGCCCCGAGTAAGCCAGGACAATTTTATAGCGGTTTAGTCCCGCCACTCACTTTATTGGTTTACAGAATACATGAACACTCTTCATTTGATGCAAACAAATATGATTCATATTTAAAAATATTTTCATTAACTTAATGTGGATGGCTTAGTAATAAGGAATACGCTTACCGTGTAACCTTATATTACAATACACTTGTGTATTAGCGAAATTGATTATTAAGAAGAAAGTTTAGATTGATTTCTATAAGGATTGTACGCATATGTGTATGTCTAACGTTGCGTAATAAAGAAGGTAATATTCTTCCAAAGTTTTTGTACTTTACAGCATTATAATTGCAGTTTCAAGAAATACGCTGAGAAACAAAGTAAAACAAGCCTACATCATTTATTGAAATTCTAACGTAAAATTATATTTCAATTTTTGTAGCAATTATTTATATGTTGCGTGTAAAATGCCACACCTGGGAAAAAAATATCTTAAATATTACATGAAAAGTTACACTAACGGTCGACATACATTACCGCAAGGCCAGAAGTATACGGTGAATATAACTGTTATGAGCATATGGTGCGGTTAAACGGCGAGTGGTATAGCGAGCTCACAGGATCCGCCTGTAATCGTTCGTTTACAGTTAATCGGCTGCCGGAAACTTACCTAAAAAAAATTTGGTTTTCTGTAAAGTCGGTTTACGGACGACATTTTACGTGATAACCTCATAACAAAACATTTCCCGAGTCGAAATTTAGCGCCCATTTAGCGCCGCCTACGGTAGAACTAATGTCGGACCTCTGGGCTCTAAATCGGTCCTAACCCATATAAAATTAGATACGACTTAGACCCAAAAATGGCACAAATTTCCGTTTTTTCCACTTTTCGACCTAAATCGGACCTAAATTGAATAAAAATTAGCGCCTATAATAGGCGCTAAGTCAGACCTAATTTAATTGCTTAAAATATTTAAGTACGTTTTTCCCTAAAACTAACGCGGGTGAAATCGCGGGGCACAGCTAGTCAATAACAATCATGTATATGGTCCTACTTAACGTGAGTAATATATATGAAATTGACGCAATGTAGTGGTACAACTGTGTTTATTAATGCCAACAACAATTAAAAAAAAAACTTGTTCCCATACTTAACCTTTTCTTGTAAGAAAACGATAGCGCGATCTAAATCGACACTCACGCCGTCTATTGAGGCAGATAGTAAACCTTGGAATTAGATCGCCCGTTTATATTTTTAATATTGTTGGACTTAAAGGTCCTAAATCGGACCTATCCATGAAAAATCGGACTACTAGGCGCTAAATCGGTTCTATTTCGGACCACTGGGCTCTAAATCGGTTTTATGTCGGACTTGAGGGAGCTATGTCGGCTTTAAATTTCGACTCGGGTGTACGCACGTAAGAAGTTCAGTTCTTCAGGGACATTACTGTCTTGCAGAAGGAGACCATCGCCTTCCAGGACAAAATATTATGATATCTGTTCAACCTATGTCAATGTATAAAACGACATCAAAACGTCCCACATTATACTCTAGAGCCTCAAGATTGCGCAGAATACAAATCCGTTAAGAGTCTCAAAATATGACCCAGTTTTACAATTCTATTCAGCTCCTCCGGCGACTATCGAACGGTCTAGTTTCGGCAAAAATATTGTGTTTACGTTATACTAAAAAATGTATCCGTAAAGAATCCAATAACTCCTACTATGTTCAAAAAGGCACGTTTGAAGTAATGAAATATTAAGTCATAGAAGTATTTTATAAAATATGTTTAATAACTTGAAACCCTGGAATTTAATTTTAATTATTATTATTGCACTCGAGACCTTTTCACGTAACGTGTAAATATATATATTTTTAAATTCTGGTATCGTATTTTTTGTATGGTATATACTCGCACACACATACATAATATGTATTTTATGATTTGTTGTGACTTACTTTTGTTACATAAGCAGATGTAGTAACTTTTTCGTAACTACACAGTCTGTAGTTAACATATAAAAATTGGTGAATTATAAGTCAATAACGATTAGTGTCGTTTGTGAAAGCGTCGTTTTGTGTGTGTTGTTTATTTTTATTATTTTAATATTTTCCTGAGACTTATGTATACTTATAATAAAACTGTAACAGGCTTAAGTGATTAGAATTACTTTTGAGAACTTTAATTATTTAAGAACAGGATATTGAAGATATTTTGTAAATTTTCTTGGAGGAGGCTGTACAATCGACATTGAAGCCAAAAATGTATTTATTTTGAGTTTTGTTTGACTTTTATCTGTCCTTATTTTGGCCGTATTTAACCCTAAGACGTCTGAATGAATTTAAACGAAACTGCTCAAACAAATAGAACATACGTCTTTTTTTTTTTTTTAATATGCTATTACAAATATTTAAAAATAATGCAGCAAAAAGATTCTCTTGACGCCTCAGCACGACCTCTTTCGATTTCTAAAAATCCTTTGACTCAAATCTTCGGAAAAACCTGTATTTGCGTAACTTCATATCACAACTACGTCAATATCCAATCGCCTAGGTGAAATAGCTTCTCGGGTGATTCTATGCCACGGTGTTTTCACATGTGTTTCCTTTTACAAAGTTCCATACCTGCAATGTAATATTACATAATTCTTCTATAAGTGAAACCGTCCTAAAACTTGATTATATATTTATTTTATCGACTAAAAAATTTTGTTTGAGCATAGAATGTCTGGTACATACTCGTAGAGTTAAGCCCACTCATTCTTCCACACGTTTCAAAAATACAAAAGCTATTTCACGCCAAAACATTATAAAGAGTGTGTCACATATAAATAATATTCTAAATCCCTCGTCCGTCAGTCCCCATACGTAGAGATTAAACGACATTGCGCGTGTAAACCATGTCTACTTGCCAGACCCTGCGTCACCGCTTTTTACAACACAAAATAATGTTCGCGATTACTAAGCGGCTTTAAACTTATGTCTTTATTATGTCAGAATTTGAAAAGTAAAAAATTTATGATTTTGTTGTGTAAATGTATGTTTAAAATTGTTATTATAATTTGATATTTAATCCTAATCCACGTTTGTAGGGTTTTGTATTATTTCAAAAATAAAATTTTTGACTTTATTTTAAAACAAATGCATTTTCACTTTTACAAGGGGACTGCACGACCTCGTAATATGATTTTTTGAATCGCGCTGTCCAAAACTTCGGCCAAAAGAATGACACTAGCCCGTATTTAAAAAAGTTTTTCTTTTTTGCATTTAATACCTTAGGGTACTACGGTCTTGATTGTTTGTTTGTTGTCAAAATATTTGGTCGTTATTTGTTTGTTCATTGTACAAAGTTGGATGGTTATAGCTATTAAGTCGTTATCTATATATATAAAGAAAGTCGTGTTAGTTACACCGTTTATAACTCGAGAACGAGTGGACCCATTTATATGATTTTTGTGTTTTTGGATTTGTCTTCGTCGGGAATATTTTTTTATTTATTCATTTATTTGTATTTGGGAAACAAACAGTTTAACATAGCACAAAAAATAAAAGACAATAATAATGTATCGCATAAATCAATCAAGTTTCCACTAATTACTAATACAAACAGGAAGCAGGAAGTAAAACTATTGATATTAGTTTACATAATAAATTGTGATAATTGAATACAGAATGAACACTTAATTGAATATTTAAAAATTAGCAATATCATCATTAGACAAATTTAATTCACTGATTTAACAATTGATTGATCTTACTTTTATAGTTTGAAAGTGAGCACGAAAAAATATCGACATAATTAAATTTCTCATTATACACACAACAGGAACGACGAATAAAATCGTTTTGGGCATATTTCGTCTTAGTACAGCGCAAATCGAAAAGTGCATTTTTGCGTTTACTAAATTTAGGGATCTTACGGCGAGTTGCACGAAACCGTCGCTAACTTTCCGTTAGTTAAGATGCAATTAATCTTAAAATTAGTTGATCTTATGATTAATTTAAAGCTGTTGGAATTAATCATCCGTTAGATAGGTCTTTAATTAAACTAAATTTTTTTGTTAACTTAATCAGATGTAGGTTTCGTGCAACATATAATCACGATTCTTGTGATTAAATTAGTTTAATAAACACTTAAATTTAAAATTTGTTTCGTGCAACTCGGCGTTAAAGTTTATACAACTTAAGAGGTAAGGGCTATCAACAGTATTATTTATCAGCTTAAATAAAAAAAGTTTGATCTCTAAGTATACGGCGATTTTCCAAAGGACAGATTAAGGTAAGCTCTGACACGAATTATAAAATCTATATTGTAAATGTTTTAAAAATTTAATTTATACCTTTTCGAGACAGTCGATGTAAATTTTATATTGTGGGTTCCAGACTTATGAACCAAATTCTAATAAAGAACGCACCAAGCTTTGATATAAAAGAGTAAGAGTAGAAACGTTTTTAAACTCCCTGCTAATTCTCAATATAAAGAGAAGCATTCTATAAGCTTTAGCAACCATGTGGTCTATGTGAAATCCAAAATATGTTAATTTGTTATCTAGGTAAATACCTAGGTCTGTCACCTCAGATAGACGGTCAATAATTATATGATTTAGTTGATAATCGTAAACAATCGGATTTTTTTTACGTGTGAATGAGATTATGCTGATTATAATTTGGTGAGTTCCACTAATGACGTTATACGGTAAAATGACAAATATTTGCTCTTAAGTGACGTGACAAAACATCGCCCACATAGGAGAAATATTAATACAAATATATTTACCTGAAATATCTAAAGCTCAAAGAAATTAATTCGTACCATTTTCAATGTCTGATTCATTCACATAATTAAAATAAAACCAATATTCCCTCGAATGATAGAAGTTATTTTTTCATTTAAAATTCTTTTTAATTCAAGATAGAAACAGATTGAATGACACGGGTCTGTTAAGATTTAATTTCTGTTTGCGGTATTTTAATTAAATTAAAAATAATTACTATGTAAGTAATAACATTTTAAGATATTAAATATCAAGGAAAAAAACATTGATTAAATTATGAGCTATTACTACATAAAAAATAAAAAAATAAAATTATTCGAACTTAGATAAATGAAAAATAAATATTCTAAATATATTTAGGATTATCTTTTATTTTCTTTTAGCTTTATTTTCTTTTTTCATTCAAATAAATTTTAATGAAATATATACGTAGAATTATAATTTGCGCCAGTCGATTAGTACTCGTAATTCAGATTAAGTAAAAATGAAGAGAATATTTTTCAAATAACCAAAGTAACAATGACTAACTTTAAAATATTGAATATTCCTTTTAATTACTGTAACTAGAGACAATATTTGGGCCATTGAGCTAAATGATCAATTTTATGTGAGCGAAAGCAATTTGTGAAAATTGGCATATGTTACCACGGTCGAAACAATAAGTAACGTTCATTACTTTATTTTACTTAAGGTATACGACTTTGTTTGCAATTAAAAATGAAGATTAAAATTGACGACGCGTTGGCGCTGTGGTTACAGCAACTGGCTGATATGCTAGCGCTCGCGGGTTCGATTCCCCTACATGACAAATATTTTTATAGGCCATATAAATGTTGTGTATAATATATGTGTTGTATGTTATGTATGTTTCCGGACCTTCAACACAGGAGTCATATCTTATTAGGGGCCGTTGAGTGTGACGATTTATTTATTTAAAAAAATGGCGTTATCATCATCGTCACACTGTTCTTGTCCATCACTGTAACAGGCCTATTAAACTAACATGGGACTGCTCAGATTTTTTGTTCTAACTTGCCACGTCTTTGTAATTTTCACTCCAAAAAACTTTCTCCCGAACGGTTATGGGTTCTAACAAATACGTGACAGGCTGGTTTCGACGATTTAAGCTTAAGCCTTGTCGATAACTGTGGCTTTCTTGCCAATCACCTAGGATTTGAAAATTTAGAGAAACTTTGAACATAACCCTCTCCAAAGCTCGCCTTAAGTAGATGAACTTGTCGTACCATCTCGTATCATGTCCTACTACCCACTAAAGACTTAATATGTTTTGAAATTTTGGAGTATTTAAAATAACTGTAAGACTTGAACAAGCTTCCTATTTGCTCTTCAGCCAAACTATTTTTTTTTGTATCTTTCTCAAAGTTTTTTCTAGCCAAATTTTAATATTTTCTAAGAGAGAAGTTCTCAGGGAACTTCGAGAGGAACTCCATTAAGACCAATTATTGGTTTGATGATATTGTTTACAGTTCTCGAGTATGAGACTCTCTACTTGTCCTTCATTTTATGTTTTGTCCTTCCTAGTATAGCATCTTCGACAAAGTATTAGTGAAAAATGTGGGGATGTTAAAGGCATGTCGTCTTACCCCTTTATATGTTAATATCATAATAGCGTTTATGTGTTATATCATAACAGCGTTGACATAAAAAATTCTAAGCACAGCGATGTATCGCCAATCGACTGTGTTCTGGAAATGTTGTAACTACGTCAACTCTTGTAAAAATTTTAGAACAGGTGAGGTTTCAATAGAATTCAAAAAATTCTGTATTGTTATTAATTTTTTTTTTATTTTTAAGCTTATACGATGTATTGAGTTCAAAATCGAAGTTGGCGCGAAAGTTGGCGTATCACTTACAAAAGCTAATGTCCAAAAAACGTTTTAAATATTTGTGTTACTCATTGTACTTATTAACAGATAAACAAACTTAATTATTCTCTCTCCATACCAGGTTTATCATCATCATCTGTCACCGGGACTGTTACACGTGTATCATCCGTCGTCGGCGGAGAAGCGGACTTACCTTGTGACTCTAGTCCTCCACAACGAAATGACAGCCTGCTGCTCGTCGTGTGGTATAGGGACGACAATCCTGTCTACAGGTATGTATTGTATGTGTGTAAGCTTTACGGTTGTGAAGTTGTATATTATATTATGTACTTGTATAGTACCTAGTATAAGGAAATACTCTCTAGTATAGCGATACATAAATATAAATGAAAAATATCATAAAATTATAAAATGATAATGTATTTTATTTTACTTTTTTTTTTTTTTAATTTGAAAATCATTATGATGCGTTATCTTATTAACATCAAAATAGTTCCATCCAGTTATTATAAAAGTTTAAAATTTGTGGTTTTGTTACATATTTTTTGGATCATAGTGACTTTTTTTAATATAAAGTAAAAAAAATGGTTTTAAAAGTAATTTTTTATTCCGTTATATTTTAATAGCCGTATCAAAATGTTCTTACTCCTTCCTAATCATCCATCTTTCGCAGGACAATATCCTTGGAACCGTTAGAAGTAGAGATTAAGTGTCTACGTTTAAAGTTTCTACTTTTAATGTCGATTATTAAAAAAAAAGACTAAAAGAACACATAATAAAAATAAATAAAATATAGCTCGAGCATACATAGTTAAATATTACAGTGGTACTAAACTCATCGTACAGAAGGTCGACTCACACTTGGTAGATTTTATTCAGTTTTGATTTACTATTTTCGGCTCGTTTTAACATTTTGATAAGAATAATAATTTGAACTACGCAACACCGTAAACGATAAACAGCTACGATCGTCCGTTACCCTCAACCAAGATGTGTACCCCTCATAAAAAGTTCGTGAAAGGTTTTCCAATCATCAAAACAATATTACATTATATGCTTATGAAATAGTAATATTACATTGAATTATCTAGTCCACAAACAAATCGACTGTCCCTACGTACAGTATCGAGACTGAAAATTTGCGATTTTTTTTATTGCACTAAGAAACTCCTTTTTATATATGTTTTCATACAAAAAAAGAGAATAAGCTAAAAAATACATTTTAAACCACATTTTTTATGAGTATAATATCAATACTTAACAAATAAATGACAATTTTGTACACAAAATTAACTTAAAAGTGCTCTCCTGTAAAGTACCTTTTTTCAGTTTCGATAGTATACGTAGGGACAGTCGAAATCTTCATTCGATTTTTGATTTAACTGGTGTAAGTTATTACATTATATTCTATTTAGAAATTATAATTCATAAATTAGCCATAGAAAACAATAAGATTGATTGCTATGTAATTTCTATAACATAAACGATACGTAATATTGCATCTTGGTTTTATCATACTCGCTTTTTTTTACTGATGAACTTGTGTTGTTCTTTATTTTCGTGTACCGCCCTATATACTATTTTATACATAAAGATTGAATCTACCACCGCTAGAGTTACAGCCAATTACTGTGACCACTGTGGTAACCAGTTGTCCGAATCATCGCTTAATGTAAACTAGTATGAATTGAAAAGTAGTAAAGTCGGTTTACGGACGATAATTTTACGTGATAATGTCATAAGAAAACGTTAATAAAAATTGCATAATTTTATGAATTGAATTGAATTATTATCACTGAATTCTTATTATTTTGTATAATACAAAAGAAGGAGTCACTTCAATAATTTTTATTTATAAGTTTTTCGATAAATTAACATTTATTTGCACTCGTTAATTCAAACATTTTTTTTTACTTAAATTATACAGATTAATTACAAGTAACAATGTGCTATTAACAATTTATTTACAACTTATATACATGTGTGATATTTAATATCCTCCAATCTGCGTTATTCTTTTTTTATTCTCAAGCCGAACGCTTAGGCCGATGGTGCCGCTCTATCGCTTGTTTCGCGCTCTCGCTTGCGGGACGTGACAATGAGTCATGCTTTTTCGTTCGTGTAGCTGGCATTCATCGGTTTACAAGACGTTATCACGTCAAAAAAACCATCAGCGACATACATATAACTTCAAATAGTAAACATCGTAAAATCAACATCCAATAATCACTATTAATCAAAACGAAAATCTATAAAATATTAAACTTTTATAAACATTTTGGCTCGTGACACAACTTATATAAAGGAATTACCATCAAATATATGTAAAACACAACACAATTATTATTCGCATTCGTAATTCGAGATAAAGAGATATCATTGTAGTCTACAATTTTACTCGAGAACTTTCTTCCTATGAAAGATTAATCTCAGCGTCGTTCGTCCGTTTAAAAACTTTTGTATTTTAATACAGAAGAATCTTGTAGGAATGAAACGCTAAGTGGTAAGGTCTGTTGAAGACAATAGCGTTATAAATAGCTACCTAAAGCTCTTCAAGCCGAGAAAGTATAAGAAATAATAGACTTTTGTCCGTTGGGTGACATCTACAAAAATGTACAGGCTACAATACGAACTTTAATCTTAGTACAAATTGAGAACGCGTAAATTATTATTTTATGTTTTAATTGAAACTTAGAATGTAAGTTTTCAAAGCCTATTGTACAAAGCCAAGTCTAATTTAAATATATTGTATTTTTCTTTGGTGTACAATAAAGAATATTTATTATTATTATTATTATTATTAAGTTTTCAAGTTTTCACGGCTAGTAACACTATGATTTATATGTAAAACGGGATATTTACCAAGTTTTTTGTTGGTCACCACACTTTTATCACGGATTTGAGTGAACCCGTGACCATGACACGTGCAATAGTACCGAAATTTCGAGAACTCAAAATGACCAACAAGAAACATAGTAAATATCCCGTTTCAGAATTTTAGGCGAAACATTTATTTTGTCATCTATTAATTTTTATATCGGTTATTATGCGAATATTTTATTTAGAAAAAATTGCAGTTAGAGCTATTAAGAATATTTAAATTTATTCGAGAGATTAAAATAAAGACCTGATATACCTTTATATTTTTCTGAAATGAAGATCCAAAAGTGCATGTCATACAGTTGTAAGCTGGAGCGTTTATTAATTTTTTATTTTCTTACAAGTAGAACGTAGTAAGTTTGAAGATATTATAAAATTAGGAAAGGTTCTTTTAAGTAAAGGCTATTTTCAGAAGAAGCAAAAAAATTACTATACTGTATTCGTTCTTTAAAAAAAGTTTTGTTGTAATTTATTTTATGATTGGCTAGATTTCACGCTTCTCATAATTCAATTGATTTCTTTGGCCTCAAGTCAACGTTTTTATTTTCACCCTTCCTGTTTTGAAAAAGTCAACGTTTTATACTGTCGACGATGTTCCTACACTCGACGCCTCCAGCTATTAGCTATTCCCCTAAGGTAAAATACGGAGGATGAGGCATTCATTGTTCCCCTTTTCCTAGTCTTATACACTCAGCTCCCTTGAGTAATAATAACATGATACCTACTAGAGCCGAGATGGCTTAGAGGATTGAGCAAGTGTATTTTAACATATTTTGTTAAGTATTTATAAGTGGAAATTTCAAGATTGTAAATGTAATTTTTTTTTATATAATGTATATTTCACATCTTTAAACGCTATTAAAAAGTCAATATTAAGCTTTTTTTTCCACAATATTTTAGATACTTGTTTAGCGAAAAGTAAAGTTAGGTAACATCTGAGTCAATTTCAAAATACGACACTTTACATTATTTAACACATATTGTAATAATTTTAACCTATGTTAATGCTTATACTGGTGTCACATATAAAATTAAACTTTATATTCCTAACACAACTAAATTCATAAGTTATAACTTAAATCGAGTATGATAGAATACATCTATTCTGTTTAGAAAACAAAGTAACTTTCTCTGAAACTAGACTAACATCTAATAATTTAGTGCAATTTGAATATTTTATAATTGGATGCACATTAATCTAATGTCTAAATTCTGTTGTAATATTTTATATAAATGTTGTAATACTTCAACATTATAAAACAAATCATAAATTTATACGCCTTTATGTCGCAATCACTTAAATTCTTAAGTAAAAAAGAAAAATAAACAAAGAGGATTATTATAAATAAGACATACTCTTAATCGGTGAAAGCTACATATGTTTTCTGACAGATAACAACAGAAAAAAAAATCCCAATATTATAAACCTCGACAAAGGGTCGACCCTTTTATATTGTGCTGTCCGAAACTCGCATTGCATTAAATTTCCGCTATAACGTTTATATACAAGAATAAATCACTTCTGTTTTCAACGTTTATCGTTTGCATAATTTAGTATAAAATAATTTAACAACTTGAAAACTATTGATAACTGTTTGTTAGATATTTAAATTGAATTAAAACGTCTTATACGAAAAAAGACATTAAAAAATACTTTTACTGAGTATTCATAACTTAAATATATATATATATCCCGCTCCTCCCGCTCCTATATATATATATAGGAGCGGGAGGAGCGGGAGGAGAGGGAGCGAGATTCGGGCGGGTTCGGTCATCAGTTCCGTGCAGGTGGGCGCGAAAGTGCAGTCGTTAGGCGCGGAAGGCGCACAAGCCACTGGGCCCCTGGACCAGCTGATGTACGGGCCCAGCTCAGGGGTTTCGGCGTCTGGGTAGCTGGGGTCCAGTTGTGGGCGGGGTGCGAAAGCGCGGTGAGAGTGTTGGCACGGGAGGTGCGGCTGGTGACGGAGTGGCGCCGAGAGGGCGCGGAGATTTCGGTGGTGGGGCCGCTCCTGGTACTTCTCTGAATTAGCAGAGTGGACCAGTCGAGCGGCCCCAATCACATACGGAGGGGCCGCCGGGCCAAACGTCGGGGCGTCACGGTTGTATGCGCGAGCAATCCTGTGGCTCCCCACTATGGCGCAGACGGTCGATGGGTTTTAGTGGGTATTCTAGCTTCACAGCCAGCGAGTCCCACATACACGTCGCTTGCGGGCGGCGGGATACGTAAATGCATTTCCCATCGTTAAAAAAAATAAAATAAAAAAGGAATATTATCCGCCAACCCGCAGTGGAGCGGCGTGGTGGATTCAGCTCCAACCCTTCTTATATATGGAAAAAAGGCCAGCAGTGGGTTGTTTACAGGCTGATACAATACACTACAGTACAGGAGCATTTGTGGCCTGCAGTGACGGAACGGAGCCTTACCATAAATATGAGAGTCCATCTAAGGGAAGATGTTACTGCCGGACAGTTCTCAGACCTGTTGCTTAAAATAGGAAATGGTGATTTCCGGGAACTATACCATACACAATTACCATAAACAAAGCCAGTATGTGGCATATTACAGAGTAGCCTGGTGATTCTAGCACCCCGAAAGAAAAACAAAAAATATTGTTTATAAAGAAATACTAAGAAAGGTGTATTATTTCGATTTCGTTGTAAAAAGATAATACCCCCGTGTAACTTTCTCCAGACTTTGGTCTTTGGGCCGAGCTTCGTTTTCATAAAATATAACAAAATTTTATTTTTTGAAATGTTTATTTAAACATTAAATCTCTACTCTATAATAAAGATTGTTATATTTTATAAGTATTCAAATATTTTAACAAAATAGTTTATATGTTATAACGAAATTAAAAACGTAAAAAAAAACCATAAAAATCCTATTAGAACCATTTTCGACTTCTACGCGGACCAAGTCGCGGGCTAAAATATTATGTTTGACAACTCAATCCGTCTATTATGAAATATTTTCCAGTATCGACGCAGGTGTAGGTGATAAAAAATATAAATTTATATTTTTTGAAATTTTAGTTAAATACCCGTGCGAAGCCGGGGCGGGCCGCTAGTATTATATATATTAGGACGTTTATAAAAATAAAAAATAAAAATCTTGGGATAACGCTCCAAAGTTTTGTTTAGATGCCAAAAAAGGCCTCTGAAAATACGAGCCCATAATATTGGTCTATTAAGGTTGTCCGCATCACTTTTTTCGATTTCCCACAAGAATTAACACAGGAAAAAAATATGTGTATACATATTATGTATATATACATATATATGTATATTATAACATAAAAATAATATACGTAATTATTATTAAGTATATAGTGTTATATTATTATTGCTTCTCTTTCTATTTCCGTAACTTACAAAACGATCCCAAGATTATCGAGCTGGATATCATTCGTTGACTTGTCAGTTTGATTCGGTCAATAGAAAAAGTAATTTTAAGCCGTATAAAAATAAATGAAACAAATTATACATCTGAAAAGAAAAAATGTATCTTGTTTATAATATTTCCTTGAAAAATAAAGTGTTATGTATTTAACATAGGGAAACGATTACTTTAATAAATAAAGCAACTTAGTAAAGTTGCCTTTATAAATTTGTAACTCATATCACAAGTTAATTTTTATTTTCTTTTCCAGTTGATCTTAACTATGCCAAATCTCAAACTCACTCTTGCGCGCAATGTGCTAAAATGTGATTGAAAAAAATCTTTCTTTTATTATAATGTAATAAAATTATTTCATTTTACTAAATACATATATATATATATATATATATATATATATATATATAAATATATATATATATATATATATATATATATATATATATATATATATATATATATATATATTAAAAATTATATTAACTATTATAAATTTAGATTACACGTAAATATTTAAATCTCGGTAGACCAAGAATTCGTTGCATCCACGAACAGAACATCCATCTCAATCTGTTAATTGTGAGACTTATGACCTCATCGTCGTCGCTAAGCCGCGCACGCTGGGATTTCTTACCGGGATTAATTCAGACTTCGGAGACAAACGAGGTGGTTCCGTAGAATCCGCCTATTTAATGGATACAAATATAATCTGAGAGATGCCACCCTGAGTATAAATCTAGATGATAGTGTTTTACTGGGGGTGATTAGAAACTTTGTGACGACTCGAGATGGTTATGTAGGTAGAACACGTGAATTGATAAGGAAAGTTACACATTTAAATCTGTGCTAGTGCCTTTTAGTTACGTCTGCTTAATTTATTTTAAGCAGGTGTTAAATAAACCCGCCGCCTTAGCCGCCGCCTCTTAACGACGCGATGTGTAAATGCATTTCCCAGTGTTTAAAAAAAATAGGGGGTGTTAAAATAAAACATAGAAAACTTGCGTGTTAATTTGAAAATATTCTGAGACATCTATTTTAATCAACTTACGGTGGAACAGCGTACCGAATTAAACTCACGCATTTGTCCTTCAATACGAGTAAAAGCTCTATGCTCAGTAGAGGGACGGTTACAAACTGTTAAAGTACAGTCATGATACGGAAATTTTTAATAGACTCGAAATGTACTGGTGATTCCGTCACTTCACAAAATCATGGTCAATCAAATCCAAGTTAACATCATTATATTTTCATGTCGTGAATTTGTTGACGCTTCATTACGTACTGGTACAAATTTGTTATGGATCAGTGTCGTAAAGTACGCACAAATCGTTTCTTAATTGTTAAAAATGATTTTACCCAGCGGTAAAATACTTTGTCGTTATTACAAATACAGCTAATCTAGCAAGTCAAGTTCAGATTTCAATAAAAATATTAAATTTTACCAAACCTTTTCTTATGTTAACTCCTTTATTCGTGAAGTGTTATGTAAATATATTAACAATTGCCATGCAGTTTCACACCAAAAAACAAACACTATTGAAAAAAACAACAAAAGAAATTAAAAAAAAAAAACTCTTAAGTCTACAGATTAAAGAAATTTCATCTAAATATACAATAAAATTTCATTTAAATATACATAGTTTGACAAAATTTTAGTTAAGCAAATTCTGTATACAGCTTAAAATTTTTTTTTTGTTAGTTATTGTATTAATTTGTACTCCTCAGCACAAAACAGCAATTTTTGAATTTTGATTATTTTTTGAACACGCATAACAAAGAGAAAGAGTACTTATATGTATTGTGGTAATTGTGAAATATACAATAATTCAATTTGATTTCTTTGAAATAGATACAAAATTTGAAATTAAATTACCAGTAAATATCTGAAACAGCGACATTACAACGTGGCCTGATAAAAGATTTTATAACAAAACAAAATTACTATTAAAGTATACAAAGAAACTGATACACCGCGTACGCTATGCTTTTACGGGAATAAATTATAGTTTTATAATTTGTCATTCGCGAAAAAAGTTTCCGAAATACATGTCGTTTTGTTTTAGTCGGATTTGTAGGATTATGAACTCATTGAAACAACACCGAAACTCTTTCGTTGAAATGTAAAAACTGTGATTACACAACATCAACTCTTTTTAACTTGAAAAGGTTTGATTAAGTAATGCAGAACTAAATAATTACTATTTGTTAGTCCAACGGAGCGCAGCTATAGCTTTCGGTAGCACTCTTTTTATACAGAATAATATGCTTTTTTCTTTTTGTGATACAATGTAAATATTTTTTTATGAATGGATTAAAAGATTGTGCAGGAATATTGCGTCGTATCCTACGAATAAAGGCGTAACTGCAAACTGACAACTTTACAGGAGGAGGTTTTTTGTGTTTTATTTAAACATTACGAGACATTTTTGAGTTGTTAACATTTGAAGTGTTGATAAACTGTTCGGGGATTGTTGAACTGAACTGAACTTTAAAATAAAATCTTAGATATGGCTTTTTTGTCAATATTTCTGTCAAATTTGTCCCTTACGTCTTTATTCTTCGGAATAAAATATGAAAACTTGGAAACAATAGACGTTACGCCTATTTAAGATACTGGTTCGTAAGAACATTAAGGGCTATTTATCGTTTTAATTTAAAGAATCCTTATAATTTGCCTGTTTATATTAGGAAAAGAACAATTTTATTTCAAAAAAATTTTTTTTTCAGTGACCTATTCATTATAACTGTAATATACCTACAAGTGCCGCTTGCGCCCGCCTCACGCCTGCGCGTGCCCCATGCTCATGCATGAGAAAGACTCTACGACTGTTGTGACTGTTTTCGTCGGATGATTCGAGAGGATAAGAATAGTGGCTATTTTTAAACCAATATTTTCTGGTGGATAAAATGTTATTTTCTGTGATTTTTGTAATTAAGATGATGTAATAGGTGTAGCCGAAGTTAATAATGCAATAGAAATAAAAAGGCACAACGGCCATAGTGGCTTTATTCGTAGGATACGACGATTTATTGTAAATAAAACGTTTTGAATGTATTCTTTATAAGGTTAAATTAATAATAATTAATATAAGTAAAATATACATATGAATAATACATATGTAAATAAATATTAATTTATTTACATATGTATTATTCATATTTATATTTTTTACGAAAAAAGTACATCAGTCACTGTTACTTAAAACACAGGCAATAAGTTGTCTACATTATAAAGACGACGTGTGTGTTAATATTAACTATAATATTTATTTTTAATATTTTAATACAAAAAGAAATTAGAAATAATTTCATTATTCTCTATCTTATATCTCGTTAAATAGTTTTATAAAATAGTAGATAAAACAATCCATATCTTGAAATAAGAAAATTTAACCGTCATTAATTTTAAAAAAAATTTTCTTTAGGTAAATGATTATTTCACAATATGGTTCTAAGAGTAACATTACATTGGAGTACAGACTCAACGAGAGTGCAATAAAATATATACACAGCGTTTACTGGGTACCTTTTCACTCTTGCTACGACTTTTGGTCTAATTTGGTTTAACTGCGTCATATACTTGTAAACGTGATGTCTATTTAGAACCAACCTCAATAAAGGATTAGATTGTCAATTCACTTGAAGTATCTTTTTTTTATATTTAGGTATGTGACGCAATAGCTTTGGCCTTTTAATGTAGATTCTAGCCACTGCAAGAAATATCAAGTGAACTTTGCCTTTGAATTCAAGCTTATTTATCATGAAAGTTTATTAAACTGTAGTTTATTTTGTAAATATAAAAACGAGTACATACCACTATATAGTTTTTTTAACGATTTTTACGGACCAGTTACATAATCTGTGGTCACGACGAGACTGCTGTGGAGCGATGTGTCAACTGTCAGCAGTCACGAGCTGTATCTCTTACCCTCCAGTTAGTTCTTTTTAAGCCCATTTCACCACTTATTTTCGACACAAACTTCCGGCAAACTACATCAAAAATGTTACTTTTAAATGTAATTTTTTATAAATAAGAAAGACTTACAATAGACGTAACTAAAATAAAGTTATCATAAGATAAATACAAATTTATCAAATAATTAATATGCCACAGTCGTACCAACAAGAAAAATACAAATCATTTTAATTTAAAAAAATCAAAAAACCCGACTGCGTAAAATACTCTTTTTATAAACTAAAAAGAATAAAACAATTTACTAGCTTTCATTTGATACCCATATTGCAGTAAGAAAACAAAATTCAACTCCCCCCCTCATTCCACCATTTTCGGGCGCCATTTTGAAAATTTATATAGCCTATGTCACTACTACAATTTAGACAAATCCAACGACACCTCATATGTCAAAAACCGTCCAGCCGTTTGGGCTGTAGGGCGTGCCAAAGAAATGGACATACATACATACATACATACACACACACACACGCACGCACGCACGCACGCACGCACGCACGCACGCACACACGCACACACGCACACACGCACACACGCACACACGCACACACGCACACACGCACACACGCACTCACGCACACACGCACACACGCACTCACGCACTCACGCACACACGCACACACGCACAAACGCACACACGCACACACGCACACACGCACACACGCACACACGCACACACGCACACACGCACACACGCACACACGCACACACGCACACACGCACACACGCACACACGCACACACGCACACACGCACGCACGCACACACGCACGCACGCACACACACACGCACACACACACACACACACACACACTCGAAAAACATAACCCTCCTGTCGCAGTCGGGTAAAAATTAAAATTTCAGAGAATTAATGACGAATTCCTAGCACCGCTTCAAACTAGGTTCCTAAATTAGCATGTTAAAACATTACTTAAGCTTTCACGGCTGAGATAATAATGTCACAAGACCAGTTGAGTATTTTTATAACGACTCTTTTAGAGATTATTTTCTCCATATCTCTTACTTTTATTTGACTTACATTTATGAAGTAATATCTTAATTCTTTAACCTAAAAATATAAATCTCATATAATTGGACAATTTAAATTAAATAGGTTTTCTCCAAGTCTATTATAATAATAAAAGCATTAATTATATTCAAAACTAGCAAACCCGGCGAACTCCGTTTCGCCACCAACTTATTTTCGTGAGGGATACTCACACCACGTACTGCCGCCATGCAAAACCATATTGGTTTGTAGTACATGCTATGTATCAGAGATGGCGCTGTATGTGAAAAATGATTTTCCATGTTTTCCTGCTTTTCTGTTGAAAATTTTCCTGAATTTAGTTTGCTATAAAGCTCACGGAGCCCGAGACCTTTCCAACGAATGCAAAACCGTGGAAATCGGTTCGTGCGTTCTGGAATTATAGCGTCAGGAAGGAAAACCCGACTTATTTTTATATTATAGAATACTCACACCACGTACTGCCGCCATGCAAAACCATATTGGTTTGTAGTACATGCTATGTATCAGAGATGGCGCTGTATGTGAAAAATGATTTTCCATGTTTTCCTGCTTTTCTGTTGAAAATTTTCCTGAATTTAGTTTGCTATAAAGCTCACGGAGCCCGAGACCTTTCCAACGAATGAAAAACCGTGGAAATCGTTTCGTGCGTTCTGGAATTATAGCGTCAGGAAGGAAAACCCGACTTATTTTTATATTATAGATAATATTACAAAATTTATAATTTTTAAATCATTTGATGAGAGTCAATGATGACCCTTCTTCTATATGGAGAAGAGGCCTTTGCCAAGCAATGTGTTGTTTAGAAGTTGATTCAATGCACTTCAGTTCATTATGAGAGTATAAGATTATATTATTATAATTTTCCATGTTTTCCTGTTTTCTGTTGAAAATTTTCCTGAATTTAGTTTGCTATAAAGCTCACGGAGCCCGAGACCTTTCCAACGAATGCAAAACCGTGGAAATCGTTTCGTGCGTTCTGGAATTATAGCGTCAGGAAGGAAAACCCGACTTATTTTTATATTATACATAGATAATATTACAAAATTTATAATTTTTAAATCATTTGATGAGAGTCAATGATGACCCTTCTTCTATATTGAGAAGAGGCCTTTGCCAAGCAATGTGTTGTTTAGAAGTTGATTCAATGCACTTCAGTTCATTATGAGAGTATAAGATTATATTATTATGATTTTCCATGTTTTCCTGCTTTTCTGTTGAAAATTTTCCTGAATTTATTTTGCTATAAAGCTCACGTAGCCCGAGACCTTTCCAACCACGCAACGAATGCAAAACCGTGGAAATCGGTTCGTGCGTTCTGGAATTATAGCGTCAGGAAGGAAAACCCGACTTATTTTTATATTATAATTTTATTTTTATTAATTATAATATTTTAGATTATTATAATTTTCCATGTTTTCCTGCTTTTCTGTTGAAAATTTTCCTGAATTTAGTTTGCTATAAAGCTCACGGAGCCCGAGACCTTTCCAACGAATGCAAAACCGTGGAAATCGTTTCGTGCGTTCTGGAATTATAGCGTCAGGAAGGAAAACCCGACTTATTTTTATATTATAGATAAACGAATAATATTTTTATTGACATCTTAAGAGTGTTTTTAATTTCTTTGTTCAAAAGCTTCATTTACAGAAGCTAAATACATTTTACTTAATCAAAGTTAGTCTGATTTTAATTATTCTTTCACATTTTGATACCTGCATTCTTGGGGTTGATCATAGGCTAAACGTGTCGTTTATGTGTGCAATGATATAAAAGTGATAACATTAAAAATTAAGGCAGTAGGTAGTGGTGGTGGTGGCGGTATGTATACAAAAAACGTATTTCTTTAATATGCCCTAAATTAGTAAGTTAAATTAGAATTATTTATTACTAAATTTAAAATAATTTTCAGATTTTTTGTTATTTAATCAATGTTAATAATTTTAATTTGATCTTACATAAACTAAATTCAATAACACAATAGCTTTTAACTGTCAAGTTAATTACATTGTTTTACTATTATATATTTTTAGCAGGTTAGCGATCGTGATTGCAAATAGTATTAAGCAATCCATCAATCCCAGATGTTGCTTTGGGTAATCATTATAATTACGTAAGGAAACAAAAATATTTGCTTAAAAGGTTTTTTTTACAAAAAATATTTAATGCTGAATGATCGTATATAATAAATTTGAAATTCATTTTTATAATATAACGCTATATACGTTTCTCATTCAACGACTCCCATCAGTGGAATAAAATCCTATGCAATCCTATGTCTGCAAATACACACAAGGCAAACAAAAACTATAATAATATTAATATATGAATAATTTGATGATGTTTAATTAATTTACTCGTAATACAAAAACTATCAAAAATTAGGAGAATTGGTACTTCCCCGCTATTTTATTTTGATCAGCCTGTAAACTTCCCTCTTATGGACAAAAACCTGCTTTCCATATAAAAGGAGGATAATTAAAGCTTAATCTCCCACGCTGCTCCACTGCGGAGTGATATATATCACAACCCTGAGTAACGATATTGTCATCTCAGGTGTCCATGATAACAACTGCGACTTACGTGCTCTCCTAGGTGATGAGGAGACTCATAACATACAACCATACTGTTTTCTTATATTTACGCGAATCTCATTCATATAATTAAAAGTCTATGAGGTGGTGGGTGAGGTCTCAGTCCCCCGAGACCATGGACGCTGTAAAGTGTCCGAAACGTCGGTAAATAATTTAAAATATAGTTAAACTGTAAAGTTTTAAATAAACGTAATAAAATTCGTTATAGTCTTTTAATTAAATGACATATAACCAGATTATTAACAAACATAATTATGTACAAATACAAATATCTGCACCGAGTGGGAATCGAACCAGAAAACACTAGCGTTAAGGCGACTTCTCTAAACATTAGACGAGAACGGATTTTGAAATTCTTAAGAAGTACTATGTGCTATATTTTAATAAATATCGGCAGCTATAGTTTCAATCGCTTAAATCATCTACGTGAAATTTTATCACATTTATAACATATCTTATCTATCGAGTCATCCCTTATAATAATTGATTGGGGGAATACACATTAAAGTACACCGGCTTTTATGTGCCATATTTATCAATCATGCTCAATTCTCCTCTCGCAGTAAATTATTTTATTACTCCGTAAGGGTCGGAACAATGAAAACGGATCTTTGTTAAAATCGCACAAAATTTCCGAGGACCGAGCCTTCGGCGATGGCTATTCATATACATGTGTGTATTTACGCTACGCATTTAGCAGATTTACTTATTATTAACGATAATAAAAAATTGGAATAAAATTATATTCATAGATTCAAATTGAGTTCGGAATAAGTCGTCAGGAAATTATCGTTTGTTACGAGTATATATAATTTACAGTATATATAAATTATATTTAAAAACTTGACAAAAATACTACGGGATTCTTAATTGATACGGATCTTTTGTCACGCGTTTTGGTGAAGTGGTGTGAAATTTCCATTAATGCCGATGGTGTCATATTGGTACATAAATTAGTATTTATCAATTTACATTATTATCAATTTACAAATCGTAATCGTATCGTATCAGCCATTGGATATCCACGGCTGGACGTAGGCCTATCCCATAGACCTGAAACCGTACACCTGGATTATGTACTGCTAGAAATTTGGGGGGTGTGGGGTGTTATTTGTGGGAGAGGGGAGAGGGGGGGGCGAATACTCACCACGCTTGGCACGTGGGTTGACAAGCACAGTGTATTGCAGCAGTGTTTGTTGACGTTGCTGCCCATTACCATATAATTTGGTGTATAATTGCTCGCAACATTATGACCTTAGTCGCCTTTTACGACACCTCATCAATATAGGTCGGGATTAGTATTTTTTGCTGATCACCGCAGGCTTATACTCATAGAAATATTTGTTTCTAATTTGGGTATTTATTATTGATTTTCTTTCTACAGTCCCTCGTAGAACATGTAAAGCCTTTTGTCTGGTTGTAATCACAAACAGGTATTTATGACTTTACATGTGTTAATAATTATTACCATTTCTAAGAAAATAACTCGCACACCCTCAATAGAACAGCGTGGCAGATTAAGATCCAAACCGAACGGACAGGTGGCATAAACTTTAGTTACCCTTAAAGTAGGACGTTAAGAGGCTGTTTCCGTTCATTTTAGTTAAATATATAATGATTTAGTAATAATTTTAATAGACATCTTTAAATTATATTACAATACAATAACAACAGTATTATTTACATATTATTATATAATATACATACATTCATGTTTTGATTTAAACGAATTTATAAACTTGTACACCACACATACATATCTCAAGAGGTGTAAATAAATTTCACGCTTATAATCTTAAAACTGATTTTTACTTCTTATTGGAACCGGCTAGACACAAAGGCACTACTTGAAGATAGTTTTTCACAAAAGGTCAAGAACCTAACATTTCCATACTCAAAATTTAAACTAAGCACTTTTAGTTTAGTTTTTTTTTTAATATATATTCATTATATCAGAAATATTATGTAGTATACAACCTATAGTACTCGTACATACTCGTATACATTTACATCTGACCCTTCTCCTATAAGAAGAGGCCTTTGCTCAACAATAGGACATTAAAAGGCTGATTCAGTTCATTCCTTTCAGCTTTTAAGAATTGTTACTTTTTTTGTGTTAGAAGATAAATATTTTAGTATTTGAAAGCTATTTTATTGTAGATTATATATAGGCTGTAAAATTTTACGTTCCAACTGATAAGACCAGAGCAGTGAACATAAACGCTGATGAATCCATATGAAGCGTCTAGATTATCATCCACTTTGTGTAAACATTAAAATTGAAATATGTTTTCTTCAAAGTTACGATACTAGAATAACGGTCATCCGATATTCTAGTATCGTAACTTTAAATACCTACTTCAATATCTAGTACTTCAAGTTTTTTTTTTTTTTTCATAATTATGTGATATCACTTTCAATAGTATACTAAACTAAGTTTACCCATTAATACCCATGTAAATAAAATTTAAATCAAATATTATACTCCTAGATTTTTTAACATTGAAATATGAATAAAATTCAAGCCAATAATGTATCAATCTTCCGTAAAATGTTTCACTTAAAACTCTTCTATTTATAATAAAAATTATACATATGGGCAACATATTAACTTTAATTTTCCCGTTTCGGCGGGTTTGCACCTGAGGCGTAACGTACGAGCTGTTACAATGAATTTAAGCCGGGAATTATTAAAGCCTTCCCTGAAGTAAATATATTTAAATAGAGGCTTTGTTATCCGTAATTATTTCTTTGTTATAAAATACAAAGGTTGCTACCGAGAATACAAAATCTTAAAAAAAAAAAAAACGATTTTAAAAAATAGAGCTAAAACTAAATTGGATATATAATTTTCTGTTGTAATAATTATGCTTATAGTTATCGAGTAGTATTTATAAAAACAAAAGTACGTATATATTTATATGTAAATATTTATAGGCACTTACGAAATTTAGGATACCTAGAAACCCTCATAAAATAATTTCTATGAACAGTAAGGCAGAAAATTTTACGTAAATATATGTCAAATCAATGACTTTTTTTTAAGTACAATAAATATTAGTATATTATACACTCGTAGACATCAGGGCAGCTCTACGTTAAGCAGTGGATATAAAATGGCTGATAACTATGATGATAATGATGATCAACAAATGTCTATTCTAGAAAACTTTCAAATCTTTTTTACACACAAACAAGGATTTTTAAAATCATGTATAAATTACAAACAACGTAAATAATAAAATATTGAAACTATAATTATTTTATTCTAAATCAAAATGCTAACACTAAAATACATAATATTTTATAACATTCTAAAACTATGCTTGAATCTGAACACAAAACTTCTATTTTTATATTATTGATCCGATGGGAATAAATAGCTTATGACGTTATCAAATATGAAAACCGTTCTCGTTTAGAGATGCGAGTAGTCACCTCAATACCGGCGGTCGCGCGTTCGATTCCCGTTCGGGGCAAAAATTTGTATTTGTTTCTGGTCTGGGTATATGTATTTATGGGTCTCCTCACCGTGCCTTGGAGAGCACGTAAGGCGGTCAGTCCTGGTTGTTACTATGGGCATCTAATAGCAATCGTTACTCATGATAGGGAAATGTTCCACCAACCCGAAGTGGAGCAACGTGGTTAATTAAGCTCCAACTATTCTCCTATATGGAGATGAAATCTTTGGTTAGCAATGTGACGTTTACAGTCTTATTCATTTCTGTTCAATTATCAAATATTAACATTTATTAACTACAAATTAATTTTATCAAATAAAATTAAAAGCAACTAAAGCATACATACACTCTTGAGCATCGTCGTCGAGTTGCCAGCTTATCGGTTTTTTATAGGATACACTTTGGAGAGTGCTCGAAGGCTCTTTTCGAACTGATTGAGCAATCTCCATTCCTTTATCGGACTACTAGGCGCGGACAAAGGTTTCATCCTTTCGTTGTTAACATACCCAAAAATCGAACTAAACGGTTTGGCAGCTCGTTTTCGGTGAGAGTCGCCAAGATTTGGAACGACCTGTCTAGGTCTATTTTTCCTGATAGGTTTAACTCTGGAGCCTTTAAGAGTAGAGTGAACAGGTTTCTTTTGGATGGGCGTGTATCACCTTCGTCTTCATCTACACTTTCCATCAGGTGAGATGGAAGACAAACGCCTATTCCATTACAACTATAAAAAAAAAAAATTAAAATTTTATGTAATAAAATTATAGACTGTAAAACATGATGCTAAGATTCACAGGAGCGATAGAGTCTAGTGGAGTTTATTGAATACAGCTCGTACCTAGCAGATTCAATCTATACTAAACTCTTACAGAAAAACATCCTCATAAACTCACAAGCTCACAGTAGAAACCAAAGTCCTTTCCTTAACCAGAACATAATCTAATCAGGAGCTCTTATCTTTTCCAGTAATAGAACACGTGAATGGACACCAAATGAATATATGTTCGAATTCGACGTCAAACCTTTAAATATTTAATGTGCTTATTAAATAATTAATTTCGTAAACAGCGGTGAAGGATTACGAGTATATCCTCTGACCCCCCGTGAAATAACGTTACAATTTTTTGCGGACATAGTACAGTACATATGTATCTGTGGATTGTTAGATCTTACTATTTTTTATGAATGACGATGTCTCATCTGCTAACCTAGTATTTACATAAAAATGTGCCAAGACAGAAAATAGGCCAGGAAGAAACCACAAAGGTAGCGATATAAATAGTTAGTCACAGATCAAAAACAGTTTCCTTAATCGATCGAATAACAAAAGTTTCGTAGCGACGAAAGTCGAAAGCATTTTTCATGATAAAGCGAGCGCGATTCCCAGATGAATGTAGTTTTAGATATATATTTATATCAATTGTTACGCTACTTCTACTCTTTTATAGTTTAAAAAACATTTCTCAATAAACTCCTGCCAACTTAAAGATGATGAAAGTGTTCTCTCTTTTCATTTTCTATAGAGTTGAAAATTTTTCAAGAGGGCTGTAATATATTTCATAACTTTTAGACGTCTGTTTATTATATAATGAAATATTCTTTCTGTGTGTAACATATTATGTTAATTTTTTTAACAATATTCTAAACAAAATTGACTCTACAGATCAGAACAAAGTCCTGCCAAAATAATTTATTACAAACAAACATATTTCCTTCAATCGCTAATCGAACCCACTATCGTCAGTGAAAATGGAACAATTAGTCTAAAAAGTAAAATGTCTTCGTAATATTATTTATTAAATAAGGAAACCTTATATAAAGTATTTATAATTTAAATAAATTATATTAACCTTATATAAAGTATTTATTTCTCTTACTTTATTTAAATATACACACACAACTTAATCATTTTTTCCAATAATTTATTTCGAAAGGAAACAGAAATAAAATTAATATAAGGATAGTAGAGAAATATCGATCCTCCGTGATTAAGTCGTACTTGACGGTCTCGGCCCCAATTTCAAAGAGTTTTGAAGAGTATATAATAACTTTTAAACATAATCCGATTATTTTTAACTTCTTAGTCCCTTTATTGTTATTTCTTCGATTTGTTGTATTTATTAAAGCTCTTTTAAAGAACAATGGTTGTTTCACGAGGTTTCATCTGCGTTAATTTTAGATTATTTTTGGTTAATATTTTAGTTTACCGTAGGATACAGGAAATATGTATGTAACCTCGAATATCAAACGTTTATAAACCAATACGTTACATTTTACCGCCTGTATTGACGTGAAATACTGTTTCTTAATACCCTTTCAATAGTATTATAGCTTTTCAAATTGCGGTAGTTCTGCAAATTACCCTCCTCTTACATAAAAACACAAAATTCTGTTGTAAATGTTTCTAAAAAAACTATTTAAATTTCGGTAGAAAACTTACTTTTTATCGATACTAAAATGTATTAAAATTATATTTTTTATGCACATTCATTATTAATATAGTATATACGATATTATATGCATAATTCATAGGTTTTTGTTTCAAAATCACTTAAAAAGAATGATCGCACAAAACCTTTTGAAATACAATAGAGCAAAGTTTACTTATACCTTTATTCTAATGCTTGTTATATTTCATATTACATTGAGTAAACCGATAAATGTTTAAAAAAAAATTGATAACGTTAAGAATTATAACACGCTAGGTAAATTGGATTATCGTTTCTCATCGTAAATTATAAAAATCTTTTAGTTAGTTTCAAAACCTCATCATATATTATCTTATATTATTATTTTATCTTTTTATATTAATTCAAAAAGTTTTTTTATTGTTACGAAACTAATAAAAGAACTCTTACAGTTCCGTCACTATGCATATCTGTCTGTAGCTATGTCAGATTCTTAAAAGCTTAATTGGCACACTTATTGGTACATGGGTACACGTCAATCACGATGACAAAGTAATATAAAATTTATTGTACACTAAAATTGTTAAATAAAAATATTATATAGAACAACAACATAGCAAAGTATCGTACAAAGGGCGGCTTTATCGTTAAAAAGCGATCTCTTCCATGCAACCTTGGGGAAGAGGAAATGGTCTTAGTCGGCATAGGTGTACAAATTATAATTTATAGTAAATATATAACAACATGTACACATACATTCGTACAATATACACACATACATATTAATGTGCAAATACACACATGCATATAAAGTAAAAAAAAGCAAAGTAAAAATATATTTATTTGGGACATCACAAACATTACAGACACTTAATGACTAAAATATTTATGCAAAAAACAAAACAAAAATGAACGAAAACACAAACATACAATTAAAACAAAAAAAAATCTAAAACAAACAAAAAAGACACTAAAGAAAAATAATTAAAAATCAACAGTAATAAAATATTTAACACAAATATAATGAAATAAAAAAAAGTGTAAATAATGTCTTCAATTAAGTGTTGTGCCCCAAAAAGGTGAATCACTCAGCTGAAAAGCTGGGTTTGAGAACCCAACACTGATTTTCAGTGATGCCTTTGCTCGTGACGGGCTGCGACAAGAGCCAACATTTATGTATAGGAAAGATTTAAGAAAAAATAAAGAAAAAAAAAATTTACATAGCAAAACCAAATATATATATATATATATGTAGGATTGTTATTTTGAGTAATTGAATATACAGATGTATAATTTGATTTTACTTAAATAAGAAACTAGCAATGTTACAATTATATATAGTCTGTAAAAGGAAATGGCTTGTGATTGGTCGAGAGCGGGGAAGAATGTAATGGCGGATTTGGGTACGGGAAGCGTAGGCAACAAGGCGATTAAGGTGTTATTTTTTAAAATAAAAAATCCATAAGTGAGTCTATGACTATTATTTCTACCCCACAAATTTTGGGGGCTCGTCCGGGATAGAAATATTGTATAGACGTAAGGAGAAAAGGTGAAATAAAGTTTTTCATCGCACGCCGGACACGTGGCTTGCGAACACGGGCGTTGAGAAGAAGGTCATATTCAAGGAATTTACATATATACGGTCATATTATATAAAGGCGAAGGAGGATTTAAGGCGAAGAAGCTGTTAAAAATACAGAGATGGCGGACGAAGACAAAATAAGTAACGGTAATGGCGGGCGAAGCCACGCGGCGAGCCATTTGTATGCGATGGCCTCACATATATACGAAGGCATAATTTCAAAATTTGATGGTACAGACAAAACTCTCAGCTCGTCAAAATGGCTACAGGATTTAGATGAAAATGGTGAGCTATTTGGTTGGACACCGACACAAAAGCTTATCGTGGCGCGGCGTTGTCTGACGGGCACGGCGGAGCTGTGGGTCAAGTCAGAAAAGGTATTTAAAAGTTATGATGATTTTAAGGCGGCCTTATTAAAGGAATTTCCCGATACCATTAATATTAAAGAAATTCATGAGCTAATGTCGGCAAGAAAGAAAAAGAAAGATGAGACTTGTTATGAGTATATGCTCGTTATGAAGGAGTTAGGAAGGAGAGGAAAAATCCCCGACTATATAGCGATACAGTATATAGTTGATGGCGTAATTGATTACGAATGTAATAAAGCTATTTTGTATGGTGTCACTACATATCCTACGCTGAAAGAAAAATTGGCTATTTATGAAAATATGAAAAAGAAAATGACAAAAAATCGCCAGGATTCACCACGATTGTCATCAGTTATTGAAAAGAAAGCCGATTGTGCATCTGTTCGACGCTGTTTTAAATGTGGTGAAAAAGATCATATAGCTAGTAAGTGTAAAAATGGTGTTAAATGCTACAAATGTAACGAGTTCGGCCATATTGCGACGTCATGCATTAAAGGGCGGAATGGTGAGAAGTTCAACAAACAACATGAAGTTGGCGCTAGCGAGATTCACGCGGCAAGATGGCAGCCTCGCGCTATGTGCTTGAAGTCGGCAGCGGATGCGCATGCAAATTCCGGTGGGGATGACGTCTTGAACAGAGAGCGTTCGGAGACTGATGATCAAAATGGCGGCGCAAGCGACAGCTGTGAAAGTCGTATGTGTCAAAACTGTCAATGTCAACAGGCGTTAAATGTAAACATACAGTGCAGCAAAAATAAATCAGTGAAGTTAATTAAAATTGGTGGTTTAAAAGTTGAATGTTTAATAGATTCCGGTAGTGATTTAAATTTAATATCGCAAGACTTGTTTTTCGAACTAAATGTTACCTCCTACGTCAAGGAAAATATACAATTTACTGGACTTGGTGCTACAAAAATTTATTCTTTAGGGAAGATTGATTGTGAAGTAGATTTTGATGGACACTGCTTTAGTTATACATTTTATATTGTGCCCAAAGGGGCTATGCCTTACAAAGTAATTCTATTTAAATGTTCTTACGGGGATTAACACGAAATTAACTTTACGGTAAAATATATTACCTTGAGGCCTGACGTTTCGGCTAGGTTACACTAGCCGTGGTCACAGGCAGACTGATCCAGCGATGTCACGACTCCGCCGTCGGGGTAAATATTTCTTCATCCACCCTCAACTCGTGATTATTGTTATTTGTACCGCGACACACAACACTTATTACGTCCCTATTCTGAAAGTCAACCGGAAGGTGCCTATTCTGATATTTAACCGACTGCGAACTAAAACGAGGTTGTGTAATTTTAATCACTGGGTTCCATGTCGGGGATAGTTTGAATCCGTCTTCGCGATTGAATGTTTTATGTTTTTTAATTTCTATTGCTTCTCGCACTACTCTTGAATAAAAGTGGCGGTCTGTGGAGAGGATTTCCGTGCGATGAAATTCGATCCAATGATTAGTGCCCGGTTGTAATATATGTTCGGCTATCGCTGATTTATTCGTTTGTCGGTTTTTTACAGCGGCGATATGTTCTTTGACCCTTTCAGCTATCGTCCGCTTAGTCTGGTCTATGTATGAACTGCCGCAGCTGCAATCTATCTTATAGACACCTGGTGTTTGTAACGGCAAAACATCCTTCGGTGTGCCCACTATGTTGGTAACCTTTGCCCCCGGCGTAAAGACAGTGGGTATTGAATATTTCTTCAATATACCGCTGATCTTGTCTGTCACTCCTCTCACATAGGGCATGTAGGCTGGTTGTCGTTTAACTTCCGGATGTCTGCGTCTTTTTGTCGGTTGCCTGGTTTGTCTATTCACTCGATATCCGTTGTTCGCAAGTACCTCCTGAACATGGTTCAGCTCCTGCTCCAAATGTTCAGGGTCACAGAGATCCTGAGCTCTGTTCTTTAATGAGGTTACAACGGACTGTAAGTGACGAGGATGGTGGTGTGACGACGCGTGCAGGTACCTATCGGTGTGTGTCGGTTTGCGGTATACACAGTGAGACAAGGATCCATTAGGTTTCACTGTTACTCGTACATCTAGGAAAGGTAGCGATCTGTCCGCCTCCATTTCATATGTAAATTTCATCTTAGGATGAATGGAGTTTAAATGTTGTATATATTGATCCACCTCTATTCTACTACCCTTGACGATGCTAAAAATATCATCTACGTATCTTTTCCACAGTCTGATGGTCTTCGGGCCAAGGCTGAGAGCCTTCTCTTCAAAATGTTCCATCCAGAGGTTGGCAAGTACCGGGGCTACAGGACTACCCATTGCGACACCATCGATCTGGAGGTAGTACTGACCTTGGAAAAGAAAATAGTTACTCTCTAGGCAGTGCTGTAGTAGATCAATATAATTTAATGGCATTTCATTATCCCTAAGTTTGTCTCTCACTACGTCCAGACACTCATCTATTGGAACATTGGTGAAAAGGGACTCCACATCAAAGCTCACCATTATGTCATTCGGTTCCAATGTGATCTCCTTGATTATCTGAACGAAGTGGCGTGAATCCTTAACAAAAGACGGTGATTTACCCACAAGTGGCTGCAATACCGATGCGACGTGCTTTGCAAGGTCGTAAGTAGGAGAGGCGATTTGACTTACGATAGGCCTCAACGGCACGCCGGACTTATGTATTTTAGGCAAGCCATATAATCTAGGTGGTTGGTGTGCTTTAGGTCTATAAAGTCTTTCGTACTCGTCTTCTGTAAACAGGTCCTGGTTTTCCTGTACATAGTGGGCACACCGAAGGATGTTTTGCCGTTACAAACACCAGGTGTCTATAAGATAGATTGCAGCTGCGGCAGTTCATACATAGGCCAGACTAAGCGGACGATAGCTGAAAGGGTCAAAGAACATATCGCCGCTGTAAAAAACCGACAAACGAATAAATCAGCGATAGCCGAACATATATTACAACCGGGCACTAATCATTGGATCGAATTTCATCGCACGGAAATCCTCTCCACAGACCGCCACTTTTATTCAAGAGTAGTGCGAGAAGCAATAGAAATTAAAAAACATAAAACATTCAATCGCGAAGACGGATTCAAACTATCCCCGACATGGAACCCAGTGATTAAAATTACACAACCTCGTTTTAGTTCGCAGTCGGTTAAATATCAGAATAGGCACCTTCCGGTTGACTTTCAGAATAGGGACGTAATAAGTGTTGTGTGTCGCGGTACAAATAACAATAATCACGAGTTGAGGGTGGATGAAGAAATATTTACCCCGACGGCGGAGTCGTGACATCGCTGGATCAGTCTGCCTGTGACCACGGCTAGTGTAACCTAGCCGAAACGTCAGGCCTCAAGGTAATATATTTTACCGTAAAGTTAATTTCGTGTTAATCCCCGTAAGAACATTTAAATATAATAATGCAACGCGAAAGTTTAAAAGTTGTTATAGCAAACCGATACGGGTCGGATATTGCAAAACAAGTGCGTCATCTAGAATTCCTACGGAAAAAACGTGCGCGAGTGGAAACATCGTTGATATTTCTAGTGAAGTGTCGCGATTGGGACTTGTTACCTGCGTGTGTGCGAATTAAGTCGCGTAGTGATATTGCATTTTCTCGTAGGATTCTAACAAACGCGAGTGTACGACTCCTGAGACAATTAATTAGAAATAAGCACAGTGAGCTGGTTAATATACAGAGTGAGTTATATGCGTTACATTTAAAGTGTAGTGTTAGTCTATCTCGTGAAGATTATGAATTATGTGATCGCGTTACATATCTAAAAGCGTGCCGTACTTATGATCTATGTAGTACTACCCACGATCGAAAATTCTCGAAGGAATATAATCGACGGTATACTGAAAACCGAACGTCACCCACATTTTCGAGCCATCCGAAAGATACCGTCATAAACCTTTCGAACGCGAGTCTAGATGACACTGCAATTAACATCTTGGCTAAAGGTATGAATTTCGCTTTAACACCTAAGCGAATACCGTATGAGAATGTAATCAGCAGTGTTGAAGAAACGATAGTACGTAATAAAATACCGGTCAGCGATGCGGACACTCTTAGACAGGACATCGCGGTAATATTACGGAAATCGAAACTGCCTGCTACCAACATTACTACTGAAGAGCGTCAAGCACTGAAAAATATTCGGAACAACCAGGACATTTTAGTGCTTAAGGCTGACAAAGGAAACGCCACTGTAGTGATGAATACGACTGATTACCAACAAAAAATACGGGAACTATTGTGTGATGAAAAGGTATATAAACCGATCTCATACAATCCCACGGCCAGGGTCACACGCAAAATACGCACTTTGATACAGGAAAACCAGGACCTGTTTACAGAAGACGAGTACGAAAGACTTTATAGACCTAAAGCACACCAACCACCTAGATTATATGGCTTGCCTAAAATACATAAGTCCGGCGTGCCGTTGAGGCCTATCGTAAGTTAAATCGCCTCTCCTACTTACGACCTTGCAAAGCACGTCGCATCGGTATTGCAGCCACTTGTGGGTAAATCACCGTCTTTTGTTAAGGATTCACGCCACTTCGTTCAGATAATCAAGGAGATCACATTGGAACCGAATGACATAATGGTGAGCTTTGATGTGGAGTCCCTTTTCACCAATGTTCCAATAGATGAGTGTCTGGACGTAGTGAGAGACAAACTTAGGGATAGTGAAATGCCGTTAAATTATATTGATCTACTACAGCACTGCCTAGAGAGTAACTATTTTCTTTTCCACGGTCAGTACTACCTCCAGATCGATGGTGTCGCAATGGGTAGTCCTGTAGCCCCGGTACTTGCCAACCTCTGGATGGAACATTTTGAAGAGAAGGCTCTCAGCCTTGGCCCGAAGACCATCAGACTGTGGAAAAGATACGTAGATGATATTTTTAGCATCGTCAAGGGTAGTAGAATAGAGGTGGATCAATATATACAACATTTAAACTCCATTCATCCTAAGATGAAATTTACATATGAAATGGAGGCGGACAGATCGCTACCTTTCCTAGATGTACGAGTAACAGTGAAACCTAATGGATCCTTGTCTCACTGTGTATACCGCAAACCGACACACACCGATAGGTACCTGCACGCGTCGTCACACCACCATCCTCGTCACTTACAGTCCGTTGTAACCTCATTAAAGAACAGAGCTCAGGATCTCTGTGACCCTGAACATTTGGAGCAGGAGCTGAACCATGTTCAGGAGGTACTTGCGAACAACGGATATCGAGTGAATAGACAAACCAGGCAACCGACAAAAAGACGCAGACATCCGGAAGTTAAACGACAACCAGCCTACATGCCCTATGTGAGAGGAGTGACAGACAAGATCAGCGGTATATTGAAGAAATATTCAATACCCACTGTCTTTACGCCGGGGGCAAAGGTTACCAACATAGTGGGCACACCGAAGGATGTTTTGCCGTTACAAACACCAGGTGTCTATAAGATAGATTGCAGCTGCGGCAGTTCATACATAGGCCAGACTAAGCGGACGATAGCTGAAAGGGTCAAAGAACATATCGCCGCTGTAAAAAACCGACAAACGAATAAATCAGCGATAGCCGAACATATATTACAACCGGGCACTAATCATTGGATCGAATTTCATCGCACGGAAATCCTCTCCACAGACCGCCACTTTTATTCAAGAGTAGTGCGAGAAGCAATAGAAATTAAAAAACATAAAACATTCAATCGCGAAGACGGATTCAAACTATCCCCGACATGGAACCCAGTGATTAAAATTACACAACCTCGTTTTAGTTCGCAGTCGGTTAAATATCAGAATAGGCACCTTCCGGTTGACTTTCAGAATAGGGACGTAATAAGTGTTGTGTGTCGCGGTACAAATAACAATAATCACGAGTTGAGGGTGGATGAAGAAATATTTACCCCGACGGCGGAGTCGTGACATCGCTGGATCAGTCTGCCTGTGACCACGGCTAGTGTAACCTAGCCGAAACGTCAGGCCTCAAGGTAATATATTTTACCGTAAAGTTAATTTCGTGTTAATCCCCGTAAGAACATTTAAATATAATAATGCAACGCGAAAGTTTAAAAGTTGTTAAAGTAATTCTAGGTCAGCCATTTATGCAAAACACAAAACTTGTTTTCAATAAGGGGGTAGTGAATGTTTGGTCACAAGGGAATGGTGTTTTGTCACATTGCTTGGTTACAGGTCTTACAGAAGAACCAATTGTGTATGTGCCAGATCAGAAGCTGAAGACTGAAGTTGAGGATCTTGTGAAAAATTATTCTCCTGTTCAAACAAAGGAGGCGCCTATTGAGATGCACATTGTTATGAAGGATGACATTCCTGTCGCACAGAGACCAAGGCGTTTGGCTATCAAAGAACAACAGTTGGTAGATGAACAAGTAAGTGAGTGGTTACGTAATGGTATTATTAAACCCAGTTATTCAGAGTATGCGAGTCCTTTAGTACTGGTGAGAAAAAAGGATGGTTCGACAAGGATATGCGTAGATTACAGAAAAGTTAATGCAAAAATAGTGAAAGATGAATTTCCGCTTCCAATAATAGAAGACCACATTGATAAATTACTAGGAGCTAAGGTTTACAGTAAATTAGATTTGAAAGATGCATTTTTCCACTTGAAAATTAATGAAAAGTGTACCAAGTATACATCGTTTGTAACGCAGAATGGACAGTATGAATTCACCCGAGCACCCTTTGGCTTATCTATTTGCCCTAACTATTTTACTCGTTTCATTAATTCTATTTTCAGAAACCAGATTGCAGAAGATGGAGTGCTAATATTCATTGACGATGTAATAATACCAGCGATATCTTATGAGCAAGGAGTAACGAGGCTGAGGAAGGTCCTGCAAAGAGCAGCTGAGTATGGTTTGCAAATTAACTGGCGAAAGAGTGAGTTACTTACAACTAGAGTTGAGTATCTTGGACATGTGATTGAAAATAGTACTATAAAACCATCTACTGATAAGACAGATGCAGTGATAAGATTTCCACAACCTAAAAATCAGAAAGAGTTACAAAGTTTTGTCGGGCTTACCTCATATTTTCGAAAATTTATTCTGGATTATTCAATGATAGCGAAACCCCTTACAGATCTACTTAAAAAAGATAAATATTTTTATTTTGGCATAAAAGAAACTAATGCTTTTCAGATGTTAAAGCAAAAGTTATCGGAACATCCCGTGTTGAGAATTTTTGACCCAGCTTTGGAGACACAGTTGCATACGGATGCTTCTCAGGTGGCATATTCTGCTATTCTCATGCAAAAAGACCCCAATGAATCTCTTTATCACCCAGTTTACTATATGAGTAGAAAGACATCTGAAGCGGAGATGAAGTATTCCAGCTATGAATTAGAAGCTCTAGCAGTGATAGAAGGAGTTAAAAAGTTCCGTAAATATTTGATTGGGATTCCCTTCACAATTGTGACTGACTGTTTAGCTTTTGAGATGACATTAAAGAAAAAAGACTTAGTTACCAGGGTTGCAAGATGGGTTTTACTGCTACAAGAATATGATTATAAGGTGGAACATCGAGCTGGTTCGAGAATGAGGCATGTGGACGCTCTAAGTAGAAGCCCATACATTGGAGTTATGGTGAATAGCATTCATAATCAACTAAAAGAAGCTCAAGACAGAGATGAAGGTTTAAAGGCTATTAAGGAAATTCTAAAAACAAATACATACAAGGATTACTGGATGGAAAACAATATACTCTATAAAGGAAATCAACGTTTGATAGTGGTACCAAGAAGTATGGAGAAGGAAATAATTGCAAAAATACACAGCAATGGTCATTTTTCTATTAGAAAGATGAAAGATTTAATTAACAGAGATTATTTTATTTCAGATGTGGATAAGAAGCTAAATGACTATGTGTTGACCTGCATACCTTGCATACTAGCATCAAGAAAGAATGGGAAACAAGAGGGATTCTTAAGCCCAATAGAGAAGGAATCATTACCACTCCAAACTTTACATCTTGATCATGTAGGTCCACTGACAGCAACACATAAGCAGTATAATTACATTCTGACAATTGTAGATGCCTTTACAAAATTTGTATGGTTATTTCTCACCAAAACGACCACAACTAAAGAAGTTTTGTCAAAACTTTATATTTTACAACAAACGTTTGGAAATCCAGATAGAATAATTACAGATAAGGGGACTGCATTCACCAGCAGTGAATTTAAGAAGCATTGTGAAGATGAGAATATATTGCATATAGAAGTTACAACTGGAGTGCCTCGTGGTAATGGACAGGTGGAGCGTATTCATCGTATCCTAATATCAATGTTAACGAAGCTATGTATTCAGGATCCAGGTTTATGGTATCGACATGTCAGTAAAGTACAGCGAGCACTCGATTGCACATATCATAGAAGTATAAATACAACACCTTTTAAACTCTTGATTGGAAGGGACATGAAAAACAAAGAGGATATGGAACTAGTAACTTTGTTACAACAAGAAAGCGCAGAAATTTATAATGATGATAGAGAACAATTGAGGATAAAGGCAAAGGAGCATATATTAAAAATTCAAGAGGAAAACAAAAAACAGTTTAATAAGAATAGAAGGGAGAGTAAGAAATATAACATAGGAGATATGGTGGCTATTAAGAGGACACAGTTCGGTCCAGGCATGAAGTTAAAAGCAAAGTATTTAGGACCTTATCGGATAACTAAAGTAAGGAGGAATGATAGATATAATGTTGAGAAAGTTGACAGTTCAACAGAAGGTCCTTATGTGACATCTACTTGTGCTGAGTACATGAAGCAGTGGCCAGTTCCTTAAAGCTAGGTATATATAATCCTATCTAATTTCAATTTATTATTTACAGAATTTGTTTTGAATGTTTTTTTTTTTAGTTGTGTTGTAGTATGAGCTCAGCTCAAATGGTTGTCCAAGGCATAGTGTCTTTGAGGTCAGAAATATGGTGCAGATTCTCAATGACCTACTTACCTTTAATAATTTAATGTTTGTTTCTAATAAGTAATGTTGTGTAAATTGTAAAATTAAAAGATTGTGTTGAAAGCTTCTTGCCTAGTGAGCATAATAATTATAGTGTCTATCCATTTCATTACTTTTAATAATTAATTTAATGTTTGTTTCTAATAACTAATGTTGTGTAAATTTTAAAATTGATAGACAAGTTGTATTGAAAGCTTTTTATCTATTGAGTATAATAATTAGTGTCTATCCATTCCATGGAGCTATGTGAGAGATTAAAATTGAGAGATCGAGATGTATTAATATTGTTGTTATTCAAAATTTATGTTAGCTTCTGTTAGTTTAAAATTCAAACTCTGTAGCAAGTATGTAACTGATTGAGGGAAGTCTGGGGACAGACTTCAGCAGGATGACCGAAACTGTAGGATTGTTATTTTGAGTAATTGAATATACAGATGTATAATTTGATTTTACTTAAATAAGAAACTAGCAATGTTACAATTATATATAGTCTGTAAAAGGAAATGGCTTGTGATTGGTCGAGAGCGGGGAAGAATGTAATGGCGGATTTGGGTACGGGAAGCGTAGGCAACAAGGCGATTAAGGTGTTATTTTTTAAAATAAAAAATCCATAAGTGAGTCTATGACTATTATTTCTACCCCACACATATATATATATATATATATATATATATATATATATATATATATATATATATATATATATATATATATATATATATACAGGGTGACTGGTGAATTACCATCAATATTCAAGGAGAATACCCGGCACATGATCCTCATTCGAATTATGTAAAAAAAATATGGAACTTAATTTTGGACCAAATTTTCATAAATTTCAATTCAAATAAAAGACGCGTTGTCACTTTTCCAGTCATGCCGGCGGCGCGTGCGACGCGGTGTTGTACTATGCTGCCAGTACCCGCACCCCCGCCCCGCGGCTAATCGCTTATTCGATCGACGAATCACGTTACTAGGTCACTAGGTCAGTAGGCTAGCGCCAACGTATGGTTTGGACGTCTGTTTTGTGTTTTCCCGCGCGTGCGCCTAGCGTTCGATATTCCGAGTATACCTAATCTGTCGTGTGTGAGTGTGAACCTTAATTAGGTATGGCTTATCAGTACACAAATGAAGAGGACTTGAATATGGTTCGTGTTAATGTAATGATAGCTTACCGGGTACTATCAATTTGTACCGGGAGATGTTCCCCAATCGCAGAGTACCTACTGTTAGCGTAATATTAAGCACTAATCCAAGACTACGAGTATGATTCCATTTTTAAATACGCCGGGAATACCAAGATAGGTGAACAGTTAATATTATTTTATTTTTGTTCCAAGTTTACATCATTTACCTAGTCAATAAATCTGTTGCTCATCACATCAAAATCAAATGGAATAAACATATCTTTCAACTCGTAAGTAATATTTAAATTAAATTATTTATTTTGTCTAGAAAGTTCGGTGATTAGTATGCCTCTATCGGCAAGTAGCAAAACTACTGGTCCGCAAGGACCGTAGTTCCTTGCTTTTATTTAATAAACAACAGTTGGCTGTTCAACAATTCACAAAGTTTATTTTTGTTGTGTTTTTTTTTTAATATTTTCAAAAGTAACTTTATAATTTTTCAACATATTAAAAAAATTATTCTATCAAATCTGATCTTTATCTAGCGACACCTAGTGAAAAAACCATTACACTGTCTGCTAATATTATAATCAATCAATTGTTTTGGCTACTGGTCGCTAGATGGCTTATTCTTGCTATTACTTTTTGCTTTTATTTACTACAATATTTTTTTCGAGAATAAATAAGTGGCCTAACACTGTTTGAGTTAAAAAAAATTATAATACGTAACGAGCTATTCACGGTCTTACTTATAAAAATCTCGTTAATCCTCTCATAATCTACAAATCAATGATTAACTTTTGTTTACTTATAAACATTGACTACCTGTTACTTAGTTAAGAAACGAACAAAGAACGATACATAGATGGTTGGCACAGATTATACCAAAAATAATCGATTAGATAGAGAAATTGAATGAACAAAGTTGTTAAAAATTACATTAATTAGCGACATCTATGAACATTATAGAAAACTCTAGTTCGATATTGTAGTGAGTCAATACTAGTGACCTCTATTGACAGTTAGGAACTTTGAGATGTTTTCTTATCCTGACAGGGTCGCCATGAGATGTGCGACGTATGAGAGATAAAATAATACGACCAACGTTGATTCTCAAATGATCATCGTTTCATTTATTATGTAAAAATATAAGGTTTTTATATTCGTACACGAGTTATTAACATACATTTTACTTATTTATTGTCAGAGAAATAGAATGTTCAATGTTTATAAAATAATTAATTCCTATTTAACAGAATCATATTTAGAAATTTAATATAATTTTAAATACAAGTTTATTTTCTTGGTTTACTTGTCATTTACGTCGTACATTACAAACTTGTACTTTTATTTACAGCTAGATGGCTCTGTTTAGGAGATCGTGTCTAAAATTGATTTTATTACTTTAATTCATCTTGAATACTAGTTTTATTTACTAGAATATTTTTTTCGAGAATAAATAAGTGGCTTAGCACTGTTTTAGTTAAAAAAATATGACAAGTCCTTATTTATGAACGACATCATTGTCCACTTTATCTGTGTGTTCTTATTAAATTAAAGCGATATCTCAATTGAAATTCTTCATCCGTAATTTTTCCTACGCCTTAAGTTTCTGGGTAGGGATATATTAAAAATAAAATCCATTGCTTCCAAATCAGACTCTGAGGAGCTGCTCGTATTCATTATGCTAACACTGATTGTTTTTTACCCGACTGCGACAGAAGGAGGGTTATGGTTTTCGAATGTATGTATGTAATATGTATGTATGTATGTCCATTTCTTTGGCACGCCCTACAGCCCTAACGGCTGGACGGTTTTTGACATATGAGGTGTCGTTGGATTTGTCTAAATTGTAGTAGTGACATAGGCTATATAAATTTTCAAAATGGCGCCCGCAAATGGCGGAATGAAGGGGGGGGGTTGATTTTTTTGTTACTGTAGCAATATGGGTTTCAAATGAAAGCTAGTAAATTGTTTTATTCTTTTTTGTTTATAATAAGAGTATTTTACGCAGTTGGGTTTTTTGTTTGTGTGTTTTTTGCGTGTGTCTTCCCGGCTCCTGCGCGCCTAGCGATTGATCATACGCGTATACCTAATCTGTCGTGTGTTAGTGTAATCTGTCATTAGTAATTAGGTATGGCTTATCAATACACAAATGCAGAATCACCATTGCTTTCGAAACTGTTAAAAGTGACTGTGTGTGTGTTAGTGTAGTTATGTAGGTAAATAGGTAGTTTAATGATTGAAAATCGTTGTAAATAATTCGTTAATATCATTAAATGAAAACACGACACGCGACGTTCTGGTGTAGTGGTGCGAGTAGTTGCCTCAACTGCAACGCCACGCGCTGGTGGTCGCGGGTTCGATTCCCGCTTGGGACAGATATTTGTACAAATATTTTTTTCCGGTCTGGGTGTATGTCCTTGTGGATCCCTACCGTGCCTCGGGAGCACGTACAGCCGTCGATCACTGTTGTTATCATAGACAAGATAACGATCGTTACTTATGTTAGGGAATTAACCGCCAACCCTCTTAACACTTGGCGGTGTTTGGACGTAATTAACTACCGCGTGGAAACTAGGGTGTCCAGACGACGCGTAAATAATTAGATAACTGTTGGGCAACTTTACTTAGAAGCTTATCAATATTTATGTTATATTTTTACATAATTCGAATGAAAACCATGCACCGAGCACTCTCCTTAAACACCGATAGTATCTCGCCAGTCACCCTGTATATATATATATAGTTGTATATCCATACATATACATATCTACATACAAAGTACGTTATATAAACGTAAGATAATGTATATTTTATTTTCTCTAGGAGATAAAAATCTTTTTTTTTTTTTACATAAATTATCATGGTTACTGAATTGTGTATTGTAATAATAAGATATTCGTTATGTTTCTCGTGAATCAATTATCTGAGATAGTTCATAGGTTCTTAATTCAAAAATATTTTAGTTTTATCAAAATCATATTTCAATATAGAGATGTACGAAATATTATTATATAAATTGCTATTTTTTGTGTGTTTTTGATGTTGTATGGTATTACGACAATGTCCTACTGATATTAGCTAAATAGTTAGTTTTACATATTATGTGAAAATTTCATAACATCACATATAAACATAATAAACCTTTACAAGCGAACGAGTGATTGGCGACTCATAAAAAATACGATATTTATGAAGTTTTCAATCAAAAGTACATGAATATTCAGTGGTGCTAAACTTGATATAAACCCACGATGTTTCAACTAAAGTCGATTTATTCTAACTTGACCCATCTGGATTCACGAGTCAATCATACAAGGAAAATTTACTCTATATTTTTAACTTTCACAGTCTTATTTTAACTTTACAATTTTATCACCAGTTCCATCTAACAACTACATAAACCTTATTACGACAATATTTAAACAAGAAAATTACACTGTCACTGTTTTCCACATGTAAATAGAAACATTTCCTCACAAATGCAAATGATCCTTCAAACACGTTAGACAACAGCATAGACAACGCTCTATTTGTGGGAATACATGCTCTTTCAAAATTAGAAAACAATTAACAAACACTAAGGGTTTGTTTAATTATTCCCAGTTTAAAGATCGCTATATACTATCTCTATCAATTAAATTACACTTTATTCAAAGTTTGAATAAAGTGTTTGCTTATTTTTATTTTATTTTTATAAGCTCAAATCTAGAAAACAGCATAGTTAGGTACTGCCTTATTTATTGTTCAAATAGGTTTTCGAAAACATATTTTTTTCAGAATTTCAAATTCGAATAAATTTTTCACAACCAGATCATTTATTATCTCTATAATATTTGTATCGATAAAATAAAAAAAATTTCCACTCAAATTAAGAATCCATACTTTTAAAAACAAATTTATATTATTATGTAACAATTTAAGCATTCATTGAACTGAAATTTCTTGTAAACTTTTTATTGATAGGCAAAAGCACGTTTGCCAGATGTACGATAATTATCGTACATGTACAATAATTTTGAAATCGGTACGATGTACGATACAATATGTATTATCGTACGTCAAAATACGATAATTTCCAACCCTACTTCGAAATGGGGTGAAAACACTATCCAGTAGGGGTGTGCGACAATTATTGATAATGTTAGGATAGGGATAGGCAGAAATAATCGGACAAAGTCGCGATGACCTTTTTTTTTTTGAGGAATTCGGTTGGGGATTTCCGAACAAATTGGTTGTACGATAATTGTTCATCTAGTACGATAATATACGAATACCGGTATGATAATTCTCTCGCACTCACCTGGCAACTCTGGACAAAGGCATCATCTCTTTTAGGAGTTAGCAAATTCTTACAGCTTAATCTGTCAAGCTGCTGTATGCTTCAAAAAGTACGTAAAGGGACCGATCCAGATTGCTATCACAAACACCTGATATCGAACGTTTCACTTGGTAAAGAAATTATCCATCAACCCTATCTGGCACAGCGTAACAAGTGAAGCCTTAAAACTTCTCAAAAAGAGCCTTTTTCCAGAAGCCAGACAGACTGTTTCAGTTCAAATCACTTCAGTATCTCAACAACAAAGAGTTTAATTTGAGCAAAGTAACCAACGTTCAAACGTTAAATTGGTGTTTAGCCAAACATTTCATGCATGGAGACTCATTATTTATCGTCTATATCAATAGGTTATTAGTTTAATTTAAAACTCTAAGGATTATCACGAGGTCGTTGACTTAATCCTACATAAATGTCATGTATTTCGACGGAATTGAAACCCGAAATATTCCATTCGAACAAAGTAATCGATGTTTTTCAACGCAAATCGATGTTAACAGAAGGTACAGACGCCCTGTATTTCAGTCACATGCAGAAATTTATTGTCAATAAATAGTGGAAACACATAACTCATTCGGTTTATGGAAATTCAACCTTATTATTTAATTTGAATAACCTTTTTTATTGTGCTTATATTTTTTCTATAAAGTTATTTATTTGGAAAACACAAGTATCTTATTTATAAATAAACTAGCTCTTAGCCCGCGACTTCGTCCGCGTAGAAGACGAAAATGGTTCTGATAGGATTTTAATAGGTTTTTTACGTTATTAATTTTGTTGTAACATATACATTATTATGTTAAAATGTTTGAATACTTATAAAATATAACAATCTGTACTATAGAGTAGGGATTTAAAATAAAAATAAAAAAACATTAAAATAAAATTTCCTTCGGGGTGCAAAATCATCAGTCTACTCTGGAACATGCCACATACAACTGGCTGTGAGAGAGAGAAGCAGCTTTCGCTCAAGTATACTCCCGCTACATTAAGAGTTTGACCTTAAGCTTTGTTTATGGTAAATACATACTCATATGAATAATTATATAATGTATGAGTGTATGAATAATTATATAATGTATGAGTGTATGAATGATAATATAATGTATGAATGTATATACACTCATACATTATATTATTATTCAGTTCCCGTAAATCACTAATTCCTATTTTAAGCAACAGATCTGAGAACTGTCCGGCAGTTAGGTACATCTCCCCTCAGATAGACTCTCATATTTATGGTAAGGCTCAGTTTCGTCACAGAAGGCCACAAATGCTTCTGTACTGTACTGTATTGTATCAGCCTGTAAACAACCCACTGCTGAACGAAGGCCTTTTTTCCATATAGAAGAAGGATTGGAGCTTAATCCACCACGCTGCTCCACTGCGGGTTGGCGGATAATATCCCTACCATAAGTAACGATTATTATAAGGTATTCATGATAACAAACGGGACCGACGACTTTACGTGCTCTCCGGGGCACGGTGGGGAAACCCAAATGGACACACACCCAGACCTGAAACAAATATTGGCACAAATACAAATATCTACCCCGAGCAGAAATCGAACCCGCGACAACCGGCATTGAGGCGAGGCGTTAAGGCCACTCACACTACTACACCAGAACGGTCATCAATGCTTCGTTCGTTGTATCGTTGGTATAATTACACCACAATTCAATACGATTTTGCCTCTTAGATTTGAATAAACCCGCAAGTAATTATTTTTTAAATTTTGATTGACTCGGCACAGTTGGTAATGACCCTGCTTACTGCTCTATATGTATTATTTATATGCATATTTATAAAAAAATGTATATCAGTCGGCTGTTACCTAAAGCACAGGCATTAAGTTGCCTACCTTAGGAACAGACGATCGTGTCTGTATGTCAAATATATATTTATATTTAATAATAGTCCAAGACAGCTTTTATCTCCTCCTTCTTAGTTTTAGTGTAAGATAAAGTTAAATGGGTACATGATTTATAATGTTTTCTGATCTTGTTCCAACATTAGTCCGTGGTGCCAATCTGTACTAATTGGGGTGTTAATGCCGTATAATTCAAAAATGTTTCCAAGTTCACTTCGGTGTCTTCTATATCTCTATCATTGTGAAATACAGATGCCTTGCTGACGAGTTATTCATTTAAAAACCCTTGACTTAAAACAACACCAACATTGAAGTAAAAAATATTATATAAAACACTATTTTACAATAAAGCGATCACAGTATATATTTATTGTTACATTTAATATAAAGTCTTGCCTGTTCCACCAGGAGCACCCAAAAAAGATATCACCTACACCTGCGTCAATACTGGAAAATATTATATAATAGACGGATTGAGTTGTCGATGTGTCAAAATAAAATGTAATTAAAAAAATAAACAAAAAGGAGTATTTATATCAAAATAACTTTCTAACCCCTTTTAACCCCGTCAGGGGATGAATTTCGATAAAATACGAAACACGTCTTCAATCAATTCTGTTAAAGAATATTTATGCAAAATTTGAAGTAGATTGGACCAAGGAATCACGTTGTTCCATACAAAGTTTGCCTCCCCTTTTCATCCCTTTAGAGGTAGAATTTCGTAAAATCCGTTCTTATGTAACCTCTACTCGGCAAAACGAATATTCGTACCAAATTTCAAGTTTTTAGGTCTCATAGTTCCAGAGATATCGTGATGAGTGACTATATCTATAGAAAGTCTCCTATATTTATAAATAAATTACATTTTAATAGCCGTTAATAGTTTTGTGGTGACAAAAGTTCCATTAACACGGACGGTAACGCATTCGATCCTCTCTCGAAGTATATTTATATTTGTGAATATATTTATCTCTGTTGTACATGTTTGTCTTGTGTGTCAATGCGTCACGCCCAGAGTGCAGGTAAAGGAGTTGGGTCGGGTTATTATTACATTTATAAACACATATCGATGAAGAATAGCAAAAAAAAAACGCATAATTTTACAGAAAACACACGTAAAGTGACTATGATAATACCTATGTGAATGGTATTCTTTGATCTCCAAATATTTCGATATTTTTAAGATAAGTAATGCATATACCATATTTCAAAATGAAAAATAATTTATATATAAACTAAACAGAAAATTATTTTCAGTTAAATTAACAAGTAAAAATTAGATAAAACAAAGCCGCGAGCTAACCTAGTTAAAACCATACTCTGATTGAGTTATAACCGACACCATAAGTCGTCGAACTCAATTACTTTACAATAACAATCTTGTAGCTTAATAAGTGACGGTACAAATTAACTCATGAAGGCCGAAGGCCCTTTAATTATTTGGCCTAGGTTTGTGAAATTAAAATTCTTATAAGCTATAGTGAATGGTTAATAGCGATGCTTGGCCCAATTCCAAATGTATGTTACTATTGGATTCGATTTGATCTAGGCTTATGCGCTTCCGTGAACTGAAAATGAGTTTCGAAAACCGTTCAAATAGGATATTAACAACAGTATTTAAAATTTTATTGTTTTACCAATAAATTGGATGATAAATTTATGATTTGATAGTCAAATTGAGTAAAAAATAATGTTCGTAATATTTTGATTACTTTCAAAATGTCATGATACATGTACAAAGATACGAATAGCGGAATAACTCTGTAACAGAAGAATTCGTTTTCTTTATGGAAAAATCACGTTGGTGCTAATGCTGAAGATGTTGATGTAAATACTGAAGATGATGATGATTTAATTGTTATTTTATTTTATTTATGTTATTTGGATAGGCAAACTGGCAGACATGCCACCTGATGGTAAGTAGTCAACGAACCATGAACATAAACTAGTTTACCTGGAACTAGCCCAGCCAACTCATTTATGTGTTGCCTATCCTGAGACATATGTTAAGTCTCGGTGCCAGTAATTACACTGCCTGTCTTTCCCTTCTTTCTGAAACACAGCAAAGCTGTTTCACGGAAGAAACGCAAGTTTAAAGCAAGATTAAAGTGTTAAGAGACACAATCGTCTAAATAAAAATATAGTTACGTAATTTATAAGTAGATCAAAAGCAATAAAATAAAAGAGTAATACGAGTAAAAGATCTTATATCATCTTAAAGAAAGTACACTTTTTAAAATATTTTTATCGTAAATAAACTATTTACTTACCTTTGAATGATCTTTTCTTTGACAGGATAACGTCTTATAAATCGATGAACGACTGCTGCACGCATGGAAAAGTATGACTTCTTGTCACGTTCGCGAGCGAGAGCATGAAACAAGCGATAGAGAGGCACGATCGGCCTAAGCGTTTGGCTTGTGACGGATTTATCTCTCTTCCACTCCATCGGCAGATGCGTCCGAGTAGAAGAGAAAAAAAAATTGAATTAACGAGTGCAATATTTATTTATTATTGTTTACTTCTTTATTTAATAATTTAATAAAAAAATAAAATTTTAATTTCCTATAAGAATACGCAACTCTCAAACTTTCACGATGATTTCTCTTTATCATCATGAACGAAATTATGACAGTATCGTTAAAAAACAAAGATAAAAGTTTTTTTTGGCCCAGTATAATTAAACACAATTTAATTATTTAATTAATAAAATTGTGTCGAATTTTCTGAAATAGTGAAGTAGTTTAGTTTAGTTAGTTTTTATGAGGCAAGGTCACATTTTGTACTAGCTAAGTTTAAAATCAATTTTAAAATAAATCATGACTTAATAGACACGGCACTGAATTATTTTGATAACAAAAAAAAAAAGCTTTTAAATAATTTGTGTTGATTTTTATAGCAGGATTGCATGTGATAAAATTTGATGAATAAAAATGTACAAAGTTGAATTTAAAACCTATTTGTCGAGATTTTCATTGACTTTTCGTGGTATGTATTCCAAGGCGGTTAAAGTTTTACCTAACCCTTGGGGTGCTTGATGGGTCTGACAGACCCGTTACTTAAAAAAATCGATAACATTTCTTTGAATTCGTAACCAAGCCGGATGCGCTCGTGAGTAGCTTCGCGATATAGACTAGCGGCCATTTTGCCACCATCCCCGCAGTCCGTAACGCGCACGGTCCGTGGGACCCGAACAGGCACGCGGCGTAACTTTTAATCGGTAAGTAGTTATTTTCATTTTTTATGTTATAAAGTGTTTTTATTGTAAATTTATTAATCATGTAAATAATATAGTTGCAGTTAAAAATGGCCAGAAAAATCATTGATACTGAAATGAGACAACTTTTAGAAATAGGTTTGGATGAAAATGAATATGAGGATGTAGTTTTTAATGAAAGTGGTGCCGAGTCAGATCAGGTGAGTATCCAACGTGATTCAGATGGCACCGAGAAAGAAGGTGATAAGCACCCTATTAAACCAAATAATAGTGATAGTGATAACACTGTAACACTGACAGCAATTGAGTAATTTTGCTCGCAGATCAATACACAAAGGCAAAGATAGCACAGTATGGTACTGTAATCCTCCGAGTTCTTGCATCCACACAAGAGCAGAAAATATTATAACGGGAATACCTGGAGTATAACCTCATTTAAAAAATGCACAATAAGAACTTGATTGTTTCCATCTTTTTTTCACCGAAAGTATGCTAAGTGGTCGGACGGATTTTTGTTTCGACCGTTGTAACATTGAACAAGCGCCTATCATTTTCATATTTAAATTTTACTTTGAAGCAATGAAAAGTCTTAAAATTTTCGGATGACGCTTGAATCTTTAGGGACTTTTGTGTTATATATTATTTTAATATTTTTAAAATCATATAAATTAACAAAATAATATGTTCGTCATTGCAAAGTTATGTCGATCAGAAAAATTTACATCTGTCAAAAAGATCAAGCTTACTTGTCCATATAATAGATAACATTATAAAATAACATAAGTATACATTATACATAGACACATAGCCAAAAAAAAGCCAAAATAGGCAAAAAAAAACACTAGTATTATTGTTATACATATAATTTTTGAACAAATGAAACGTTGAAACAAACGAAAACTTTGACAAAACAGAAATCATTCTTACATATATATACTATAAAGAAAATCTTGCCAGAATTTCAATGGACAAAGAACGTTTTACGTTGGATTGCAGTTTGAGCCCGTAATTCCAGGGAAAAGACATGATGGTCTTACGGCTGGCAAGTTAACAATATCAGTGGCTTGAGAACTGTCTTGTCTTGCGAAAAACAAACGTGACCATTTATCAGGAGCGTTGTTTACTAAAAGTAATCAGTTTATTCAAATACATTTGTTGTTCGTGTCACATATACTAATTATTACATATATGTGTGTGTGGTTACGTTGCTATATCTTTTTATTATTTACTGAAAATTTCGAAATTAAAAAAAAAATTCAAATTTAAGCTTGATTGCTAAGCGTGTGTGTGTAATATTTGTTGAGATTCTGAGTTTTATCAATGAATTACTAAGGGTTGTGTAATTATCTTATGTCTCTGAGAAAATCTGTGACAGAAGGTAAATATTTTGTATATACCAAACTGATTTGATATAATTATATGTATATTATTTTTAAGAACAAAATACTCAAAACGAGGGCAATAATTTATAGTAAGGCAATATATTGTAAATATAAATATTTCTTTGGAAAAAGTTCAAGATGCTCCTTCATTCTTATCTCAACTTATAAATAAATCGCGTGTGAACCTCTGATACGTTGCGTACTCATAAAATACAATGTAGCGTCGGGAAACGTTCTTCAGATAAACTGAGTGCTCAAAAATTGCTATCCTATAAAATGCTCAGCTTTTAAAGCTTTAGCATAAAGTACACTTTTGCATACAAAGGTGTCTTATTGAAATATTCAAAATTTCTTTAGTAAAGGCATTGTTAAGTTATACTTTATTATAAAATGTACATTTTTGTTAGTTTGATCTACGTTACTTCTATGATATAGAGAAAGAATATTTGCTTAGACAGTTGAGTTCGACCTACATAAGTACTGGTGAAGGTTAAGTCATACTCATATATCTATTTTATAATAATAAAAAAATATTATGACAAGAGGTAAGTCTGATATAACCCTGTTTTTACCACCCTCCTGTGGGGTACATAACTCTTCGCCCTTTTAAGCCAGCAACAAATTTGTGATTCCTCTGGCGCTATGGATATTCATGGTTGCTTGTAATCCCTAAGCCTTAGGTGAACGCTGCACGTTTACCTGAAGTCTATACCTATAATAAAACTATAACTGGTTAATGTCTGTACATAGGAAATATTTAAGAAAAAACATGTCTGAAGGGTCTTCATATATTTGTCCGCGCATCACGTAAAAAGTATTAAATGAAATTTGATGCCGTTTTCGTAGTCGTATTACTGGAGGTCTTACGGACAGGTGTATGTTTCATCTTAATGTACCGCTTAGAACCTGAGATATTTACAATTATTTTTAACCGCACCTAGAAACTATTATCACTCAGAAGCGTCAGAAAATACCATCTTACTAGCAACGACAGAACTACTATAAGATACGCTTGACCCTCCCATGCTGAGTAGCATCGAGGCGTCAATGTCGGGTTAGTTTGAGTCCATCACACTGGCCTCCATTTACTTATCTCCATCCAAATCACTTCTACAAAGCGACGTTGGGTTAGGTTAGGTTAGAGGTGAAAGTACGCTTCGCTGAACTCAAGGACGACCACTACGGTAGACGCTTCAGAGAGCTCACGTCATCGCACACCGCGTATTAGGGTTTAGCGAAAGGCCTTCGAAGCGACACCATCTCCACGATGCCCTCTTATTGCTTCCAAACCACCCACTGGCGTTGGTCGAGTTGGATAAGGCCGACTGCCTCGCTGAACATCTGGAGAGTCAATGCTCACCAATCTGACCGGTTGGTCCCAAACACCTCTTAAAGATAAACCGGGAAGTCTAACGCAGGTAAGCACGACCGCTACCTGACGGGCTGCTCCCTCCGACATCTGTCGACGAAGTTGAATCGATAATGATGCTACACGCCAAAAAGTCTCCGGGTCTCGACCGAATAACGGCTCCCGCGACGACTTCTGATGCTTCTAGTTATGATATATAATTCTCTCCTGGCCCGTTGCTACTTCCCCGACCAGTAAAAGGAAGTAATCGTAATAGTAATTCCTAACCCTGATAAAGCTGGAAATCTTCCAACAAGCTATCGACCTATTAGTCTTCTCAATTCACTTAAAAAAGTGTATGAGAGAATAATTACTATAAGATTCAAACAAGCCATGGAGCGGATAAAACGTCTGCTCATTAAAGAACAGTTCGGCTTTCGAGCCGAACATTCGTCAATAAACCAGGTGCACTGCATAATGGAGCACATTCTAAGGGGCTTCACTATCTCAAAATCTTACACAACCGGGGTTCTATTCTTCGATATCGCTAAGGTATTCGACAAAGTCTGGCATAGCGATCTACTTTATAAAATATATAAATAAAGATTGCCAGACAAACTTGTGCGCATCATACGAGACTACTTGTCGAATCACACTTTCCGATATCGTGTCGAAGGGACACTCTCCTCATCTCGACTAATCCGTGCCGGAGTCCCACAAGGCTCTGTGCTTTCCCCAACACTATTCTCGCTCTACACGAACGATATTCCCATTCCCGCTAAGAGTGAAGCCACTCAACTCGACTTCTTCGCAGATGACACTGCAATATTCACCACAGCCACATTGAAAAATGGAAACGTTGACCAGACACCTCCAGTCCGCAACCACCGCACTAGGCGAGTGGTTCAGGAAGTGGAGAATCGAGGTCAAGGCAGACAAGTGCCACAGTGTACTTCGTTAAATACCCGAAACACGTCTTGTGGAGACAAGGTCGACCCGATACCGTCTTTCTCTTCAGGACATCGATCCCATTGCGAAAGAGATCAAATACCTAGGCGTTACCCTCAATAGTAAGATGTCATTTTGATCACATATTAACCGCGTACGTAACAAGGCACTGTTCGTACTAAGTAGGCTGTATGTGATAATATGCGGGAGGAGTAAGATATCGCATTATAAGACCTGTGTGCATCCTATCATGATCTACGCGAGCTCTGCCTTCACTCACTGTAAGCCCGCTTACATACAGCGACTTCAAGTCATACAGAACCGGTTTCTAAGTACAGCCACGGCTTCACCGTGGTACGTGCGGAACGTCGACCTCCATAAAGACTTCAAGATCGATTTAATTTCAAAACATCTCAAAATGCTTTCGACGGCATACTTTAAAAAAAAACACGCAAACGAAGTCACGGGTACAGCTAATTTATAATAAAGATGAAATCTGTGTTTGTAACATGCCACGTTTCGAATGATAATTATTATAATCAAAGTATTCGAAATTGAATTATTTGTAAGTTCTATTCCAAAAATGAATAATTTCCCCTCCTATGTTCTTTGTTTGAGAGTTTCGTCATTATTAATGACAAGAAATCTTACTTTTTGTTGTTGATTACAAATAAACACTTGTTTCAGTGGTTTTCACAATTCTACTATCAAACGGTTGAAAAGAGGAATAAAAATTACGACACAGGTTAAGCAGTATGTAGCAGCAAGTAAATAAATGAATTAATAAAAATATAAGGAATAATTAAAATATAAGGTTACCGTTGCAATTCGGGACGTTGGAAAAATAAAGATTTTTCTCGATATAGATTTTTATATAAATTTTCATTAACGAAATTATATCACGATTTTAATAAAAGCCCTGCTTGAACGCAAACGATCACGGTTGCGTCTCACTTCTGCTTCACTTCACGAAAGAATTTGAAGAAAAGCCAACAGCAACTCCGTAACCTACCTACCTAACTACTAGATCTCGTTCAAACCAATTTCGGTGGAAGTTTGCACGGTAATGTACATCATATATTATTTTTTTAGTTTTATTTTACCACTTTGGAAGTGTCTCTCGCGTAAACTATTCAGTTTAGAAAAAAATGATGTTAGAAACCTCAATATAATTTTTGAAGACCTATCCATAGATATCCCACACGTATTATGAAATTTTTTTTTGAGTTTCAGTTATAAGTATGGGGAACCCCCAAAATTTATTGTTTTTTTTTTCTATTTTTGTGTGAAAATCCTAATGCTAACTGCATTTACAGAATACATCTACTTACCAAGTTTGAACAGTATAGTACTTATAGTTTCGGAAAAAAATGGCGGTGACATACGGACGGACAGACAGACAGACATGACGAATCCATAGGGTTCCGTTTTTTGCCATTTGGCTACGTAACTCTAAAAAATACGTTAAATTATTTACCTACAATTAAATTTTAACATAAAATCAATATTTGTGTTTCTCATTTATATTATAATATTGGTCAATATTATGTGATGAATCAATCTTTTTACTTATAATAAGGTTTGACTTTAATAATGATTGATGTGTGCGATTACTATCGAGATAGATTTTATAATATGTTAAATAAATATTTTGATCGCAATTAGTTTACTTTAAAGGACATAATGGAATGTTACAAGTTATTACTTGATTAACAAGACACTGTGAGAAAATAACGTGGTTATAAAGTATTGTTGTTTATATTTTATCAATACATATTGTAAAATTGTAACAGGCCGACATCGACATGAGAAATATTTAAGAAAAATGAGTCATAAATGTATTTATGAGAGCAACAGAAGCCAAAACAATTATTCTTAGAATCTTTGTCTGTCTCTATATTTGTTCCAGCATCATGCAAAACCGGCTTGACAATTCAAATTTAATGCAGTTCTCACATTGTAGTCCTGCAGATAGAATATATGTAATTGGATATACATATTTTATTAAAATTTTAGTGAAATCGTGACGAAATCGCTTTATACAGACACACAATACGCGCATATCAGCTAATGCTTGATAAATCTCTTATAAACAACATATAAAAATCATTAAATTTTATTATAAGACTTAAAAAAATGAAAACAATAACATAAAATATATATACATATATTCATCAGCCTTACTCGAGGTAACGAAAGAAATTCTTCAACTAAATCAAATCTCAGACACGTACAAAATGAACTGCCTGTATAATATGGGGATCCCAAGTCGACGATTTCTAAAGCTCAGCTTGAGGCTACATTATTCAGGACGGGGTAACGTATGGTGCGCCTTATTACCCCATGCTATGGTTGTTATATTTTGTTAAACCAATTTTAAGCACAGACCTTTTTTTAGGTTGGGCATATTTAGGCAAATAGATTTTTTAGTGTATAAAGATTGTTGTTATATACGAAATTGTAGACTTTTAAGTGATTTGTATTAAAATAGATCAGGTTTAACACATTTTAATATTAGATTTTGTTTTCATTATTAAATTTACGAATAATTCTGAATTTGCATTATAATTAAAGAGGATGGTTATGAATTTAATTTTAATGTTACGTATAAAATACCTACTACACCTATGATCTTAATAACTTTTACAAAGCTTACGATGTCAATCCATTTATTAATATAAAAATAAATGTTATTCCTAGGCTGTAAATATATACCTATAGAACAATGAAGTCCTTATTTGATTGTGTATAAAGTTTTTAACGTTAAAAAAAAAAAAAAAAAAAAAACACCGACAGGTTTTGAGCTCTCATTATTCACGAATATCATTGAAATATTTTGCCAAAATTTTAATAAAATGTTCGTCTAATGACGCAAACCGTGACTCATTATTAATACTTTCCTTTTGATCGTAACATTTTCACCTCATTTTTATTAATAAAAACGATATCAAGTTTATTTTGGTTTTAGTAAAAAAAGTATTTATGAGTATAGCGACTTAAAAAAAAAACATATTATTAGGGTTGACAATTGAAATAGGTTTTGTACCTATTACAATTACCAAAAATGAAAATATTTTTTATTTTTATTTTACCTTAGCTTAATTTAAAAAGACCATTGATTCGTAAAACGGTTTGCTTATTGCATATATTTTATGTAATCATATTATATTATTATTTATATATTTCATAATTTATGAATCAAATGTATTATTATTTATAAATTTAAAATAAAAGTTTTTAAAATGTTATTCTAAGTTGAACATGCGTCAGCCCTAGCGAAATTTATCACAAAACCGTGTCGCATTGCGCTGTTACGGAAAGAGAAAATTTTTCGCCTCGATGTAAATTTTTTATAAGGTTCATGTGTGAAGCTGGGTCTTTAACGAGTTTGCGATTATGTTAATTTATTAATTATTATGCGATGAATCGGGCACGGAGCAAATTTTAAAGACCAAATTAATTGGTGATGCTCGAAACTCTTAAAAATGAAAATATAAAGACATGTTTACTGTTTATTTTTTCATTGATATAATTGTTTTTAATAAATTAAAATATACGTTTAAGTGTATTAAAACATACGTTTGACTAATGACACTAAACAATTTACGTATGTTTATTCGTGTGTGTTCATCCTTCTAGGTGTTAATCATTTGCACTTCTAAAAAAAAATCTGAGTGTTACACACACTGTAACCTTTACACGCAGTTGAAGTAAAACTTCTTTGACATTGTGACAAATGACAATTAAGTTAAATATAAATAAAATAAATACGTGAGTGTCATAAAACACTCGGTTGGAACGAAGTTCCTTTCGTAGTATATTATTATATGGAATGTCTATATCGTATGGGAATATTATATTATTGTTTAACAAATACAAATAAATGAATTAAGTATCTTTTTTTTTATTATTTAACACATTTGTACTAATGTGTTATACTGTTTTTTATTTTTGTATTAAGATCATCTAGAATTCTCCGAATCATCCGATTTCTTGGACAGAAGAATTGATATTTTTTCTCTATGAAAGGTACAGTACGATAATTGATGCTTTGCTAATTATGTGAATCATCTGCGAAGCTTCTAATGTTCTTTTGTAGCTGATCGTTATATGAAAATAACAACACATTTTATTATTTCTGTTACCGTTATAGTAATTTTAATATAATTTAAATATATCACCGACTTTTATTATCATACTTTATCAAATATTTAAACAGGTTTTATACTAGAATATGAAGTAAAAAAAAAGTTTTAAGCTGATATAACAACAAAATTGATAACAAAAATATATATTCAAATGACATCAGCTAGTAAATTGATGCTTAGAGGCTGTTAAAAGTTAGAAACAAATAATATTTATTAACATTACGTTATATTTTTAAAAAATTAAATAATAATTTGATGTAAACAATATTACATGTTTAATTTATTCTTTATGAAAAATATTCAATAAATTGAATATTATAATTAAATTGAAATATTATAATATTTCGTTTTTTCTATACTATCTTACCCTGCACGGGTTTTACCCACTTTGTCATTAATGGTTACTGTTCTGTTTTTATATCGTAGCGTAATGCTTAGATATGTAGATAAAACAGTCAATCGAGACAATTAATCGAGGTAGGGCTCAGCAAGAAATGTCTTGCTTAAATTATGGAGTAGCCAGACTGGGAAATTAAGTCAACTTTCCAGAAGATCACAGCCAAATAATATTACTCTCAAGTAGTGTTGTGTTCTTGTGATTAGTAAGGTAGCCACAGCAAATCAGGATGCGCTTTTCTAACCAATAGAGGTAGGATAGGCAACGGACTTGCAATGCTCGCAGGTGTGTGCAGGTGTTGCAGGTATGCATAGGCTATGTCCTACGGTATCCGCATACCAGGCGGATTGTACGATTGTTTGGGTGGCAAATTAGGGTAAAAAAATAAAAATTTCTAATTTGTTTTTAAATATTCACAATAAAGATAGTCAATAAAAAAAATAAAAAAAAAATTCGCACAAAAAATTGCTTACCTTATAATTTTACTACACTTGCTTATAGAGTAACAGCTCCACTTTAGACGTTCTGTTAAGATAAAATCTACACCAGAATTTAAGTTAGACGTTAAGGAGCACAAACCTAAGAATTACATACAATTACAAAACAAAACAAAAAAAATTAGTTTATCTATTGCTCTCATCAACACATCTGTAATACGACTTTTCTAAATTTCTTACATGTACTATTGTACGTATATCAGCCGGAATGGAATAAATTTGATTGATTCAGCCTGTTGTTGTTTTAAACTTTTGAGGGTAGAATGGAAAAAACCACCACTACATCAGCGGTTGTATTTCAACTGCTGAACGTAGGCTTCCCTTATTGTCTCGGTGTGTGATTGCTAATACTCGCCACGATTGGCGGGTTGGCGAGCGCAGTGTGTTGTGGCAGGATATGGTGACGCTGCTGCCCATCGCCATCCTCGTCGGTGTAAAGTTGTTCGCTGTTCGTTCTTCCACTATTGCCTTAGTCGATCTTTACGACACCTCGGCACGGCCAATAAATTAGTTAATTAACGCCGGAATTAAATTAACTTTTTTCAAATAACTTTAGACTTTATAAAAATAGGTTACCATAATTATGATAATATATGAATCTGTAGGCAAACATCATTAAGGGTTAAATGATTCGTATTTGAATATTTTAAGCAAAATCTTAGTACATACATATTACATTCATATTTAGAAAACATTAACCCAGCCCGGAAGAAACATAAAAGAAATGCGACTATACTAAAACATTCTTATATTTGTTGGACAGACCTCAAAGTATACAATAATAACAAATATTATGACAAACTTACCGTGTTCCTCCATTGCTTTTTATTTACACAAGTGTTAGCGCGGTCGATTCGTTAATTGCCCCCGAGGGAGTGACGGAAATAGGAAGGGAAATAAATATACCTCGTGCTTACTCACTAGGAAATGGTGTCGAACAGGTAATTAAATCAGCAAAATGCGATATATCATATTTAAAATATTTGTTTAAATAATGGTAGTCTATCACTGTATATAAAATAATAAAAAAAAATTATTATTAAAATTAGGATATATTATTATAAAATATTATATTTACGCATATTATATATTATTATATATTATATTACGCACCACTACACCAGAACGGTCATCAATGCTTCGTTCATTGTATGGTAGGTATAATTACACCACAAGTCAAATACGATTTTGTCTCTTAGATTTGAATAAACCCGCAAGTAATTATTTTTAAAATTTTGATTGACTCGACACAGTTGGTAGTGACACTGCTTACTGCTCCAGGATCGTGGGTTCGATTCCCGCCTCGATTCTGGGTGTAAAATGTATTTATTTCCGTATGTATTATTTATATGTATATTTATATAAAAAATGTATGTGAGTCGGCTGTTACCTAAAACACAGGCATTAAGTTGCCTACCTTAGGAACAGACGATCATGTGTGTATGTCAAACATATATTTATATTTCATAATAGTCCAAGACAGCTTTCATCTCCTCCTTCTTAATTTTAGTGTCAGATAAAGTTAAATGGGTACATGATTTATAATGTTTTCTGATCTTGTTCCAACATTAGTCCATGGTGCCAAAGTGTACTAATTGGGGTGTTAATGCCGCATAATTCAAAAATGTTTCCAAGTTCACTTCGGTGTCTTCTATATCTGTATCATTGTGAGCTACAGATGCCTTGCTGATGAGTCATTTAGTTTAAAACCCTTGACTTAACACAACACCAAACACCAACAACACCAATATTGAAGTAAAAATATTGTTTGTAATACTATTTTACTATAAAGCGACCACACGGTATATTTACAACTCAATTTTGTTACGTTTAATATAAAGTCTTGGCTGTTCCACCAGTAGCACCCAAAAAAAGATATTACCTACACTTGCGTCAATACTGGAAAATATTTTATAACAGACGGATTGGTTGTCAAACATGAGTCAAAATAAATTTTAATTTAAGTCAAAATCACTATGGAGTATTTATATCAAAATAATTTTCTCCCCCCTTTTAACATCGTTAGAGGATGAATTTCGATAAAATACGAAACATGTCTTCAACCAATTCTGTTAAAGTATATTTATGCGAAATATGAAGTAGATTGGACCAAGGAATCATGTTGTCCCATACAAACTTTGCCCCCCTTTTTCACCCCCTTAGAGGTAGAATTTCGTAAAATTCGTTCTTAGCTGACCTCTACTCGGTAAAAGGAATATTCCTACCAAATTTCAAGTCTCTGCGCCTTATAGTTTCAGAGATATCGTGATGAGTCAATGTATACGTGGAAATCTCTTATATATATATAGGAGACATTCTATAGATATAGTCACTCATTCTATAGATATAGTCCTTGGTCCAATCTACTTCAAATTTTGCATAAATTTATTGTAAAATATTATTTAAATTAGGATACATGTAATATATATATTTATTTATTTATTTATTTATTTAAATGATGGCTAGTCTATCATTGTACATTTTAGTAAAATATTATTTTAATTATTTTTTTAAGTTACTAATTGTAAATAATGTCATGAAAAAATACGTGCTATGTTCAACACGCGAGTGTAGCGTTTACTCTCTTATTTAACTGAAACAACATTTATCCTTTAACTTGGCGTAACTGATAAAAGACTTTCAAGTTTCAACTGAATGCCTAACTTCATAAATTGCTAGGGGCAATTTAACAAATATTCACGGCATATATATTTGTAAGGAGTATGTTTAACAAATAATATTAAAAAACTTAGAACTTAAAAAAAATAGAAGGATTACTTCCTACTCGTATGAAATGTATAAATAATAATAAATAAATAATAAAGTATAAAGTTTAAATTTCACTAAAGAAGTAATATTTCACATTTTCGATAGATGTTTTTGAAAAATAAAAATATTTTATATTCAACAGGAAGGAAGAAAAATACATAAATTATAATAAAAAAAAATAATAATAATTCATAATTTATTTTAATGCGGCATAATTAATGTACAGGTAAAAAACAAAATTCTAATCGCATCCACAACTAAACTGAAAAAGCTTGTAAATATCTCCTGGCAAAGCCCCCTTTCCCTTTATTGGAGAATTGACTTGCAACCGTCGGTTATTTTCATCACTGCTACGTTACAGCGGTTATTGAAAAGATACTGTCAATCAAAAATATTTCTAAGACAATTTGTAATTCTCATAATTAATTAAATAAATATCAAAATAAGATGATTTAGTCATAAGTATTATATTCAATTGCAAATTGACTGATTAATTAATGAATAAATAAATTAGAAGTTTTTATTTCAGTTAACTAAAAAGTATATGTTGAATTTTAACTATTATGATTTTATCTTTACGTTACCGTATAAAAATGAACTAAGCAAAACTAGCATTACGGTGTTATTTGAGTAACTTTAATAATTATACTTGTTAGAATGTGGTACTGAAAATTTTAATACAATTTTTGTTGGTTTTATTATTTTAATTATTGTTATATGTATAGTATGAATAACAAAATATATATATATATATATATATATATATATATATATATATATATATATATATATATATATATATACATATATATTCGTACGATAATCGTATAGAATAGACATTTCCAACATTTTTATTATTATTTCTTCATTTTTAATCATTATTTATTATTTTATATTTTACTTGTCGTTTTAACGAACATACATATTCTAAAAAAGTTCGAGCCACTAAAAATACAGTTCTTCGTCATATAGACGGATAGCACGGACAGCGAGTGATAATAGACTTCCGTTCGTAACCTTTGGTTACGTGACTGTAAAAATAAAAAGAAATTCTATTAAACTTGTTAAGCTTATAAAATGAATATTATTTGAAAGATTAGTATTTAATCTATTCAAACAAATATTAAAAAAAATACAAAAATTATTTATTAATTAAATTATTATTTTTAAAAATGTTTTTTGAAGTGAAACTTCCTTAGAATCATTGTTACTTGAAATTAGAATGTTTATTTATTTGTTATGACATCAGCGTACCATATGAAGCATATGAAATAAATTCATAATATAATTTTTTGACGTGATAACGTCTAATAAATCGATGAAAGCCTTACTGAACTTATCGAAGAAGAGGTTATAATTTATAGCTAAATTAATAACGAACAACTTATTGCTTCAGAAATCTAAAGGACGCTATATTTTCGCGCAAAAACTGTAAAATAGACTCTATATTCTGTGTCAAATACGAATTATTTGTGCCTATTTAGAGAATCGTTCTTAAGGAGTAAACTCCAGTCGTGCGTCGGAGCTGACGCAAACAGTTTTTATTTTACTTTATTTCTAGAGGCCTATAAGCATCAATTTACATGCTCATATCATTTTAATATACTATTTAGTCTCTGACATCTATTAACTGTTAATTAATAAATTTTAAATTGAGTTTGCCAAAGATTGACTGACCCGTTGGCGCAGTTTGCAGTGACCCTGTTTTCTGCTCCAAGGGTTGTGGGTTCGATTCCCGCCCCGAGTCTGGGTGTAATATATGTTTATTTATATATATTATTTATATGTACATTTAATATGTATATTTATTTAAAAAAAAAAAAAAAAAAAAACGTATATCAGTCGGCTGTTACCAAAAACACCTTAGGGACAGTCGACCGTGTGTGTATGTTAAAAGATATTTATTTATTTATTTATTCACTTCTTACATACATGTGTTCTCCGTACAAACGAGTTTTTCTTTTTTTTTTTCAAATTAAACTTTATTCAAAATGGTTTTTGTTTTGTCTGAAGATAGTATAAAATGAAATAATAATCATTTATAAAAAAACCTAGTTACCAAGGCTAAGCGACGTTCTTTTTTTATGATAATATTTTTGAATTTCAAGACAAATATAATATAATTGTACTTGAAATTAATCGTCAGTAGATAGATAGATAGATAATAATGATATAATTCGACGGAAATCTGTTATTATTTTGGCTTGAAAACCAAAAGTTACTTTGACACACGGCGGATGTCAATTAAGTCTCCTTTCCCCTCACCTACCTCCAATTCCCTTTTTAACCAATAAAGAAGTTGCGGCTCCTCTGTTGCTGCAGATGAAAACTCATCGCCTCGTTTATTAATAAAAATAAAAATTATGTGAATGCATAGTAACTGTAAATGTATCTATAAACATTCTAAATAGTTTATGTGACGTGATATTATTTATTGTTCTTAAAATAAAATTTTCCGGTGTACAAGAATTAAGAAAACTCGAGTCGTGTCCCTGAAAAAAAAGCTATTAAATATTCCGTGCTTAGCAGTCTTGTTAATATAATATATTTTTATTAAACATTAAAAGTCATAATAATTTTCAGTGTTTTTGTGTCATTCGAATTCTAGGCGGCATTTTATTTGTTAGTTACGCCTGTTATAAGTGCAAAAAAATAATAATTAAAAAATGTCAAAAATTTACTATCATTTCACAGGCCGATGATTAAAACGTTTTTGAACAAGTTACTAATAAGGTTTTCGCTCTCTTACTTTCCTACGGTAACCATAGAATTTCTTTCACGATATTCTTCTGCGAGATTTTGGTAGCACTTAAGATAACTGTACACAATCTGTGACCTTATCTACAGCTAGTCTTTGCAGTTTAGTTTATATTATAATTTATTTAAAAAATAATGTTATGAACATCCATCAAATAAAAATATTAGTGGCGTAAAAATATGTAGACAAAATGACACTACAGATTTTTGTTTAGTATTAGAACTGAAGAAACTGACGCTCTAATGGAATTTCAAAAAGGAAAGTGGGATCAGTATCTTAGGTATGCTACAATGAAACAAGAGCGGGCGACAAACAAAGACATTTTAAAAGTTGAAAAGGGGCACTTTTGCACAAAAGAAACATGAAATTCCTCAATAGTACTCAACGCTAAAAATAAAATAAAAAAATTTCTTATTTTCAGCGAAGATATCTCGACATCAGTCATTTAGCATTACATTGAAGCAGTATTGAAGCAAAGTCCATTCTAGCATTTATTATGAAGAGATGACGTAATTGAATAGGAATGTCGAATTTGCAAGTGAAATTTTGTATTTTGTATAAAGTTATATCAAGTACGGAAGTTACACCTCGATTCCCTTGTAATATTATTCTATAAAGTCGTTCAATTTGTTGTAATTGAATTAAGTATATTTTATTACCGTCACGATACTAAAGTTTGAAGTTAGGTCGGGTCGTTTGCATAATTGACGTGAAGTTACGCTTCTGTAGTTCACTGTGATGAACGGACTGAATTCTCTCATATTCTTAACTAGATTGACACACGTAGTCTCATAATATTTAAATGCTGTTAGTTATTTGATTTTCAATAGCAATAGGATTATATTGATTGCTTTTAAGTCATTTATAATCTTTGCATAGTCTACTGAAGAAATTTTTCTGATCGGCCCTTATTTTTTAAAATACATTTTTCAATTGAAAGTTACTTTGTAAATGATGAACTTAAAGCAATTTTGATATTTACGATAAACTTTTTTTTAAAATTTAAATGTGGTTCTTACATCTTTGACAACAACAGTAAAATTCATTTTGAATGTATATAGTACACATCTTTTTGTTGAGATATGTAAAACCGTTATAGTATTTTTTTCTTAGATAAAGCAGTTAACAATAAAGTAATTAATAAAAAATAGCCTGATAAAAGTTCTTGCCTAAGCAATCGTAACAACGCGACGGAAATGATTTGGGGTGAAAATGTCTACTTTTATTATAACTTAAGCACGTCGCATCGGGTCGTTACGCGACTTTTCTTTAACCGACTTCAAGAAAGGGGAACCTAAAAACTATCGGTATATACTTTTAAAAAAAAAATCGATTCTTCGTATTCAGTCAGTAAGACTGATTACATCAGATGAGAAAATCAACCAAACAAAGTCTTTTACTTTTGTATTAATATTAGAGATAAAAATTTCATATTATAATGTCTAATTTTAAACTTCAAATGTGTATGTTATTTAGTTATCCGTGAAAATCGTAACGAAGAAAATTATTTTCAAATAACAAAAACCCTTTTATAAATTCATTGGAAAATTCAATTAAAATAATGCATTTACATTTAATAGTCTGTTATCAATTTACTAGAAACAATTAGATTCAATAACAAATGTTATTTATTATGTATTTCAAATGAATAATTATATTTCAATGAGATTAATATCTGTTCTGGTGTATGGATAATAAAATGTCTGCATATTGGGATAGTGTGCCGGAATATTTTGTGCATTGATATGAATTATATTCAAGTATTTGACCATATGTTGCAATTAAAACTTAAGAGTTTTGCTTAAGTAAGGAATACTATTAAAACTTAGGGCATCACTATACGACTGCAGAATAAATAAATTTTTTTAATATTATTTATTAAAGAAAAATAAGTACATAAAAATAAAGCTATCTTTTTTATAATGTTTGTACACACGCCAGATATAGAAGACAAAAGCAAATTACATAAAAATACCATTTTTGATAAATAGTATTGAAAAAAAAGAAAAAAAAATGTTATCTTAAATGCCACTAAAATAAACAATACTCATATATATATATATATATATATACGTACAAATGTTATAAATGATACAAATCCTTAATTCCACAAAACATAGTTTTTCTTTTTATCATTTATTGACCCAGATAAGTAATGTTTCACGAAAAAACATGGTAAAATAAGAATTTCTACGCATCATATGGGTGAGACACTGATAAGCTCGTTTTATTTAAATAATATATTTTATGCACCTACGCAACAGATACAACAATAACATATGTACTTCATACATTATATATTTTAAAAAAAAATACAGGATACTAAAATAAACCGGTTATTATTTGTAACTTGAACAATCACCTCATAATTATGGCCTTATGGGGCAACACAGGCTTATTTAAAGTCCCTAAAACCTGACAGTTGCCCGACAAGCTTTTGTATATTACAATGCACTGTTCGGAGCAAGTTTAGCATATCAATTGTCTGATTGAATGTTGTTTGTATTGGTTAAATTGGAATCTGGGGTTAAATTATAGAATGATCTGAATCCACTCACTAATTTTAGCCACTAATACTGATAATCTTTAAGGCTGAAAATAATTCTAGTATTATCAAAATATTAAAAAAAAAGACGAAGATATCTACTATTTTGTTTGGGTATGAAAAAAATTCAGTCGCATCTTATCGGTTTTTGTAGACATTAGTTTTATTAAAAATTCGTAAAATTGTATTCATAAATAATGTTATTGTTTATTTGTGTAAAATAATTTATTAAAAATAGGGTTGTGTAGATTTTCTCAACAATACATATACTGGTCCGTTTCTGACTTATGAATTGTAAGTTATTGTTTTACAGCATACGTCACTTCTAATTAATTAAGTCTACTAATGTTAAAGAATTAACAAGATCGGTTCATTAAAATCAAAAATGTATAAATTAAAAAAAAAAAAAAAAAAAAAAAACATTTCTTACCTTTTTTATTATTGGTATAAATATGTATTGGCTCTAAAACAACTCTGAAAAAAAATCGAAAAAAAAAAAACGCAAGTCAAAGAAAATAAGTTATGCATTATATTTCATGTAACACTATCACGAAGCACAATGAAATCTTAACCCTTAATCTAGAATCAAGATTCGTGAGCACAACGAAAATATTAATTATTTTTCTAACTTATAAACATTTTGTATATTAGGAAAAGTTTGGATTTTTTTTTTAATTAAAAACTTGTTACTATAGTTAATTAATTATATTTGACTGAGATTTGATCTACGTAAAGTATGAAAAACAACTATAACTAGTTAGCCATTCATATAAGATTTTTTTTTATGATTCCTTACCCAAAAGCTGCCAACTCCATACTAAAAGACTTTGCTGGCCGTCTGTCCGTCTGTCAAAGAGCAATGTTTTTAGAATTATAAAAGGTAGACCCTTAAAATTTACACAAAATATACAGTGTCTGGTTTCTATATATATGTACTATCCCTTAAAGGAGGAGTTCGTTAGGTATTATAGATCAAATTCAGCATGAAAATAAAATTCCAAGTCTTTTCAAAGTTTCATTTTGTCTTTATATACTAACTACTCAGCTTGTGTCTACTGCAGACAGTCGTCCAACGGTGGCCCAATACATGAACAAACGGGAGTTCGACTCGAAATTAACTATTCTTTCTCACTCCATTTACGGATGATATCCAGGATGCCCGGGTCGGCAGTCCTAGACCTATGTCGGACTCGGCACTTTGGGAGTGCAATACCGTACTAAACCCCTGCGGGAGCCTTCAGCCGCTTCAATTGGAGAGGCCCGGATCTGCAGGTAACAGGATCCCTCCAGCGACAGGCTGGCCTCGGCGAAAAGGCCAGACTTCTCCTCCATGGGCACTGTCCGGCTCACCTCTGACGCACCCCCATTCGTCGCCCGCGGATACTGTATACAGAGCTGAGCCAACTAATGTAAACGATTTTTTTTAATAAGCCGTATTTCGAGCATCTTAGATTTGAGCATTCAAACCAACAAACAATTTCTTCAGAGTTGTAATTTAAAACGTGTCTAAATAATATGGAGAAGAGGTGTGTTGTTTACAGAATGTTCAGTTCGAAGTCTAAATAAATAAAAAGCCTACACTACACGGCGTTCATTAGGAAGAGAAACATAATTATATCGGGGATCCTGAAACACAATTACAACACAAACATAAGCGCCCGGACTACGACAAACATCTTTATGGTCTATAATATTTGTTATGTACGGGCATTGAATCATGAGTACCACATGAGTATCAGAATATCTATACCTAATCGGTGAAAATATACGAATATCGTTTCCATTATTTGTACATTGGCGAAATTATCTGTGCTATCTTGATACTAGTAAAAGCCATAATAATACTAATTAATAATAATATTACATTAAGTAAAAGCATTTTTTCAATAAGTTCTTCGCTTAAAAGGGAATAAGTTATTATAATAAAAAACCTCAATATTATAGTTTTTTTTTTTCATATTGATAAAAGTGAAAATGACAAGTCTCGTTTCGTTTGAATTAGTTATTTATGAAATACAATCTTAGGAATAAATTCAAATGTATATATTATAGTATGAAAAACACAAGACTTAAAACCAAATTATTGACGATGGCGTTACAATTTTACGCTAAGACTACTAAAACTAATTCTGTGAAATTTAGTATGTAGATCGTTAAGAACCCGGATAGACACAAGCAAATTTCTCTATATATATATATATATATATATATATATTTAAGTTATTATCGTGTGCTGTTAATCCACTACAACGTTCTCTTAATATCTAATTGCTGAGTATAGGGCATAACCGAATAATACAGCTAGTATTTTATATTTTTCAAACTATATTTTTGTTACAGTTACGACACACGCGTCCCTGGGCCCACGGGTCACTGGTCGGATGACACGTTTGGAGAGCGCGCCAGATGGGTCGGCCAGCCTTCGGTGCTACATGTCCGAGACGTACAATCCGGGGATAGAGCAATATACAGATGTCGCGTTGACTTTCAAGTGTCACCAACGAGGAATTACAGAATTGCACTCGATGTTATCGGTAAGTTAATATAATATTAGTTTTCTTTTTTTTATCATTTAACAGATAATGTACGTACGTTTTACCACGATTTAATTATTTAATAATTATGTTTGATAGAATTTGTCAATATTATATTTCGATTTTTTATCAGGATCTGCATTCCTTCATTATCGATATCCCACCGAGCGTGTATATCCAAAGCGTTTTAGTGTTTCATTAAAAATTCATCGTATTGTCAGCTAGTAAGGAAAATACAGTAATGAGAACTGCAAAACCAACACAGCTGCGTGTCGTATTAAGCTTCAATATTTTTTTTGGTGTAGTAAAAAGTAAAGTCGGCGAAAATTAATCTATACAAATAATAAATCTGTTAAAACCTCCGTTTTATTAATACACTATATATCATCAAGAATAAATTTTAATAGCGCGTTTTTTTTTTGTATCAGCGCCATCTCTTATCGTTTTTTTCTGTGTTCACGTATCACGTAAAAAGTACAAAACCAATGTAAATAACTTTAATACATAAAAATTAAACATAACTCACAGTATAATTTAGTTTTTGTTTCATTGTAATTAAATTTAAAAATAAATATTTAAGAAAATAGAAATGGGTACCTACGCCGCCAACGCCATCTGGTCTAAGGAATCTTAAAAATTCACAAAACTTATTTTTGAGTTATTATTTTGTTAAACTTAAAAGTTTACTAAATATGTCGGATAGGAATAGAAATCGTTTTAATATTTTAGATAAACATCATTTTCAATTAATATAGGTACTATTATGTTAAATGTCACTAAATATAAAAACGATATTCTACCATTATACGATAGATGTAGGTGATAAAAAATATAAATTTATAATTTTTAAAATTTTTGTTAAATACCCGTGCGAAGCCGGGGCGGGCCGCTAGTAATAAATAAATTGCCTCACACCCACTAAAACCCAGTAAAATGAGAATCCTGTATTTAGGTTCCAAAAATACACAACACAAACACTCATATTACTATAAATATATGTCATGAGTAGTAATCGAACCTGCAAGCACCCGACCGACCCGTCTAGTTACGAGTATTATTATTATAATAGCTCCATACTGACAAGGTTAAGGAGGTATGTTAATTTCATTAGGAACCCCAGTTTACATACCACAATATAAGTATATGTTTGACCGTTTCTAATTCCTGTTAGATTCGTTTTGTTAGTACGTTTAACGTTATTGCAGTTACGATGTTATCGTTCAGTTAATTCCGAGGTAACTTAGTTACAGATAGCGCTCTGCGATGCGGTAGATATGGTTTTTATTTCGTTACGAAAAAATTTAACATACACGTATACGAGAGCTTTGCGCCAGAATTTTCGTGGGACTTTGTACCACAGTACCCATTTGCTTTGTTATTTATATTTCACGTGTTTCGCGGAAAAACTTTATGAAAGTAGCAAGAAAATTTTGTTTTCATATATTCACTGAAAATTCGTCACATTCTCATGCACGTTTACCTTTACTTATTTTATTGTTTGATGTTTAAGCTTAATCTTTCGCTTCTTAAATCTTACTTTAATTTCCTTTCTCAGGAAAGAGACTATCTAATACAAAAATAATGTTTTAAATCGAATTACCAGGACCTAAGATTAACGTTTTCAAACAAACAAACAAACATACAAACAAACTCTTCATTTTTTAAATGTTAATTAAAATGAAAAAAACTACTTTAAATGTTTGATAATATCTCTATAAATATGTGTATATTAAAAGTGATAACATCCTTTTGCGCGTAGAAAGTTTATAACACTTACTGATAAAATAATGTTTTTAGATTGATTGATTGATTGCTTGATGGATGCTTTGATATTGAGCTTAAAATATAGAAAATAAACTAAAATGATGTAACTTAAAGACTTCATTATAATTTTTGAACCCTATACTTCTATTAGGCATTCTGATGTAAATGTAGGTAAAACTTTGAAGGTAGAATGGAAAAATCCACCACCACATCACACCATTGGATTACATCCACTACTGAAAGTAGGCCTCCCTATAATCTTTGGGAGTGTTTGCCAACACTTGCCAGGCTTGGCAACTGGGTTGGCGAGCGCAGTGTGTTGTCGAAGGATATGGTGACGCTGCTGCCCATTATGGTTGGTGTACGACACCTCGGCAAGAAAGAGGTTGGGCCTATTCTTCGCTACTCGTCATCGCACAGTTAAATAGTAGCTAAAATATTTCTATAAGCAATTGTGTCATATTTAAATTTTGAATTACTTAAAATTATTTGTAAGCTTTTGATTAGAAACATTTATATAAACACGTGTCAGCAAAAAGTTTTGTAATAAAGTAATATTCACAAACTTCATAACAATTCTCGAGATCCTTAACTAAATCACAGAATAAAATAGTACTCATTGTTAGGATAATTTATGTCGGTATATTGTTTATCCGTTATGTAATGAGAGATGACGAATATGTTTATTGAATGGATCATGTTGTGATTTGTAAGTCGTAACATGTAACATATACAGAATAATGAAAATAATTATATCAAAACAATGTCATCCATTATTTATGGTGGAAAATACGATATCTAAAATCAATTATATATTATGTATAAGCATAAGCTCAATAATAACTAACTCATTTAAAATAATACACATGCTCTAAAATAGAACACTAATCTAAAACACAAAAAATCCCCGACATAATACAATTTTCACTCTTTGTTGTACCAACTATGAAGTCTGGAAATGTCTCAATCACGGGTATTTGTTCATATAAAGACGGGTTGAGGTTGGCAGATTACCACGCTACGTATTTATTTCCGACGATTCTTCTATGAAAGAAAATTTCTCCAAAGATATTCAAAATAAGAAATTGAATTGGAGTATATATATAATCTACAATTGTTACTCACCACCGACGATGTGATCTATTTTTGTATCAAATAATATTCAAGAAAATTATTGTAAATATGCAAGATTCATTTATTTTAAAATTTTACAATATTATTAGTATTTAAAATGCAAAACTTAAACTAATTATTTAAAGACAGTTTTGGTATAAATCATGTCCGCGTGAAATGGTGCCAAGAATACTGGCAGCATTTCCCCGTTGAATCGAAAATTCCGATTCTCTGGGCAAAAAAAGCACCTCCTCTTACCAGTGGAGGCTATGAGACTTGGGGTTAATTCTTTTAGATTTTTTTTGCACTACTACTCCTAGGTCCCAGTGTTTCGACTGCAAACATAACTTGGACGAATATTTGTCCCGCTTAGTCATTTCAGCTTTCTTCGCAGCGGCTCCCGATCTTAAAGCTGTCTCTCTGAAATGAGACGGAGCTAATGTATCGACGCAGATTGTGTCCCACAAAAGCGCCCGTCCCCTTTCCCAGGGATTTAGTGTTAAACAATCAGGTCTCCTGCCATCATTACGACCTATTCCAGTAGGCTCAATAAGAGCAGGAACGTCGATGGTGGCATGAGCTCTTTTAATGGTCTCATTCAGGGAACCGTGGCGGAAAACTTACGTGAACTCTTGTTGCAAGAAAGGCCGTGTAGTCCGAAAGAATCAACCTCCTTTCTGCACGGACGTCTGTGTTGCTCCCAACCGGAGACCTACACAAATTCGAAAACTTTCATTATCGGAAAGTGTCCCAAGGTTTTTTTACGGCATTGCGTGTAACCTGTGACCTGACTCTTTACTTGATAAACCTAGAGAAGACTTGCACGTTTTTTGTCACTTGTAAATTTTGCGTCAAATTGGTAATTAAACTTGTACCAGTATGTGTAAAGTAACTGTAAATGTTTATGTTGATTTTTAATAATAATTTCAAAAAGCCTTTTCTCTTGTAGTAATAATGAAACAGCAAAAACCATTGTTTTATATTCGATAAAGACTTTAAATCGAAAATGACTTTCATTTTGGAAAATAACCAAAAATTTTTTTAGTTTTAAAGGGTCTTTTTATTTTCTTTTTTCTCTGAAAGTATTCTGAGAAACGCCTAAAATCATTTTGTAGTTTGATCGACCAAATGTTGTCAACGAGAGAATATGAGGAGCAGTTTTATTTGGAACTATATAAGCAAAAGTATTTTAAATTAATTACAAATAACATTTATTAAATTACGTGATTTTTTTTTTTATAATTAATAAAAAATACTTAAAACGTTTAAAAAATTGTTATAAAGAAGTATCGTTTTGTTATAATACAAGCTCTATTATTTACAATCAGTTTTCAATAAATTATGTTATTATATCGCTTGCTACTCACATTACTATTAGCATATTTCAATTAAACTAGAGAATATTCTATATTGACTGAATTAATTATTATTAATTAGTATATTATTGATTGACTGTATAATTGTGACTACTACTGAATACACTCAGTATCAAAATACAATAATTATAAATGAAAATAAATTACATATTTAATTATTAATAGACCAATTTCAATTAAGATTCGCACTATCGTTGTCTAATCGTTTTAACTTGAGAATATTAAAATTAAAATCATCTTGTACAAATCCGAACTTCTATAAAAATAAAAATAAAAAACGAAACTTGCTTAATCAAAGAACAACGAGAAAGTTAGAAACAAACATAAGGTTAAATGAATAAAAAAAATACACAAGTTGAACAAAAACAACTTCGAAACACAAGGGAACGGAGTCGTCGTACGGGATAATCACGATAAAAACAGACATAGCAATAAACCTGACCCTCCGTTATCCTAGTATCAACAAGGAAAGTTTAAGGGGACTCAACTGAACCGATGATGATTTAACTTCGATCCGAAAACGAAAAAATAAAAGTAGATTTTTAGATTTAAATTTTATTGTTCAGAAGAAATTTTATTGGACGCTATAAAATTATAACCCCATTAAAAAAAGTTTGAATATTGTATTAGCTATAGTTAATATGATTGGCGATACTAATGATATGAGGAGATAATTTAAAGTAAATTTAAAAGAGATATATTTCAAAATATCTTAAATAGGATGAGAAAAAGTTATTGTCGATTTCACTATTAATGAGTTCAATAGCTTATTTATGTGTTAGTAGTAACATTTGATCCAGTCAGATCACTTATGGTCACTTCCACCGCTATGAGTCTTTGTGTGATGTTTTCTAGCTTAAAACCTTCCTGAACAAACGTTTACTAAAGACTTTTCAAATCAGACATGTAGAATGTACTTACAATGACAAGTACATTAAAAAAAAAAAAAAAACAAATAAATAAACTTTTCGACTTTATAATTTTATTATTAAATATTCCTCAATCATTTGCAATAACAAGACAACTTTCTACTGGATAAAATTTCGTCAAGCAACTTACGCCATACCCAAATATTTAAGCCAATTTTTTTCCTGTTAAAGAGAAGTATTAAATAAGGAATTTAGCGTGTTTCCCTTTAAAATTATAATAAACGAAGATATTTCCGGTATCCAAGCGACAAAGATAAAATCCATGGCTCACGTGAGTAACGCGATAACACGTTAAAACTTCCAACGGCTTTATTCCAACATCGACACCGAATTCCAAGGCGGTAACGTGTAACGTATGATGAGTTACAAAATAATAAGGCATAATTAATCATGAAAGTGTGTTTTTTGTCTTTAATTTCTCTAATTTCGTTACTTGAAACAATTTGGTTAGACTCTTGACTAATACTGGGGCCACACTAACGTTTAACATCGCAATGAACGTAGGTGTAGCCACGACTTATCGCGATAATTTGACAACGGTATTCATTCATCAGTATTCATGCCGTTTGGCGTTAGGTGATAGTTCAAGTGGTGGTATAGTATTAGCGAAAATTTTATCGCAAAAAATGGGTATTCACGTTGAACGTTCAAGTGTAGCCACTCTATTGCGTTAAAATTAACGCAATATTTATCGCAATTACATGAATTGACGTTTCCCGTTAATATGACCCCAGTTAAAGACAATACGACATTTCTAAAGGAATCTACTCTTTATTCGCGTCGTTCGAAATGTTTACCTGAAAGGAATTTTTTGTTTTTAATAAACTGTACCATTAGTTTTAATTCCATAACGGTTAGGAGACAACTTTAAATACTTTTAGTAGGTATAGCTTATAGTTGCGGATTACTTCACCTACACGCATTAAAAAAAAATTCTATATTTCCTTTACATATATTAATATCACAAACTTTTGAAATTAGTACATTACAAAGTTTACTCTTCGCCCCGGAAAACATCTCAGCGTACACTTAGCCTAATTCTGTTACAACCTTGGATATTTTATGGGAATAAAGGTGGTGTTGCGTAAACGTTTTGATTGAAGCTGCTAATTTCGGTTAGGGGATTACGTGTGATATTTATTAGAAGGGGTTCGTAACACAAAGTTTGAATATTTCGAAGTTGTAAATTACATTATGAATAATATCCATCTTTAATTAATCGGAGAGAATAATGTTTTGATGACGTGTGAATCGATTTATTCTAATAATTTCTTGTTAGATCTTTTTATAATAATGGATATTTAGGAATGTTGTGATATATGATTATGAACAGGTAAATATAAATAAAATAAAAATTGTATTAGCAATAAACTTAAATAGAAAAAAAAAATAATAATAATAATTCTCAGAAAAGATTACTGATATATTTTTTCCAAGTATCTTGTTTAATATAAAATACCACGTCTAAATGAAAATGATACAAACGATAATTGGGAAAGATAATAATCAAATTACTTTAATTAACAAAATTCTTTGTCCGCTTGTAAGGTTCGCCGTAATCACGGAAGGACGAAATATTACATTGTTACATCGAGGGTAAAATATATTTACGATTATACTGGTGGACCCAACCTGGCTTTGCACTGACAGATTTTCTAGTAAAGAATATAGCTCTCCTCTACTAATAATAGATAAATATCTTTTACATACACACACGGTCGTCTGAAATTTTTTTGTTCACTGAAATTAGTGTTTTTGTTTCTTAAGTTTAATCAAAAATGTATATGATAAATATGAAGAAAACTGGTAAAAGTTGACAACCGCTCTGGTTTAGTGGTTCGATTAGTTGCATTGAAGGCAGCTGCCTTAACTCCGGTGGTCGTGGGTTCGATTACAGATCGGTGAAAATATTTGTATTTTTATAATATTTGTTTCTGGTATGGGTATATTGTCCTCGTAGGTCTCGCCACCGTGCCTCGAAGAGTACCTAAAGCACACGGTACCGGTTGTTATTAAAGAAACCTGATAGCAATCGTTACCCATGTACAGAAATTATCCACCAATCCACAGTAGAGCAGCGTAATGGGTTAAGGTTCAATCGATCTCCAGTTGAAATTAAAACAAAAAAATGCTTTTTAGTTGTATCATATTTTTGTAGAATCGACAGATTTTACAAAAATATGATTGTAAACATGTTATATTTCTACCAGAAGTAGTTTTAGCTGCAATAATAATAATACAGATAACAAGATTTTTTACGTAACTGATTTTTTAGGTTCTTTATGTATTAACGGCTGTATTTTGTTTAAAACGAGATATACTATAAAACATTACCATGTGACCATTAGGTTATAGTTATAGTATTAGCTCTTATGGTATTTAGTAAGAGTAATAAAATATCAACTAACCTTACAAGTATTGTAACACTGTGAGATACATCTAGCAGGTTATATTCAACACGTCTATTTATTTATTTATTTATACTTTTGCACACCAATACAATATATAGAGAATTCATATAAATCACATCAATCACATTGCATCAGTTGCATCAGGCGGCCTTATCGCTAACACAGCGATCTCTTCCAGGCAACCTTTGGGCAGAGGACTAGCATAGGTGTGGGAAGGGACGCAAAACTATATTTGTGAATAGATGTTAAAATAAATATATTTAAAAAAATCGTGTCATCGTTTCAAGACAATAGAGCATAAATCAAAAGGCTCAATGACTATCTTAACGTACTTGTAACAAGTACACTTTTGATAATTAAAGTAGCCTAGGTTGCAGCTTGGTGAGAAAAAATATTTTTAATAACTATTTTTCCTTTGTCTGGATTTATTTATGTACTGTCTGTTGACTTATGGCAGTCGCTGTTCCTAGAATTTGATGAAAGTAGTTATTCTATTATGTGAAAATTAGTCCTTTATGCTGATTCTTATTTGATAAAGCGAGGGATAAAGGAAGGAAAAAATTGTGGCGCAAAGCAGTAGAGCTATCAATCCACAAAAGATTTGGTACACAGTTAAAATTACTAAATCACTTGTACTTTACAAGCCCAAGTTATTCGAGTATTCGTTTGGAACTTATAATAGGATCGTATATAGAAATATTGGAGAAAACAGTTAACTTATTATACATATTAAACTTATTTCTGTATTCGGCCACACTTATGCTGAGTACCTCAATTACTATAACAGACTTTGGATTGTTTTGACTGTTCCGGTTGATATGTTTGCCCTTAATTTCGCTGTGTGCTTCGAAGTGATTGGAAAATTTGCTGCTGTTCGTTACGATGTTCTGTTCTTCTTCTATTTCAATTTTATCGAAATATATGCAATATTTACGAAACAGCTATCAAAAAATATCTGTTAATCAATAAAGAAGTTGTCACGACATCACAGCCTTACTAATAAATTAATATTAACACCCACTTTCATGTTGAAAGCCGCTTAAAAATTGTTTTTATGAAAATGTCCGTTTTCAATTCTAAATGAAATTATTATTATTAACGTTAATATTTATAATATAACTAAAATATTTTTTCTCCGTCACTTAACTTAAGGTTTAATAATAAAAATTTAAACATATAAAATGTTACTTTTACAGAGCGCTTCTTGATTTTTTTTATTTACTTCATCATTTGTTGGTATAGCGTTTATAGTTATTGTTACTTGTAAAAATTTCAAATTTTCCTCTATTACAATTTAAAAGAACTCTTTTGGATATTTTGGACCATAATGTCAAAGTTGATTGAACGTGGATTTACACCGGCTATCGAAGGTTAAAATTAAACTTGGCGTTGCTGAATTTTCTAGGGTTAATTCTAGTATAAAAATTTATAGCACACTTATGAAGAGATGAGTAAAAATTTGTAAAAAAACTTGGGTACTGCATTTAAAATCTGTTTGAAGTGATTACGTATGAGCTGCATTTCGTATAGAGAATTAAAAAAAATCGGTAATCAACAATAAACTCTTTCGTCTTGAATACTTTTACCTTCCTCCTTCATCTCATCAATGAACGATTCATTTTCTCCTTTAGTGTTTTAAGTTTTTATGGTTAGTGGTAATCACTTTATACCAGGGGAACTAAAACGAGTCGCATTTGCTAAATTCTTCTATAAAAAGTTAAAAATTAAGAACAAAAATTTGCATTCAATAAATCCGTAAATATTTTGACTTTAAATATGCAAATATTTCTGTAATAAAGCCTTTAATAATGTTGAACTGAACGGAATCAGCCTGTAAACAATCTACTGCTGGGCAAAGGTCTCTTCTTCATATATAGAAGAAGGGTTGGAGCTTAATCTAACTCACTGCTCCACTAAGTAAGAGTAAGCCTAAGTTCAGATGACCGCGCGATGACAAATACATCAGCGACCGCTGGCGTTAAGGTAACTTACACCTAATACGCACCTTTACACCACGATTACGGAACGGTTGTCATTAATAATGTTAGAAACTTGAAATTTTAAACTAAAAATTAATGAATTATATGATTTTGACGGTATATTGAAAATACATTCCACATATGAGAATCTCTATAATTGGGTGCAATAAATAACGATGAAATGCATAAAATCTTGAAAGTCGTTAATCATATTATATGATACCTCTGTGACATAGTTCCATTGCCAAGTCTTCAAATTTTAAAATTAAAGCAAATATTTGTAAAGTTGCCAAAGTTTTGAACTCGTAGCGTAAAATGCTCTTTCTTGTATATACTTCATATTGGAGATTCAATATATCATGTTTTACTGGCACCTGCAACGCTCTTCCGGTACTAACAAGAAATCTTTAATGAGGTCACTGCTTAAACGATTTCAAACTTAGTCTTCACTGTAATGGATATTTAATTCAGAATTTTAAGTACTTCTTTTTATAAAATATCTTATTACATTTCTTTGTTTTTGTTTATTATAATATAATTAATTGTTCTCTTTTTCTTTTTTCGGGAATAATCAATGGGACCGACAAAATTTTTTTTTGCTTTATGTAGCCCGTTTATTGAGAATTAATGTTAGACTAAAAAACATTGACGTATGTAAAACAGCGCGGGACATTACTTGTTTAATTCAAATTCAAGTTTTGCAATTAACATTGATTACTATTAAACTAGTGGTCGCCCAGTGATCGAAATTCGACCTAATCTATAATTGACAGCATTGTCAACATCATAAAAATATGATAGCGCATAATGGTGAGCATATGCAGCAATCATTGGACCTGATCTGTGATAGTAAATTTATATAAAAAAAAATCTTTGCAAGACCTTTATTTAAGACCGTGTTGATAACAGACTTTGTACATATGTGTGTGTGTGTCGTAATGTGTGTAGTGTTTTATAATGAATTTAATGTATTTTTTGAAAATTATTATAAAAAATATTATCATTCTGCACTTCTTTTCCATATAAACTTTACATACTTCTCCGTCCGCGTAATTTTCATAAAAAGGGGTAAAAAGTTTTTGCTTCACGTCTTCATATTTTTGACGACCGGCTGGTCGAGTGGTCAGGCAACTGGACACTTTACGCAGCGGTCGCGGGTAACGGGTTCGAATCCCGCCAGGTGCAGATATTCTGTATGAGGAATATAGATGTCTGCACCGGGTCATAGATGTGTATTTATGTATATATGTATTTATATCTTAAATTTATTTCCGTTCCTAGTACCTGCAACACAAGTTCTTACGAACTTAGCACGGAGCTAGGTTAACGTGGTGTGATTGTTGGTTAATATTTATTTATTTATTTTATTTATTATTATTATATTATATAGATACTTGCCGAAAAATCATTTAAATTTTTATAAATAAATTATCTTTAATGACCCCCTATTTAAACCACGTAGAGGATAAGCTTTAAAAATTAAATTACAATGTAACGTAGTTATTGTATAGGAAAAGATATAAACAAAATGTTGATCTTATAAGGCCCTACCGTGCGCTACCTCTCAGTCTTTGTTAGAGATTTATTTGGTAGATAAAGTTGGGTCAGGGTATTTCGTCTATCATACGCCTATTTTTATGAAAATTGCGAGTAATCGAACAGGCGGGTCATCTCCTGATAACTGATTACTACTGCCCAAGTAAATTACAGTCCGAAAGGTCACCTGCGTCACTGACTAACGCAATTTAATCACAGCTCACCCGTTGTTTAGGAACCACTTAATTATTAGCTATTAGGTAATTCTATTAATATTAAATATCACTTACAATAGTTAGTTACATGCAAACATGCATGAGGTTTATAAGCATAACCCTCTTTTGGAGCCCTGACACATTCATATAAAAAAAAAATTAAAAAAAAAACGCCTCACACTTAACAGCCCCCAGTATATGTGAATCCTGTGTCGAGGGTCCGGAAACACACACAATACATAAGCACAAACGCCTAGACCACGACAGACATCTGTATGGCCTATACAAATATTTGTCATATGCGGGGATCGAATCCGCGACCGTCAGCGCATCAGCCAGTTGCAGTGACCTCTGCGACAACGCGTCGTTAAAACTTACTCGTAAAATACAAGATATAATACAAGATAATATAACATAATAAGATACAAGATATATTTCATTTAAATATATGAAAAAAAAAACCTTTTGTTTCAATTATTTTCATTCAAAAGGACGCATAAAATATGACATGACGATAATATTGCCAGATGATAAAAAAGACAAGGTGACGGTTGGAGTGCACTCAACTAGAAAATTAATACAGTTACAATTTATAACATTATAAAAGACACAATTGCGATCTAAATTATCGTTATTTAAATATCACGAGAGTAATACAAAAATTTTAAGAAAACTTTAATGTTTTTCTTTAGTTCTTTCAATATAAAGTTGCTTTAGAAAATACGAGTAAGTGCCACTTGACGTTAATCGTAAAACGTTTCTGTTGATTTTATGAGATTTAAATCGCGTTAGATTTTAATACGCGTCAGGTGTAGGACCATCATGATAAGAATTGTCTGATTTTGTATGATTTAATTTTTTAAGTTATCGTTCAATTTTGATATATATATATATATATATATATATATATATATATATATATATATATATATATATATATATATATATATATATATATAAGAAAAAAATGAAGCTCCATTTTTCTTAATTGATATAAAAGAGCAATTTCACCGGAATATTTAAAAAGTTTTTATATTCACCGTTAAACAACATAATTATATTTAAGCTAAAAAAAAAATAGATGACTGAAAATATAGTTGTAAATCAAAAATACCGTATTGTTAGTTGTTTTTCTAGGAAAGCACGTTTTCATAATTATGTATGTAACACGTGCGCTCGTGATCCCCTTTTCATTGTGTCCGATAATGAAGGTGCCCCTATAAAAGGGCCATACCTATCTCGAGAGCCACTTCCGTTTTATATACCGCTGATTACGTATACTATAGCAATATAATTTAGGTCTTGCGAATTTTATGTAGTTGTTTTAGGTTTAGCAAGAATACAATAAAACTAATAATTACTTCACTGTATGGGTCACTTTGGTTTGATTGAATTTTGTCGTTCATCTTGTAAAAATTACTATTTGGTATAGCATCAGCAAATAATGTATGGTATTTAAGGTAATACGATTTGTTATACTGTACTGTATCAGCCTGTAAATAATCGACTGCTGAGCGAAGGCTTCTTCTCCATATAGAAGAAGGGTTAGAGCTTAATCCACCACGCTGCTCCTCTGCGGGTTGGCGGATAATTTCCCTACCATAAGTAGCGATCGTTATCAGGTGTCTATGATAACAACCGGGACTGACGGCTTTACGTGCTCTCCGAAGCACGGTGGGAAGACCCACAAGGACATACATCCAGACCGGAAACAAATATTTGTACAAATACAAATATCTGTCCCGAGCGGGAATCGAACCCGCAACCGCCCGGCCCGCAGCGTTGAGGCGACTACTCGCACCACTACACCAGAACGGTTGTCGATACGATACGATTTACATGTTATGTAATTACAGATTAATTATAAGATTTCAGTTGTTTTATAATGAAAACGTCGATGAACGATACACAAATATCCCACTGCTACAGGTAAATTATAAGCTATAAAAATCACACTATGACTTACAGTAGCGGAGGAATAATTGTATGGAATAATTGTAAATATAATAAATATTTACGACTATCGCTAAAGTAATCTATTGATTTTAATGTAACTACTGTAACTACTGTACTAACTGATGCGTCCTCGAGCGCGACCACAGATACCGTATATATTACAATTAGTATTTGTATATTTAGTTTGTTAAATTGCAAATTGAAAGCATTGAAAAATTGATAAGATTGCTATCACTTGCTATATTATCGCTATTACAAGTTACGTATTATAGGACCTGCCGGATTGTGCTCCGTCTTTTTCTCATGCAAGTCTTAAAAACAAAATAATAACTAATATGATGTAACCAAAAATAATTATGTATTTTATTTTATTGAATTCATATTATATGAAAGTTCATCAATGACAAAATTTAGAGTAAAGAAAATAATTATTTATAAGCTTTTTCATAAAGTTCCTTACCTTCTACTTCGATAAACCCACGCAGACAAAGCTCATTGCAAAGACAATAAAATGACTGTGAAATCTTTTAAATCTCGCCAATTTCTACAAATCACACGACTCTTTTTAAAAGGGAAAATAAAGAATTCGCGTAAAGACATGTATAATACGTGAAACAATATGCGGCTGTTTATATCCGCTTATGAGGAAAAAGGAACACAATGCTGTATTGTAGAAGCCATGAAGCCTATTTATATAAAATAAGTAGGATTTAAATATATAAAAGAAAACTCTGATTAAAAATAGGGTGACGAATCTTTCTTAAGAATTTAGGATGATTTATTTGCTTTTTTTATGTGTGATACAGTGATAACACTTGATAACAGCTATCATACTTAGGTTCCGTCCTCATAATTGGTGTTATACACGTGTAGCTTTATATAGATAATCGTTCTGGTGTAATGATGCGTGTAATCGCCTCAACGCTGGAGTTCTGAGGTTTGATTCCCGCTCGGAGCAGATATTAGTATCAGAAAAGTGGAACAATGTATAAACATCAATACAATACAAGTATGTACAACGGGTCACTGTTGGAATATCTATATGGTTATTAATAATTAATAATGAAACGCTAGAAAACATAATTTTACACAACGTTATTACAATTTTTTTTATATAGGTACTTCGAGTTTTTTAAAGTCCATTTTTACAAAGCATATGTATACAATTAAGGATGGATAATTGTTTGAATTAATACTACAACCTAAAGTCTTATATTTATAAAATAAAATATGACGTCCATAGCTTCAACATTTTATTTTTATTTTTACAGGGCAATTTTCGCGATATTGAAAACAATGAAAATTTTACATCACTCATTCAATCTGACAGTAACGCTCATAGCCGATATAGTAGTGAGAGGTATTTAACCTGACTTACATATACACAAATATTAAGTAAAAATTTAAAATAAAATAAAAGCGATTAAAAATCGATAACCGGTTGTTGATACTAATTGTATTTGGCAGCAGTTTTCATGGAAAAAGTACATTTGACGATTAGCAAGCAATCATCAAATTAATACTTTATATACGGCTATATACTCGTGTTTAGTATTAGCTAAGACAGCGCCATCACACGCACAATAATTGTAATTTCCCCAAAACGTCTACAACTGCTACGGTACAGTATTAACTGTGATTTAAAAAGTGTCGTCTATTATGATAGTGTGGTTCTTTAATCTGTTGTATTTAACGTGAAAATAAATCGCAATTCGACATTTTTATGTCTTTTTTTTTTAAACTTCTTTAGGCGCAACTGATAACTGAACGCTTTGGACGACGACAGTGCAACGGAAACGCGTTACGGCGGTGACCCATTTATATAGAATTCGATTTTTAATTATTTAAAGTATAATGATAATTAAATTAATAATATATAAATTAGTGTATAAATTACTGATGTCATATTATCAATATATACTTTTTTAAATTCTAACATGACTTATTTATTTTTAACTTAATCGTGACGTGTCACAATGTCAAACAAGTTTTACTTTAACCGCGTCTAAAGGTTACAAACACTCATATTTTTTTCCGTCTTTTGTAGGTAGCTTAGTTTTGATGATATGATTTGAATAAGAATATTAATTATTAACTAAATGCGATAAAACTTCATCTTACACAACGTTATTAGCATTTTTGGATAACATTGCATGTTACTTACCAACTCTTCTTTATTTATATAAGGCCGTAAATGTTACCTCAGAATATGTTTGATGATTTCCATGTTGATTTTTTAACATACACAACAGTGATGCATGTTCAAACAGACAGACATACAGATTTTTCTAAGAATGATAAAAATATATATAATTAGTGTTTTAGCCCCACAATTTTTTTTTTCAGCAAATTTTGTAAAAAAACGGACACGTGTAATTTACATTATTATATGTATAGAAAATAGAACAATCAATAAGTGTGATGATTAAATTTTTTATTTTAGCTTATTGCTGATAGTATTTGCACAAAGCTCAAAAACTAAATGAACAAGAGCCATGCATTATCATGATATCATATTAATAAACTGTCAAAATTTGTTGATTTCTATTTTTACTAATAAAATTAACTAAGCTCAAAGAATAGGTACAATCTGGTCGCCATATACATATATATATATATATATATATATATATATATATATATATATATATATATATATATATATATATATATATATATATATATATATGTAGCCCTACGTTTTAGGTAACAGTCAACTGATATACCTAAATATATTAATTTATACATACATAATATATTTTAAATATCACACACAGTTTCAGGGTAAGAATCGAAGATGGATGGAAAGCAGGGTCACTGCCAACTGCACCAGTGACCAGCAACGGGCCAGTGACCAATTTTATTGTTACATATTGATTTGATACTATATTATTACTGCTCATTAATTCACTAGATATATATCTATACATATAATAAAACGGTAGAAAAGTCAAAACTGTACATGGAATATTTTTTTAAAAGAATACTTGGGGTGTGATCTACAATCGATACCGAAGCCAAAAATATAGTTTTTAGAATTTTTGTCTGTTTGTCTGTTTGTCTGTTTGTCTGTTTGTCTGTTTGTCTGTTTGTCTGTTTGTCTGTTTGTCTGTATGTATGTCCGGGATAAACTCAAAAAGTACTGCATGGATTTACTTCAAATTTAGCACGAATATTATTAAGAAGTCGGGTCATAATATAGGCTACATATTATCACGCTATCACCTACGGGAAACGAGCAGTGAACCTTTATTTCTTCAACGCATTCTGTAACAGCGTGTAATCTAACGACGCATATTTGAATGTTGTTATTATGTTAATAACCATGCTATAAGCTATCTTCACACTATAAAAATCACGAAATATAAGTAACTTAGGCTGATAAACATTATTAATGTAAGAATGAAAATAATATAAGAAATTAATATAAGTAGTATCAAGACAATTTTAGAGCAGCGCCATCTATGAGAGTCCAAAGACATCAAGTCGAATTACGTGTGTAAACTCTTTTTGGATATAAATAATTTAAATTTGATCATGTTGGCGAGGTTAATAGTTGTTTATAAAAGTCATAGATGGAGTTGTGCATTTTAATAAAAAATGTATCGTTGATTCGTTTCAGAGATGAGCAAGACAATTTAAAAAAACGTGTTTATATAAGTTTTAAGCTGCTTCATCTACGTCTTATAAAATTCATCGAGTTTTTCTGTATGTAATAACAAACAGAACTCAAAAAGAACTGCATAGATGTATAACAAAATTTAAACTCAAAAATGGCAGGCTATTGCTGTAAGCAATTTGAGCTAAATAACGAAGAAAGAGGAAAATTAAGCATGCCATATATATCATAAAAATAAGAAATGCTTATGCTTCTCCGGAACCTATTTCCTCCAAAGTTGTGTAACGAGACCCGCCTTAAAGTCATCTCGCTCCACAAACACACCATTGAGGCGGAAATTCTTACGGGTTGTGGCGTCGGCGAGGCAGTATTTATACCACGCATTCCCCTCATACCTCATAACTTCCCGTTCCAGTTCAAGCGCGTAGAGTTCCCCGTGAGTGTTTGCTTCGCAATGACCATCAATAAGTCGCAGGGGCAGACACTGAGGGTAGCTGGTGTCGACCTCAGGACGAGCTGCTTCTCACACGGGCAGCTGTACGTCGCTTGCTCCCGCGTCACCAGTCCTGACTCTCTTTACATTATGGCTGCGGAGAGCCAAACTACTAATGTTGTTTATCGAGAAGTCCTATAAATATGTATTTTTACCCTATTATGTATTCCTTATTTATTATTTTCTCCATCCGTTTCAGTCACAACTTATGACTTCATTCAGCAGAATCACCATAAAATCATTTATTCAAAGCAGGCTAAAAATAAGCACTTTTTGAAAGTCAATTTTACAAAAGACAGTCTCCCTCTGTTACTGTACTTTCTGTAGATATGGAATGTAAAGAAGAAACGGGTAAATGAATGTTATTTTAAAAGGTATAATCGTAGGTATTTTTGGTGCTGTATAGCGTTCACGCAGACGACGTCGCGGGCAGCAGCTAGTATATATATATATATATATATATATATATATATATATATATAAAGTCGTTTTAGTTACACCGTTTATAACTCGAGAACGAGTGGAACGATTCTTATGATTTTTGTGTTTTTGGATTTGTCTTCGTCGGGAATAATACTTATTAAAATATGGTATTCATCAATGAGAAAATAATTAATAAAAAAAACAGTTCAAATGTTTCATCCGTACTATCTATATACATATATATGTATGTATGTATGTATGTATATAGATATAATAAATCTGTCACTCAATCCGTCTATTATAAAATATTTTCCAGTATCGACGCAGGTGTAGGTGATAAAAAATATAAATGTATAATTTTTAAAATTTTAGTTAAAGACCCGTGCGAAGCCGGGGCGGGCCGCTAGTACTGTATAGGAAAATAAGTATGTCGTTATTTTTTTGAATAAGTTTAGTTGTAGCCGAATTATTTTATTTCAAACCAGATCAAATTTTATTTCTAATACTAATATAATAAATATTTATAAAAAGTTTTCCTACTGATAATAATTGGTCGTCAAAATTTTATTTGAAATTGTCTTATTTATCTTTCTTAATAAAAGATTAAAATACGCGGAGGAGTGATGCAGGAAAAAAAAATTCGAAACAAAAGATGAAAATTTTCTCCATGAAATTTTCTTCATAGCAGTTTTTGTAAGAGTCCCCTCAGAATATTATTATGCGCTAAGTAATGAAATAGGTGTCGATTATCATGAAGGTACCTCGTATAAAAAAAGTTGGCTATTTATATAAAATAAAGCAAAGTAATTACTGATAAATTTTAAATTACTATTATTATAAGTTTAAATTTCTTTTAGTTTTAGAATACCATCTTATATTGATATATGGTTAGTTTTTATGTGTATAAATAACTTAAACTTTCATATTTATTTAATAGTAAATTATAAGTCGTAATAATAAAGTGTTATAATTATAATTTGTCTTAAGATTCAATTTGTGCGATTCTTTAGTTCTGTATACGTTGAAAAGAGGGAGATCCATTGCCCATCGTGGAACTCACTGTACTGTGGATACTGTGTATACTGTACTGTGGATACTGTGTATATAATATTACATAATAATTATTGATGATGACCGTTCTGGTGTAGTGTTGTGAGTATTTGCCTCAACGCCGCGCGCCGAGTCGTTCTTGGGTTCGATTCCCGCTCGGAATAGACATTTGTATTTGTACAAATATTTGTTTCCGGTTTGGGTGTATGTCTTTGTGGGTCTCCTCACAAAAGTTTGTCACCAAGTGCCTCTGAGAGCACGTAAAGCCGTTGGTCCCGGTTGTTATCATAGACACATGACAACGATCGTTACCCATTATAGGGAAATTATCGAAGTGTAGTGAATTAAGGATTAAGCTCCAACTCTTCTTCTACATGGAGATATGGCCTTCGCTCAGCAGTGGGAGATTTACAGGCTGATACAGTAATAATCAATAGTTCCGAGCTGGAATTTATAGTCAAGAATCGAGGTGGAGGAAGAGGTCGATATATATATATATTATATATTTTTGCTTAATATTTAAGTAGTATCCAAACTTGTTTATGAAGTGATGAAGCCTTTATTGAAAATTATACTGATATTTCTCGTACAAAAAATATTTCAAATCAATATACCAATAATGTTAAATATAATTACAACAAAATATACTAATAAGAAATATTTTTACGTTTACTGTAGTCTAGTCAATAAGTGAATTTTTGGTCTACATTTTCAGCAGTCTCCAAAAATTATTATGATTGAGGTGTCATTACATTCGGAACCCAATTAAGAGTATAAATTTATAAAATAAACTTGTAAATATAATGTTGCATGTTAAAAGTTTAGACAGGCCAGTTGGTGCAGTTTGCAGTGACCCTGCTTTCTGTTCCTGGGTTGTGGGTTCAATTTCCGCCCCGAGTCTGGGTTTGATTTATATTTATTCATATATGTATTATTTATATGTCTATTTATTAAAAAGGCATGTGTACTAGTCGGCTGTTATCTAAATACGGACATTAAGTTGCCTACCGTAGAAACAAACGACCGTGTGTGTGTATGTATAAAAAAAAGGCAATAAAATTATATTCATTAAAATGTCACGGTGGACATGCATTAGATGTATTGTGTTCCTTTAAATTTTAAGATTGTGTATAGACATCTACGAGTATATATATAATATATAGGAGACTTTCTATACATATAGTCTCTTATCACGATATCTCTGGAACTATAAGACGCAGAGACTTGAAATTTGGCAGAAATATTCCTTTTGCCGAGTAGAGATAAGCTAAGAACGAATTTTACGAAATTCTACCCTAAGGGGGTGAAAAAGGGGGCAAAGTTTGTATAAGACAACGTGATTTCTTGGTCCAATCTACTTCAAATAATAAATATACGAGTACTTCAAATAAATATGCGAGTACTTCAACAGAATTGATTGAAGACACGTTTCCTATTTTATCGAAATTCATCCCCTAACGGGGTTCAATTTTACCTATGTACATTTACTAGATGACATTTTAATAATAATAATAATAGAAAAAAAATTAAGTATGAAATACATTCAAAGGTTTTTTTTTATTCTGAACAATATTTATTAGTGTTTCAAGTTATTGATATTTGTAATGAGTTTTCAAACATTCTTCACTAAATGTTAGAAACATTAGTGCTTTAAGAACTTAGTGATCGGGTTTTTTAATAGACATTGTAACATAACCTCATTTTTACAAAACGTTTAATAACTCTGCTCTCAGATAGCCAAAATATAGAGAATTTTCAGAGAGGGATCTATAAGCCTGAATGCATTAATTGATACCATTTCATTTCAAGAATGTATGGAATCGTATCCATCTCCTTTATAATTATTGAAATCTTAGTTAAATACCCGTGCGAAGCTGGGGCGGGCCGCTAGTTGTTAATATAAACTTCGAATAAGTGCTACACAGCTGATGGGAAATAAAGTTGGAAACCTGATGGATAGTTTCAACCTTACATACAACATTTGGATATTTTTTTATAGCTTTATATAAAAATATTTTTTTTACTACATTGTGAAAGCTATATTCTAAACTCTTAAAAATAAATGCATTTCTGTAAGTAAAATATCCTATCGTAGTGACTCTTCTTACAATAATGATCTTAATGAGCTTCAGTGGCCGAAACTCATGGGAAAATTATATTTAAAAACTTTTTTACTTTATCTATTTTTTTTAGAAATATTAATAAAACAATACTTAAAGTAAACATACTTTTATAAAAGTTTTTTATGTAAATATACACTCTACATTTTTCAGGGTCGCTTGATTTTCAATGGAAAAAAAAAGAAACTAATTTCACCGCACGCAGGTACTCGGAACGCATGAAACAATAAATGCGGAGCAAGTGTTTCATTCATCTAGGTATAGGTAGGCGGTTATAAAAGCAACCGATGATTGCCCAGATCCTGAACATCCATATTGAACCTTTTGTTTCAACGAAAACATTCTCATTTTCTCGGCCACGAACGTCCTCGTTTATCCGCAATTTATTGATATTTGACCATGTGACGATTTGATTTTTTTATGATCTTATATTTAAACGATTTGACAATATTTCAACGTTACCGCTTTTCGTTTCGAGATTAAAGAATACGTTACAAATTTACTTTGTAACGACAATTTTTTCTTTTTAAAGAATTTATAGAATATTAGAAGTTTATTTCTGTAACATTAAACAACAAGAAATATTAGTATCCTCAAGATAAATATTGTAGTAGAACGCACGTAAAAGCCTCTTAGAGTAATTAATATGTATTCCTCTTAAAGTAATTAATATGTATGTAAAGTAATAATAATGTACATATAATACACACTTTGTTTATAAATTTAAATAACTTTTCCTGCCAACTTTACCCATGTGGGCTTTAATTTGTCACTTTCGCGTTTATAATTTTACGTATTACGTATTATTATTATGAATTATAGTCGTAAACTATAAACATTTAGTTATATGGCAGTGAAAACTATATAATCTTTTATTAAAATTTTAACTGGTAGTTGAAATATTTTTAGTTTGTTTTTTGTTATCTTCAAGTCAAAGTCAGATCTCTTATTCAGTTTTAAATAATTTTTACTACCAAGTCTCTTTTACATATTATAAGTAATTTATATTAAATTATTTATTTCCTTTTAAATTCCTGCGATTGTTATGTGAAAACTGTATCATTTTTCTCAAAGTCTTGTAAACAAGTATATTGTTTAAATAAAAAATCTATTTAAAAATGCGAATCACGGTACGGAATCACATTTCAAGATTATTTGGCCTGGAATTTTCTGTTGTTATTTTTAGAAAATAAGTCGTAATTACCACTCTCAGCGTGAACAAAACGCTTACAAATTATTCTTTCACCTGAATTAACTTTTTCTCTGGCTCAAGATTGCCAGCCGGCTTAATAAATTGAATTATTTTATTATAAACCTGCGTGGTTAGTCTACCGGTTAATTTTATTTTATTTCAAATTATCATCCGCAGAGAATTTTTACTTCTTCCGTTTAAGAAGCAATTAACTTTGTTTTAAATGATCTTAGTTGTTTTATATGAGACGGCTTTAATGTATAATTTTGTTTAGTGTTGTAGCGTTTTATGATTAAAAAATACTTATTTAATTTATTTTTAATGGAAATTTAAACTAACTCTTAAGTTGAGTGTCAAGTATATATATAACTAATTTTGCCTCAATTTTGTTATACCCTACTATACAACTTCGTTACTTTTTGTTGGTTTAATTAATTTCAGGTCTGGAAACGTAAAATTAAAATTTCTCATTTCAAATTGAGTCGGGTTAATTAGGCATGTTATATATGTATTAATGATTCATAACTTTCCTAAAAATTAAACAAAAGTTACACT